>CM069150.1:40985288-42185288 GCA_035221665.1 Okamejei kenojei
AGAACCTACAAACTCCGTACAGACAAGCACCCGTAGTCAGGATCAAACCCGGGTCCCTGGCGCTGTAAGGGAGTAGCACTACCGCTGCGCCATCGTGCCAACCAAGTACAGAGTAGAGAGAGAGGCCAGTGAAAGGTAGTGGGGAGAGCATACAGTAGAGCGTACAGGAGCATACATGGCATACTGTATCTAGTATAGGGAAGGGGACTAATTGGTATTGGGAGTCAGGCACTAATGAACAGATGGATTTGAGCAGTAGGATACACTCTTGGCATTACTTAGTACAATTGCACAAGACATTGATAAGAGAGACACAAAATGCTGGAGTAACTCAGCGAGTCTGGCAGTATCTCTGGAGAAAAGGAATAGGTGATCTTTGGGTCACCTTTGGGTCAGGACCCTTCATCAGACTGAGCCAGCGAGGGGGGGAAATAGAGCAACAGGAAGGTATAGAACAAAGCAGAACCTGCATCGCTGACTCTGTAAAGATGGAGCCGACTATTGTCCATTGTTGGCTGGAGATGAGGTGACTCTAGTTTCCTCCTCCCCGACTCAGTCTGAGGAAGGGTCTCAACCCTAACCGTCACCTATTCATTTTCTCCAGAGATGCTGCCTGTCCAACTGAGTTACTCCAGCATTTTGTGTCTATCTTCGGTGTAAACCAGCATCTGCAGTTCCTTCTTACACATTGATAAGACTACAGCTTGAGTATGCAGCATGAAAACAGGCCCTTTGGCCGAGAGTCCACACCGACCACTGATCACATGTTCACACTAGTTCTAAGTTATCCCACATTCTCATCCACTAAGGACAATTTTACAGAGGCCAATTAACCTACAAACCCGCTTATCTTTGGGATGTGGGAAGAAGCCAGAGCACCCGGAGGAAACCCACACTATTGCAAGGAGTTGATGTATCAGGTTAATGACTTGTCATCAAAATGAAACATGAACTCTGTTTCTCTTTTTGGGTTCTGCCTGATCTGCTAAGCATTCACAAAATTTTATTTTATTTTAAATTGCCAGCATTGCATCAAATCTAAATCTAATTTCAAAACTTGTAGTTTGTAGAACTAAAGTAAAAACATTAATGAAGTTAATCAACATAAAATATTTCATAGCAAAAGGATTTAATTCATAGCAAAAGGATTTGATTCATAGCAAAAGGATTTGATTCATAGGAGCAGGGAGGTTCTACTTCAGTTGTACAGGGTCTTGATGAGACCACACCTGGAGTATTGCGTACAGTTTTGGTCTCCAAATCTGAGGAAGGACATTATTGCCATAGAGAAGGTTCACCAGACTGATTCCTGGGATGTCAGGACTGTCTTATGAAGAATAGACTCGGCTGTACTCTCTAGAATTTAGGAGATTGAGAGGGGTCTTAGATGCAGTTGTTCCTGATAAGTCCAGGACAAGGGGTCACAGCTTAAGGATAAGGGGGAAATCCTTTAAGACCGAGATGAGGAAGACTTTTTTCACACAGAGAGTTGTCTCTGGAACTCTCTGCCATAGAGGGTAGTTGAGGCCAGTTCATTGGCTAGATGTGGCCCTTGTGGCTAAGGGGATCAGAGGGTGGAGAGAAGGCAGGTACGGGATACTGAGTTGGATGATCAGCCATGGAATGGCGGTGCAGGCTCGAAGGGCCGAATGGCCTACTTTCTATGTTTCTATGTTTCTATGTTTAAAAAATAATACAGTTCTGCTTACCATAATTGCGAGGCAAAGTTTGTGAATCATTTTGTAACGATCGATGACATCAGGACCACAGGTGAGACAATAATGTTATTGAGAAAGTAATTAAACTTCATTTGCCAAACTGCGATACTCAGCAGGTCAGGCAGCCGCTATGGAGAGAGAACCTTTTGACTCGACGCCCATTCACAAGATTGAAATTTACCCCCTTTTGCATCCAATCCATGCCGTCGACAGATCAGTCATTGATCAGTTTAGTTTATTGTCACATGTACCGAGGTACTGTGTAAAGGGCCTGTCCCACTTGGGAGTCATTTGCGCGTCATTTACGCGACTACATTTACCCTCGTGACGCGCGCATGGCGCGTGGTGACGTAGGCAGTGACGCGCGGTTGCGCACGGCGCTCCAGGGTTTTGGGATTCACACAAAGACAAAATCTTCGCGCGTCACCTGCGTTGCTTGCAAATGACGCCCAAGTGGGACAGGCCCTTAAAGCTTTTGTTGTGTACTATCCAGTCAGTGGAAGGAAAATACATGATTACCATCGAATCATTACAGTTCATAGATACATGATAATGGAATAATGTTCAGTGCGTGGTAAAGCCGGCAAAGTCCGATCAAGGATACTCCGAGGTGCACCAAAGAGGTAGATAGTAGTTCAGCATTGCTCTGTTATAACGCATACAGGGTCTGGTCCCTGTAGTAGGCCAGGGGTCACAGTAAGGAGTTAGTAGTTTAGGACCACTCTCTGGTTGTGGTAGGATGATTCAGTTACTTGATAACAGCTGGAAGAAACAGTGTAGGAAGATTCTGGAGTAGTTCCTGAGGATTGGAGGATAGCTAATGTAACCCCACTTTTTAAAAAAGGAGGGAGAGAGAAAGCGAGGAATTACAGACCAGTTAGTCTAACATCGGTAGTGGGGAAACTGCTAGAGTCAGTTATTAAAGATAGGTTAGCAGCGCATTTGGAAAGTGGTGAAATCATTGGACAAAGTCAGCATGGATTTACGAAAGGTAAATCATGTCTGACGAATCTTATAGAATTTTTCAAGGATGTAACTAGTAGACTGGATAAGGGAGAACCAGTGGATGTGTTATATCTGGACTTTCAGAAGGCTTTCGACAAGGTCCCACATAAGAGATTAGTAAATAAACTTAAAGCACACGGTATTGGTGGTTCAATAATGATGTGGATAGAGAACTGGCTGGCAGACAGGAAGCAAAGGGTAGGAAGTAAACGGGTCCTTTTCAGAATGGCAGGCAGTGAGTAGTGGGGTACCGCAAGGCTCAGTGCTGGGACCCCAGCTATTTACAATATACATTAATGATTTGGATGAGGGAATTGAATGCAACATCTCCAAATTTGCAGATGACACCAAGCTGGGGGGTATAGTTAGGTGTGAGGAGGATGCTAGGAAGCTGCAGGGTGATTTGGATAGGCTGAGTGAATGGGCCGATGCACGGCAGATGCAGTATAATGTGGATAAATGTGAGGTTATCCACTTTGGTGGCAAAAACATGAGGGTAGACTATTATCTGAATGGTGGCAGATTAGGAAAGGGGGAGATGCAACGAGACCTGGGTGTCATGGTACACCAGTCATTGAAAGTAGGCAGGGTGCAGGTCTAAGCAGGGATAGGCGACGCAGCGAGTGAGTTGAAAGTAGGCATGCAGGTGCAGCAGGCAGTGAAGAAAGCAAATGGTATGTTAGCATTCATAGCGAAAGGATTTGAGTATAGGAGCAGGGAGGTTCTACTGCAGTTGTACAGGGTTTTGGTGAGACCACACCTGGAGTATTGCGTACAGTTTTGGTCTCCAAATCTGAGGAAAGACATTCTTGCCTTTCAGGGGGTTCAGAGAAGGTTCACCAGACTGATTCCTGGGATGTCAGGACTTTCATGTGAAGAAAGACTGGATAGACTCGGCTTGTACTCACTGGAATTTAGAAGATTGTGGGGGGATTCTTATAGAAACTTACAAAATTCTTAAGGGGTTGGACAAGCTAGATGCAGGAAGATTGTTCCCGATGTTGGGGGAGTCCAGAACAAGGGGTCACAGTCTAAAGATTCCTTTAGGACCGAGATGAGGAAAACATTCTTTACACAGAGAGTGGTGAGTCTCTGGAATTCTCTGCCACAGAAGGTCGTTGAGGCCAGTTCATTGGCTTTATTCAAGAGGGTTGGATGTGGCTCTTGTGGCTAAAGGGATCAGGGGGTATGGAGGGAAGGCAGGTACAGGATACTGAGTTGGATGATCAGCCATGATCATATTGAATGGCAGTGCAGGCTCGAAGGGCCGAATGGCCTACCCCTGCACCTATTTTTCTATGTTTCTATGTTTCTAAGGAACTGCAGATGCTGGTTTAAACCGCAGATAGACACAAAATGCTGCAGTAACTCAGCGGGACAGGCAGCATCTCTGGAGAGAAGGAATGGTGACATTTCAGGTCGAGACCCTTCTTCAGATTGAGAGTCAGGGGAGAGGGAGTCCAGAGGCAGCATGTCTGGAGAGAAGGGTCTCGACCTGAAATGTCACCCATTCCTTCTCTCCAGAGATGATGCCTGTCCCGCTGAGATACTCCAGAATTTTGTGTCTATCTGGGAAGAAACTGTCCCTGATTCTGAAGGTGTGCATTTTCACACTCCTATTACTTTTGCCTGATGGGAGAGGGAAGAGGGAGTGGACAGGGTGCGACCCGTCCTTGATTTTGCAGCTGGCCTTGCCGAGGCAGCAAGAGGTATAAATGGAGTCAATGAAAGGGAGGTTGGTTTGCGTGATGGTCTGGGCTGCGTCCTGATGCTGCCTGACCTGCTGAGTTCCTCCAGCATTTTATGTTTTACTCAAGATTCCAGCTTCTGAAGTCCCTCTGAGCTCGACAGGGAAATATGGCTTGTACTTAAATAAAGCTTTCCTGTTAGATACTGCACCTTGAAACAATGTTGGCTTCCGCTTGCTCCTCTTGGTTCAGGAAACTGTGCATTATTTTTCTGTAATTTGCACGGCTTATTGGAACCTTTGCTATATCCTTGGTGTTACATTCCAGTGATATAGCGGGTGGCTTATAAACCTGCAACACATGACGCTCATGTTCATTTCTTTCCACGCAAGGGATTATCCTTCTATTGCCACTGTTCCATCTCTCCAAATTGTCAGATTGGAAGCCATTGGATGGATTATTGGAATTTTGAGGAAGTTCCTCATCACCAATACAAATCTTCTGGACAAGATGAGGTCGATTACCAAAATCAAAAACCACCCATTGTTCGTAAATCCCTATGTTCACAGATCTAAACGAGACGCCAATAAAATACAAAGATTTGGATGATTGGAATTTTTTGCCTTCTGCACCAAAACAGTCCTTTTGTAAACCTTCTCCTTCCAGTGAAAAGTTGGCGCCAGGTTCTCTTTTCAGCAGGGCAACATTCAACAATGCTTTCTGTAAAGGTAATAAAATAATATTAGTAAATAATATTATTCCATTTAAATTCGAGAGCATCTTTTTTTTTTAAATGCCCTTATAATTAATTGATAGATTGATTGAATGATACAGCAAGGAAACATAGACCCTTCTGCCCACCGAGTCCACGCTGACCATCGGTCACCCCCGTGATCGGTCACTAGTTCTCGGTCATCCCACTTTCACCTCTACTCCCGACAGCTTAAGGGGCAATTTACAGAGGACCAATTGACCTACAAACCCACGCATCTTTGGGATGTGGGAGGTAAGCGGAGCACCTGGAGGAAGCACACACAGTCACAGGAGAACATGCAAACTCCACACAGGCAGCACCCAAGGTCAGAATCGAACCCACGTCTTTTGCGCTGTGTGGCAATAGGACCAGAGGCCATAGCTGCAGAATAAAAGGACGGACCTTATGAAAGGAGATGAGGAGGAATGTCTTTGGTCAGAGAGTGGTGAATGTGTGAAATTCGTGCCACAGAGGGCTGTGGAGGCCGTCATTGGATGTTTGTAAGGTCGGATTGATAGGCTCTTGATTGGTGCGGTGTCAGGGGTTATGGGGAGAAGGCAGGAGAATGGGTTTGAGAGGGAAAATAGATCAGCCATGATTGAATGGCGGAGTAGACTTGATGGGCTTAATGGCCTCATTCAGTTCCTAGAACGTATGTACTTCAGGATAGCCACACAATCACAAAGCCCCTATTAACCTACAAATGATTTATTACTGCTTTTGCTTACTGGATTCATTGGGAGAATGCAGAGTTACAATAATCACCTAACACTTCAAAGTGGAAAACATGTGTAAATATACTAAGTCAGGTTGGACTTGGTATAGCAAATGCTTTCTCCTTTGTATTGACCGAACAGTCCATTTCTAATTTTAAAACTCCAAAATATTTTCGAAAGTTAGAAACAAGGGGAACTGCAGATGCTGGCTAACAAAAAAGGACACAAAGCAATGGACTGACTCAACAGGTCAGGCATCATCTCTGGAGAAGGATCCTGAACTAATACGTCACCTTTCCATGTTCCATCCAAGATCTTCTTGGATGGATAGAATGCAATGTGCATAGGAATACCAGGGAAGTGGTCTACTCAGTTAAGCTGTTTTTGATTCAATATCCCCCAAAATCAACAAAATCTATGTGGAGCTTCCAGGATTAATTATGGTCAGTAAATAGAAATGCAAGAAAGTGCAGATGATGTGAGCAAAACACATGAATGGTCCAAACACAAAATGTCATCTGTCCATTCCCTCCACAGATGCTGCCTGACCTGTTGAGTTGCTCCAGCACTTTGGAGCGACACCATGCCTTATAAACTGACATGCGCGCAAGGTATATTCAGCTTTTTGGGCCATTTCACCAAACTGAACTCATCAAGAGGCCTTCAAGGAAGATCAAAAATGTAATTGTTCTTCGAGTTTGGACAACAGTATGCACATATTTAAAAGTACTAAAAAAAAATTACAAACTAGCCAAATAACCCTATAATAGGGTATATTTCTATACATATGTTTGAACTTCTTTAAAAAAAAAAATTTACTTTAGTTTAGTCCAATGTGGGGATTTCAAACTGAGATTGATAATATTTTGTATAGATTCATTTTTAGTTGGTTTAATCAAATAGGTTATCACACTTATTGTCACACTAGCAGACTTTTTTTAAAGAAACATATAAAAATGTTGACTAATTATGTTCATTAATGGCAAACATTAAGTCTGTTGAAATGCAAACGAGCTAAGACAGTCTACCAGGGAATAATTTAGCTTAGGGTACACAAAATGCTGGAGAAACTCAGTGGGTGCAGCAGCATCTATGGAGCAAAGGAGATAGGCAACGTTTCGGGCCGAAACCCTTCTGCAAATAGTTTAGCTTAGTTCAGTTTAGTTTAGAGAAACAGGCCTTTCTGCCCAGTGAATCCGCACCGACCAGCGATCCCCACACATTAACACTACCCTACACTCACTAGGGACAATATTATATTTATACCAAGCCAATTAACCTACAAACCTGTACATCTTTGGAGTGTGGGAGGAAACCGAAGATTCGGAGAAAACCCACGCAGGTCACGGGGAGAACGTACAGACAAATTTATATAATGGTATATGGACACACTGATATGTTCTGCATTCATGCCTACTATATTCTGTTGTGCTGAAGCAAAGCAAGAATTTAATTGTCCTATCTGGGACAATATGGGTCATAACAATAATCTCTCTTGACTCTTGACTTGACTTGTAGTCGGGATCGAACCTGGGACTCTGGTGCTGTAAGCGCTTTAAGGCAGCAACTCTCCCACTGCGCCACCCTTAAACAGTCCTCTCAAGTAACACCGTTTTGGCTGAGACTTTCCTTCTGAAGGCCAAATCTGTGTGGAATGATGTCATCCTTTTATACCTTAAGCTGCCGACAGTGGGTGCCGGAATAAAAGGTGTGGATTATATAGTTTGTCAGTTCAGCTCTGCCCATCTATCATTGGTGTGATATATGATCACACGATAAATATCAAATGTGTGTCAGAATTAACCACAAGGCCTCACCCACATTAATAATGTAAATACCACTGTCAGTGTTGGTGAAAATCCAAAGAACACCTTGACTGGGAAAGGCTTTTATGAAGCATTTGTCAGATCGGTCTAAATTAGTTGTGTCAAGTCGTGCTGCCACCGCACAGCTCCAGCAACCCAGGTTCGATGCTGACGTCCCTGCCATCTGCGTGATGTTTGCACATTTTCCCATTGACTGCCGAGTTTCCCCTGGAGGCTTTGGCTTCCTCCCACATCTCAGTGACATATCATGTGGCAGTTTATTTGGCCACTACAAATTACCCCTCAAAAGTTCATAAGTTAAAGGAGCAGAATTGGGCCATTCAGCCCACCAAGTCTACTCCGCCATTCAATCATGGCTGATCCATCTTTCCCTCCCTATCTTCTCCACCCTTCTCCCGTAACCCTGACATCCTTGATGGGATTGCTCTCGATGCTATCACACTTGATAGGCCAAATTACCTCCCTCTGTGGTGTAAGGAAATATAAAATATTGATATATAATATGATGGTTAACAGCAGAAAAAAATACAAATGCTTCATGAACTTGCAGATAATCCAAAGAATCAAATTTTGATTCTGAAACACCTATCTCTAATAATTTATGTTTAAGAAGGAACTGCAGATGCTGGAAAATTGAAGGTAGACAGAAATGCTGGAGAAACTCAGAGGGTGAGGCAGCATCTTTGGAATGAAGGAAATAGGTGACGTTTTGGGTCGAGACCCTTCTTTTAATAATTTATTGTAGCTTCTGTTATTACCGAGTCACCACCATTAGAGTTGATTGATAAAATCCACAAGAAGAGAATCATTAAGAATCATTAACTTGCTGCAGACTAAAAGTTCTTATTTCAGAAGCAGATCAAATTCCAGAAAACTCACCTGGTTACATGTTCTCTGAATGTACATGCATCTATCTATTGTCTCCCTACATCAGTCAACACAGGTCAACTATTCATATGTACACCTTGAATATCTCTTCAACAAACTTCCATCATCTCGTCTCTCACTTTCGACGACTAACTCCTCAATCGTGTCCTCACTCCACACGTGATCTTGCTTCCCTGCCCATTTTGATCGTCTCACCCCACTTCCATTTCTAATCTTTACTCCAATCTCTTCCCGCCATGATTCTCTCTGCATCGTGCTCATCACCACCTGCCCCCACCATACATAATCCTAATCTTCTTCAGAATTCTCTCCATTGACACGAACCTCGCCAAATGCCTCGAAAAACGTTTTTGTCCGACTGTGTTGTCGGCTTATTGTACTGTACATGATATATATATATCATATATATACATGGTACATTATGGAATCCTCAAGACTTTGCCTCACAGTTCCAGAGACCGAGGTTCGATCCTGACCTCGAGTTTGCACGTTCTCCCTGTGACAGCGTGGGTTTCATCCAGGTGCTCCAGTTTCTTCCCACATGCCAAAGTTGCACGGGTTTATAGGTCAATGTCCAGTGGACAGAGTGGACGAGTTGGACTGAATGGCCTGGTTCCATTCTCTTTTGGAATAAAGCATAGATAGAGGGGATAGGGAAAGGATGTTACCGCTGGTGGGAGAGTCTAGGACCAGAGGCCATAGCCTCAGAATTAAAGGGCGCTCATTTAGAAAGGAGGTGAGGAGGAACTTCTTTAGTCAGAGGGTAGTTAATCTGTGGAACTCATTGCCACAGTCTGTAGAGGCCAAGTCAGTGGATATTTTTAAGGAATAGATAGATAGTCAAATTCTTGATTAGAATGGGTGTCAAGGGTTATGGGGAGGCAGGAAAATGGGATTAGGAGGCAGAGATCAGCCATGATTGAATTACGGAGTAGACTCCTTGGGCCGAATGGCTTAATTCTGCTCCTATAACTTGTGAACCTTTACATTTCTATGAGTTGGATTCTCCAGTCAGCACTTCAGGCTGGACACAGATGCAAGCAGTTCAGCCTCAACTGTAGCCCTTGCATTGATAAGGATGGAGACACTCTTGAAGTCTTCTCTTCAAGTTGGCTGCTTAATTATCCACCCTTCTCAATTACTTGTTCAGTCCTACTCTGGAGCTTTGGGCTGATCTGTCGACTGTTTTTACATCTAACAGTTTTGTTGCGGTTTAGATTCAATCTTATCTTGCAACATCTTTCGGTTGGCACCTCATTTTTAAGCACAGGTGCAGGTTACAACAAGGCCTTTTGCATTCCTCATTGAAACAAGGATAACTGTCTGACTTACCAGGGATATGCGAGTCGGCATTCCTGTTGCTGCTCCTGATGCCTAGTTTTGAGCTGCCATGTTTGTTCTATCTCATTTAGCAAGAGTGTACAACCATACCACACAATAGATGATGGACACAAAATGCTGGAGTAACTCAGCAGGACAGGCAGCATCTCTGGAGAGAAGCGATGGGTGACGTTTCGGGTCGAGACCCTTCTTCAGACTGACCTCATCACCCATTCCTTCTCTCCAGAGATGCTGCCTGTCCTGCTGAGTTACTCCAGCATTTTGTGTCTACACACAATATCCACATACACTGTCCAAAAGTGACAATGCATGGTCATATTTGAACCCGTATTCAATTGTATTATATTTGAAAAAGAGAAGCGAATATCTACCTCTGATTTTATCTTGAACTTCCACGTCAGTTTGATTTTCTTCTTGTAATGAGGTACTCTTAAGTTATGATCACACGTTACAGTAATACCATCAACTTTCTCTGACATCTGAAAATGAGTAAAAAATTAAAGCATCTACCGAAATCTATATTACTAAAAGTCTGATATTGACCACTTCCTGTTGTTCTGTATATTGATTTTAGAAAAAACGCTGCCACTTACAGCTGTGATTTTTGGCCATCTTACTCAGAGTCCCCCTCCGCCGCGCAGGACAAGAGGATTTTTCCCATCGATTAAAAATAAAAGAGTTATTAGTGTTTAAAAAATGTTGAGATTCTCTCTTCTGAAGGCCACGCCCCTTCCGGAGGGACCGGAAGTGTTGAGTGCTTCAGTCAGTCTCTGCAAGATGGGGGAGCGAGAGGCTCACGTCTCTCAGTCTGAGCTGTGAATGACACTGAACACATGTCTACTAAACTGTGAGTGGTTTTACTGACCTGTCAGTACCCTTAATGTGGTTTGAAAATATAGTTTGGAAATGCTGAAGCTGTGTTGCCTTTGGTTTGGAAATGCTAAAGCTGTGTTGCTCTTGGTTTGGAAATGTTAAAGCTGTGTTGCCCATGGTTTGGAAATGTTAAAGCTGTGTTGCCCATGGTTTGGAAATGCTAAAGCTGTGTTGCCTAATTAAAGTTGCCTTGCCTAATTAAAGTTGCCTTGCCTTCCATATAATTAAAAGTCTAATCTTGACCATTTCCTGTTTGCGCTGTAAATTGATTTTAGAAAAAATGCTACCACGTATGGCTGGATTTTTGGCCATCTTACTCAGAGTCCCCCTCCGCTCATCAGACACCCAGGACTTTTCCAATCGATAAAAAATAAAAGAGTTATGAATGTTTAAAAAATGTTAAGATTCTCTCTTCTGTCAATCATGCCATGAAGGCCACGCCCCTTCTGGTGGGAGGGGGGGGAGGAACTATAAAACCCAGAAGTGTGGGCGTGGCTCAGTCTCTGTAAGATGGAAGAGGGAGAGGTCACGACTCGCTGTCTTTAGTGGCCTTGCACCCTGCTTGAAATGGAATTTCAAGGAATAGCCGTGAGTCAACTGCCAGCCCACCAGCCGTGAGTGAGCTGCCAGCACAACAGGCTTGAGTGACTGAGCTGCCAACCCAACAATCCAATTGGCCCACAATGTCCATACTAGCCCTCTGGAAACCAGTCCCTTCAGCCCACAACACCCATACTAGCGCTCCAGAAAGCCCCCCCCCCCGCCACTGGCTACCAATATTGGAATTGGTGGAGAGGTGGAATATTGCGTTGGGGGACCAGCCCTCCCATGTGATGCTGGGACCCAACATCAGAGTTGACAAAAGACAGAAACAACTATGATTGGGGTCAAACTTACAATCAGTACTTCATTCCCACAGTTTCCGTATTCTTCAAGTAATCTGTCCCGAAATGAAATCAGGCCTTGCTTTTCTGCTTCTTTCTTCCGATTTTGCACAAACTTTGATCGTGTTAGCCATTCTTCAAGTTCTTCAAGGGTGTGGGCATAAATGCAGTTGTCACCAAGTTCACAGATATCCTTCCTTTAAAATAAAAAAACATTTAAAGATGCATAAAATTTGCAAAGCACAGTATTTCCTCAGTAGCAATAATTTCTGCTGTAAATAGCCTGGTATTCCAGTAACACCAGTGCTAGGTTCATGGGCATTACCTTGGCTAATTGCCATATCTCATTGTCTCCTCAATGTATTTTCCTCCATGTGTATAGTTTAATTTAGTTTAGAGATACACTGCAGAAACAGGCCCTTTGGCCCACTGAGTCCATGCTGCCAGCGATCACCGCACATTAACACCAATCAACATCTATTGGGGACGATGTACGATAATACCCCACCAATTAACCTACAAACCTTTATACTAAATAATAAGGAAGAATTAAGGGGGTACACTGCCAACTTATCTTTCCCCTTTGTGTAGAAAGGAACTGCAGATGCTGGTATATGCCTAAGACAGAGATTCAAAGTGCCGGAGTAACTCAGCGGGTCAGGCAGCATCTCTGGACAACAAGGATGGGTGACGTTTCAGGTCAGGTCTCAAGGGTCCCAACCCGAAACGTTGCCCATCTGTTTTCGGAGATGTTGCCTGACCCATTGAGTTACTCCAGCACTTTGTGTCTATCTCCTGTTCCTCTTTCCTATGTTCTTATACTTGTCAATACCCAATAATGAGTAATTACTCCAAACCATTATGGCAATTACCAAATGAGAAGCAGGAAAGTTTCCTGCAATTAGTTAATTTACCTTGAACATAACTTGAAATGTTTTTTCTTAAGAGGTGGTTTTCGATGCTTCCAGTCAACAGTAGTATCTGTCAAGACCATCTGACCATGTTCTATGGAATAACAATGATTCTGAAATCCATCCTGGGAAAAAAAAGTTACTAGACACAGTTTGCAATAAAACTGAACCTTTTTTTCTGTAACCTGTGCCTCGCCCGGCTGCCCGTTCCAGTTCCGTTGCTGTGATACCTGAAGCAAAGTGGAACGTTTCAGACCCCGTTGAATCTCTGATTTCCACACCATCAGTTCAACCTCACTATGGGCAAAACTGCAATGATAGGAATCCTGTCCACATAATCCTCCCCACTTAATTTTATCGCAGTACTCCAATGTGACTCGTGATGAGACAGGTTTAATTTCATGATACTTCAGCATACCATTAGTGCCCGCATAGTTATAGACCAGCAATGGCCTCCATTTATGCAGTGGTTGCTCGCAACAAAAGCCATTGGATCGTTGAGAAGCTATTTTATGAGGTATCATGTCGAAACAAACTGCACATATTTCAACAAATTGTCCTTCAAATTCATTAACAATTTCTTCCTCAACAGGCTGCTTTTTTGCACAAGATGTGCCCGCTCGTGGTTTTTTGTTGTTTGTTCTTTCTGCCACCAAATTCTTCAGGTTGTTTCGTTGACCTTTATAGTCATTTTCAAAATTCCATACCAGAGCTTCTTCTGTACTCCACGCAAAGGTGCAGTTGTTTCCATGTCTCCTGCAGCCAAAACCTTCCTTATAGAACCAACAAACTTCATAGTTTGCTGGATTAACGAAAGGAGGTCGCCTCCGGATTAGTTTCCAACTGCCCTGTTTCCTCCTTGCTACAAGTTCGCGATGCTGGCATTTATGGTTCACGTTCTTGAGAACAACGGTGCTCTCGTTTTTTTTCTCAGAACATTGAGTGCAAATTAGCTGCAAGTCAAGCTCCGTAAACAGATCTTCCAAACCTTTCATTCTCCTTCAAGGGGATAGTACCTCACTGTGGAGAGATCTCTGCTGTTAGATTTTCAATCGTCTGGTGCAGAATCAATGCTCGGCCACTGAGTTGCAAAACCAGTACTGAAACATAAAAATAAATAAATATAATTTTTTTTTATAACTCCTGCAGAAATATTTTCTAGAATTAATCGCATAATGTTATGGCACCCATAGTCAGAATCGAGCCCGGATAAGATAGCAACTCTGTGCTCTCCTGCTATGGTACAAGAAAAGCTAAGGATAAAAATCTATCCAGACTTCTGCAACATGAGGCCCAGACGGTCACAGTGGCACAGTTGCTGCCTTACAGCGAATGCAGCGCCGGAGACCAGGTTCGATCCCGACTACGGGTTCTGTCTGTAAGGAGTTTGTACGTTCTCCCCGTGACCTGCGTGGGTTTTCTCAGAGAACTTCAGTTTCCTCCCACACTCCAAAGACGTACAGGTTTGTAGGTTATATGGCTTGGTAAAGGGCCTGTCCTACTTGGGCGTCATTTGCGATTTTGTGTATCCCAAAATCCTGGGGCACTGCTCGAGACCACACGTCATCACACGCCATGCGCGCCGCGATGCGCGCGTCGTGCCACGTAAATGATGTCGTGTTAATGAAGCGCAAATGACGCCCAAGTGGGACAGGCCCTTTAATGTAAAAGTTGTTCCTAGTGGGTGCAGGATGGTGCTGTTGTGCAGGGATCGCAGGTTGGCACGGACCCGGTGAGCCGAAGGGCCTGTTTGAGCGCTGTATCTCTAAACGAAAATAAAGGAAATGTTAATGCCATGTACGCATCTATCTCATCAGCATTGGACTGAAACAATTGGCAACAATTACTTGGCCAGAGAGTGGTGTGGAACATAATCCATTACAAATGTTATAAGTGTGGGAAAGGACTGCAGATGCTGGTTTAAATCGAAGGTAGACAGAAAATGCTGGAGTTACTCAGTAGGACAGGCAGCATCTCTGGAGAGATGGAATGGGTGACGTTTCGGTTCGAGGCCCTTTTTCAGACAAAGGTTATAGGACCCATCGAGGCATGGGTAACAGCGTGCCTTGTGGTCGAGGTACAGAGGCTATAGTTGGACTACACACTGAGGTCCTCCTTATTCATAGGGAGAATTTAATCAATTGCAATAAATGCATGTTTTTTGTGTGTTTATATTGGCCCTGACATCCCAAAAGACTTGACCGGCTGAGTTAGGCACAAAGGCACCTCTCTTCCACCTGGCTAAGATTTCAAGGTAGGAGGGTCATGACCCGAAACACCACCCATCCATGTTATCCAGAGATGCTGCCTGACCCGCTGTTATTCCTGCACCTCGAGTCCCTTTGGCTAAGATTTCAGGTGGAGAGGAATGAAACTTTCAATGCCCAATTTATATATTTAAAGGCCTATTGTCCTCTGCTAAGCAAATTAATATTAGATTTGGTGGTGAGGTCAAGTAATAAGAAGGATAAATTTCACACAATACACTTTTAATGCACATTTAGTTCAACTGGTTTCCACCAGTCGTAGCAACAGTAATGATTTCCCCAGATCACATTCCGGTATAACACCAATGATAGACATGGTCACTAGATAAGTCCAATTTTCAGAATGTTTGTTTCCTGCAAAGAAGTTCACTCATTAAGTAATTGGATGTTGAGAAATTCAATAACATTTCGGAGTTATTTACAGCATCTTCAATTTGTTAATTTTCAAAATAGGTGGAAAATCATGGGAAAAATTAAATTTGAGGACCAAATGACTGAGTCCTGTCCCTATATTATGATTTGAAAGAGATTGAATGACACAATAGCTGATGGTGATCACTATGAGATTAGTCTACAGTCGAGACTAATATCCCCCTCATTCAGCCCCTTGCAGAGTCCATTTTCAATCAAAGACAACTATTTTATTCATTCCACTGCTTCCCCTTCTCTGGAGTTAGTTAGATAGTTTATTGTCACGAGTACCGAGGTACAGAGAAAAGCTTTTGTTGCGGGGTATCCAGTCATTGGAAAGTCAATACATGAATTGAGCCATTTACAGTGTATAGATACATGAAAAGGGAAGAACTTTTAGTGTAAGGAGTTTAATGCATGTAGGATTTCTAATGTTTCTTGTTCAGAACAGAACCCATCGACCTAAAACCCTCAACAGATCTTGCAATTTATCCCTCATCAGATGTTCGTGACCTTCTGAAGATTTCCAACATTTCATGTTTTTATTACTTCACTCTGTTACTTTACAGCTCCTGATAAACACTTGGAAACTGATATTAACTTTAAAAAAAATAATAATTTCAGTGTAATTGTTGTTGAACCAGTCAATAATATTTTTTTCCCCGTGTAGTTTATCCTGATTATTATCTCTGAGAAAACATTTTGCTCTTGAAAATAATATTCTTTGCAAATTTTAATGATCACTTGGTACCTGGAGGGAATATGAAGAATTAATTAAACTCTTAATCAAAGAGGCAAATATTATAATCTATATTACTAAAACTATGATCTTGACCACTTTCTGTTTCGTGATTTCTGAAAGAACGCTGCCACGTATGGCCGTCATTTTGGCCACCTCGCTCTGAGTCACCCTCTGCTGAGCTGGATCAGAGGATTTTTCCCAGCGATGAAACATAAAAGAGTTATTAATGTTTTTAAAATGTTGACATTCTCTCTGCTGCCCCTGCTGGTGGGAGGGGGGAGGGACTATAAAACCCGGAAGTGTTGTACCTCAGTCAGTCTGTGAGGGAAGTGAGAGGGTCACTTCTCTCAGTCTGAGCTGTGAATAACACTGAACACATGTCTACTAAACTGTGAGTGTGGTTTTACTGACCTTGAGTGCCCTTAATGTGGTTTGAAAATGAAAATATGGTTGGTTTGAAGTAAAAAACACTGCAAATGGTTGTTGGGGGTTTTGGGTTGAAGTAAAAAGCACTGCAAATGGTTGTTTGGGGCGTTTGGGGTTGAAGTAAAAAGCACTGCAAATGGTTATTTGGGGGTTTTGGGTCGAAGTAAAAGGCACTGCAAATGGTTGATTGGAGATTTTGGGTTGAAGTAAAAGGCACTGCAAATTATTGTTTGGCGGTTTTGGGTTGAAGTAAAGAGGCACTGCAAATGGTTATTTGGGGGTTTTGGGTCTATGTAAAAGGCACTGCAAATGGTTGTTTTGGGTTGAAGTAAAAGGCACTGCAAATGGTTGTTTGGGTTGAAGTAAAAGGCACTGCAAATGGTTGTTTGGAGGTTTGGGTTGAAGTAAAAGACACTGCAAATGGTTGTTTAGGGGGTTTTGGGTTGAAGGAAAAGGCACTGCAAATAGTTGTTTGGGGGGTTTGGGTTGAAGTAAAATTCACTGCAAATGGTTGTTTGGGGGTTTTGGGTTGAAGGAAAAGGCACTGCAAATGGTTGTTTGGGGGGGGTTGGGTTGAAGTAAAAGGCACTGCAAATGGTTGTTTGGTCTAAACATGACAACTTCCTGTTTGCACTGTATATTGATTTTAGATAAAAACGCTACCACTTACGGCTGTGATTTTTGGCCATCTTACTCAGTCCCCCTCCGCTCATCAGGAGCAGAGGATTCTTCCCATCAATTAAAAATAAAAGTGTTTAAAAAATGTTAAGAATCTCTCTCCTGTCAATCACGCCATGAAGACCACACCTTTTCCGGTGGGAGAGGGAGGGATTATAAAACCATGCAGTGGGTGTGGCTCAATCTTTGCATGCTGAGGGAGGAAGCGGACACGACTCTGTCCGAGCTGTGAATCAACCGAACACATTGAATGTCTACTGAACTGTGCATGTGGTTTTATGGTGGTTTCACCCTGCTTGAAATGGTATGAAACTGCATTTGAATGTGGTGGCCTTGCACCCTGCATGAAATGATATGAAACTGCATTTGAATGTGGTGGCGTTGCACCCTGCTTGAAGTGGCATGAAACTGCACTTGAATTTGGTGGCCTTGCACCCTGCTTGAAGTGGTATGAAACTGCACTTGAATTTGGTGGCCTTGCACCCTGCTCGAAGTGGCAAGAAACTGCACTTGAATTTTGGTGGCCTTGCATCCTGCTTGAAATGGTAAGAAAATAGATTTGAATTTGGAGGCCTTGCAACCTGCTTGAAATGGAATTTCAAGGAATAGCCGTGAGTCAACTGCCAGCCCACCAGCCATGAGTGAGCTGCCAGCACATCAGGCTTGAGGGACTGAGCTGCCACTGCAAGAATCCATTTGGCCCACAATGTGCATACTAGCCCTCTGGAGACCAGTCCCTTCAGCCCACAACACCCATACCAGCCCTCCAGAAAGCACCCCCCCCCCCCCCCCCCCCACCAATATTGGAATTGGTGGAGAGGTGGAATATTGCGTCGGGGGACCAGACCCAATGGGTCCCACTTAGTCTAGTATTACAATATATTTTTAATCTAAAGGAAGCTTCATGTTAGGTGATAATGACTCATGAAGTGGTACAAGCAAAACTCGATTATCAACCCATCTGATGTTTTGTGTGTAACTGCAACACAATGAAACAATTAATTCTGGCATTTTGAATTTGTTAACGTCTAGCTATGCCGTGGTTGTGATGCACACCCACATGACGCAATCTGAACCTGACAACCCATTAAGGGCCTGTCCCACTTAGGCAATTTTTTAGGCGGCTACAGTGGACTAGGGGTGACGCCAGTATGGTCGTCAGTCGTCTCCTCAAGTCGCCTAAAGGGCCTGTGCCACTTGGGCGTCATTTGCGTGTCACGCCGGTGGCGCACAAAGATTTTGTGGATCCAAAAATCCTGGTGATCGACCACGTGTCACTGCTTACGTCACCACGCATCAAGCGCGCGTAACGCATGCCATGCGCACGTCGTGGCGCGTAAATGACTCCCGAGTGGGACAGGCACTTTAAGAGTCGTAGGTTTTCTCCTGTTGCCGCTGGATTTTTGAAATGTTCAAAACCTTTCGCTGACTGTGGGCTTGGCGTAGCTTGACTTCTCCTGTCGTAGGTTGTTGCCAGGATGACGCGATCACCAAGTCGGCGGGTGATGACTTTAGTGAGTTCTATTGGCGACTACCTACGTCTACCAGAGACAGGTACCGGCGACTGAATTGTCTTCAGTTGTTGCTGACAGGGTCGTAGCTTGCCGTACCTTGTCGCGGGTGGACATAGTTTGACATCGGTTGTCGTATGTTGTCGCCTGTGTGGTCATAGGTTGTCGCAGGAGTGGTCGTAGGTGGACATCCTGTTGCGAAGAATTGGGTCACCGGTTGTCGTAGCTTGACGTCGACTAGGTTCTTGTAGACATTGTCAGTTGCCGGTTTCTCGGCGACCTGCTATGACTGACTGTCACTGGCAGTCGCCGAAAAAAATCGCCAAAGTGGGACAGGCCCTTTAGATTCATCAACAGCTTAATCAGTTTCTTGAAGGTACACAAAAAAGCTGGAGAAACTCAGTGGGTGCAGCTGCATCTATGGAATGAAAGGAAATAGGCAACATTTTGGGCCGAAACCCTTCTTCAGACTGATAGGTGGTGGGGGGAGGGCGGGGAGAAGAAAGGGAAAAAAGTGGAAGAGGAGACCGAGGGCTGAGGAAGAGGTAGGAAGGGGAGGAGACAGCAAGGGTTAGCAGAATTGTGAGAAATCAATGTTCATGCCACCAGGATGGAGGCTCCCCAAGTGGAATATGAGGTGCTGTTCCTCCAATTTCCGGTGTTGGTCACTCTGGCCGTGGAGGAGGCCCAGGACAGAGAGGTCGGATACGGAATGGGAGGGGGAGTTGAAGTGCTGAGCCACCGGGAGGTCAGGTTGGTTAATGTGGACCGAGTGGAGGTGTTCGGCGAAACGATCGCCAAGCCTACGGTTGGTCTCACTGATATAGATCAGCTGACATCTAGAGCAGCGGATGCAATAGGTGAGTTTGGAGGAGGTGCAGGTGAACCTCTGTCGCACCTGGAATGACTGCTTGGGTCCTTGAATGCAGTGGAGGGGGGAGGTGAAGGGACAAGTGTAGCATCTCTTGCGGTTGCAAGGGAAAGTGCCCGGGGAAGGGGTGGAGCTGGAGGGAAGGGAAGAATTGACAAGGGAGTTACGGAGGGAGTGGTCTTTGCGGAAGGCAGACGGGGGGAGGAGATGGGAAGATGTGGCGAGTGGAGGTG
Source organism: Okamejei kenojei (assembly GCA_035221665.1). Taxonomy (NCBI): domain Eukaryota; kingdom Metazoa; phylum Chordata; class Chondrichthyes; order Rajiformes; family Rajidae; genus Okamejei; species Okamejei kenojei. Next base: position 41,005,032 of record CM069150.1, read on the forward strand.
TCACGTTAGAAGTGGCGAAACTGGTGGAGGACTATGTGTTGTACGTGCCGGCTAGTGGGGTGAAAGGTGAGGACCAGGGGGACCCTGCCTTGTTGCGAGTGGGGAGGGGATGGGGAGAGAGAGCAGTGTTACTGGGTATTGAAGAGACCCTGGTGCGAGCCTCATCTATAGTAGGGGAGGGGAACCCCCGTTCCCTGAAGAATGAGGACATTTGCGATGCCCTGGTTGGGAACACCTCATCCTGGGAGCAGATGCGGCATAGACAGAGGAATTGGGAATAGGGGATGGAGTCCTTACAGGAAGCAGGGTGGGAGGAAGAGTAGTCAAGATAGCCGTGGGAGTCAGTGGGTTTATAGTGGATGTCGGTCAGAAGTCTATCACCTGTGATGGAGATAGTGAGGTCAAGGAATGGTAGGGAAATGTCAGAAATGGTCCAGGTGTATTTGAGTGCCGGATGGAAGTTAGTGGTGAAGTTTCTTGATTCGTACAGGTGTCTGGGTTTATGTCCCGTCATGCCATATCACTTTGACTGGGCTTTTCCTATCATGGAATCTCAATAATTCTCCCATCATCCGCAATTGGTCCCAATGGTCCCTCCCACTCCCTAACCATGAGATTAAAAAAAGGTAAAGGGATTTCTAAAGACAGCAAGGAAGTGGAGAATGGGGTTAGGAGGGAGAGATAGATCTGCCATGATTAAATGGCGGAGTAGACTTGATGGGCCAAATGGCCTACTTCTACTCCTGTCAATTATGATTATGGTCTTATGAAGACTGATTTCCCACTTCAACAAAAACATTGTGTAAACATTCACTATTATCTTTGCCACTCCGATTCAAAACAGTTCATGTAATGCACTCCAACTAAAGAAGGGTCTTGACTCAAAACGTCACCTATTCCTTTTCTCCGGTGATGCTGCCTGACCCATTGAGGTACTCCAGCAGGTTGTATATATCGTCATATAATGCAATGCTTAAACGTTGCAGATTTAATGAAAGACTTTTAGGTGTGTACTCTTGCATTTGGTAATACACTTCAGATCACATTAGTAAGAATGATTACCTTGGAAGAATGTGAGTGAGCACTTTAGCCATGTGGGTCTTCAACAGAGCATTGAGGTGGGAGTTTTGGGAGGGGAGGGCATTGGGTAAGAATAACATTCTGTATTTCGAATTTGAAGTAACTATAACCTTATCTCCAATTTTCCCATGACCTGTAATTCCTATCAGCTGCCGGAGGAGGTAGTTGAGGCAGGTACTATCACAACGTTTAATAAACATTTAGACGGGTACACAAATAGGACAGGTTTAGAGGGATATGGGCCAAATACATGGCAGGTGGGACCAGTGTAAATGGGATATGTTGGCCAATGTGGGCAAGTTGAGCCGAAGGGCCTGTTTCCACGCTGTAAACTCTATAACTCCATTTGGAGATCTTGGGAAGTATGACAGACCTAACCACGCCATTATGGCCATGGGCCATAATATCGGCTAATGGGCCTGTCCCACTTAGGCGATTTATCAGGCGACTGCCAAGTCTCCTGAAAAAACAGCGACTAGTATGGTGACTGTCAGCGTGGAACACGAACACGAGAACACACACACACACACACCCCCCACCACCCCCCCCCCCCCCCCCCCCCCTTCACTAGCCCGTTATGCAGGCGGGGGACAGGGCAAGCAAGGGGAGCGCTGCCTGAGTGAAATTCACACGGTGCAAAGCCAATGTGATACAGACACACCCTGCAATGAACAGGAAGGTTGGCACTGTAATTAAGATGGTGAAAGCACAGTGTACGGTAAGTCCTTTAAACGAGGGGGGAAGAAGGAGTGGAGACAACTTTTAAGAAGCCAGAGATACACGGCTGTGAAGCTTGGTGGACATTAACAGTACCGGTCGGTTATCCTTGGTTCTGAGAACTACTGCTTACATTTTTTTTCCCCTCCCAATGAGCCAATGAAATTCACCGGTCAGCACCGGCTACAACATACGAGAACCTACGACAACCTTCGACCTCCTGGCAACCCACTACCACTCCACCTACGTCACCAGAATTCTCGCTACTCTCCGTGGTGGCTTCATTCTGGTCGCCGCTAATTTTTCCAACATGTTGAAAAATTAGCGGCGACCTTAATGAGGCCGTGACTAGTTTCCAGAATGCGGGAACTCCTCGCGACCATGAAGGCGACTCCCCGGCAACCACCCGCGAACACGTGGCGACCATGTGGCGACTGCATAGTCTCCTGCAGTTGCTTAAGTCGTCTAAGTGGGACAGGCCCATAATAACAGGAACAGATGTTTCCATAAATCCTAAGTTTGAAAATTCAATAAATTTCAAAAAATCGAAGGGATACATTTTCTGTTGCTGTGAAGCAGCAGCTCTACAAGCTGCACCACAGAGTTTCCCAAATGTTATTAGAAAATTGTATATATCATTATTTTATCATTTCATGGGGAGTAGACATTTGTGAGCAAGACCAACAATTATTGGCCACTCTTAACTGCTTTTGACCCGAATGGCTTGCTATGCCATTTCAGGGAACATTATGATGCAAGTCAATCACATTCTTGTCATAAACAGCTCGTTTCTTTCCTTAAAACATTACTTCAGCTTATTTTATGTTTAATGTGCAATCTGGTGACTCAACAATTGCCACACGTCGTATTTTATTTCAGATGAATTTACAGAATTTAAATGTCCAACTTGTATGCTGGGATTTAAACCTTTGTCTCAGCATCATCAACCAAATCCTCTTGATTCTTAGGTAAATAACATAATCAGGATGCTATTATACCCATGTGAACGTAATGTGAATGTGAAGGGATTGGGGTGCTTTGGGAAATGGCAGGTGGCTGCGAAAGACTGGGCTTCACTGGTGGTGACATCATAGGGTGGAGGACCCAGTTCTTGGTAATCATGTGACCCACTTGCCGCCACCAAGTCTGGACCTCTGAAGAAGTTTCAAGAAGCTCCTGCCCATGCGACCCACCTGCTGCCAGTAAGTCTGGGCTCCTGAAGAGGTTTCACTTTTGTTTCAATATACTGACGCTTGTTCTGTACCTATGATTGGGCAAAGGAATTGCCTCCCACGTTATCTTCCCGCCGGTGTTTGTGATTGTTTGGTCGGGGTTGCCTCCCCCTCTACTTTCGTGCCATTAGTTTCCCACCACTGTATAGGGGTATAGAAGGGTGATCGTTTCGTTGGGGCGTGTCGGTTGTCTTTCATTCAGTTCTGTTGCTGAGCGAGTGGATCTGAAGCTGGCCCCGCAGTGAATAATACAGAAGTGTTTGGACTCCAGTGTTTGATTCAGTGTTTTACTGACCCAGACTAGGGAAGGTAAAAGAACCGGAATTAACAGTAAAATGTAGGTTCATAAGTTAAAGGATCATAAGTTATAAAAGGACTGGACAAGCTAGATGCAGGAAAAATGTTCCCAATGTTGGGCGAGTTCAGAACCAGGGGCCACAGTCTTAGAATAAAGGGGTGGTCATTTAAGACTGAGGTGAAAAAACACTTTTTCACCCAGAGAGTTGTGAATTTATGGAATTCCCTGCCACAGAGGGCAGTGGAGGCCAAATCACTGGATGGATTTAAGAGAGAGTTAGATAGAGCTCTAGGGGCTAGTGGAATCAAGGGATATGGGGAGAAGGCAGGCACGAGTTATTGATAGGGGACGATCAGCCATGATCACAATGAATGACGATGCTGGCTCGAAGGGCCGAATGGCCTCCTCCTGCACCTATTTTCTATGTTTCTATGTTATAGGAGCTGAATTAGGCAATTTGGCCCATCAGGTCTACTCCGCCATTCAATCACAGCTGATCTATCCTTCCCTCTCAACCCCATTCTTTTTAGCTTAGTTTAATTTAGAAACAGCACCAATCAGCGATCCCCGCACACTAACATTATCCTAAACACACTAGGGACAATTTACACTTATACCAACCCAATTAACCTACAAACCTCTAAGTCTTTGGAATGTGGGAGGAAACCGAAATTCTCAGAAAAAACCCACACAGGTCACGGGGAAAACGTATAAACTCTGTAGAGGCAGCACCCGTAGTCAGTGATCCTGCCTTCTCCCCATATCCCCAGACACCCGTAGTAATCAAGAATTTGTCAATCATGGTAGAAGGCTGAGAATTTGCTTAGAGTGGAAATACACTGATTATAAACTGGATAAGTCAATCTTAGACTGAAACCTTGTTTACACTTCTGAAACTTAAAAGGAAACGCCTTAACTCAAATTATCTTTCAGTCAATCAGCTGTGAGTATTATTTGAAAGAGGAACATTTATAATGGAGTGGTGCGTCATCACCTGAAACCTGGACACGTCTCAAAAAAGCTGCACGAGCAGTTTCTGAAACAGTGACTGTGTTGCACGGGGTGTTATCAAACAAAGTGCAAAGGATTTAGTCAGAGTTGGAATTGAGTGCAGAATGATGCACTGCCACATGACTCTAGATTTGGTAATGGTTTTGTAAACTGAAACTAAAAAGTGTTGAACATTTTATCCAGTGTTTTAATACCGAGCGTATTTTAATGGAAATCTTTTAATTCTAATCTCCGGATTATTCCCAGGTCATGTGCTAACGTGTACCCAAACAGAACACGGGTCAGTTTGTGGGCGGAGAAATGATACAGCTTCTGATTCCTTTACTTATCTTTAGGGAAACAGAGTGGAAACATGCCCTTCAGTCCTCCGAGTCCACACTTGAGGGCATTGTTTTAAGGTTAGAGAGCAAAGTGTAAAGGGGAAGTGTGGAGCAAGTCTTTTTGTGTAAAAGAGGGCGTCTAGAGTGCACTGCTAGGGGTGGTAATGAGGTAGATACAATCATCGTATTTAAGACTTGCTTTGAACTTTTAGAAACTCGAACTTTAGCTGTAAGGGAAACATCTAGAATATTTTGTATGCATGATCTAGTGTCTCAGTTAGTAGTCTGCTGTCGAGGGGAGAGATATCGAGGTGAGAGGTTTGTATTTCTGCTTTCTGTTCTTACTTTTTAGTTATAGGGGATTCAATTGTAAGGGGAATAGGTAGGCGTTTCTGCGGCCGCAAATAAGACTCCAGGATGGTATGTTGCCTCACTGGTGCAAGGATCAGGGATGTCTCTGAGCGGCTGGAGAACATTCTGGAGGGGGAGGGTGAACAGTCAGTTGTCATGGTGCACATTGGCACCAACAATATAGGTAAAAAATGGCATGAGGTCCTACAAGGTGAATTTAGGGAGCTAGGAGATCAACTTAAAAGTAGGACCTCAAAGGGAATAATCTCTGGATTACTACCAGTGCCACGTGCTAGCCAGAGAAGAAATAGGAGGATATTTTAGATGAATACATGGCTTGAAAAATGGTGCAAGGGGCAGGATTCAAATCTCTAGGGCATTGGAACCAGTTCTGGGGGAGGTGGGACCAGGACAAACAGGACGGTCTGCTGCTGGGCTGGAATGGAACCAATGTCCTTGGGGGAATGTTTGCTAGTGCTGTCGGGGAGGATTTAAACTAATGTGGCAGGGGGATGGGAGCATGAGCAGAGAGACAGAGGGGTGTAAAATTAGGGTAGAAGCAATAGGTAGCAAGGTGAAAAGTAAAAGTGGCAGGCAGACAAATCCAGGGCAAAAATAAAAAAGGGCCACTTTTCAACATAATTGTATAAGGGGTAAATGTGTTGTAAAAACAAGCCTGGAGGCTTTGTGTCTCAATGCAAGGAGCATTCGTAATAAGGTGGATGTGTTGAATGTGCAGATAGTTATTAATGAATATGATATAGATGGGATCACGGAGACATGGCTCCAGGGTGATCAAAGCTGGGAGCTGAACATCCAGGGATATTCAATTTTCAGGAGGGATAGACAGAAAGGAAAAGGAGGTGGGGTAGCGTTGCTGGTTAGAGAGGAGATTAACACAATAGAAAAGAAGGACATTAGCTTGGAGGATGTGGAATGGATATGGGTAGAGCTGAGAAACACTAAGGGGCAGAAAACGCTAGTAAGAGTTATGTACAGGCCACCAAACAGTAGTAGTGGAGTTGGGGATGGCATCAAACAGGAAATTAGAAATGCGTGCAACAAAGGTAAAACAGTTATAATGGGTAACTTCAATATACATATAGATTGGGTGAATCAAATTGGCAGGGGTGCCGAGGAAGAGGATTTCTTGGAATGTATGCGGGATAGTTTTCTAAAACAACATGTAGAGGAATCAACGAGAGAGCAGGCTATCTAGACTGGGTATTGAGTAATGAGGAAGGGTTAGTTAGCAGTCTTGTTGTGCGTGGCCCCTTGGGCAAGAGTGACCATAATATGGTTGAGTTCTTCATTAGGATGGAGAGTGACATAGTTAATTCGGAAACAAGGGTTCTGAACTTAAAGAAAGGTAACTTTGAGGGTATGAGACATGAATTAGCCAAGGTAGACTGGCAATTGATTCTTAAAGGGTTGACAGTGGATATGCAATGGAAGGCATTTAAAAGAAATTAGGAAAGGGAAAATAGATTATGAAAGAAAACTGGCAGGGAACATAAAAACTGACTGCAAAAGCTTTTATAGATATGTGAAGAGAAAAAGATTAGTTAAAACAAATGTAGGTCCCTTGCAGTCAGAAACAGGTGAATTGATCATGGGGAACAAGGACATGGCAGACCAATTGAATAACTACTTTGGTTCTGTCTTCACTAAGACATACATAAATAATCTTCTCGAAATAGCAGGGGACCGGGGGTCAAATGAGATGGAGGAACCAGGTTAGTCAGGAAGTGGTGTTAGGTAAATTGAATGGATTAAAGGCCGATAAATCCCCAGGGCCAGATAGGCTGCATCCCAGAGCGCTTAAGGAAGTAACCCCATAAATAGTGGATGCATTAGTGATAATTTTTCAAAACTCTTTAGATTCTGTAGTTCCTGAGGATTGGAGGGTAGCTAATATAACCTCACTTTTTAAAAAGGGAGGGAGAGAGAAAACGGGGAATTACCGACCAGTTAGTCTAACATTGGTAGTGGGGAAAATGCTAGAGTCAGTTATTAAAGATGGGATAGCAGCACATTTGGAAAGTGGTGAAATCATTGGACAAAGTCAGCATGGATTTATGAAAGGTAAATCATGTCTGACGAATCTTATAGAATTTTTCGAGGATGTAATTAGTAGAGTGGATAAGGGAGAACCAGTGGATGTGTTATATCTGGACTTTCAGAAGGCTTTCGACAAGGTCCCACATAAGAGATTAGTATGCAAACTTAAAGCACATGGCATTGGGGGTTTAGTATTGATGTGGATAGAGAACTGGCTGGCAGACAGGAAGCAAAGAGTAGGAGTAAACAGGTCCTTTTCAGAATGCAGGTAGTGACTAGTGGGGTACCGCAAGGCTCAGTGCTGGGACCCCAGCTATTGACAATATATATTAATGAGTTGGACGAGGGAATTGAATGCAACATCTCCAAGTTTGCGGATGACACGAAGCTGGGGGGCAGTGTTAGCTGTGAGGAGGATGCTAGGAGGCTGCAAGGTGACTTGGATAGGTTGGGTGAGTGAGTGAGCAGATGCATGGCAGATGCAGTATAATGTGGATAAATGTGAGGTTATCCACTTTGGTGGCAAGAACAGGAAAGTAGACTATTATCTGAATGGTGGCTGATTAAGAAAAGGGGAAATGCAACGAGACCTGGGTGTCATGGTACATCAGTCATTGTAGGTGGGCATGCAGGTGCAGCAGGAGTGAGGAAAGCAAATGGTATGTTGGCATTCATAGCAAGAGGATTTTAGTATAGGAGCAGGGAGGGTCTACTGCAGTTGTAGAAGGCCTTGGTGAGACCACACCTGGAGTGTTGCGTACAGTTTTGGTCTCCTAATCTGAGGAAAGACGTTCTTGACATAGAGGGAGTACAGAGAAGGTTCACCAGACTGATTCCTGGGATGGCAGGACTTTCATATGAAGAAAGACTGGATAGACTCGGCTTGAACTCGCTAGACTTCAGAAGATTGAGGGGGGATCTTATAGAAACTTACAAAATTCTTAAGGGGTTGGACAGGCTAGATGCAGGAAGATTGTTCCCGATGTTGGGGAAGTCCAGAACAAGGGGTCACAGTTTAAGGATAAGGGGGAAGTTTTTTAGAACCAAGATGCGAAAAACATTTTTCACACAGTGGTGAATCTGTGGAATTCTATGCCACAGAACGTAGTTGAGGCCAGTTCATTGGCTATATTTAAGAAGGAGTTAGATGTGGCCCTTGTGGCTGAAGGGATCAGGGGGTATGGAGAGAAGGCAGGTACGGCATACTGAGTTGGATGATCAGCCATGATCATATTGAATGGTGGTGCAGGCTCGAAGGGCCGAATGGCCTACTCCTGCACCTATTTCCTGTGAAAACTAACAGAAATAGTGTTTTAACCAGAAAGGAAATGTATAAAATGTGCAAATAAAACATTAGTGGAGGATGACAAGTCAGTGGGCAAGTGGGGACTGCTGTGGGGGAGGGGGAAAACATTGAAGAATGGAGGACCTGGCGAGGGGGAATCACTGGGTGTGGGGGGGGGGGGGGGGCAACATAGGAGGAGCCGGCAGGGGGTACTTTGTAACTTTGTCAGCTCCGTTTATGTGACGACTATTTGCATACCTTGGATATCACTGTGCCTTGGCCTCTTATATAGAAGAGAGTCCAAGGAAGAAACTGAATGAATTACAGGTGAAAATGCAATATGGAAAACATATTGTAACTATTACTGAGAAAAGACAGTAATATGATCATGACCAGGAAATGCGAAATAAATGGAGACACAAGAGGCTGCAGGTGCTGGGTTTCAACCTGAAACATCAACAATTGCTTCCCCCCCCCCCCCCCCCCCCCCCACGGAGGCTGCCTGACCCAGCGAGTTCCTCCAGTGGCTCATTCGCCTTTGTTTGAGAGTGGAGTAAAAGCTAGAAGAAGAGCAGTAGTCTTTGGCTAACTAAGGATAAAATCACATAATCGATGCGAGAAGATACATGAGTGAACTAAGCAAGCAGTGATGGATAGAAACAGGATGGATGTAAGATTCTTGTAACTGCTAAACAGTAGAAAACATAAATGTGGAAATTAGACAAGCACGGGAACAAACCGGTTTTAGCTTCTGGGAATTCTAAGAAATTATAACTTCCTCATAGATTGGAATCAACAGATGTGTGATAGGTATTGCTGAGACATTTTTTGGAGAATCTAGACTTTTGGCACGCCCTTAACCTGGAGAGGAGCTTCGACTGCCGGCCCTGCGGTCTGCTGTGCTTCTGGCTGTGGCGCGGCGGGGGCTTTAGATCTTCGACCGCCGGCCTGTGGCCTACACCAGCCTGAAGCCTTGGTCTCCGGTGGGGAAGCACCGATTCTGGACTTGCCGGAACTTTATCTTGTCTACTCATCTGGACGCCCACAGCGGCGGCTGCGGAGGGTCGAGGTCCCGACCACGTGGGAAAATGGAGGAGGATTGGCCAAATTTTGTGCCTTCCACCACAGTGGTGAATGTTGTGGTGGATGTTTGTGTTTATTTTTTTGTGTGTGTTCTTTTCTCATTGTACTGCTGCTGGCAAATTCATTTCACTTGCACTTTATGTGCAAGTGACGAATAAAGCTGATATTGATTGATTGATAATAATGGAACAGACCACACTAGATATATTATTCATCAACTAGCTATACTTAACGGCCTAGAAATGTAATGGCATCCAATAAATTACAATCATAGTATTCAGTTCGGTATAAGCTTTCATCGGGAGAAATGAGAACTGGAGGAGGAGGACATCGGTGAAACGAAACTGAAACTGAAACTACACAAAGTAAACTGGGAATCAATTAAACTGGCAAGGGCATTAGAAGCCTGTGTTCAGAGTTCATGGTCTTCATGGTCTGTGAAACAGCCTGCTCACCTTTCACACATCGCCACGCAACCTATTTATGCTGATCAGCTATCTTAACAATGTCAGCATGGCCTACAGAGGTACAACGCAATTTTTATACAGAAATTATCAGTGGAATACTTACATAGATTGTTTTAATGGGCCCTGGTATAGCTGTGACTAATTCATAAAGGATTGAAGCTTGCGACATTCGGAAATTAATCAGGTATCTGAACATAGTCATAGAGGGATATAATGTGGAAACAGGCCCTTCGACCCAACATGCCCACTCCGGCTAACATGTCCCAGCTATACTAGTCCCACTGTAGTCCAGTTCTGACATGGACAACACACACTGCCGCACTGGTGAGTAAGGCAAGGCAGCGCCTTTACCACCTCAGGCAGGTGAGGAAATTCAGTGTCTCTCTGAGGATCCTTCAGTGCTTCTACTCTGGGGCTCTAGAAAGCATCTTGTCCGGCAACGTCACAATCTGGTTTGGGAACAGCTCTGCCCAGGACAGGAAGGCTCTGCAAAGAGTAGTGCGTTCAGCCGAACGCACTACAGGGACTACACTCACCCCCCTGCAAGACCTATACACCAGGAGGTGCAGATCCAGAGCCAGCAACATTTAATTTCACTGTACATCTTGTATGTGTATGTGACAAATAAAGTTGACTTGACTTGCCTGCGTTTGGTCCATATCCCTCCAAATCTGCCCTATCCATGTACCTGTCTAACTGTTTCTGAAATGTTGGGATAGTCCAAGCCCTCAACTACCTCCCCTGGCAGCTTGTTCCATACACCCATCACCCTTTGTGTGAAAAACTTACCCCTCAGATTCCTATTAATTTTTTTCCACTTCACCTTAAACCTACATCCTCAATTCACCTACTCTGGGCAAGAGACTCTGTGCATCTACCCAATCTATTCCCCTCATGATTTTATGCACCTCTACAAGATCACCCCTCATCCTCCTGTGCTCCAGGGAATAGAGTCCCAACCTACTCAACCTCTCACCATAGCTCAGGCCCTCTAGTCCTGGCAACATCCTCGTAAATCTTCTCTGTACCCTTTCCAGCTTGACAACATCTTTCCTATAACATGGTGCCCAGAACTGGACACAATTGTCCGTAGTACAGACAACATGTCTGTAGGAGATCTCTTAACCTGGAATCTCTCTGGCTCAGACATTGACATGGGGAGTGCATTGTACTCAGATATCCAACTCAGATAGTCTTCCTCCAACTGGATGGATAAATTAGGGTATATATCCAAATCAGTAAATTAGCCCCAAAAATAAAACATTGAAGCAGGTGAAAAGAACCAAAAGGAAAAAAATAATGGAAGAGGGTGAGAGGAGGCCACTCTGAAGTGGATTAATGCAGACATAGGCATGAAAACTAAAACGTGGAGGCACGGAAATCATCAAAAAGTCACAACAAGAGTACATAAGGATGGAAGTTACATTTCAGCTGTACAAAAGCCCCAGTTAGATCACAGCTGGACTAATAAAGGAAGTTCTGAACACCACAACTCAAGACACATTGGGTTGCGGGATTCATAAGTTTGTGTTCTTGGAGCAGAATTAGGCCATTCAGCCCATCAAGTCTACTCTGCCATTCAATCATGGCTGATCTATCTTTCCCTCTCAACCCTATTCTCCTGCCTTCTCCCCATAACCCCCAACACCCTTATTAATCAAGAATCTGTTAATCTCCACTTTAAAAATATTCTTCACTTGGACTCCAGTGTAGTGAATTCCACAGACCCGCCATCCTCTGACTAAAGAAATACCTCCTCATCTCCTTTCTAAAGGTACGTCCTTTTTTCTAAGGCTATGGCATCTGGTCGTACTCTCTACTCACTAGTGGAAACGGGGTGGACATGTGGGCTCTAAGGTTTACATTAAAAAAAGATCAAGCAAATTAAGGGCATAGGTCTCATCATTTTGATGTATTATTTGAAGTTTCCAATGGGGTAGATGGGAGATCAGGGCCTCTCCAGTTGGTGGGAGGACGGTCCTGTTGCTGTTAACAACTGTGAAGAAACTGTCTCTGTATCTGGAGTTATGCGTTTTCACACTTCTGTAGCTCCGTCCTGATGGGAGAGGGGAGAGGAGCTTAACAAGGGCAGGACCTACACGATGAGTGGTAGGGCTCTGGGGAGTGTTGCAGAGCAGATGGATCTAGGAATGCAGCTACATAGTTCCTTGAAAGTGAAATCACAGGTAAATCGGGTGGTCAAAAGGCTTTCGGCACATTGGCCATCAGTAGTCATTGAGTACAGAAGTTGGGAGATCATGTTGCAGTTGTATAAGACATTGGTGAGGCCACATTTAGAGTCTTGTGTTCAGCTTTGTCATCATATTGTAGGAACGATGTTGTCAAGCTGGAAAAGGTGCAAAGATGATTTATAAGGATGTTGCCAGGACTCGTGGGCCTGCGCTATAGGTAAAGGTTGAGCAGGCTAGGACTTTATTCCTTGGTGCTTAGGAGGATGAGGAGTGTTCTTATAGAGGTGTACAAAATCGTGAGCGGAATAGACGCACAGATTCTCTTGCCCAGAGTTGGGGAATCGGGAATCAAAAACACAGGTTTAAGGTTAGGGGGACGTACATAGATAGGATAGGCTTAGAGGGTTATGGAACAAGCGTGGGCAGGGGTCCTAATGTTGATGGGGCATGTTGGTTGGCATTGGTATGTTGGGCCAAAGAGCCTGCGGTACCACACTATGACTCTTTGAGCGGACAATTTAATTTCTATTTCTTAATCAGTTTCCTAGCCAGATTAATAAATTATCCCCAATTTCATGAGTTCATGGAATTGAAGGTATGCTTAAAATGTGATTGGGATATGATTGGAAGGTAGCAGAGAGGCAAAAGGAGTTTAGTCTTCCATTGGCATAATGTAACAAGTGGTGCTCTCTAGGGAAATGTACAGGGACCTCAGCTGTAATGTTATACACATCAAAATAAATAGTTCGTCATTTTACAAACACCACAAAATTAGAAGGCTCAGGAAGAAGTGATACTCAAGTTGTACAGAGACTCGACTGCAATCCATCTCAAAGATTGCATTGAATTTTGGAAGCCAAACCTCAAATTGTTGGTCTTGGAGAGTCTACAGGACAGATATATCAGGATTATAATTCAAGATTTAAAATATTGTACTTTGAAGAGGTAAGGAGGCGTATCTAATTGGCTAGGTTTGAAATGTATGTTGCTGTAACGTCAATTGTGACCACACGAATCTACTGTGGCTGAATGGTTCCCAATACACACCCAATACTGATGGATTTCATGGTGTAGACACAGTAAAATAATGTCCTTCTGCTGGAGAACATAAATCACACCATTAAGCAAATATAATCCAAATCCATCAACAGTGAAATTAGGAAGTTCATCTTCACACACAAGGTAGTGTACACATGGCAATCTCCATCCCAAAAGTCTGGAGGTACAAGCATGTTTGAAACTTTTAAGACTGAGATGCAGAGATTTTCATTAGGTAAGGGTACCTTGGTATGCCGAGCAAAATGACTTGTCTAAACATAGAAACATACAAAATAGGTGCAGGAGTAGGCGATTTGGCCCTTCGAGCCTGCACCGCCATTCAATATGATCATGGTTGATCATCCAACTCAGTATCCCGTACCATGCCTTCTCTCCATACCCCCTGATCCCTTTAGCCACAAGGGCCACATCTAACTTCCTCTTAAATATAGCCAATGAACTGGCCTCAACTACCTTCTGTGGCAGAGAAATCCACAGATTCACCACTCTATGTGTGAAAAATATTTTCCTCATCTCGGTCCTACAAGACTTCCCCCTTATCCTTAAACTGTGACCCCTTGTTCTGGACTTCCCCAACATCGGGAACAATCTTCCTGCATCTAGCCTGTCCAACACCTTAAGAATTTTGTAAGTTTCTATAAGATCCCCCCTCAATCTTCTAAATTCTAGCGAGTACAAGCCGCTAGAGAAGGGCCTCGACCCGAAATATAGCCAATGAACTGGCCTCAACTACCTTCTGTGGCAGAGAATTCCACAGATTCACCACTCTATGTGCAGGAAGATTGTTCCCGATGCTGGGGAAGTCCAGAACAAGGGGTCACAGTTTAAGGATAAGGGGGAAGTCTTGTAGGACCGAGATGAGGAAAATATTTTTCACACATAGAGTGGTGAATCTGTGGAATTCTCTGCCACAGAAGGTAGTTGAGGCCAGTTCATTGGCTATATTTAAGAGGAAGTTAGATGTGGCCCTTGTGGCTAAAGGGATCAGGGGGTATGGAGAGAAGGCATGGTACGGGATACTGAGTTGGATGATCAACCATGATCATATTGAATGGCGGTGCAGGCTCGAAGGGTCACCCATTCCTTCTCTCCAGAGATGCTGCCTGTCCTGCTGAGTTACTCCAGCATTTTGTATCTAAAATGACTTGTCAGATTAGGCACAACCAATTAAAAGGTGGAACAGGTTAAAAGGCTGAATAGCCTGCTTTTGTTCCCCTGGTCTGAACCATCCCAACAACTAAAGAGCAGTCCTGAGCTACCATCTACCTCATTGGAGACCCTCAGACTATATTTAATCAGACTTTACTGGGAATTATCTTGCACTAATGTTATTCCCTTTATCCTGCGGGTCAGGCAGGATCTGTGGAGAAAAAGGATGGGTGATGTTTCGGGTCCAGATCCTTCTACAAGATCCTGACCGGAAACATTACCCATCCTTTTCCTCCAGGAATACTGCTTGACTGGCTGAGTGACTCCAGCGCTTTTCTGTACACTGAGGACTGCTGGATTGTAATCACATATAGTCTTTCCACTGACTGGATAGCACGCAACAAAAAGAAAGCTTTTCCTGTACCTCAGTACACGTGACAATAAATTAAACCAAAATATAGATCAAAAGATCATAAGTGATAGTTGAATTAAGCTATTCGGACCATCAAGTCTACTCCACCAGTGAATCGTGGCTGATCTATCTCTCCCTCCTAACCCCATTCACATGCCTTCTCCCCATAACCTTTGACACAGGTACTGATCAATAATCTATCTATCTCTGCTTTGAATTGTATTCACTGACTTGGCCTCCACAGCCTTCTGTGGCAAAGAATTCCACAGATTCACCACCCTTTGACTAAAGAGTATAATGGACATTCTGACAGGTACTCCAAGGCAAAGATGTAGCTTGGGCGCTGAGGGGCTAACGAGCGGCTTAAGTTGACGTGTACAACCACAAGATAATCCAAACGGTGTAACAACGACCAAATCAGAACGATTGCACTTTTACTCACTGGTATGGATATTCGGAGCAGCGTAGATTGTGGTGAGGAGAATCTTCACCTGATGTCACCAGTCATTCCTCCTAAAAATATATATAAAGGACCATCAAGGTGAATTTTCCTTTTCTGAATCAACACCATGAAATCTAAATGACAGCAGCTTTGGCCACGGATTTAACAGTTCATGTTCTTAAGAAGGTTTGATAGGTAGGTATTGGACGCGGATTCATTGCAAAAACTGATGAAAAGGTAACCACTTTTGGACGATCCGGTTCAGATTCCACAACAGAAGCACAAAACAATTGGATTTCATGTAATTACCGATCGCCTCCGAATAAAAACGGAAGTTAAAAGTCCACTGTCGTCTTATCTGTCAGTGGTTCGCTGCAGGGTATGGCTGGCGCTGAAGGAAAGATCCATTTAAATGTGTAGAAGAGAAATATATGACACCCACCAACTCCTGAACACATACAAACACAGTGCAATAGCAGAATAATGTGTATTATCAATTGCAATTCCATTGTCATCCACTGTTTTAATTTGTAAACATATTTTGAAAAAAAAACATGTACGAATTCCCTTCATGCGTAGCATTTAAACCTTAAACCGAAACAAACTTCCTGTTCTTTAAACGTAAGTGATGTTGTTCTTACCGCTTAATATCCGCTGTCCCTTTAAACTTCTGTCCCTTTAAACTTCTGCCTCAGAGGCTGATTCTCCTCCTCATCATAAAATAACAAAAAATTCCGCTGGCGGGTCTATCACATTGGACAGTTCCCTTCAGGGGCAGCACTGCCTTTACTTGCAGCCATCCACTGACAGACAAGACTACGGTGAACTTGTCCGGCTGTTAAGTTTCGTTTCATTGCTCGGAAGTTACCGCATTGTAAGCAAGGAAAACAAGAGCGGGCGTGATCCTTGAGTCACGCCGATATCCCGATGATATTATTTTTACAATTACAGTTCGGATGCACTTTGCATTGTGACAGGGAGCAGGGTGTGAATGTAACTGCGCTGGCTGTTATTATGCATTTTCTGGTCTTGATACCAGCGTTCAATAACGCCATTTTGTGTATCAAGCAATGAATAGACAATGTATTGTGTATTTTTACCTGCCGGATCATTGGCATTCCTCCATCCTCGCTACCATACCCTCTGTGTCCCTGCAGGAGATATAATGTTCACTCAAGGGCCACACATTTGTATGAGGTGTTGTGCAAACTACCCTGTCAGTAAGGACGTCAGTGGGTGAGATATCATGATGGTCAATAATATGAAGTCTTCTGAGGCATATCCTATGGGATGGGGTTAGAGTTAAGAATGACTTGCCGAAGCCTTTCAAACAAGGACGAAAGCCTCCTTGGCTGCAGTGATAAGGACCCTCCATGCCAGGTCTTCATGCCAGTTGACGTTTGCCATGCTTGTCTGTAGTACTTAAGGGAACCCGAGGTGCATCTCAAGCAGCTGTCCCAGAGGATGGTCCCAAGAAAGCATACCCAGACAAACATCGACTGCCGCTGAAGGATAATTCACGTGATGAAAGGCACAGTCTGCCCACAACTTGCTGGTCTTCCAGTGTCGGGAGCTGTCTGCAACCTAACTCTGCAGACTGGCGCAGTCCGAGGTGTAGGATTACATGCAGAGAGACTCACCAAAGCATCTGGAGTATTGTGTGCAGTTTTGCTCCCCTAATTTGAGGAAGGACATTCTTGCTATTGAGGGAGTGCAGCGCAGGTTTACACGGTTAATTCCCGGGATGACAGGACTGTCATATGCTGAGAGAATGGAGCGGCTGGGCTTGTACACTGGAGTTTAGAAGGATGAGAGGGATTCTTATTGAAACATATAAGATTGTTAAGGATTAGACCCGCTGGAGGCAGGAAACATGTTCCCGATGTTGGGGGAGTCTACAACCAGGGGCCACAGTTTAAGAATAAGGGGTAAGCCATTTAGAACAGAGACGAGGAACTTTTTCTCACAGAGAGTTGTGAGTCCGTGGAATTCTCTGCCTCAGGGCGGTGGAGGCTGGATCTCTCGATACTTTCAAGATAGAGCTAGATAGGGCTCTTAAAGATAGCGGAGTCAGGGGATATGGGGAGAAGGCAGGAACGGGGTACTGATTAGGGGATGATTAGCTATGCTCACATTGAATGACGGTGCTGGCTTGAAGGGCCGAATGGCCTACACCTGCACCTACTGTCTATCTCTCAGACCACCTCCTCTACTTATCCTTGGACCATGACCCCACAGACGAGCACCAGGCTATTATCTCAAACACCATCACTGGCTTAATTGCTTCCGGCTCCCTGCCCTCTCAAGCCTCCAACCTCATCGTTCCCCAGCCCCACATGGCCTGATTTTACCTTCTCCCCAAAATCCACAAACCTGACCATCCTGGCAAACCCATTGTTTCTGCTTGTTCTTGTACCACCAAACTTATTTCCACATACCTCGACTCCATCCTATCCCCCCCCCGGTCAAATCCCTCCCTACCTATGTCCAAGACACCTCACACGTCCTTCGTCTCCTCCATGACTTCCGTTTTCCAGTCACTCTACACCTCCATCCTCCACCAGGAGGGCCTTAAAGCCCTCCGTTTCTTCCTCGACCACAGAACCAACCAATCCCCGTCTACTAATACTCTCCTCTGCCTAGCGGAGCTGGTCCTCACCCTCAACAACTTTTCCTTTGACTCCTCCCATTTCCTCCAAATCCAAGGCATAGTATTGGCACATGCATGGGCCCCAGCTATGCCCTGCTTCCTTGTATGGTACATTGAACAATCCTTGTACGAGGTGTACCGCGGCCCTATCCCTGAACTCTACCTCCGCTACATTGATGACTGCATTGGTGCGATCTCCTGTACCCATGCAGAACTCACTGACTTCATCCATTTCACCACTATCTTCCATCCGGCACTCAAATTCACCTAGACCATTTCCGACATCTCCCATACCATTTCTAGACTTCACTATCTCCATCGCAGGTGACAGACTACTGACCAACATCTACTACAAACCCACTGACTCCCATGGCTATCTGGACTACACTTCTTCCCACCCTGCTTCTTGTAAGGAGTCTCTCTCTCCTACTCCCAATTCCTCCGTCTATGCCGCATCTGCACCCAGGATGGTGTTCCAAACCAAGGCATTGGAGACATCCTCATTCTTTAGGGATCGGGGGTTCCCCTCTTCAATTATAGATAAGGCTCTCACAGGGTCTCCTCTATATCCCGTAGCTCCGCCCTCATTCCCCATCGCCCCCACTCGTAACAAGGACAGAGTCATCACCTTCCACCTTACCAGCCGTCACATACAACAGATAATCCGCCAACATTTTCGCCACCTCCAACAGGATCCCACCACTGGCCACATCACCTCCTCTTTCGGCTTTCTGCAGAGACCGCTCCCTTCGTAAGACATTGGTCAATTCGTCCCTTCCCACCCTTCCCACCCCCTCCCCTGGTAGTTTCCCTTGCAACCGCAGAAAATGCTACACTTGCCGCTTTACCTCCCCCCTCGACTCCATCCAAGGACCCAAGCAGTCTTTCCTCGTGAGGCAGAGGTTCATCTGCACCTCCTCCAACCTCATCTATTGCATCCTCTGCTGTTGGTGTCAACTGCTCTACATCAGTGAGACCAAGCGCAGGCTTGGCAATCGTTTCGCCCAACACCGCACAGTTCGCATTAACCAACCTGATTTCCCGGTAGCTCAGCACTTCAACTTCCCCTCCCATTCCGAATCTGACCAGGGCCTCCTCCATGGTCAGGGTGAGTCCCACTGCAAATTGGAGGAGCAGCATCTCATATTTTGTTTGGGTAGTAAAATACATACACTCCAGCGGTATGAACATTGCCTTCTCCAATTTCAGATAGTCCTTGCTTTCTTCCTCCTTTCCCTCCCGTTCCCCTCCCCTTCCCAGCTCTCCCACAGCCTACTGCCTCCGCCTCTTCCTTTCTTCTTCCTGCCCCCCCCCCCCCCCCACATCAGTCTGAAGAAGGGTCTCGACCCAAAACGTCACCTATTCCTTCGCTCCATAGATGCTGCCTCACACGCTGAGTTTCTCCAGCACTTTTGTCTATGTTTGATTTTTCTAGCATCTGCAGTTCTTTCTTAAACGAAGCATCTCATAGAATCATAGAGCATGGAAGCAGGCTCTTCAGCCCAACTTGCCCACGCAGCCCAACATTCCCCATCTACGCTTCTGTGGTTAGAGGCTACAGTTGAGATTATTCTGCCACTGGACACCAAAGGTCTGTGTGTAACGAAATCTTACAACCACCATTAATGGAAGGTGTAGGAAGGAACTGCAGATGCTGGTTTAAACCGAAGATAGGCACAAAAAGCTGGAGTAACTCGGTGGGACAGGCAGCATCTCTGGAGAGAAGAAATGGGTGAAGGGTCTCGATATGAAACATCACCCATTCCTTCTCCAGAGATGCTGCCTGTGCCGTGAGTTACTCCAGCTTTTTGTGTCTACCACTAATGGAATGATTGGTAATGATAAATCAATGCCACTTTGATATAATGTTAGGCTTGGCGCAGAGAATGAAGACAATGCAAGAAGATGCAATGTTCCATATTTTAGTTTAGTTTAAATACAGCGTGGAAACAGGTCCTTCAGCCCACTGAGTCTGCACGACGAGCGATCCCCGTGCACTAGTATTATCCTACACACTAGGTACAATTTAATTTTTTTACTGAAACCACTTAGCTTGCAAACTATTGTTGAACTGTATACTTTATAACATATATTTTGAGTGTGGGGGACTTACACTCCAGTTCTGAACAAGTCTTAAATACCATTACTGTATCTACCTCCACTACCACCCCTAGCAGTGCATTCTAGGCACCCTCTGTGTAAAAACTTGCTCCACACCTCCCCTTTCAACTTTGCCCTCTTACCTTAAAACTATGCCCTCTAGTGTTTGGCATTTCTGCTCTGGGAAAAAGGTTCTGAGTGTCTATCTTATCTATGCATCTCAAAATATTATATACTTCAATCTTGTGTCTCCTCAACCTCAGATGTCCCAAGGGAACATAAGCCAAGTTTGTCCGATTTCTCCTCAAAATGATTGCCCTCTAAACAAGACAACATTCTGATGAACCTCTTATGCACCATCTCCAAAACTTTCACATTCTTCCTGAAATAAGGCGACCATAACAGCACACAATACTCTAAACATAGCCTAACCAAAGTTCTATAAAGCTGTGACACGACTTCCTGACTCTTATACTCAATGCCCCAACTCATGAAGGCAATCATACCATCTGCCTTACCATTCTTTCTAATTGTTATGCGACTTCCAGAA
Source organism: Okamejei kenojei (assembly GCA_035221665.1). NCBI lineage: Eukaryota > Metazoa > Chordata > Chondrichthyes > Rajiformes > Rajidae > Okamejei > Okamejei kenojei. The sequence goes on from CM069150.1 coordinate 41,025,491, forward strand.
AGCAATGTTCTTGTACTTTAAATTCCCCCGAACATCAATGCTGTTTGGGATTTTACCATTTACTGTATACCTTCCCCTTACATTCAACCTTCTAAAGTGCCACACCTCATACTTGTTCAGATTAAACACCATCTGTCATTTCGCCACCCGTTTCTGTAGCTGATCTATATCCCGCTGTATCTGTTGACAGCCTCCCTCACTGTCCACAACTACATTAATTTTAGTGTCATCTGCAAACTTACTAACCAACTTACATTTATGGCCAAGTTGTTTATGATATGTATACCTTCGCCTTCATCTTCGGTCAGTCCGCCTGGACCTACCTGATCTCCTGGTTGCTAAACATTTTAATTCTCTTTCCCATTCTCACACTGATCTTTCCATCCAAGGTCTCCTCCATTGTCAGAGTGAGGCTAAACACAAATTGGAGGAACAGCATCTCATATTCGCTTGGGCAGCTTACAGCCCAGTGGTATGAATAGTGATTCCTCCAACTTTAATTAACCGCGGCCTTCCCTCTCGCCATCCCTCTCCCACCCAAGTCTCACCAGGATCTTGTTTGCGCCCAACAAACAGCTAACAATAACCTGTTTCCTTTATCATTGTTACTTTTTTGCATATCCTTCATTCATTGTTCTATAATCTCTCTACATCATCGTCTATATCTCTCGTTTCCCTTTTCCCAGACGAGTCGATGAAAATTCAGAGAGATATTCACGTTTTTAACAAATTCCCCATTCTCTGCAAGATGGAGGAACAAGAGGGTCACCTCTCTGACCCCTGAATAGCACTGGACATATGTCTACTCAACTGTGAGTGCCCTTAATATGGTTTGAAAATGAAAATATGGTTGGTTTGAAGTAAAAAGGCACTGCCTGTAAATGTTTGTTTGGGTGCTTTGGTTTGAAGTGAAAAGGCACTACTGCAAATGGTGGCTTGGGGGCTTTGGCTTGGAGTGAAGAGGCACTACTGCAAATGGTGGCTTGGGGGCTTTGGCTTGAAGTGAAGAGGCACTACTGCAAATGGTGGCTTGGGGGCTTTGGCTTGAAGTGAAAAGGCACTACTGCAAATGGTGGCTTGGGGGCTTTGGCTAACTTCCTGTTTGCACTGTATATTGATTTTAGATAAAATGTTACCACTTACGGCTGTGATTTTTGGCCATCTTACTCAGTCCCCCTCCGTTCAGCAGGTGCAGAGGATTCCTCCCATCAATGAAAAATAAAAGTGTTATTAGTGTTTAAAAAATGTTGAGAATCTCTCTCCTGTCATGAAGGCCAAACCTTTTCTGGTGGGAGGGGGAGGGGTTATAAAACCCGGAGGAGTGGGTGTGGCTCAGTCTCTGCATGATGGGGGAGGGAGAGGTCATGACTCTGTCTGAGCTGTAAATAAACTGAACACACTGATTGTCTACTGAACTGTGTGTTTTTATGGTGGTTTCACCCTGCTTGAAATGGTATGAAACTGCATTTGAATGTGGTGGCCTTGCACCCTGCATGAAATGGTATGAAACTGCATTTGAATGTGGTGGTGTTGCACCCTGCATGAAATGGTATGAAGCTGCATTTGAATTTGGTGGCCTTGCACCCTGCTTGAAGTATTATGAAACTGCACTTGAATTTGGTGGCCTTGCACCCTGCTTGAAGTGGTAGGAAACTGCACTTGAATTCGGTGGCCTTGCACCCTGCTTGAAATGGTAGGAAAATGGATTTGAATTTGGTGGCCTTGCACCCTGCTTGAAATTGAATTTGAAAGAATAGCCATGAGTCAACTGTCAGCCCACCAGCCGTGAGTGAGCTGCCAGCACATCAGGCTTGAGGGACTGAGCTACCACCCCAAGAACTCATACCAGCGCTCCAGAAAGCCCCCCCCCCCCCCACAGGCCACCAATATTGGAATTGGTGGTGAGGTGGAATATTGCATCGGGGGACCAGCCCTCCCGTGTGAACATGGGACCCAACGGGTTCCACTTAATCTAGTATATACTAAATATATATAACAAAGGTCCCAGCATGGATTCCCAGGGAATCCCACTGGTCACAGGCCTCTAGCCTGTAACACTCTTCCACCACAAACCTCTGTCTTCTATGAGTAAGCCAATTTTGAATCGAAATGATCAAATCATTGTGGTCTTCTTAATTGCATCATGCATCTTAATTTTCTTGATCAGCCTACCCACAGAGGATTTTATCAAATGCCTTGCTAAACGTTCAGTTCAGTTTAGTTTATTGTCACAATATCGATGTAGACAATATTCTACTTTTATCAATTGTCGTCTTCATCTTCTCAAAAAACTTGCATTTTTTAAGGCATGACCTGCCGCAGTCAAAGCCAGGCTGACTGTCCTTAATTAACCCATTCTCTTCCAAATGCGAGTAAAACCTATCCAAATAGTCCTCTGAAGTAGCTTCCCCATTATTGATGTGTGGCTCACCAGCCTACAATCTCCTGTATTTTCTCTACTTCCATGCTTAAACAAAAGAACAACATTGGCTACTATCCAGTCCCCTGGGAGTGAGGCAGGAGAAAGACCAACTACAGAAATGGGTGGTGAAAGATGCAAAACTCTTCACCAAAGCTCCAGTAATATCCTCTCTTGCCGCTCTCAATAACCTGGGATAGATCCCATCAGGCCCTTGGGATTCATCCACCTTAATGACCTCGAGCTCCAACACAACCTTCTTCTTGAAATCAAATTGCTCAAATATATTACGTTTTCCCCACAGTGATCTCACTGTTCTCCATGTGTAGATGCGTAGTGTAGATGCAAACTACTCATTTAGTACCACGGCAACATTCTCTAAAATGGAGATTAGCTTGGGCTATATTCCTGCATGCTCAGAAACCAGTTTAGGCGGGGCAATGGGTGTTGGGAAAGATAATATGGACGTACTATAATGTGAACGTACTGGAAAGACCAAAGATGACATTAAAATTACAATTGGTAATGACCGGTGGAGTTTTACCTTGAAAGACTTTTCAGTCACAAATTCAACGCAGCCAGACAAACTTGATCTGATTAGTTACAGTACTTGCAGACACCAGTGGATGGAACACCAAGACAGAAATTGCAGGACAAAGGGTTGACCCATATCATACAGTTATGCCTCACTGGATTGTCTGCGGATTGACTGCAAAAACATCTGCTTGCCAGAAGGATTAGGCTCATAACATAAAGGTTGAGAAGGTCATTCTGGTCACTGTAATCTCTCAATTTCAAATAAAGGTAGATCACCACACTATTATGGCATATTGTGATTTAGTATGCATAAACTTATGTGGTATTGTCATTTAGTATGCATATACTTAAAGCATACGGCATTAGGGGTTCAGTATTGATGTGGATAGAGAACTGGCTGGCAAACAGGAGTAAACGGGTCCTTTTCACAATGGCAGGCAGTGACTAGTGGGGTACCGCAGGGCTCAGTGCTGGGACCCCAGCTATTTACAATATATATTAATGATCTGGATGAGGGAATTGAAGGCAATATCTCCAAGTTTGCGGATGACACTAAGCTGGGGGGCAGTGTTAGCTGTGAAGAGGATGCTAGGAGACTGCAAGGTGACTTGGATAGGCTGGGTGAGTGGGCAAATGTTTGGCAGATGCAGTATAATGTGGATAAATGTGAAGTTATCCACTTTGCTGGCAAAAACAGGAAAGCAGACTATTATTTAAATGGTGGCCGTTTCGGAAAAGGGGAGATGCAGCGAGACCTTGGTGTCATGGTACACCAGTCATTGAAAGTAGGCATGCAGGTGCAGCAGGCAGTGAAGAAAGCGAATGGTATGTTAGCTTTCATAGCAAAAGGATTTGAGTATAGGAGCAGGGAGGTTCTACTTCAGTTGTACAGGGTCTTGGTGAGACCACACCTGGAGTATTGCGTACAGTTTTAGTCTCCAAATCTGAAGAAGGACATTCTTGCCACAGAGGGAGTGCAGAGAAGGTTCGCCAGACTGATTCCTGGGATGTCAGGACTGTCTTATGAAGAAAGACTGGATAGACTCGGTTTATACTCTCTAGAATTTAGGAGATTGAGAGGGGATCTTATAGAAACTTACAAAATTCTTAAGGGATTGGACAGGCTAGATGTGGGAAGATTGTTCCCGATGTTGGGGAAGTCCAGGACAAGGGGTCACAGCTTAAGGATAAGGGGGAAATCCTTTAAGACCGAGATGAGAAAGACGTTTTCACACAGAGAGTGGTGAGTCTCTAGAACTCTCTGCCACAGAGGGTAGTTGAGGCCAGTTCATTGGCTATATTTAAGAGGGAGTTAGATGTGGCCCTTGTGGCTAAGGGGATCAGAGGGTATGGAGAGAAGGCAGGTACGGGATACTGAGTTGGATGATCAGCCACGATCAAATTGAATGGCAGTGTAGGCTCGAAGGGTCGAATGGCCTACTCCTGCACCTAATTTCTATGTTTCTATGTTTCTAGTGCATCTCATGGTCAGATTCTTGTAGCCTGTTGTAAACATAGGCAAGCAAGGGGAACACATTCAACTTTCAAATATTTGAGGAATCACCAATCTCTTGCAGATTGGTTATTAGTTATTTCCGATAGCTATTTTTATTGTGCATCAAGGTTTGGATGCATTCACAAGTTCTTTCAAATTTACAAAGTCTACATGAAGTCTTCTACTTATTAAAGAATTTTCTTTTAAGTTTCTACATAAACCATTCGCAAGAAAAAATGTTATCGCACAAGAGACAATGGCGTTATACAGACCATTTGGCATAAGGTCAGTGAGATTGTAGGGGAACAGAGTCTTCTTAAGGTGCGGCATTGTGTTTTACTTACTGTAGAAGGAACAGCAGGATCTTAAGTCTAAAGGGGCTGTCCCATTTGGACGACCTAATCCACGAGTTTAGAAGACCCTAGACGAGTTGAAAAAAATGTCAAGATCTTGTTGACTCGCCAAAGTAAAGGACCTCCTATGACTATGTCTACGACCTCCTACGACTGTCTAAGACCTCATACGACTATGTCTATGACCTCCCTCGACCTCAGTCTTCCACACCCAAGACCAACTACGACTAGCTACGAGTAGAAATGATCACATGATAAAATGTCATGTTTGCTTTTTTCCTCGGGCCAGTTACTGACCTATGACTACCATCACGACCTGCTACGACCTACATACGAGTAAAAAGTATAAATATTTTCCATGCCAACCTTTTTTTTTTTATACTGTGGACATTTTTTATCAGGCTGGAAAAAACACCACAACCTACTTGAGGCCACGAGTACACGGAGACCACTCACGAGTACACGGAGACCACCCACGAGCATGAGGAAGAGTGGCCTACGACCTTGTGGCGACCATGCTGAGAGTATGAGTCAAGGGCAAACTCGGCAATTAGGTTGTGAAAGTGGGACAGGGGCTTTACCATATTTCTGCTGTCATCAATAAAACAAGATGAATATAATGGCAACAGGTGGAATTGTTTTGCATTTTTTGCCCTCCTGGTACAATCCTAGAGTTAAATTAAATGACTGTCTTAACACACAGCCAGTCCTGATTGTTGCAAATTTCAAAGTCACTGCTGTGTGCCTGTTGTGTAAGGATACATCCATATGGGTTATTTAAATATTACTTCAGATTTTGCAGGTATCCTTGCTGGATGATCGGCTGATAAATAAAAAGGTAAATGGTTAGTTAGCCTTGTACATGGAAAGTTTGCAAACAAATAGATATATACAAGTAAAATCGACCAGCACTTTCCACCTGTTTTAGACAAGATATTTATTTTGCTTCCCAGGCAACACTTCAAGAGTCAAGAGTGTTTTATTGTCATATGTCCCGGATGGGACAATGAAATTATTACTTGCTGCAGCACAACAGAATATGTGAATATGTAAACATTGTACATAACGGGGAACAAAAACAAAAAATTCAATAAATAACAAATATAGTGCAAAGAACTAATAATAATAATAATATAGTCTTTTGCAGCTCAGAGCTTATTCGATGTTGTGTTTAACAGCCTGATGGCTGTGGGGAAGGAGCTGTTCCTGAACCTGGACATTACAGTTTCAGGCTCCTGATTTCAGTGGTGAGATGAGTGTGTGGCCAGGATGGTGTGGGTCCTTGATGATTTTGGCTGCCTTTTTAAGGTAGCGACTACGATAGATCCCTTCGACGTTGGGGAGGTCAAAGCCGGTGATGGACTGGGCAGTGGTCACAACTTTTTGCAGTTGTTTTCGTTCCTGGACGTTCAAGTTGCCGAACCAGGCCACGATGCAACCAGTCAGAATGCTCTCTACCATGCACTTGTAGAAGTTTAGGAAAATCCTCTTCGACATGCCGAATCTCCGTAATCTTTTCAGGGAGTAGAGTCGCTGATGTGCCTTCTTTACAATTGCATCGGTGTGTTGGATCCAGGAAAGATCTTCTGATATATGCACGCCTAGGAATTTGAGGTTATTGACCCTTTCCACGGGGTAGAAGATTGCAACCTTCATGTTTCGACTAATGCAATCAACTCGACGTGCACAAACGATAGATCAAATAGAACAAGTTGTCCAACAACGTCAGGCTGTGCACGCCACACGAAAGAAGAAGACCCTTTCCACCATCGTCCTGTTGATATAAACAGGATTGTGGGTCCTCATCCTTCCCCCACCAAAGTCCATAATCAGTTCCTTGGTCTAACTGATGTTGAGAGCCAGGTTGTTGTGCTGGCACCATTTTTGGTCAGACGGTCTATCTCACATCTATACACTTTAACCAAATGGTACACCTACCTGATCATGGATGAACTTGTCATAGACCAGCATTTATTTAAAGGAATAGACTCAACAATTCATTTTGTAATCATGCCATCCAATCCAGGTTCAAAGCCCGTGAACCAATATACGAGACAACCTTTCCCTAAACTGCATAGCTCTTTACATGCATTCGGTTCTGGCCTTGCAAGTTTTGCAGGGGAGAAGGACAGACAAATGTACTGCATTACTACAACGCCTTTCATTTATATCATGGGGAGAGTGTATGTTCTGTAATCCCCACTGAAGGTATAACGCAAAATTTAAGAGATACCTCTTCAGGAGGCAGTTTTAGCCACCAAACTACTTCATCACTTTCCCTAATTCTTGCAATCCATCTCCCCTGGTCTCTCCCCTCAACACAACAAGAGTGTGAAAAAGGAGGCAAATGGCAGACTTGCCTTGATTGGTTGAGGCATTGAATAAAAGAGTCAGGAAATCATGATACAGCTTTTTCGGAATTTGATTAGGCCGCATTTGGGGTATTGCTTGCAGTTCTGATCACCACATTACAGGAAGGATGTAGAGACTTTGGAAAGGATGTAGAGGAGGTTTACCAGAATGCTAGGACCAGGAGGTATTGGCTACAAGGAGAGGCTAGACAGACTTGGATTTTTTCTCTGAAATGTGGAGGTTGAGGGACCTGATAGAAGTATATAAAATTATGAGATAGGATAGACAGTCAGAACCTTTATTCCCAAGATAGAAATATCAATATTAGAGAGCATTGCTTTAAAGTGAGAGGGGCAAACTCTAAGGGAGATGTGCTGGGCAAGTGTTTTTTTTATACATGCAGAGGGTGGTGGTGGAGGCAGATACGATTGTCATTAAGAGGCTTTTGAATAGGAACATGGATATGTAAGAAGTGAAGATACATGAATCACGTGTAGGCAGATGGGAGTTTGTCTTGGCGTAATGTTCAGTACAAACATTATTGGCCAGAGGGCCTGTTCCTGTGCTGAACTGTTCTGTGTTCTATGTTCTAATACCAAGCCATCTTAATCTCTTATGCAAAGGTCAAATTTTAGCTCAACGCTAACTTGTGGTGATAAAAGCGAAAGATTCAAAACCTTAGCAGAACACAAATTAAATGAAAGGTCAGGGGTTGCATGGTTTTTTTATGTTTTCTTATTTGTGAAATTAGTTTTAGGATTTTTTCTGCCTACGATTTTGTTACAATTATTATTACTACATGTAATTCATAATGCCAGAAAATAACTGGTAAATAAGTTTGTAATATTTTTTAAATTATAGACTCAAAATGATTTAAATTGGAAGTGAATAAAATTCGAGAGAGAAAAAATACTTGAACTGGAATTTAAAACAAAGGTTAATCTGGGGAAGATGTTAAAATCCCAATTAAAATGTAAATTTCTGTTCAAAATTGTTATGTTATCATTGTGTAACTTCAACACTGTTCAGAATCTTGAGTTGAGGTGAGAAAAAGACTGAGGTGAGAAACTTTTTCACCCAGAGAGTTGTGAATATGTGGAATTCCCTGCCACAGAGGGCAGTGGAGGCCAAGTCACTGGATGGATTTAAGACAGAGTTAAATAGAGCTCTAGGGGCTAGTGGAATCAAGGGATATGGGTAGAAGGCAAGTACGGGTTATTGATTGGGGACGATCAGCCATGATCACAATGAATGGCGGTGTTGGCTTGAAGTGTCCAATGGCCTCCTCCTGCACCTATTTTCTATGTTTTTATGACTTTGCAGCTTTCAAGACTGCATGAAATTATGAAAATATCCAAAAATGTTGTGCTGTGTCATGGTTTATTTACCTATGCCAGATATTCCTGGACTAACTATTCCAGGGAAATAGCACAAACATATTTTAATCCATGTGGACAACAGGTCAAAGAGTAGGGATTAACTGGTCCCTCTCAGAATGGCAGGCAGTGAATAGTGGGGTACTGCAAGGCTCGGTGCTGGGACCGCAGCTATTTACAATATACATCAATGATTTGGATAAAGGGATTCAAAGTTACATTAGCAAATTAGCAGATGACACAAAGCTGGGTGGCAGTGTGAACTGTGAGGAGGATGGTATGAGAATGCAGGATGACTTGGACAGGTTGGGGGAGTGGGCAGATGCATGGCAGATGAAGTTTAATGCAGATTGGGAAAATGAGAAGTACAACAGCAACTGGGGTTCCTTGTACATCAGTCTATGAAAGTAAGCATGCAGGTACAGCAGACTGTGAAGAAAGCAAATGGCATGTTGGCCTTTATAACAAGAGGAATCGAATATAGGAGCAAAGAGGTCCTTCTGCAGTTGTACAGAACCCTAGTGAGACCACACCTGGAGCATTGTGTGCAGTTTTGGTCCCCTAATTTGAGGAAGGACATTCTTGCTATTGAGGGAGTGCAGCGTAGGTTTACAAGGTTAATTCCCGGGAGGAATTAACCTTGTAAACCTCAGAGGGTGGTGGAGGCAGGTTCTCTGGATGCTTTCAAGAGAGAGCTAGATAGGGTTCTTAAAGATAGCGGAGTCAGGGGATATGGGGAGAAGGCAGGAACGGGGTACTGATTGGGGATGATCAGCCATGATCACATTGTAGGGTGGTGCTGGCTCGAAGGGCCAAATGGCCTACTCCTGCACCTATTGTCTATGGTCATATGAATCAATCAAGCACTACTTTTTTTTACAATCAAAGAGCATGATTCTTTACTTACCTGCTTTTCCTTGCATACTGCTGTAATTTTCAGGCAGGTATGGTTTATGAAAGGCAGCACTTTAATTCCCATGCATCCAAGCAAATTACTCAATTCTGCAGCAAACATCATTCCAATGGAAATGCAGCTGAACCGACACAGGCTTTCTCAGGATATCCTTTCCGACCTAGAGTACAGAACTAATGGAACTATTTTAGAAGTCGTGCAATACACACCATGGCAATTGTCACCAACAGGAACATACTGCACAGCATCACTATGGGTATTGCCAGATTTCAAAATGGTTAAAGGATAATTAAATACACAGATAAAGAAAGTAAATAAAAGCCAATTACTATTTTTTGTTTTAATAGAAAATTGGACAGTTGTAGAATTCAGTTTGCAAGGCTACAGTAAAAAAATATCTCATGCAATGAAATATCATTTTAACGTTAAAAATGATATCTACTTGTCGGCAGCTTGGAAGCCTTACCCCACTACTCAAACCTCACGTCAAAAATCTTGGCGTGATATTTGACTCGGCACTGAAGTTTGACAAACAAGTCAATGCCGTGGTAAAAGCTAGCTTCTTTCAGCTTCGGATGATAGCTAAAATAAAAAGATTCCTCCAGACCTCGAAAAGATCATCCATACATTTATCTCCTCCTGCCTAGATTACTGCAACTCCCTTTACACTGGCATCAGCCAATCTTCCCTGTCCCGCCTGCAACTGGTCCAAAACGCCATAGCGAGACTCCTGACGGGCACCCAAAAAAGGGACCACATCACCCCGATCCTGGCCTCTCTCCACTGGCTCCCTGTGCGGTTCCGAATTAATTTCAAGACCCTCATCTTTGTCTACAAAGGGCTTGCACCCACCTACATTAAAAGTCTTCTCACCCACTACACCACCTCCAGGTCCCTCCGATCAGCCGACTTGGGGTTGCTGAATGTCCCGCGGTCTAGGCATAAGCTCAGGGGCGACCGCGCCTTTGCGGTCGCAGCTCCTAGACTGTGGAACAGCATCCCCCTCCCCATTAGAACTGCCCCCTCCATCGACTCCTTTAAGTCTAGTCTAAAAACGTATCTGTTGTCCCAAGCCTTTCTTGACGTCCTCTGAGTGAGAGCTATTTGTATATATGTATGTAGCCTGCTTGTGTATACTACTCTTATAACAAATGTAAAGCACTTTGGTCAACAAGAGTTGTTTTTTAAATGTGCTATATAAATAAATGTGACATGACTTGACTTGCTCATGCTCCGCAATGCCATTCACAAGCTGGCAAATATATTTATCTAACTAAACTCTTATTCTTCCCCGCAAAAAAGTCTGAATTTCTTTCAAAGCAAGGCATAAAATGTTTATTATTTCAATGCTTTGAGTTACCCAATGTATGCCAGTAAAAGTTTATACAAAATGGAAAAAATGGCTGTTATGCCAGACAAAATACAGTACAGCAACCGCATGAAATTCAACTAACAGACACAAATTCAGAACATTACGCAATAGAGGTTTTGCAAAAAAGTTTCTATATTACACAATCTTTATTACAAAACTTTTAAGTTTCCCTTCCTAACCCTAAAAGAAGTTTCAACTGAAGCACTATTAATCACGTATTGATTTAACAGATATCCAAATCTGGAGCAGTCACAGTTCGTACAATAACATTACAAACAATAAAACTCAACTCTGGCTCACTTTCTAATCAGTTTCTCACGTGCCAAATTCTCAAATCAGATGTATCTAATGCAATTTCCTTTGATGTTTTACCAGAAAGACTGTTGAAGAAATACAATTGATATTTGATATCTGCCACCCTTCCCAAATGAATGGCGAGCCGAGATTCCATTTTGAGATAGTACAACATGATAAGGTGTTGCATCAATGCAACCCAAGATCCCTTTTTCAATGTTTTTAAATCTATTCAAAAATGTTCATCAAATGAAATCTGTTCCAGTTGATGCAGTTATGTTAAAGATACTTTTCATGTAAGTGATCTTTTTCTTTAAAGGATAAAAAAAACATATACACTGAAAACATACTGAATTTGCTTGTAACATATTACAAATTACTTTCACATTGGAGTTATATGACCTTTTTCAAGGTTCGCTTGACCTTGCAAAAATCCTGAACACCCGTGGAATCAAAAGCATGGTTATCTTCACAAAAAAATCTAAACCCTGAAAAACACATGTTTTTCGACCAAGATTTAATAAAGACATTACATAAAATAAAACCCATCAATGAATGAGTTGCAGATTCATTTAATTTCAGAGTTTGGTTGATGTATTCAAAATTAATTAGCATATCGTCTTTTTGCTCATTCTCAGTATACCTGTTAATTAATACGCTGAAGTGCAAATGGGCCTGTGCAACAATCTCCCACTGTTCTCTGGTGATAATCTCAACTACTGCAATGTGAAAGAATGATAAGGACAAGCCAATAATTTCCCAGAAAGGAAGTGTAAAATCACAACTGCGAGTGATTGCAAAGCTGTTCCCATATAACACCCCAGTGGGGTTAGTAGGACAGATTATGCTCTATTAACTGCAGTAGGTGAATGAATTGGAGAACTTCTTGAAGAGCAAGAGAATAATAAAAAACGATTATATGAATAAATGGACATCTTTATTTACTATTCTGTAAAACTGAGCTTATACAGTTTTTCTTCAGCTAAAGAATTTAGCTCAACAATTTTACCTCAAATATTAATGATGAAACTCATTGCTCTTTTTGTATAAAGAATGGCGTAGGAATTTATAAACTTAAAAGATGAAAAAATGTTGTGCACTTTGAACGGTAAGATACGGTACTGCTCAGAGATTGCAAGTATTTCTCAAATTATGGCATTTATAAATTATAATGAAGGACCAATCCATTGAAAATTTGTATAAAGTTCACAGATCCTGAACATAGAAAGGGAAGCTGCTGACAATATTTGCATCCATTTTGTCTCCGTTTTGTGACTTCTATTCCAATCCCTTAATATTATTAAGTATTCTGCTGTGCAAAACAAAAACGTGTATAGTGTCAAATTCCTAACATGACAGTTAAAACATCTCTATACAGAAAACGCTTATTAATTTTGTTTTGTATAGGCTATTCATTCAAAAAGCCTTTTTTTTTAAAATCATGAATATAATTGGTGCCTTACGTTGGAGCTGCCACATAAATGGAAACCAAATGATTATTTGAAACGCTATACGTAAACAATAAAAAAAGTATATAGTTTACCCAATTTGTTGTATTTCCCTTGTTGGGTTTTTATTATGACAAAATCATAAATCTTTGCAGTCATGTACTTGCCTTATTTTAAATACAATGAATGCACAATATTAGGCTGTAAACAAATTAAAACAGCCAGGTATTTACAAATTCTCCTGATTAGACATGTGATTATCCGAACGGCACAACACAATAAAATAATTGTTAGAAAACAGTGAGAGCACCTATTGAAAAGAAAGAAAAACCTCCATAATAGTCAATGTTTTTTAAAGCAACAACATGACAATAGTTTGAATCTTATCAGATATTAAAGCACACAAAATACAGTGCAAAGCTCCGTAAAATGCATTATAAACAACCCTACCAAGCATATCCGATAAAAGTCTTTATTTCTGTACTTAAGACAAAGTCTCAAAAAGAAGTAGAGAAACTTGCATCTGTTCCATGATTTTGCTGCTTTCATTTTTTTTACCAATTATTACCACTAGGTGATGTAGATTTTAGCCACAGCATAACAGAAACCATTCTGTACTGTTCTCAAAAGTTACATTCAGTAACAAGTCATTTAAACACAAATATTCTAATACCATGAGGCATTATTCCAAAACTAAGGTTTCTGTTCATGTTCTTCACTTATTGATGTTACCTGTATAGTGCCATGTCCTTCTCCTGATGTGGTTTCAATAGTGCCTGAAGGCAAAGCCAAATATGTGCTTCCAACAGATGTCATTTGGTTGGCATTATGAAGTGTAGCATTGAGACCAGGAACTGTAGTGAACAGCTGGATTGGACTGACAACTTTCAATACTGTGTTCCCATCCTGAATAGCAGCCGTACTTAGCACTGCCAAATTAGATGCATCAGGATGGATTTCAACTGCGTTGTGCATTCCAGGACTTGACGCCAGAAGACTGTACCCTCCAATCAACGGTGAAGATGTGGCACTAAATGCTGTTGTGTGGGGTTGGAGTTTTCCAATTCCTGAGACTGGAATAGTGGATAACGTCGCCAGTTTTCCTATGTTTGCAAGCTGAGATATAGGCACTCCAGAAGCCAGTGTAATCTGGCCTGATTGTGACGTAACCAAGTGGGCTGCCATAGTTGCTGGTCCTGATGTTGCCCTTGTAAGGCGAGGCCGTTTCGAAGGAGGCGCTGCTACAATTGGCGTTAAGGTCATGAGGACATTATTCAGGTGCTGGGATTTGTACTTCAGTTCTTTGGCCCGTTTACGATGCTCATCACATTGTTGTTCCAAAGCTAAAACAAATGCAAGACAAAGCGCATTCAGCGATATTTAAAGCTTTTTTCATTTTGGACAAAAATAAATGCATGTTAATCTTAACCTCTGAGAACTATATTCTGCACCCTGTACATCCCAGAACAGGCTATTTAGCCCAATTGGTCCATTCCAAATTACTTCATAGAATTAACCATCCCCATGATATCCCTCATCTTCTTTCTCTCTTCTAACAGTGAGGAGTTGGAATAGCAAAGTTAGACATCGGAAAGTGATATTGCACCGAATGAGCCCACCTGAATATAGAAGTTGGGAGGTGATATTACAGATGTATGAGACATTGGGGAGGCCTCATTTAGAGTATTGTGTTCTGTTATATGAAAGATGTTACCAAGCTGGAAAGAGTGCAGAGAAGATTTATGAGGATGTTGCCAGGACTCGAGGGCCTGAACTATAGGGAGAAGTTGAGCAGGCTAGGACATTATTCCTGGAGAGCAGGAGGACAATGGGTGATTGTATAGGTGTGTACAAAATCATGAGGAATAAATCAGGTAAATGCATAAGACTTTTGCTCAGAGTAGGGGAATCGACAGAGGACATATGTTTAAGGTGAGAGGGAAAGATTTAATAGGAACACGAGGGGTCACTTTTTTTACACAAAGGGTGGTGGGTATATGGAATGGGCTGCCAGTAGAGGTAGTTGAGGAAGGTACTATTACGATGCTTAAGAAACATTTAGACAAATACTTGAATAGGATGGGTTTAGAAGGATATCGGCCAAATGCAGGCAGGTGGGACTAGTGTAGATGGGGCATATTGATCAGCGTGGGTAAGTTGTGCTTCCACACTTATGAGTCTGTATTTATCCACATAAATGTGTGTATCAATTAAACATTGGCCTGGAATTTATGTTCAACAGTGATCTGCTGTTGTTTACATCTAAACTCTGAACTAAGTTTAACAAAATGTAGCTGCATCTCACTCTGGCTGTATTATCAGTTGAGGGAATCTTTCGATTATCAGACAGGAGGTAGCAACAGAACAAAACCTACCCACAAAAAAGAAAGCAGAGTTATAATTTTTTATGTTACCCTACAACAGTGTTGGTTCTAGTCACGAGTTTGTAGATCCAGTGACCCATTGACTTGTTGACATAATGTGGCTTTATAGACATTTAACTATGGAATAAATATGAAGCACTGCACAGAGATAACAAAACCAAAACTATAATGAAGCAGCTTCGAAAAAGAAGAAGATACGAGAGTTTCATTTAAGATAAATATGTGAGGTCAAGAATATTGGATAAGGGACGTCAGTGGAGTCAAAGGAAAGATGTGAAAAATATGTACTTTTGAACAACTAAAATGAACAGGATTTTTAGGGCCTTACTGAAGGTTACAGAGAACATTAAGATGTAATAATTCGGACTTTTACATCTCTGCAACAGGAGAAAGAGTTGTTATAACATGAGATCTAATAGAAGGGATGTGATTACTCTCTGAGTATGGGGAAACTGCAATAAAACACAATCTAGGCTTCATTGCTGAAGTATTTCCCCCCGGATATTATACTGTTTTAAAGCTATGTATTTACAATTGGTGAACAAAATCTATTGTTATTAGAGAGAAGCACTTCAAATTTAGTTCTGCTGAAACTGTATTCGTAAATAATGTAGTTTGATGTGCATTTGCTGGGCTGAGCTGAGCTATGTTTATTTATGTATTTATGTAACACTGTGTGTACAGATATGAAGTAGCTGTTTTTATTGAGTCACACTGTCAATTATTAGCAGGATGATCTTTCACAATACAAGACTGCAATGTCATGACAGGCATGGTCATGGTAATTTAAGTAAAATGAGAAGAGGAAAAAACATGAATATCTTGCTTAATCTTAGACGTATCGCCTTTAAAGACCCATTGAGTTACTCCAGCACTTTGCGTCTTTGTTTGAAAACTAGCATCTGCAGTTTCCTGTTTCTACAAACAGAAGGATTTGTTTCCCATCTAAATATATTTTTTAAACATTTAGTTTTACTTCCCTGAATGTTTGAAATTTAAAAAAATTACTAAAATGCCTCATAACGTTCATAGCTATCAAAGCTCCGCTCCAAACTCTGCAAGTGTTTCAGATCATTTCACGCCAACTGGATTTAGCCGCTGAATTCAAGGGTACAGAGGGCTAATGAGACAGATCTTCAGTATTTGGCCTAGAGAATCCCACACATGTAGAGATCATGAGCAACAATTCTGGCAATTTGCCCCCATATCAATGTGCCCATTGCTAAAATGATAAACAAAACCTGGTACTGAGGTACAATGGTCATCCCGGGGGGTCAAGGTTTTTAGTTTAAATTAGTTTAGAGATACGGCGTAAAAACAGACCCTTCGGCCCACAGAGTCCTTGCCGACCAGCAATCTCCGTACAACTCTCGGGACAATTTACAATCTTTACCAAACCCAATTAACCTACAAACCTGTAGCTCTTTGGAGTGTGGGAGGAAATTGGAGCACACAAGGAAAACCCATGAGGTCAAGAGGAGAAAATCCAGGCAGACAGCACCTCTTAGGCAGGATCGAACCCGGGTCTCTGGTGCTGTAAATCAGCAAATCTACCGCCGCGCCATTGTTTTTCTAAAGGTTCTGCGGAAAACTGCTTGTATTTATCCATGTAAGTGCGAGCAAGCATTTCCCAAGGAGGAAGTTCTCTCCTCATCCAACACATCATTCTCTGACATTTCCACCACCTTCAAGGCGATTGCACCACCAGCCACATCTTCCCATACTCACCCCTTTCTGCCTTCCGCAGATGCATCTCCATCTGTAACTGGTTCGTACTTTCCTTCCCACCCAAACCAGCCCCTCCTCAGGTACTTTCCCCAGCAACCGCAGGGGTTGTTACACCTGTCCCGATATCTCCTCCCTCATCAGCATCCAGGGACCCCAGGAGTTCTTCCAGGTGAGAGAGAGGTTCAAGTGCACCACCTCTATCCTCATCTACTGCATCCCGTGTTCCCGATGTGATCTCCTTTACATCAGCTTGACCAAGCAGACTCTGTGATCGTTTCGCCAAACACTTATGCTCGGTCTGCCCGGTA
This sequence comes from Okamejei kenojei, assembly GCA_035221665.1. NCBI lineage: Eukaryota > Metazoa > Chordata > Chondrichthyes > Rajiformes > Rajidae > Okamejei > Okamejei kenojei. The sequence continues at coordinate 41,042,470 of CM069150.1, forward strand.
CCTGAACTTCCGGTTGCTAACCATTTTAACTCCCCTTCCCATACTGACCTTTCTGTCCTGGGCCTCCTTCATTGCCAGAGTAAAGCCACAGGCAAGCTAGTGGAACAGCACCTCAAATTCCATTTGAGTAGCTTGCAACCTAACTGTATGAACATTGAATTCTGCAATTTTAGGAAATTAACCTATTAAAAACAATCTTTTGTTGTTGTTTATATAGACACACACCCATTTCTCCCCTCCACCTTCTCTTCCATCTATATTTCTTCCTCTGGCTTCACAATTCGCACTTCTTCTATCCTTATCTCACACCTTTTGTCTTTTCATGCCTTTGTCCAGCCATCTGCCGATCAAAAAAACCCTCACCTGTATCCACCTGATGCTCGCCAGACTTTGTCCTGTCCCTCTCTTCCAGCTTGCTCTCCCCCCCACTTGCACACCCTTCCTTCCCCTTCATAATCATCAGCCTGAAGAAGTGCCCAACCCGGAATGTTCTCCAGATATGCTGCCCGAGTTATTTTTTTTTTAGTAAACCAGCATCTGCTATACCTTGTATCTCAAAAGTAAATAATATTGTTTTAATAATTAGTCATTATGGTAATGTTCTTAATTATTTCATTGTAATTTTAAATGTTAAGTGTTAATTTGTAAGCTTTGTATTTTTGGCTGTTTTTGAATGCTTCTGAATATCAGGGATTTTAAAATATCATGTACTATAAAACCTGACAGTTCTGACGGACATGAACGTTCAAGACACAACTTTCCCATGTGTCTACGGTCTCCTCAGCAATTACATGTGCATGGCTTGTTCCAGCCTTCCCACATGACCAGATTTATCAAGCCAGGCGCTCGACCCATTTCAGTCAGAGATAATAGGGCTTCACTCAGCAAGTTCGTGTTGATAAACACACACAAGGTAAGCACATAACAATTGGTTACTTCAGTGGTAAATGTGGGCAGCAAAGAAGAATCAGCAAAATCTAGGCCACAAAAAAATTCACTCACAACACTCTAAAGGTGAAATATGTTGGGGTAGAAATATTGCAGAAAAAAGTGCATACCGTGGTGTATATATAGATGTGTAAACTATATACACTCAATTGTCCATGCCACTCCATTGAAAGACTAATGCCCCAATGCAGTATTAAGTGGATGATGATGTGAACGGCAGAGTGGAAGGCAGACATTGCTGAAAGGGGAGTAATAATAAAAGCACCTCAAAAATTGCAGTGATTGGCACAAGAGAAGATTTCATCTTTGTTGTATTTTTTTGTCTATAAATAACATGTAATAGGGACAATACATAAGTAGCATTAAACTTATTAAAACACAGTGCTGCATTAACTCAGCGGGTCAGGCAGCATCTGTGGAGGGGATGAATCGGCAACATTTTGGGTCAGGATCTTTCTTTAGACTGAAAATTGGACTGAGTGAATTGAGCCCAAAGAAGGGTCTTGACCTGTCCATTCCCTCTACAGATGCGACCTGAGCCGCCGAGTTACTCCAGCACTTTGTGTTATACGCAAGATTCCAGCATCTGCAGTTCCTTGTGTCTCCAATAAAATTAAACTGACCTGCTAAATCACGCGTATACTGCTCTCGGGAACGATCCATTTGACTTTTATGGCTCGCCAACACTTTTTTAACAAGGTCCAACAGACCAAAACTCTGCACAATATTATTAAGTATGATTGCATCTGAAAAATAATTAACAATGCACTGTTAGTAAATATAGTCCACAAAATATACCTTTGAAACAATAAAAATGCTTCTCAATAGCAAGTGAAACAAATATGGCATTCTACAAACATTACAATTTTCTTGGTATATATAAATTTTGAAAATTGTGGAAATCATTAGTTTTCCTTTTTATAAAGTCCACTTATATTTACAGCCTCTATTGAATGAATTCTTGGTAAACATGGAAAATAACAGCAGGACAACATAAATCAGTGAAGATCCTGGAAGTTTATACTCCATTCTTTCTCAAAATAATGTAGTTGTCCTTCATTGCTGAAATAAAAACCACTCCCAGTCATTAAGTTGCTATTTGGTCAAACATGACATGATTCCTCTTTGGACTACCCTTAACTTTTGTTATTCATCTTTATATAATTTTCCATGAGGCAGGAAAATTGCCGTTTCGGCATTTGTTTCTTCTACGTTAATCATTGCTTATTCGCTGTTACACCTACCAATCAAGCTCTTCAATTTATCTTAGGCTGTTCACTCTTCATACCTTTAGATTTAGATTTAGGACCCTATTTTCAGATTCAACCTCATGGACTCTCTGGGTTACAGAAGACCTGCCTTGCAGAAATCCAACATAAAAAAATTACCTGAGAAAATGCATAAAATAATTTTTCAACATAGTAATAATAATAATTTGGTGTCATTAACAACTGGATACAGAATATATTCCATCAGTTTAACCATGGGTAACGTAAATATTTGATGAAATAAAAGTATTATATGAAGTGTATGATAGGGATAGCTACAGAAAACAAATATTTCTGACATGGAATAAAAATAATTTGCTTATGGACAGTTCTATACCAACAAGGTATGGATGTTCATCAAGGCCATTGATGATTGTGAGATCAAGGCTACGTTTGCTGATATTCTTGGACATAATGATAATAAGGAGGTGTTGGGGCTCCTGAAGAACATTAAGGTGTCTTATTCCCCAGGGCCTGATGGGATATACCCAAGGTTATTGAGAGAGGCAAGAGAGGAGATGGTTGGGGTCTTGACAGAGATCTTTGTATCCTGTTTAGCCATAGGCAAAGTCCCAGAGGACTTTGCCTATGGACAGTGTTGTTCCTCAATTTAAGAAGGGCAATAGAGCCAAACCATTAATTTCTAAACTAGCAACTCTTACATTAATGGTAGGGAAATGACTGGAGACAGTTCTTACGAATACGATCTATTTGTAACTGGACAATCATAGGGGGTTGTCATGTCTTGCAAACTTGAGTTTTTTTGAGAAGATGATAAAGATGATTGATGAGGGTTGCGTAGTCGATGGTGTATACTTGCACTTTAGTAAAGCTTTCGACAAGGTTCACGTAGTAAGTTGATACAGAAGGTTAAGGCAAATGGAATCCATGGAGATTTGGTGTATTGGATTCAAAATTGGTCCAATCACCAAATTCATTCAAAGCAGAATTGAATAGATTTCTGGGTAATACGGGAATCAAAGGATATGGGGATAAATGTAAAAAAACTGTACTAAGGCAGAAAATCGGCCCATATGAATGACAGAGCCACCTTTGTGTGCCAAATGGTCTCCTCTGGTTCTTAGTTATGTTCTTATTTAATAATTGAATTCTCAATCTTTTATTTAAGACTCATTTGCACCTGTATGAGAATGTGGCCTCTAATGTGCATGACACTTTCTCAATGCATTTTTAAGTATAAAAATTAAATGTTGAAAATTTACTGTTATTGGGGGATTCAATGTTGATATATTTTAAAAAGGAATAAAATAAATATCAGATGATGTCCATAACACAAAATTAATTCCATATCTTGTTAAAATCATCATGGAAGGTTTATTCTTGTAAAAGGTGGCATGGTTCAGTATAAGCAACATATCAGCGTACATCAATCTCTCCTTGATATTTAGCTGAATTGCCAAAGAACTAAGTGTAAGATTCTTCCTTTAGTTCTGCACCAGTAACATCAAAATGAGCGTTGGTTGTGCAGGGTGTAACAAATAGCCCTCAGCAAAGAATTCCTACTTATGATGCCAGTGAAACAGGCATTCATTCACAATGTCATTCTAAGTCCCTTGATTAAATTCACTGAAGCCAAATTCGCAAGATTTTTTGGACTATTTCTAGATCGAGTTGAACATTTATTAATATCTCCTTCTACCTCTCCTTTCTGCTTACAGATGCCCTCTTTAAATCCGGCACCTAATATTTCTTTACATGGCTCAATGTATAACTTACAATAACAATCCTGTAGCCCCTTGGGTTCTCTTAACCTCTTAACAAATACAAGCTGTGGTTGATGTCCATTCCACTACATACTCCAGAGTTTCAAACTTGGGTGTACTCTACCAATTCCATTGTATTATTGTAGCATGCACTCATTCTTTGCCAATGTTCCCTAGTGTCAGAACTTGTCTATATTAAATTTCACGTATTTGTTCCAGACACTTATTTAACCTTAATCAGCTCATGATACATCTTCTAAACAGTTTTTCTGTTTAATTTTATATCTAAAAACTTTGTATTTATAGATCTAATTCAATAGGAAACAGAAACATCAGATCTCCACAAGTACCTCAATTAACCAATATAAATTCTTTAGAAAATCTGACTAATTCTGAAGGGCCATACTACCAGTGCTTTCAATGCCACTGGGGAACACTAAAGGGCCTGTCCCACTTAGGCGACTTTTTAGGCGAGTGCAAGAGACTCTGCACTCGTCACATGTTCGCTGGTGGTCTCTGGTGAGTCTCCTTCATGGTCGCGAGGAGTTCCCGCATTCTGGGAACTAGTCGCAGCCTCAGTATGGTCGCCGCAAATGTTTTCACAAAAGCAAATTAAACATAAATTATATATAAAAATTATACAAGCTATGTTTAAAACATACAGACTCACCTCCAACTTGAAGAGGAGGCTGATGCAGTCTTTGTTGAAGGCCTTTCAGAGTACCTTGCATCTCTTGCTGAAACTCCTGCATAACATCTTCAAGCAAACCTGCTTCTTTCAAGCCACGCCAAAATGTGAACGTGTCATCTTCGGTATGGCAGAAGGTAAATTTAATAATAACAGGAATAAATAAATTTAGGGAACCAAACCATGTTCATCACAATCAAATACAGAAAACGCAGAATTTTGAGGTTAATCATTCATTTTGGTCCTATCTGTTGCTTGTGATTACTCCCCCACTAATACAATTGTCTGCAAGGATGATCAAAAATGGGACAAATGCCAATTAGTTTTGTTTGATGGCATTCAGCCTCAGGTTCAATTTGGAAGAGACTGTGCACATTTTCACAATGGAGGCAGGTGGATCATTCATGAAGAAGAGACAATATGTCTTTAGTAGAGCCAGGATGTTTAGGTGCTAATAACTCTGAAACAGGCAAGCAAAAAGGCATAATAAAATTACAAAATAAAAGCATGAAAAAGGCATTTACTGACCAAAAAAGGGAAAAAAGGCATGCATTTCCATCACCAAAATATTGTTAAAAATGATCATGTAAAATAATTCTACATTAAATGACCAAAGTTGCCTGGTTGCACATAATTACTAGCATTTTTTTCAAATTATCTGGTGTTAAACTATGCCATATGTCAGACAGAATATGCTTCAGTTGGGAAAAACTTCTTTCTACCTCAGCTGAGGTCACTGGTGCATACCCAAAACAAGCTTCCGACTCTATATTCATGCCGATATCTTGTGCATTACAACTACCTTTGAGAACTTTAGCTATGTTTTGTATTTCTTCAAGATCTTTGTTAGCTAAAATCACTCTCTCACATTTTCCTTGTATATCTTTACCTACATCGCCAGGAATTTTACAGATATTGTCAGTTACTTTGTTGAAAACCTGCAAGTTATTCACTAATGTTTTGCCACGTTTGTCAAGGGAAGTGATAGCTTGTGGGAAGTTTGCAAAATTGGAAGCTGTAAACACAAGATCGCGGTGGAGGGACTTTTTCTGCATGATTTCACTGACGATCCTGACTGCAGCAGATTCTTCTTCTTCAAAACAGTTGACGATTTATTTTATCTTTTCAAAATTTGCAGCATAGTAGAGTACAGCAGAGAGCCATGTACCCCACCCAGTCAAAACAGGCTGAGGAGGTAGCGGAATCTCGGGTGCCATTTCCTTGAACAATTGCACAGGTGACAGTGCTTTGAGGAAGATTTCCTTGACATTGGAAACAAGGCGATCGACATTTGGGAAAAAAGCTATGTATGTACTTGACAATTCTATGAAGTCCTTGAGCTAAGCATGTCAAATGCAACATTTTGGGGAATAAAACTTTAAGTGCATGAGCAGCTTTTTTCATGTACGGAACGACATCAGTCACAAACAGAAGAACATTCTCATGTTTTATACCTTCTGGCCAAAGTACAGCAAGTGAAGATGTAAACAACTGAGCAATAGTTGAGCTGTTTGACTTCTCCAATACTTCCGATGTTAACCTTTGATGGTTGACCCGCCTCCAGTACCGATTACCACATTGGCAACATATCTCCCCACAGCATCAGATGTCTCGTCTATTGAGATCCATATTTTGTTGCATGCAACTTCATCTCTAATTTTCTGCACAACAATGTTGAAGTTGCTGTCAACATAATTTTTCCGTAATGATGACTCGCTTGGTATATGTTCCTCTGAGTATTTCTCAAAAAAACCTTCGAGAGATTTGTTTTCCAATTTCCACAGTGGAATTCCAGCATCAATGAATGCCTTGCACAGATCACTCGAAAACTCAGATTTGCGACTGGAGCCAGCAGTGAATGTAGTGAGGAGACAATCTTGGGTATTTCGCTTGGGTAGTCTACACCCCAGCGGTATCAACATTGACTTCTCTAATTTTAGATAGCCCTTGTCTTCTTCCTCCTCCCCCTCACCATTCGCAGCTCTCCTTCTAGCCCTACTGTCTCCGCCTCTTCCTTCCCCCCCCCCCCACATAAGTCTGAAGAAGTGAAACGACCCGAAACGTCCTCTATTCCTTCTCTCCATAGATGCTGTCTCGCCCGCTGAGCTTCTCCAGCATTTTTTGACTACCTTCGATTTTTCCAGCATCTGCTGTTCTTTCTTAAATAGATCTTGGAGAAGGCTGGACCAGCGGGCAGTGGCACAAACGAATGAATGACCGACGGTGGCGCCCCCGGTTTTGTCCCGCTGGTGGATATTTTCTTGTAACTTATTCTATGTTAACACATTAATAATAACATTAATATTAACGTGTTAACATAGAAAACAACATTGTAATCACGGTACAATTTGAGAAAATAGCACGACCTTCTAGCAAAACGGCAAAAAAAAGGCTGATTTAAACACGATTGAGAAAAAGGCATTATATTGGTAAAATCATCAAAAAAGGCATGAAAAGGCACATGGCATTTGTGGCAAAATCCTGGCTCTAGTCATTAGACTTGGTGGTGGCGATATAACTGAGTGACTGGCAGCGAAGAGGGGCCTGAGGAGTGGGAGTAATAGAGGTGTCAGTATACACAGTGGCCCAAAAATATGTAGGTAATTAGTTAACTTGAAGAGTTTGTAATTTGAAGACCAAAGAAACACTGATATTCTATATACTAACTATATTATTGAGATACAGCGCGGAAACAGGCCCTTCGGCCCGCGGCGAACATCAATCCCCTCCCACTATCCTATACACACTAGGAACAATTTACAATTTTATCAAGCCACAAGTCCACTAACATAAAAGTGTTTGGAGTGTGAAAGGAAACCGGAGATCCCAGAGAAAACCCAGGCAGATCACGGGGAGAACATACAAATTTCGTACAGACAGCACCTGAAGTCAGGGTTGAACCCAGTCTCTGGCGCTCTAAGGCAGCAGCTCTACCACTAAGCCATTATGCCACCCTAATTCTAATTAACTGTACAATAGCATTGTAGGAAGACAAGATCATAAATGTTCTAATGTCACAAACTTTTATCAATCCTCTTTAAACATACAGGTTGATAAATATTATAAACAGGTCATGTCTGTACATAGTCGATATGATCTAAAATTTCTAACCAGTATCCTGGTATAAATGCAAGTGATATTTATACTAGATATTTATATCTAGTATAAATGCTAGATAAATACCTGAGATTGCAGAAATCCATTCACAACTGTCTTCATAACTCTCAATTCCAGATGCTGCCGGTGAGCCATTCACTGAAAAAGTCAGTAATGAGTCCAGAGTTAGGTAATGAAGGATTGCTTTGCAAAAGAATAATGCATTAGTCACCGAATCATTGAAAATAATTTCCCTGCACCTCAATGAGACACATTTCAGTTTCAGATGTTCTTAACGTCCTTCTCTTGGGGTTCTTCCTTCTCAATGTGGGAGGTTTTTAATATTCTTGCAACTGAGGCAATGCCATTTTCATTTTCTTTTTTAATTGCTGTTTAATAGTAAATTACATGTAGCCATTTTATGCAAACTCAATAGATAATATAATACACAGCCAAAATAAAAGTTGAATAAATTAACAAAACAAAATATTGTACAAAACAAAACAAAGCCCATAGTCCCCAATGCAACCAAGACAGCTCGTAATTCAATTGGAGTTCGTAGTGTTCAATCTGTGAAATTAAAATAAAGGGTCAGATTGTGCTGACTATTTACCCGTGGTTTTGTAAAGAACTATGGATAATTGCAATACATGTTAGTATATTCTGTGATTCAGTGTGTGTGGTGCAGCGCAGAAATACAGAACGCACAGGGGACACATCAAGTTCTCACTCATCGCTGGACTCACTACTGTATCAGCTTTATGCCTGTCATGAGTGGTGCATCCAGCAGGGCCCCATTGAAACAGGCAACCTTCATTAATTACATTCTGTCAAATTTTACTTAATAATAATACATTACTTTCCATAATTCATATAATGTTTTACATTCATTAATTCGCAAGTTAATTTTGCTTTATTAGAAACAGTGGGAATACATTTTATAATGTCTCTAAGATTAACAAAAAACAGCAAGATTTAGAAAAGCCCCGTGAATCATCAGAATGCCACCAGGGCAGTTAGATGGCATGCTCTTGATCTTCCCTGCTTGAAACGCATCACTGGAAACGCATCACTGGTATTTCACTGTATCGAAGGACCAAGGAGGCAATTGAGCGAGACTTCAGAAGCACCCCGAAGCTTAAGTTTGACTGCGGGGGAAATGAAGCGGGACCGAGTACAAGATACAGGCCAGGTCCAGTGAAATCTAGCCTGTTGCAACTTGTGCCTTTCAGTTTGTAGCCTCTTAAGAAGAAAGATGCTCAAATTACATTTTTGCTGAGTTTCATGTAATCTATTGGTATTTACTCCAATTCTTTTGCACCAAAGTTCTTTAGTCTCACATTGAATTAAAATATTTACAGGTACCTCAAGGTGCATGCTTAACCCCCTGCTCTGCTTTCTTTGCACCCGTGACCGTGTTGCTGAACACAACTCTAATGCCATGTATAAATTCATCGATGACACCACTGTTCTTGGCTGCTCATGAGTGGACATGCAGGAGAGAGATAGAGACATAACAGTGGTACTGTAACCACAACCTCTCATTCACAGTCAGCAAGATAAGCAGGTATTTGTTAACTGCAGAATAGTGAAGTCGAAGCTAGTTTTCATTGGTGGGTCGGTGGTGGTCAAAGTTAGAGATTTCAAATTGCTGGGGGTTAAATCCTCCGAAGACTTGTCCTATGCCTCACCAACATCTTATGCAACTGTAACATGACATCCCTGACTGATGAAGGCCAATGTACAAAAAGCCTTATTTACCATCCTATCTACTTGTGACACCACTTTCAGGGAAAAAACATACCTGTAATCCTTGATCTCACAGCTCCACAACACACCAGAGGTCTACGACTGTGAAGATCCAGCCTGGTTTTGACTTCCCAAAATGCATCATCTCGCTCTTATCAGCATTAAACACCAGTAGCCATTCCTCAGCCCAGTTGCCCAGCTGATCAAGATCCCTCTGTATTATTTTGATAACCATCTTCACTGTCGATTATGCCACCTACTTTTGTGTCATCTTGTTTTCTAATGCTTACTTCTGCACTAATGGCTTTTCTTTTCAGAATTTATTTATAATTAATTTTTCATGTGTTTTCTGAGTCTGTGTGTGCCTGTGATGCTGCTGAAACTAAGAAGAACTATACTGGTGTATATGACAGTAAACTCAACCTGACCAGCTATGCCATCCAAAAAGAAAGTACACATATTAACACGATTAGATCATTTAGTTGATTCTCCACATTACCAGTATGTCTGATTCATATGTTGGTTAACAATGCTTTTACTTTGCTTTCCATGCACATTCCTTGTCTATTTTAATTTCTGAGAATGGTTAGCCATAATGAACCAAAAATAATACTTGTAGTAATGATAGGTGTTCTCCAATTGATTATCTTCATGTGCAACCCAATGAAAAGTAAACAATCCATAATTAGATATTGCATGGAAACAAAGAATCTGGATTTTTACTATTATTACACCCAATAAATCACTCCCGTTTCCGCCCACTGCTTTTTGTAGGTAAATATATCATATAATCGCAGAAAGAGTCCACAGACAGGAATGAGATGTATGACCCAATCAATTAGCATTGCTGGTGTCAGCTGAGCAAATTATGCTGACCAAGAAAACTCCTTCTTCTGTAAATATTATCAGTCTGTCTTTTGAAACTAATCCAACTGCCATGAGGAGTTTTGCTCTATGTATGTCATCTAAAGTTAGCATTGTAAAATATTTAGTCCTGGAGCAACACTTCAACTCTTAGAAACATGGATATGAATAAACAAACAAACTTACTATCAGCTATAGCAGGAGTCACAGGGATGTACTCTGTTGATTGCTGGCTGCTCAAAGATGACCTGGCACTGGAAAGGTCAATTTTTGTACTACGACAAGTGTTGGAACACACTTTACTGTGTTGGAAGAAATCCATTTCTCCTGAATCCATTATTTTTCTTTAATGGATTAAAAATAAATCAAGTTAAAACATTGCACATGTATCAACTATGACAAACAAAATTTACATTTATTTTCACTGTTCTCCAGGACAACACAGTGGTGCAGTGGTAGAGTTGTTGTCTTACAGCACAAAAGGCCTGGGTACGATCCTAACTATGGGTGCTGTCTGTACGGAGTTCGTACATTCTCCCTGTGACCGCGTAGGTTTTCTTTGGGTTTCCTCCCACATCCCAAAGACATGCAGGTTTGTAGATTAATTGGCCTCAGCAAAATTGTAAAGTGTCCCTAGTGTGTAGGATCGTGTGAGTGTATGGGGTGATCGCAGGTCTGATATTTACAGGTACCTCAAAGTGCATACGTAGCCCCCTACTCTACTGTCTTTACACCCATGACTGTGTGGCTGAGCACAACTACAATGCTATCTATAAATTCACCGACGACACCATTGTTCTTGGCCAATCATGGATGGTGATGAGTGGACGTGCATGAGAGAGATAGAGAAAGAACAGTGGTGCCATAACCACAACCTCTCATTCAAAGTCAACAAGATCAGGGAACTATTAGTTCAGCATAGGGAGCCCTTGTGTGATCAAGTGCGGCTAGTCATGGACAGCTGCCTAAAGAAAGAGCTGATGGCCAGGGGCTACAACGTGAGCTGCAACAACAGCCCCATGAACAGGTGAAGAAGGTCTCGCACATCGGCACCCAGTATTAAGGTGAAACAAGACAAAGTGCTGGAGTAACAGCACACTGAATTAGTCTGAAGAAGGGTCCCAAAATCATCTATCCATGTTCTCCAGTGATGCTGCCTGTTACTTGAGCACTGTGTCCTTTTGTGTATTAACTATAATCTGCGGTTCTTTGTTTCAACTACATACAATGATAATACCGTACTCGGCTATAGCAGACAATCGGCAATAATCAACATCAGTTCCCCTGTATTTGCAATGCACCAATTATTGGCAAAATTTAAAGTAATAAGTTATCCTGAGATGACTGTTTTCAAACTTCAGTGTTCATTTCTCATGACAAACATGAGCACAATATTTCCTGCCTGAGTGGGGAGATACTATCTAACCTTGTGTATAAATCATTACTTCGCCCAGCTGACGTAAAAAAAACTTCATGATGCATCAATCTGCTTGAGTGCAATTGACCTGAATGGAAGTTAATGTCACCATCTCTCCTTAACTTTGGCCTTAATCACTTCATTTATCTCCAGAAAGTACTTACACTATTGACTGATCATTAAAATTTGTCTTTTCTTATTTATATATTTTTTAAATTAGGTAATCTAATTCAAAAAATAGTAACAATTTCATTCATACCTCAACATCACACCATTCAAACGAATTGCTCTCTTCCAGTCTTTTAAGGTTGATTTTCCCGCTAGATTCACAAACTCTTTTGGGCTTATAAGTTGATTGTCAAACTAGAAAGAGGAAATAAAACTGCAATTTAATAGACATTGCGAGCCGGATATTGGATGATTCTAGCAAAATATGACATTTATGTACGAGCATCAAAGACTCTCCTTTTATGCTGTAACATTTTAAAACTTCATAAATGCAATGGGCCCACCAAAAGCCGTAATTCAGTTTTGCTTACTGGTATGTAAAACCTGTTCCCTTTGCATTATGTCTGACCAAGAGTGAAGAGCGTTTTATTGTCATGTGTCCCCGATAGAACAATGAAATTCTTACTTGCAGCTACTAATTCCTACCAACTAATGCAGGTGCATTATTTGTATTAAAAATAAATTCAAAAGAACATTCAAAAGCAAGAAAAATATGAATTATCGCTCAACGTAGAGTGAGAACCTTTGCAAAATGGTATGCTGATGTTTCCTCACTGAATTATTACTCATAAACATAGTGAGAAATAAGGAGGATATTGTAATATTAGCATTCATTCTGTGCGTCACAGCCAGTTTTCTTACAGTTTGTTTAAATATATATTTTTTCTTTACATGCATATACTGCAGAAAGAGCCATGTTTTACACACAAAACCACTAAGCATAGATTACTCACCTGCACACATTTGATGTTGATACCAGGACAAACAAACTTCCTCCAGATAAGGTTAGCTTTACTTTCTCCACACGTTATTGGATAAATGATTTCTGGCTCCATATGATCTCCCTCATCTGTAATCTTCACCTCTACAAATTTAAAGTAAATGAATATTTGTAACTTATTAATCTATTACAAAGGTTATTTCAGTGGAGAGTACAAGTTACTTCAGGTTAGGACTTTGGTTCAGTTCTCACTTCTGCTTTATTGGTCAATACATTGACCAGAGTTCATAAAGATTGGGTCACGTCTCTAACATAAAATACCAATCAACATTGAGGTTTGCATTGCATTCTGCGTTGAAATCAGACGTATGAAAATACATGGCAATCTGGTATTTGGTAAACAAAATAACTTTAGATTTCTGAAGCAAAAATACACCCTGGTTTGGGTGCACTAAGCACATCATGTAGTGCAAAGGCACAGAACTCCTAAACTGAAGTAAATGAAACTGAATTTCCTTTTTTTTCGGAATTAGAAATATACTAGATATTTATTTGGGACACTAATTTTAGGTCTATGATGTTCCTGTGGCATATTTTACTGAAAAAAATTGCATGAATGTGGAAATAATTTAAATAAGGTCACAAATCACAGCAATCCCTCATTGCAGACTTTATTTTGAAGGTCACTAGGGTCTGTGGTAAGAAAAAGTGCAATTAGGCATAAAGCAATGGGCTTGACATTCAGCCATTAAATCACTTGGGAATGCCGAGTGGATGGGGGTGGGTGGATTGGGAATGGCAACCTTACACGGAAGCTGCAATTAAATAAACCAGCTAATGATTTGACAAAAGCTAGCTAAATGTAAAATTCTTCGCTTTTGAACTCTTCCTACAAAAGTGAATATCCATCCTCTTTGCGCATTACTTTTTCTACAAATTATACCACACATTGTTTCCTCACCATTGTCATTGACATAGTCTGCGATCGTAACCCTGTGATTATGGGCCTACCAACCTGAAAATGTCCCACCTACTATTGCTCATTTTCCTTCCTTTAACCTACCAATATAATGTCCCAACTTCATGAGTTCTTATTTTGCATTTATAGGTTTTTCATCTAAGCAAAGAGTCATACAGCACGGAAACAGACCCTTTCGACCAAGATGCCCCATCTACACTGGTCTCACCTCCCCGTGTTCGGTTCATATCCTTCTAAACGTTTCCTTATATGTGAGCCTGTCCAAATGACTTTTAAATGGTGTTCATAATACCTGCCTCAACTACCTCCTTGGCAGCTCATTCCATACACTCTGCACCCATCTGTGTAATCCACCACCCTTTGTGTTGGGAATCTTTTGTTGGACAGCTTATCAAAGGTTCTTTAAATATCCAATATCCTATTTCCATCAATTCCCAAATGTAACTTCCTTTTCAGAAAAGCCTGTTGGATCATGTGATATATTTTCTAAGTGACTTGCAACCATAATCCTGTGCTGGATCATGTTGGCCAGCGATAGTCCCACAGCCACACTTACCATTTGCAGCTCAGTGGTTTCAATCAAACAAGAACTGGCTGCCGCAGTCATCCCATGAAATGGAGCTGGCTGTACATGGCATTTGGGCCTCACAGGTGGTGGATCTGATGTCCTCCCCCCAGAGATATTTAAAAGCAGTCGCTTAAAGTAAAATGTTAAAACTAAATTAACTTAAAAAAATTAACCAAACAAAAATGAGTTAAATCTCACTCATCACCCTTTGTGTTAAAAAGGTGTCCCTAGATTAATTCCTGTTAAATGTTTACCCTCACATCTTAAACTGAAGTCCTCTACTTTTTGATTCCCTTACTCTGGATAGAAGACTTTGCATGATGACCTTATCTTTCCCCTCATCCGTAGTAATTATTGTGGCTTTTGTACAAACTGGCTAATTTCATGTTAAATCTCCCCCCCCCCCCCCCCCCCCCCCCCCCCGCTCTACCTCTAAAAGTCTCATTTGTACTTTTACTTTTATATGCTTGCCAAAACGTCTTACAATCTTTTAAAAACATTTCTTGCTGTTTTTTGCTTGTAGTCTATTTCCTCCAACTTTTATCAAATTTCAGTGATCCTTTGCCGATTCGTAAAATAAATTCTGCCAATCCTGAAGCTAATTAAAAATTCTCAGAAACATTATAAAGACCTTTTAATATAATATTATCCACACCTTTAATTAGTCATGGGTGCTTCATTTTTTCCTATACTGATTGCATTTATCAATTAAATATTGTCTTGTTAAGAAATATGTCATGCTATTTTAAATGTTTGCCATTTTCTCTCACAAACCTATTTGGTTATTTTTTTCCCCAACTATATAACAAGTTTCATTTAAATTTATGACTCAAGTTTCCCACAATTCAATTATATCGTGAGGATTCCTCCCTGGAGGACCAGAAAAATCATTAATTTATTTTGTATCATTGCATAAAATGTGTAAAGTACACTGTTGGTTCCAAGACATATTGTGTTGTCCAAACTATTTTTGGCAATTTGATTTGTCCCATCTTTATGAAGTTTGCAAGATAGTTATGTATTGTGTAAAGGCAGACCAGACTTACTATGCGCCAATTTTCAAAGAATTACTTTCTCTCGTAGGGATTGGTAGCTAGTGATATCTCTGGGTACTGCTCTTAAACCGATTACTGAAAAAAAGAGATATCACACCTTAGGGATTACACTGGGAGAAAAAGCTGCTTAATAGACTTTCACAAATAAGATCTTAAATATCTCTTAGTATGGTCTTGTAAGCTATAAAACCATAAGTGGCCTTTTAATTACACAATTTTATTCAATAGTGAATATGTTAATTCAAAGAACATTGTATGTGCACAAAAATATGTAAATCAGATCATTAGTTAGTGATACAAACAATTCTTGGTCAATTGCCATTTAAACGGCAATGTTAAATGGCAATGTTTAAACAACAACAGAAGATAACCAAAAAGACAATACGGGGAGAAAAGATGAGGTACGAAGATAAGCTAGCCAAGAATATAAAGCAGGAAAGTAAAAGCTTCTTTAGGTACGTGAAGAGGAAAAAATTAGTTAAGACCAAAGTTGGACCCTTGACCGAAAAAGGTGAATTTAATATGGGGAACAAGGAAATGGCAGATGAGTTGAACAGGTACTTTGGATCTGTCTTCACTAAGGAGGACACAAACATTCTTCCTGATATAGTAGTGGCCAGAGGATCTGGGGTGACAGAGGAGATGAAGGAAATCCACATTAGGCAGGAAATGGTGTTGGATAGACTGATGGGACTGAAGGGTGATAAATCCCCAGGGTCTGATGGTCTGCATCCCAGGGTACCTAAGGAAGTGGGTCTAGAAATCGTGGATGCATTAGTGATAATTTTCCAATGTCCTATAGACTCAGGATCAGTTCCTGTGGATTGGAGGGTAGCTAATGTTATCCCACTTTTTAAGAAAGGCGGGAGAGAGAAAACAGGGAATTATAGACCAGTTAGCCTGACATCGGTGGTGTGGAAGATGCTGGAGTCAATTATAAAAGATGAGATAGCTGCACATTTGGATAGCAGTAACAGGATCGGTCCGAGTCGGCATGGATTTACAAAGGAGAAATCCTGCTCGACTAATCTTCTGGAATTTTTTGAAGATGTAACAAGGAAAAACGACAAGGGAGAGCCAGTGGATGTAGTGTTCCTGGACTTTCAGAAAGCATTTGATAAGGTCCCACATAGGAGATTAGTGGGCAACATTAGGGCACATGGTATTGGGGGTAGAGTGCTGACATGGATAGAGAAGTAGTTGGCAGACAGGAAACAAAGAGTAGGGATTAACGGGTCTCTTTAGAATGGCAGGCAGTGACTAGTGGGGTACCGCAAAGGTCGGTGCTGGGATCGCAGCTATTTACAATATACATCAATGATTTGGATGAAGGGATTCAAAGTAACATTAGCTAATTTGCAGATGACACAAAGCTGGGTGGCAGTGTGAACTGTGAGGAGGATGCTATGAGAATGCAGGGTGACTTGGACAGGTTGGGGGAGTGGGCAGATGCATGGCAGATGACGTTTAATGCGGATAAATGTGAGGTTATCCACTTTGGTAGAAAAAACAGGAAGGCAGATTACTATCTAAATGGCATCGTTGGGAAAAGGGGAAGTACAACAGCATCTGAGGGTCCTTGTACATCAGTTTATGAAAGTAAGCATGCAGGTACAGCAGACAGTGAAGAAAGCGAATGGCATGCTGGCCTTTATAAAAAGAGGAATATAGGAGCAAAGAGGTCCTTCTGCAGTTGTACAGAGCCCTAGCGAGACCACACCTGGAGTATTATGTGCAGTTTTGGTCCCCTAATTTGAGGAAGGACATTCTTGCTATTGAGGGATTGCAGCGTATGTTTACAAGGTTAATTTCCAGGATGGCGGGACTGTCATATGCTGAGAGAATGGAGCAGCTGGGCTTGTACATTCTGGAGTTTAGAAGGATGAGAGGATATCTCATTGAAACATACAAGATTGTTAAGGGTTTGGACACGCTAGAGGCAGGAAACATGTTCCCGATGTTGGGAGAGTCCAGAACCAGGGGCCACAGTTTAAGAATAAGGAATAAGTCATTTAGAACGGAGACGAGGAATCACTTTTTCTCACAGAGAGTGGTGAGTCTGTGGAATTCTCTGCCTCAGAGGGCGGTGGAGGCAGGTTCTCTGGATGCTTTCAAGAGAGAGCTAGATAGGGCTCTTAAAAATAGCGGAGTCAGGGGATATGGGGAGAAGGCAGGAATGGGGATGATCAGCCATGATCACATTGAATGCTGGTGCTGGCTCGAAGGGCCAAATGGCCTATTCCTGCACCTATTGTCTATTTTCTATAAACAGAAAATGAGTGCCTTTCAAAGATCAGAGAAGCTCTTATTTTCAATACTCATTACCAATTAAACAAAGAACAACGCAACCAATTTAAATTTACGGAACAGCTCTTAACCCACGAAGGTTTTTATGAATGGGTAAAATTGTATGATATCCATATAGAAGAGTAACAGTCTTAACATAAAACGTGCAATTGCCACACTTGTGGTTGCTTTGTTGTCATCCCATTATCTCTTCTATCTACAGAAACCATCTTTTATAAATAGTATTTATTTATTAGAAATAAAAGGTTCTGTATATCTTCTTGCCCTGGCTCTAATCTTTTCCTGTGACAATGGAAGAAGTTTTTAAAAGAAAAAAGACCATTTATTTCAGTCAATTAAACTGCAAAATAATGGATCACAAATTTACGTCACAATAATGGTTTTGGGCATCAAAATAGAAAGACACTACCAGCAAATGGCAGTATCTATTGCAGCTTACCTCACTGTGAGATAAAGCTGGTTGAAGAAATGCCTTGACAATATGCCATGATTTAATTATATGGTGAAAATAATGTTTTGCAGAAATAGCTCTGATAGAAACAATACTAACTCTAGTTGGTTTAGGAGGTTTCTTTTTCAAGAAAGTACTACAGTAAATAAAATGCGTAAGTTGAGAATGAATTCTATTTGTACTTGAATCTCACAACAGATGATTGCCAAGGTGGGAAACAATGCCACCTAAAACCAAGGCTTGCGTAACCTTCCAGTACGAGGTTCATCTAATAATTTGAGGATGTTTTAATTACAAATATAGTACATAATCTCCATGTGGGCATCCTTGCTCTTTAAATCTGATGCAGTAGCATTTGACAAAAAAAAACATGTAATGATCTAGTTTCACAAATGCCCGCTTCCCTCCATTCATTGTATGTCATCGTCCCATCATCAGCTTTACCACAATCCACATTCAATTCAAAACAAGATTGTAAAGAATAATTTCAATGGAAAAAAATAAAAAATATTGTTTTCTCTACACAATGCAAAAAATATGACTCAAATCATTATCCATTATATAAGACAAAACTTACAGGTAACAGGTAAAAAAAAGGTCTTCTCAAATATTAAATTTATGTTCAATGTTTTGAAGTGTCCTCCCATTTTCATAGAAACACGATTACTATCACTTTGTTTTACTTTCAGAGGATAATCTCTGACGACAAGTATAGACAACATCACAGGATTAACATCGCAACCAACATAACTTACGATTTGTACATGGTCAATGCACTTACCGATAATATCACCTTTCTGAATAAGTGTGGAGGAAGATGAATAGGTTCCAGGAGTGTTAACAGAGTCCATACTATCTTCGCTTAATCCACCACTGAATCGACAGAAACAAAATAGGAATTTTTCACATATGAGACTAATGTAGCCAATTGAACCTTGGTATTGTGTTATATAGTGCATGCGTAGAAAAACAGTAAAAACGGTACTTTGTCTACCTAGAAATTCAATGTCAGATATTTCTCTCAAATAAATTCACAATGTACATTTCCAAAGCATTTAATTGGTTGCCATTTAAAAAAAAACAATTCGATTGGTTGGCATTATGCTTTTAAACCAATAAAATTGCATTACAGAATGCTCTCCTGCCATCATGTCTACAACTTGACTTCAAATCCAACTTGATGGAGAAAAATCTGTTTTCTGATGTAAAGGAGGACTTCATTCTGAACGACCCTCAAATCAAACCTAATCCACAAGCGCTGCACTGAGATGGAGGCTAACAAAATTGACAACATTTCCAGAAAAATCACTTTTTTGTGTGTTTAGTTTGGTTTAGAGATATAGCACGGAAACAGGCCCTTCAGGCCATCAAGACCGCGCAGACCAACGATCCATGTACACTAACACTATCCTACACATACACTAGGGACAATTTTTACTGAAGCCAATTAACCTACAAACCTGTACGTCTTTGGAGTGTGGGAGGAAACTGGAGCACCCAGATAAAACCCATGCGATCACAGGGAGAACGTACAAACTCCATACAGACAGCACCCGTCAGGATCGAACCCAGGTCTCTGGCGCAGTAAGGCAGTAATTCTACCATTTTAGACACATCAAGCTGGAGTACCTCAGAGGGACAGGCAGCATCTCTGGAGAGAAGGAACGGGTGACATTTCGGGTCGAGAACTCTATCGCTTTGTTGCCCAGCAGTATAAAATTGACAGTCACCCACCCAAAAGATAATTGCAAAACTGACAAAATAATTAATAATTGTCAACCTTTCCCAACTTTCATTTACCACAATCCAAGATGTGCACTCATTGCAAGTGAGAAACACCTTAAAACATAAATATATGTAATTGTTTAAAAAAATCAGAAATTGTCTTAATTACATAAACCCTAGTCATTTTTCACATTCTTTAATATTCTCATTGTTATTCTCAAAAGACTATGCTCTTAAATGGCATTTAAAACAATTTAGATTATCAATATGTTTCCATACCATTCATTGACAAAACTATGCAGAAAAATGTACAACAAAGCATTAGAATTATTATTTTTGAAATAGGTGTTAAAAGTACTGTTTTGTTCCATAAAATACTGTTTAGTCTCAAATCTCACGAAGGACAGAGAATATAGTTTTAGCGCTTGTAGTTTCAGAGAACTTTCAGTTTAAGTTCATTCTTCTGTGAGTAAAGAATAATTTTTGTTTATTAGGTCATACAGCTGGTAGAGCTGCTGCCTCATAATGCTAGATGCCTGGGTTCAATCCTGACCTTGGTGTTGCCTGTGTGGAATTTGCACATTCTCTCTTTAACTGCATAGACTTCCTCCGGATGCTCCATTTTCCTGCCACATCGCAAAGACACGTGGGTTTATAGATTATTGTCCTCTGTAAATCCCTCCCAGAGCCTGTAAAATTCCCATGGGATGATCAACAGCCCCCGTGGAATCTGTGGGCTGAAGAGCCTGTTTCCATACTGTATATTTCAATCAATTAGACCCATGTGATTGAAAATCTCACCGCAGATGTGTTTGTTTCTCTAATGGTAATATAATTTGGGCAAGTTTTACATCAATTCAATTCAATTCAATTCAAATTTAATGTCATTGCACAGATACAAGTATGGGTACAACGAAATGCAGTTTAGTGTCAGTACGTAGTGATAGCAATGTTTAGATAAATACAGATAAATAAATACAGATGTGGTAATCTATCGGCGGGACTCCGAGTTCAGCAGTGCGATGGTGTTATTGTAGAAGCTACTCCTCATCCTGCTGGTGCGGGACCTGAGGCTCCTGTACCGCCTCCCCGATGGTAGGAGGGCAAACAGTCCATGGTTAGGGTGGGAGGGGTCCTTGATGATCTTCCCAGCCCGTCTCAGACACCGTTTTCGGTGGAGGGCAGGGAGCGGGGCACCGATGATGTACTGGGCGGTTTTCACCACCCGTTGTAGTGCCTTCCTGTCTGCTACGGTGCAACTGCTGTACCATACCGTAAAGCAGGTGGTCAGGATGCTTTCGATGGTACAGCGGTAAAAGTTGGTCAGGATCAGGGGGGACAGGTGGGCTTTTTTGAGCCTCCTCAGGAAGTAAAGGCGCTGCTGTGCCTTTTTGATCAGCTTGGAGGTGTTGAGGGACCAGGACAGATCCTCCGAGATGTGTACCCCGAGGAATTTGTAGTTGGAGACCCGCTCCACCTCAGTCCCGTTTATATGGATGGGGGTGTGTCTGCCCCCTCTGTTCTTCCTGAAGTCGACAATGATCTCCTTCGTCTTCTGGGAGTTGAGGACGAGGTTGTTATTGGCACACCAGGTTGTCAGGTGCTGGACCTCCTCCCTGTAGGCTGACTCGTCGTTATCGCTGATCAGTCCTACCACCGTGGTGTCGTCGGCAAATTTTATGATGGCGTTGGAGCTGAACTTAGGGATGCAGTCATGGGTGAAGAGAGAGTAGAGGAGAGGACTGAGCACACAGCTCTGTGGCACGCCAGTGTTCAGTGTTATAGTGGAGGAGGTGAGGTTGTTGATCCTAACAGACTGAGGTCTGTTAGTGAGGAAATCCAGTGTCCAATTGCAGAGGGAAGTGGAGATGCCAAGACCGCTGAGTTTAGTGATCAAGCTAGCGGGTATGACAGTGTTAAAGGCGGAGATTATCAGATTAAAAGGTGCCAGGCCAAACAAAAGTCTTGCCAAAATGTCAGCAGTTTCTCATTGAGCACCAAGAGCAGCTAGAAATGTACAGAAAATTGCTCTACAACAAGTTAACCAATTTTCAACCACACCAAAGTTTTTTTTTGGTCATGCAAACAATTTTCTCCTGAATCGACTTCAAACACAACCATAATCCCACAATCTATGACAGTACTAATCTTATTGAATTTCCTTCTTCCACAGCTGTGGATCTCACTCAGAACACATCTCACAAACCTCGATGTCCTAACAGCAGTGAAGTGGCTTAGTTTCAGATCCTGACTATCCATTTCCTGTTCTGCATTCAATCTCAGAAAAGTTTACAATCCAGCTCCTGCAACCAGTCTTTCCGCTGACTGGAGAGCACACAACAAAAAATGCTTTTCACTGTACCTCGGTACATGTGACAATAAACTAAACTAAAACACTGGATATTTCTAGGACAAAGCAGATAGCATTCAATTTATCATCCTAATCAATTACAACACCCAGCATCTGCAATCTGAAGTTAGCATGTAACATCTACAACTGCACTTCTACAACCCCTATGGAGTTTGATAATATTTATCAAAAATATTACTTCATCCATCTCAAAGGTCAAAGACAACAGATGCACTGGAACGCTAACACCCAAGGTTCTCGTGAAAAAGTATATTAATTACATGGACAAGAATAGGCTTCAGTATGAAATGGTTCAAAATGCCTGGTCATTAAATGCTGGCCATCTCTAGAGGTATGGACATCAGTAAACAAATTAAAAGTATTCAAAACACTGAAATGTGAAATGGTCCCTTCTGGAAGTTTAGGAGTATTCAACGTGGATATTTACACTGGTTGATAGAGCCCATAATAAATGATTCCGTAATATCAACTAGTAATATTATTAATAAAATATTAATATTAATGATCAGTCTGAAGAAGGGTCTCAAGCTGAAACGTCGCCTATTCCAGCATTTTTGTCTAACTTAATATCAACAAGTTTGATCTGTCTTTGTAGCAGATTTATAAGCTTATAGCCAGGTTTTTACAGATATTTACTTCCATTCGTAATTTCATATAACTTTTATAATAGAAGCTAAAGCCTTTCCACATTAAATGAGGTAAGATTGGCCAAATATCTATGTGCGATTATAATATTTTTCTACTTATGTCCCCACATTCCAACAACTTCTTTTAAGAGCTACTCACAAATTTTGAGGAAAAAATACCTCCTTGGCCTAGAAAAGATGTGCCAAAGGTCAAGCTTTATCTGTGCATGTAGGTTATTTAAATTAGTAGAAGCAGGCTTACATCAGAAAACGTTGGCACGTTTGCCTTCTGAGCTGCAGGTACGTGTACCGAATAACATCATCCCCTTTTCTCTGGTATAAACCTGACAACTAAATAGCTGTCATTGTTAGCTTAATGTGCTACTCAGCACGATATGAAGTGTGATATCTTAAATGAGAAAAGTTAAATGCTGCAGGTGCCTTTAATCAGTACCAAGCTATGACATGAACAACATTTGCAATCCATGCAAATCTCTTGTGATCACAAAGAATATACTGATAATTAATATCCATAAAATTATGTATTAATCATTTGGACAATAATGATTTTCTTTATGGCTTAACTATATATTTACAAGCATTGCAACATTACTGGGAATGATGTGCAAAATAAATAATGCGCCTATTCAATGCACGGTGCCGCAACGGTAGAGTTGCTACCTTACAGCGCCAGAGACCTGGGTTCGATCCTGACTAAGGGTGCTGTCTGTACAGAGTTTGTACATTCTCCCTGTGACCTCCATGGGTTTACTCCAGGTGCTCTGGTTTCTCCCACACTCCAAAGATGTACAGATTCGTAGGTTAATTGGCTTCAGTAAAAATTGTCCCTAGTGTATGTGTAGGATAGTGTTACTGTACATGGATCGCTGGTCTGAGCGGACATGGTGGGCCGAAGGGCCTGTTCCCAAGCTGTATCTCTAAACTAAAATAAATTTGATGTGCACTTCATCATGGTTCAAAACATCTTCTGCTGTGGTAATCGTTAAAGTCAAACATCCACTATCTTTTAAAGCAAAATAAGTTCATTTCTGAAATTCCACCAACAACCACATTAAACAGTTACTTAGGTCAGTTTGCAACAAAGGTTCAACCCGTTTAAGAAATAAAAAGCAGATTACATACATACATATACATAACCTTTTTACCTAGGTTGTGTTGATTTGAAGTCTACCAACACTGTCTTAACCTCTTCAATTGCACTTCCATCTGATGGCGTGTCAGGTGTTGTTACAACAACGACCTCCTCCACATGAACACTGACGTCTGGAGTCGCCATGTGTATAGGGTTGTAGTTAGTTGATGTCTGTCGTTTTCCCAGCTAAAAGGAAAGCAACATTTCCACAAGTTATTAACGTTATAGAATCACACATTGGTGAGTTATTTGAATTAACTGGCCAAGGAGCGACAATCCAAATAATGCAAAATCAATGGACATCACCCCTTGGCTTTTAAACCCATGATGCATAATTAAACTATTTTAGCCAATCAACTGGCTCAGTGGCACAGTGGTGGAGTTGGTGTCTTACAGCGCTAAAGACCCAGGTTCGATCCCGACTACAGGTGCTGTCTGTACGGAGTTTATACGTTTCCCCGTGACCTGCATGGATTTTCTCTGGGATCTCTGCTTACCTCCCACATTCCAGAGACGTACAGATTTGTAGGTTGATTGGCTTGGTATAAGTTTAAATTGTCCTTAGTGTGTGTAAGATATTGTTAGTGAACGGGGATCGCTGGTCGGTGCAGACTCAGTGAGCCAAATAGCCCGTCTCCATGCTGTATCTCTAAACTAAACTAAATTGGCAATCATGCAAAAAAGAATGAATTATGTTTCACAGTTATAACCAACTTGTGTCATGTGCCAATTTGAAGATTCTCAGTACATAATAAAAACACACATGGACTAATTCCCAGTTGGATATATCCAGTACTTTTTGTAAGGATGTTGTAGTCCTGTAAACATTGATTACCAATCCAGTGAAATTAAAGAACACCAATACCTGCAAACATTAAAAAATTACAAATAGCAATTCCAACCAGTACCCTTCCTGTTGAGAGCATTAGGTCAAGGAATCAGCATTATAGTTAATCAAAAGGTTAACTTCAGAGGGAATCATGATGCATGATACACCCACGCCCATTCCACTATGCACACTGCACATTAAAGTCAACATGCCGCCTACTTGCTGATTTTAATGATTTTAAGAGGCACTCGGTCCATTAGATCCATGTTGACTATAAAGAGCCCATCTATAGTGATCCTACATTCCAGCAAGTAACTTGTGGGATTTTTCCTTGTTGATTGAAGTGCTTGTTTCCATTTTTTTCTATGTTTTTAAAATCTCCTCCTCCACCACCCAACCCTGAAATAATGTGTTCCACTTTCCAAACACCCACAGAGTGAAAAACATCTTCCTTGGTTCTCCTCTCTTACCGTATAAACTTACCTTAACGCAATGCCCTGTGGTTTCATACAGCTCTATCCTGTGTATGTCTATCATAATTGTGCATACTTCAATAAAGTCTCACAACCCAGCCTATTCATTCTCCCTCATTACTGAGAAACTCCATCACACGCAACATCCTGATTATTCTTCTCTGCACCCACTCCAGTGTAATCACCTATCCTACCGTCATAGCTGTAACTAACTAACTAACTAACATATTATAAAGTAATGGGAAACATACAAAATAGGTGCAGGAGGAGGCCATTCGGCCCTTCGAGTCAGCACCACCATTCATTGTGATCATGGCTGACCGCGGTGGAGATGACGCTGGTCGCGCGGTCGTATCATAACTTCCCTGCTCTTATATTCATATCATAGCTACTGATGGGAAGTGTCCTGGATGCCTTCTTTATCTACCTATACTGCCACCTTCAGGGATCAATGGACCTCTGCACCAACACTTTCTGTTCTTCAGTGTTCCCCAGGGGCCTATTATTCATTGTGCATGTCCCACTCTTCTCAGTGCAACACCTCACACTTATCAGGATTAAATTGTTTCTCCCAGTTCCCGTGCTCCCTCCAACATTCCCGAGCCTCAGATCCCATGTTAGTTACCAGACCCCAGTTCTCGTGGTTCCTCCAACGCCGCTAGGCTCTGGTTCCTGTGCTCACTAACGTTCCTGGGCCTTGGTTCTTCCGCTCCCTAATGTTCCTGGGCCCTGGTTCCTGCCTACCTTAATGCTGCTGGATTCTGGTTCCCATGATCTATCTAATAGTTTCCCATCTAATAGTTTTCCCGGGTTCTTGTGTTTGCTTTCAACCTTCAAGATTCACTGGAAAATCATTGTATTGTGTATCATTTTAAAAAAACTTACAAGGGAGTTGGTGTACAAATAAAAAAAACATGATAGTCTGGAAAAATCTGTCAATTCAGCCCCACAAAATCCCATGGGTGTGGATTATTGGACTTTTACAGTTTTAATTTTAAAACTTGTCAATGTCCTCTCGCTCCACATGTCAATTGCCCATTGCGTCATTAATGGGCTCAAATCTCTCAATGATTACCTCCTTTCCCTTAAGATATTAATTACATGCTCTGTGGTTTTCATCATTGTCGTCCAGCAGTGAAATGTCTCACTCCCACACCACCCCCATGCCCCCCTTTATCCTACTTTCTTTTTTAAGTGTCCCAACTTTTATTTTCTTGAAGATAGACACAAAATGTTGGAGTAACTCAGCAGGACAGGCAGCATCTCTGGAGAGAAGGAATGGGTGACATTTCGGGTCAAGAGCCTTCTTCAGACTGAAAGTCATGGGAAAGGGGAACAAGAGATATAGACTATGATGTAGAGAGATAGAGAACAAATGAATGAAAGATATGCAAAAAAGTAAGAATGATAAAGGAAACGGGTCATTGTTAGCTAGCTAGAGTTCTCACTTAGCTACAGCTAATAATGACCGGTTTCCTTTATCTACATGCCCATCTACAATAATCCTATTTATAGTACAGTATGAGAAGTGGCCCTTCAGCCCACAATGCCTGTGCGGATATGATACCAAGACCAACTATTATCAGCCTGCACATAATCCACATTCATCCATTCCTCGGCAAGGCCAGCAGCATAATCAAGGTCGCACCCAGGCCACTCCCTATTTTCCCATCTCCCATCAGGCAAAAGGTATAGAAGTGTGAAAACTCCTACCTCCAGATTCTGGGTGTTTCTTCCCAGCTGTTATCAGGCAACCGAATCATCCTACCACAAATAGAGAGCTGTCCTGAACTACTACCTTCCCCATTGGTGACCCTCAGACAATTCCTTGATCGGGCTTTACCGGCTTTACCTTGCACTAAAATGTATTCCCTTATCATGTATCTATACACTGTAAATTGTAATCATGTATTTTCTTTCCGCTGACTGGATAGCACGCGACAAAACGCTTTTCACTGCACACATGACAATAAACTTAACTGATATCCGTATGTCATTTCAAAACTCTTAAATGTCACTATCAAATCTGCCTCAACCTCCACCACCAGCAGGACTTTCCAGGCGCCCCCCCCAAAATCACCCATTAGAATAAACATCAGCTCCACAGAGGAAATGATAAGCTAAAATAAGTTTTCTGAAAGCATAGGAAATTGGAACTTGCTCCCAAGAGTAATGCACGCCAGAAATAATCAGTGCAAGGACAAAACTAAACCCACAAAATATACATTTGTTTTGGGCAAGGTGCTTACGTCCAGTGTATTGTATCAAAATGTGCTCAGGTACTTTATAGCTGGACATTCTTCTTACACTTTCTGGATGTTGCATTAATTAAATAACAGGAATTCTGAATTATTAATGTTAAAGTAACTAACTAAAAACCTTTGTTGCAGATAACCTAAAGTTTAATGCAAGTTTGATAACAATCAGGAGGCTTTAATCACACCTCAAACTGAAAGTAATCACATATGCTGGATGAATGAGTAGTAAACTTCAGCTAAAATCGTTAGCCACTCACAGAACATTGTGGTAACAAAGATGAATTGAAGAATAAAATGCATCATATCACTTTGAGGATAGTTTTAATTTTTGATTATATGCTATTGATAGAATTCAATTTGTACAAATACCTTCATTCTAAATGTGCTATTATAATTGTAAATGGAAATGATATTTTAATGCATAAACTACTCCATTATGAGCTGATTATAAAATGATCCTGATGAGCATGTAAATTACCAGTGTAAATAATTCATACAAGATTGTGAATTTTCTTTGTTAGTTTCCATACCTTGTTTTTGATTAATGAACATTTACCAATTCCAAATTAGAAACTGCAAGTTCATTTTCAAAATGTACAAGGGCTTCTGGGGTCACCATCCCTAATTAAGAGGACAGATGCTTGCAAATCCAAGCAAGGTTTCTCGGAGTCTAAGTGTTAAAGAAGGAACTGCAGATGCTGGAAAATCGAGGGTACACAAACAGCTGGAGAAACTCAGCGGGTGCTGCAGCATCTAAGGAGCGAAGGAGATAGGCAACGTTTCGGGCCGAAACCCTTCTTCAGACTGATGGGAGGTGGGGCGGGAAGAAGAAAGGAAAAAGGAGGAGGAGGAGCCCGAGGGCTGAGGGAGAGGTGGGAAGGGGAGGAGAAGCAAGAGTTAACAGAATTGAGAAAATTCAATGTTCAAGCCAAGAGGATGCAGACTCCCCAAGCGGAATATGTTCCTCCAATTTGCGGTGTTTCTCACTCTAGCCGTGGAGGAGGCCCAGGACAGAGAGGTCGGATACGGAATGGGAGGGGGAGTTGAAGTGCTGAGCCACCAGGAAGTCGGGTTGGTTATTGCAGACCGAGTGGAGGTGTTCGGCGAAACGATCGCCAAGCCTCCGCTTGGTCTCACCGATCTAGATCAGCTGGCATCTAGAGCAGCGGATGCAGTAGATGAGGTTGGAGGTGCAGATGAACCTGTCGGACCTGGAAGGACTGCTTGGGTCCCTGAAAGGAGTGGAGGGGGGAGGTAAAGGGACAAGTGTAGCATCTCTTGCGGTTGCACGGGAAAGTGCCCGGGGGAGGGAAGGGAAGAATTGACAAGGGAGTTGCGGAGGGAGCGGTCTTTGCGGAAGGCAGACGGGGGGGAGATGCGAAGATGTGGCGAGTGGTGGGTCACGTTGGAGGTGGCGAAACTGGCGGAGGACTATGTGTTGTATGTGCCGGCGGGTGGGGTGAAAGGTGAGGACCAGGAGGACTCTGCCCTTGTTGCGAGTGGGGGAAATGGGGAGAGAAGGCAGTGTTGCGGGGTATGGAGGAGACCCTGGTGCAAGCCTCATCTATAGTGGGGGAGGGGAATCCCCGTTCTCTGACGAATGAGGACATTTGTGATGACCTGGTGCGGAACTGAGAAAATTCAATGTTCAAGCCAAGAGGACGCAGACTCCCCAAGCGGAATCTCGGAGTCTAGTTTTGGACTCTAAAATCATCTTTATTTAAGTTATTTGAATAAACAGTAATGTTCTATGTCATGGTCTAGCAGTGTTTAGATCGTTAACCAGGAAAAACATACATGCAAAGTTTATATTTTAGAACTTTTTAATACTTCTTAAAGGCTCACCATTAAGTCACAGAATTAGTGACCTACTTAATTTTTAAATATGCTTTTATGTCAGTTTTAACAAGTTCCCTTTGTCGAAAGGCATCAAGACTAAAATATGTCCTGGTTTGAGGAACTACAAACCACTCATATAGTTTGATTGAAATACAGCAAATATTCATAGCCTCAGTAAAACAGCATGTAACTTTTACAAATCACTTCAGATGCAAAAATGATTACTGATCTTAAAAATATAGAAAATATACGTACATTTACCATGTGTACACAAACACATATGTAAGTGTGTACACATATGTACTTTAATATATAAAAATGTATATCTGTACTTTATCTGCACTTTATGTTGTGTACTTTTTTATATTAAAGACATGTATATGCAGATATATATGTGCATGTGGCATATTGTGTGCATGTATATACACACACACACACATACGTGTGTGAACTTTGAATTTGAACTTGTTATATTTTTAAAGCAAAGGACGACATGATATATACAAACACAAATATATTAATGTACAGGTATATCATATTGTCAGTGCATATAAGTGTATATATGTGTCATCTTACCACAACCAGAGAGCAGTGCTTAAGTACTATTTAGAAACATAGAAACATAGAAATTAGGTGCAGGAGTAGGCCATTCAAGCCCTTCGAGCCTGCACCGCCATTCAATATGATCATGGCTGATCATCCAACTCAGGTACCTGCCTTCTCTCCATACCCTCTGATCCCCTTAGCCACCGAAGAGTTCTGGCCTCAAACTACCCTTGTGGCAGAGTATCCAGGACTCGTGTGAAGCAGTCTTTCTCATACCCCCTTATCCTTAAGCTGTGACGTCCTGGACTTCCAACATCGGGAACAATTTGCATCTAGCCTGTCCAACCCCTTAAGAATTAAGTTTCTATAAGATCCCCTCTTAATCTCCTAATTTACGTCTGATGTCACTATCCTAGACCGGACTTTGTTGTCTTTACCTTGCACTAAACATTATTCCCATATCATGTCAATGGATTGATTGTAATCATGTATTGTCTTTCTGCAGACTGGTTAGCATGTTCGGTACATGTGACAATAAGTAAACTGAGATGTGTCTGTATGTATCTAATATATGTGTGTGTGTATATATATATATATATATATATATATATGTATATATATATATATATATATACACACACACACACACATATATATTAAAGTACGCATACATGTCATTCTTGTTTGCTTTAAAGATATGGACAAGTTCGTAGGCCCTTCTCCAGCTCAGATTTAGCTGTCACCTGAAGGAAACCTAGTCACGATGTGTAGTTGACGGCGTATGCAATGCGGCTTCATTCCTCTCCACTCAGTTGCTCCCCTTTAGCACCGCAATATCCCAGCGCCATTTTAGGAATTAAAAGAAAATACTCGATCAAATATAATGTTTCCCAAAAAAAAAGCGCCGCGGTGCATTTGAACCGCTGGAGCGGGGGCTGTGGTGTTTGGTGAGTTTGCCTGAAGTGAAGGAACCGCGCGTCGAGTTTGATCCCAACTTCTCAACGAGCTCGACGGCCGGCAACGCGCAAGCCGCACAAACTTGATATGTAACCCCCCCACGGCACGCTGACTGACGTCGGCGGGAGCCAATGGAACGGAGGGGCTAGAGCTCAGCGACGGGAATCTGGCCAATGGGAGCGGTGGGAGGGAGGGAACTTGGGCGGCAGCAGGTTGGGTTGCGGCACAAAGGCGCGGGATGGTCAGCCCGCCATCGGCGGCGACGCAGCTGACGCCCTCCTCCGCCGCTGCCGTCGTCGTCGTCCCTCCGTCCGCACACTGCGCGCCGTCCGGCCCCGTCAGCGTCCTGACGTCCCGCAGGCACCCGCCTCCGTGGAAAAAACGCGGCGGGGGTCAGCCCGCTCCCTACCTGTGAGTCTCACCGGTGAGATACCGTGTTGGAGTTTCGGAAAGCGGACATAGGCCGGGCGGCGGCAGGCAACGGGCGGCGACGTAACTGTTTGTGGAGAGCGCGGGGCTAAGCGCAGGCGACGTTGGGCTGCTTACGTACGTTTCACGTCAAGGGGGACGTACATGGCCCCGGACGTCATGTGCGTCACGGGGAGCCTGTGGGGGAATGCTGATGAAGTTGCTGCAGGAGTGCTGCACTGTCTCTGCAACAAGTCCAGTCAAGAGAGTTTGGTGTCATATGTCCCAGATAGGACAATCAAATTCTTGCTTTGCATCAGCACAACGGAATATAGTAGGCACGAATACAGAACATATCATATCAGTGAATCCATTGTGATTGAGGCAGTGCAGCGTATGTTCACGAGATTGATCCCTGGGATGTTGGGACTGTCATATGAGGAAAGATTGAAATGACAAGGTTTGTATTCACTGGAGTTTAGAAGGATGAGGGGATATCTTATAGAAACATATACAATTATTAAAGGACTGGACAAGCTACATGCAGGAAAAATGTTCCCAATGTTGGGTGAGTCCAGAACCAGGGGCCACAGTCTTAGAATAAAGGGGAGGTCATTTAAGACTGAGGTGAGAAAAAAAATTTTCACCCAGAGAGTTGTGAATTTATGGAATTCCCTGCCACAGGGGGCAATGGAGGCCAAATCACTGGATGGATTTAAGAGAGAGTTGGATAGAGCTCTAGGGGCTAGTGGAGTCAATGGATATGGGGAGAATGCAGGCACGGGTTATTGATAGCGGACGATCAGCCATGATCACAATGAATGGCAGTGCTGGCTCGAAGGGCCGAATGGCCTCCTCCTGCATCTATTTTCTGTGTTTCTATATACCATTATATAAATATATACACTGCCTCTGCAACAGTAGCCTCTGTCACTGCAGCTTCTTCCACTATCATTGCAATTTTCCACTGTATCCTCTGTCACTCCCAACTGCTGCCTCTGCAACAGTAGCCTGCCACTGGCATTGCAAATCCCACTACAACTGCAGCCTTTACCAGGGTGATTCTTCAGTAAGTGTCTACTTTGGTGTCCCGCTACTTTGATGCTGTATATAAGGAAAACCTGTAATTCTATCCCATTTATTATTTTTCTATATTGTTAATAAACATAATCCTCATTAAAAAAATTAAACCCAAAATGAATAGTGTTTTTAATGTTTTTTCCTGATGTTTGATGCCCCCCCCATTGGAATACTGCATGTCCTGATGGTTACTTGTGAAGTTACTTGAAAATAGTTTTAAACGGTAGGTATTAATAATTAAAATATTTATCACCCTTAAAAAATATTACTGTATTCTTGATAACATTTTAAATCTTACTTTTTTTTTCAAAAATTTCTTGTCCCATTGATTGGAGTCATTTACGTCACTCAGCTTTGTTGAGCCGTCCCACATGGCTATAAATAGAATAGACGCGAACTTCCGACCTCAAAAGACCGCGGGATTGGAAAGTCGCCTACCTTGTGAATTCCTCCTGATTCGTGGGACGAGAAGCATGTGAAAACTCTGCTTTTTGCTGCATAAAGGCTACGTACCTTTATTCAGCGCCATCCCCGAACGGTGCTGAACTCTTAGAAAATTTAAAAAATCATTATTTTTTGATTAGTACTGGAAAACAAATCGTGCCATGTGCCATTCGTCCAAACAATATGGCCAGGCATGGCCTTCCGGCGAGGCTTGGGCCACCATACCCGTCCGGCGAGGCTTGGGCCACCATAATCGTCACGGCCACCTCAGCAACTTAACCTCTGATCTCCATCTAGCTCCAGCTTATCAAAACATGGGGGGGACACAATTTCTTGGTGGCCACACAGGCTCATCACCAGGTTGCTGTAGACTTATGGAAAGAAATTCTTGTACATCTTGACAATATTGACTAAACATTGCCACATTCATACTAAGCTGTACACTGTTAAAAACTGTTATTTAAGAATTGTTATATATACACGTATTGTATTTGTTTTGAGAACTGTTCAAAATTGTTATATAGTGTATTGAAAATTCAAGGGTCTCAAACCGAAATATCGCCTATTTCGTTTGCTCCATAGATGCTGCCTCACCCGCTGATTTTCTCCAGCATTTTTGTCCACCTAAGGTTCTATCTACAGTAGCTGCCTTGTATTTTCACATGAAAAAATTGTTAAAAATGAATGAAACACCAGTGTAAAAATGCGATGGATATGACTGAATGTAATGTGCAACCGGGAAAAAGAAGAGGAAAAAATAAATTAAGTTCTCAAAAAGATTGCGCCAAACATATTTTTCCCATAGTAGAGATGTTCATCCATGTGAAACAACATTCAAAGTTGTAAAAATTTGAGTTTTATAATCGGGTTTCCAGAAAACTCAAAGTAGACACTTACTGAGAAAATCTCCCACCACTTCCGCTGCATCTATCACTGCAACTCCCACTGCAGCCTCTGCAACACTCTACAACTCAAGTTCAAGTGAGTTTATTGTCATGTGTCCCTGATAGGACAATGAAATTCTTGCCTTGCTTCGGCACACAGAACATAGTAGGCATTTACTACAAAACAGATCAGTGTGTCCATATATCATTAATAAATACATACACACATGAATAAATAAAGTGCAAATAACAGATAATAGATGATAGGTTATTAATGATCATAGTTTTGTCTGAGCCAGGTTTAATAGCCGAATGGCTGTGGGGAAGTAGCTATTCCTGAACCTGGTCGTTGCAGTCTTCAGGCTCCTGTACCTTCTACCTGAAGGTAGCAGAGAGATAAGTATGTGGCCAGGATGATGTGGGTCCTTGATTATGTTTCCTTAAATCCCCTCGATGGAAGGAAGGTCAGAGCCGATGATGGACTGGGCAGTGTTTACTACTTTTTGAAGTATTTTCCTCTCCAGGGCGCTCAAGTTGCCGAACCAAGCCACGAATCAACCAGACAGCAAGCTCTCTACTGTGCACCTGTAGAAGTTAGAGAGAATCCTTGACAAACCGACTCTCCATAATCTGCATCTGTCACTGCAGCCTCTGCAACACACTCTCTACAACTGCATCTATCACTACAGCCTCTTCCACTGTAACTGCATCTGCAGCCTCTACCACCACAGTAACTGTCACAACAGCAACTGCATTTGTAGCCTCTGTCATTGCAATGCCTCTGCAACACTGCACCTGCAGCCTCTCACTGCAACCGTTGCTGCAGCCTTTGCAATTGTAATTGCATCTGCAGCCTCTGTCAGTGAAACTGTCACAGGATCAGCTGTCTCTGTCACTGTAACTGTCATTGCAATTGTCACTGCCTCTGCAGCCTCTTCCACTGTCACTGCAGCTTCTGCCTCCCACCAATATAGCCTCCACCTCCCCCACTACTGCAGCCACTGCCGCTGTGGGCTCTGCCTCACCACACCGCTGCAACTCATGTTTGTTGGTTAGTAGTTACCTAAAATTGGAGAATTCAATATTCATTCCTTTGGATTGTTAGTTACCAAAGCAGAATATGAGGTGCTGTTTCTCCAATATGCATGTGTTCTCACCCCAGCAAGAGAGGAGGCCCAGGATAGAAAGGTAAGTATGGTAATGAGAAGAGGAGTTAGAATGATTAGGAACCAGGAGATCCAGCAGGCCTCGGCGGACCAAGGGCAAGTTTTCTGTAAAATAGTTTGGCATTTATTCATGTTTATTAGGTTGGTTGATTGATAGATACAGCATGAAAACAGGCCCTTCAGTTCATGCAGACCATCGTTCACTCCTTTTTTCTGACTATTGTAAGTAAGTTTGGCTGGATTGTATTTCTGTACAGTAATATCTGATTTAATTGGACAGTATGCAAAACAAAGCTTGAGACCCTTCTTCAGACTATGTCTAGTTCTATGTTATCCCAGTTTTGCATCCACACCTTACACGCGGGTCAATTTACAGAGGCCAATTAAACCACAAATCAGCACGTCTTTGGGATGTTGGGGGAAACCCCTGAGGTCAATGCAAACCACGCCGAGAGCACGCAAAATTGGGATCAAACCCAGGTCTATGGTGCTGTGAAGCAGCACCTCTACTGTGGAGCAAAAAAAAATCATCTGGCTGGACCAAATTACTTTAGCAGGAAATTCTCCTTAAATTACTGATTAACGTTGTTTCTTGTTTCCTTATTTAATGTGTTGCCTCCTTTTCCACCGTTTTTGACGTTCTAGATCAGTGATAAACTATCTTTGCCATTTTTGTATTTCCTCCAAGTAAATTTCTATATACTTTGTACTTTATCCGGGATTGTGCTTTTGTGTGGTATAATTTACTGAACAGAATAGAAAAAACAATTTCACTGTACACCCGGTACATGGGATAATAAAGAATCATTGAATCATTGAAAACATGATTATTGTAAGGTTCCTTAAATGGCAGACAATAACCTCCAAGACCTTTCCACTTTCCGGAGGCGTGGGCACCAAATGTTTCTCACCATTCTATTGTTCACTGTTTTGAGTGAATAGCCAGGAAGAGAATGAAAATAAAGTTTAAGACCATGCTGGCTGGTATTGCTCAGTAAATAACTCTTATCAAGTCAAATGGAGAGGTTTTTTTTATTTTGTATTTTAAAAAAGTTAAATACGAATATGTGTGGAATGTGTTCATCTGATGTTTGAACCCTGCCTGAGGTTCACCCTCCGTTATCTTGATGTTCTTACCAATGGAGGACATATGCTTAGAGATAAGCAGGTCATTCTCTTAGAGCAGTACAAAGATGAGCACTGAAAAGGTCATTTTGATGCACAGAAATTCCAATGGGTTATGGAGTATAAAATGAGATTCTGGCATATGGGAAGATATTGCAAGTGGAGACTGATATACAATGTTCTCATTATTTATGAATGTTGAAATATTTTCATCATACTTAAAATGGAAATATGTAAACCATTTATTTGTGAACCTCCCAGATTACAGGTAATTATTTTTTATTTCCATTTAATAATGTAATTTGCCTATTTGAATTCTTTATATTTTTACACAAAACTAAAATACAAAATCAAAAATCTTCAGATTGCCATCTGAAAAAGATTCAGCAGGCCAGGCAACAACTATGGAGAACAGAAATAAATTATTTTACGCCTCCACTATATAAAAGTGAGTGTGTAACTATCTCCCACTTATTAATACCATTTTACTAGAAGATTGTACTTTCAAGTGACCTGACCATTTAGCATGGATGTCTAACATTTTAATCCTAGCAAATATTATGTAAAAACCTGTACATTTTTACATGGGCAGTTCCAGGTCATTACTTGTATTGATCAATACAGTTTTCCATCTGGGATTGTAGACAAATCGTGGAGAACACACAGCCGCTACTACATAGTCACAGCCATCTTCATTGTTTATGAAAACTATATCAAATGGACCATATTCTCCTATGAAACATAGTTGATAAACAGGTTATAAAAAAAAAAGTAAGCACATTCAAAGTGCACGTTTAAAAATTTTGTAGTCTTACATATGTTGGGCACACACAGCAAGATGAATATTCTGAGTAGGATATGATCAATGACTAAAACAATTCCTGACTGATACATTTTCCTTCCAAGCAATGTTTGGGTCTGCATTTTAAAGATTTCTGGATTTCCAAGAACTATAGGGCACCGACTTTCTCTGCAGAATTATCAAATCAAATTGGTAAAAAAAAAATGGTTTATGTTCAAGGTGATTAAACCATGAGGCAGTAAACATAAATTGCTGCTCTGTGTATAACCCAAAATAGAAATGAGAGGGTTGTGGTGCATTGATATTTACTAAATCCTAATCATGTCAGCACATTATTGTGCCATATTTCATCTATTGTCAATGCAATAAGTGTTTGCCAGTTGGAAATGGATTAATCATAGTGCCATTCCTTATCTCTGTATCTGGCAGAAATTGCATAACCTAATCAAATATTGGACCTATTTCAGCCATTTGCAAAAATCACTTAAGAACATAAAATAAATCTTAAGAAAATATTCCAATTTTTTCTGTCCAAAGCAAGTGGTAGTGTTTAAAATGTCCAAACTGTCATTATTTGTTTTAAGGCATTGAAAATTGCATTTACACTGACTTTCATGATCCCAGAATGCCTCAAAGCAATTCAACTAATTAATATACTTTTAAATCTTAGTCATTGTTGAAACAAAAATAAAGTTTTGCATTTGTATGATCAAGAATCTTTCAAAGTGCGTCGTATCTAACACATACTTTTGATGTGTCGAAATCTAGGTATCATGGCAGCGAAATGTTCTAGAACAAGCCCACTCAAATAGCTATGTTATAATAACCATGTAACCATAGCACGGAAACAGGCCCTCTTGGCCCTTCCAGTCCATGCCGATCATTTGTTTTCACCTAGTCCCATCTACCTGCACTCAGACCATACCCCTCCATTCCCTTCCCGTCCATATACCTATCCACTTTACTTTTAAAACAAAAATAATCAGATTACTATTTTATCAGTTGATTGAGATATATGTATCAATCAACATATCTGGGATAGATTCACTGATTATTATTTTATTTCTACAGCATCATAGGATTTTAATGTCAATATATGAATATGGATACTGAGTTGAATGATCAGCCATGATCGTATTGAATGGCGGTGCAGGCTCGAAGGACCGAATGGCCTACTCCTGCACATATTTTCTATGTTTCTATGAGAAAGCATGCAAAAAAGTGGACTTACAACCTTGCAGAAACAAGAATGCATATGCTGGTTTACACAAAAGGACACAATACTTGAGTAACTCAGCGGGTCAGGCAGCATCACTGGATAACATGGATAGGTGGAGTTTCAGGTTGGATCCTTCTTCATATTGTGGGACGGTGGGGAGAGGAAAGCTTGAAGAGAGGAGAGGCAGGGCTAAATGTGACCTATGACCATCCATTACTTGCCACTCTTTGGCCTGCCTCTCCATATCTCAGACCTTGTCCATTTATCCTCACTGGAATTCAGAACTTTCTATCTTCAAAGTAAATGTACATTCAACTGAGCCACGGCTCACACACAGTAATGGGTTTACAAGGCTGAAATGTCATTACTGTCCGAAGTGGTGCATCAAATCATGTATTCTGAACTTAGTTACTGCAGCACCAATGCATTTGTACAAATGTATTTATAGTATTTATAATAATTTCCTTCCATCAGTCTATGAAAGTAAGCAGGCAGGTATAGCAGGCAATGAAGAAAGCGAATGGCATGTTGGCCTTTATAACAAGAGGAATTGAATATAGGATCAAAGAGGTCCTTCTGCAGTTGTACAGAGCCCTAGCGAGACCACACCTGGAGTACTGTGTGCAGTTTTGGTCCCCTAATTTGAGGAGGACATTCTTGCTATTGAGGGAGTGCAGCGTAGGTTTACAAGGTTAATTCCCAGGATGGCGGGACTGTCATATGCTGAGAGAATGGAGCAGCTGGGCTTTTTCTCACAGAGAGTGGTAGGTCTGTGGAATTCTCTGCCTCAGAGGGTGCTGGAGGCAGGTTCTCTGGATGCTTTCAAGAGAGAGCTAGATAGAGCTCTTAAAAATAGAGAGAGCAGTCAGGGGTTATGGGGAGAAGGCAGGAACGGGGTACTGATTGTGGATGATCAGCCATGATGACATTGAATGGCGGTGCTGGCTCGAAGGGCCGAATGGCCTACTCCTGCACCTATTGTCTGGTGTCTATTGTCTACTGTACAGAGCATAACTTAGCTAATTGGACATGAACTTAATTATCTTGAAAATAAAAACCTTTAGGTTGTAGTGGCGCCCACTGGCTTACGCAGGTATCGAACCCGGCGTTCGGAAGCCGTGGTCAGGTGACTCGGGAGGGGCTGCTGTTTTCGCGCGGTTTCGCTTTTGCGCCACATTTGTGTTGCTGACCACCGTTGTGGTCAGACGTGTTAGTGGAGACCTGTAAGCCAAGGAGCTATTGTCTGAATAAATAAGTTCGCAAACCTTGGTTGTCATCTTTACATCCGCCAAAAGATCTCAGTTCTAATAAAAGCACTTATTTATAATTTACGTTCCATGTACACGACATCCATTACAAAATTCAGAGGTAAAAGTTTGTTACATTGTAAGCAATTTTTCAACTTCCCTATTCTCTTTATTAATTTATTGGTATTTTTTTGGAATGTTCGAGGTTCATCCCTGATATTCGTTTGGCAGAAGGCACTCAACAATCTTAATTTGCATTAATAGCACAGCATATACAAATTCAAATAGCCTGTCGAAGACCATCTTGAGCATTCTCATTCTCAAATTTACTCCTGTTTGGATTTGCTTTATTATAGTCATAGATTAATACAGCAGGGAAACAGGCCCTTCGGCCCAACTTGCCCACGCCGGCCAACATGTCCCAGCTACACTAGTCCCATCTGCCTGCGTTTGGTCCATATCCCTGCAAATCTGTCCTATCCATGTACTTGTCTAACTTTTTAAACGTTGGGATAGTCCCAGCATCAGCTACATCCACTGGCAGCTTGTTCCATACACCCACCATCATTTGTGCAAAATATTTATGCCTCAGATACCTATTAAATCTTTTCCCCTTCACCTCATACCTACAATGCCCTCTATTATGTTTGGGACAATGACCCATCATTTATTTATTTGCCTCTGTGCTACACCATTTGAGATTTGTAATTAAAAAAATCACATGTGGTTAAAGTGCATATTGTCAGATTTTATTAAGGGTATTTTTATACATTTTGGTTTCACCATGTAGACATTACAGCTGTGTTTAAACATAGTCCCCCCCCCCCCCCCCCCCCCCCCCCCCCCATTTCAGGGCACCATCATGTTTGGGACACATGGCTTCACTGGCATTTATAATTGCTCAGGTGTGTTTAAGGATTTCCTCCTTAAAGCAGGTATAAGAGAGCTCTCAACACCTAGTCTTTTCTCCAGTCTTTCCATCACCTTTGGAAACTTCTATTGCTGTTTATCAGCATGAGGACCAATGTTGTGCCAATGAAAGTCAAAGAAGCCATTGACTGTGAAACAAGAATAAAACTTTTAAGAGACATCAGCCATACCTAAGGCTTACGAAAATCAACTGTTTGGAACATAATTAAGAAAAAATAATGTTAGAATTTTTTTCTATTACAAATCTCAAATTGTGGAGTACAGAGGCAAATAAATAAATGATGGGTCTTTGTCCCAAACATTATGGGGACTCTGTATGTTCACCTACTCTGGGCGAGAAACTCTGCATCAACCCAATTTATTCCTCTCCTGATTTTATACACCAATATAAGATCACCCCTCATCTTTCTGCGCTCCGAGGAATAGAATCCCAGTCCTCTCTATAGCTCAGACCCTCTAGTTCTGGCAACATTCTCATAAATCTTCTCTGTACCCATTCCAGTTTGACAACATCTTTCCTACAACATGGTGACCAGAACTGAACACAATATTCTAAATGTGGCCTCATCAACATCTTATACAACTGCAAATTGACCTCCCAACTTCTATACTCAATACTCTGACTGATGAAGGCCAATGTACCAAAATACTTTTTGACTACCCTATCTACCTGTGACTCTACTTTCAAGAAACCATGTGCACCTGCACTCCTAGATCCTTCTGCTCTACATCACTACCAGAACCCAGAACCATTCACTGTGTAGGTCCTGCCTGCTAGACTTCCCAAAATGCAACACCTCAAATTTCTCTGTATTAAATTTCATCAACTATTCCTCAACCCACAGGGCCAATCGATCAAGATCTTGCTGCTATTTTTCAAACCCACCTTCCCCCTGCAAAACCACCTACTTTTGTATCATCAGCAATTCTCTAACCTTGCCATGTAAGATTACATGATTGTCATTTCTGAAACTTTGACAACCTAATGCCGTAGATCAAATGCAGATTATCTGGAATGAAAGTCTTGTCATGAATTCTAACCTTTAAGAAATTATCCTGTGCTTATGATAACATATTAAAAACAATGCTGACTTATGTCCTCTAGAGGCACGGAATAACAGATGTACCATCTGTATCCTGGGATATAATTAACTGGAAAAATAATAGATACTGATGTTGAGTCATTATTCTCCTCCACAACCTCCCCTTCATTCCCCTGAGATATTTTTTTGTTCAACACTTTTGCTCGTAATTTCATTTGGCTCCAGTTTACCTCTAATTCATTGGCTTAACTTTCTATCTCATATCTTGCTTTCTGCATCTTAATTCTTAGCAAAGGCTTGAGATTATGAAAGGCACTAAATATGTTCAAGCACTGTTTTTTCCACATTTCCTCCATTAATCCTAAACTGCCTTTTGTGCTTTTGAGACGTGCCTTCAATATACTTATTTAATGCTGCTAAACCATTTCCCTAAGTTATTGCGCAATGGAGTTATCCAAGTAAATACTTCTGTGGTAATATTGGTTGGAAATTATCATTGATAAGTGCGCATTTTAATGTAAGAAATTATTTTTTTAATACTACATTTTAAAAGTAAATTTTTTGGTTGCGTGTACAACTTTAAGACAAAAATAATACCTGAATTGATCCTATTGTTAAGTTTATCATTTAACAAAAGCAACATCGTAATGTGCATTAATTGATTCAAGTTTATTTGTTGAGAAAATGATTTTGTAACCCAAAAATGTATATCTCACAGGTATAACTATTTCTTGAAACAATTTAATTTGGATTGTATATCCGATGCAGATAAATATGTATGATATTATCAATTTAGTTTCATTTTACAGAATGTAATATCAAGAGGGAATATTCCGTGAAGGGAATTTGAGTTTGATTTTCAATGACACAGATCAAAATGAATTAATAATCTCTTCAATGGTATTGGAGTGCAAGTTAATGCATCCAGTCCACAGGTGGTCATCTGTATTTAAAATTTTTAATGGAAAAAACATTTACTAAACAAACCAGAAAGCGTCAAAGCATTAGACTGTTCATAACATGTTCACTATGTAATGGTACCCAAGGGTCTTGTGTGATTTTGACATGTATGATGTCAGACAATACTTAATAACCTTATTTACCACCAGGTTCCTTTGTGACTTGGCAAACGATTGCATTACATTATATAGGGAAGCCCTGCAGTACTCAGACGGA
Source organism: Okamejei kenojei (assembly GCA_035221665.1). Taxonomy (NCBI): domain Eukaryota; kingdom Metazoa; phylum Chordata; class Chondrichthyes; order Rajiformes; family Rajidae; genus Okamejei; species Okamejei kenojei. Next base: position 41,084,834 of record CM069150.1, read on the forward strand.
AAAAGCTAATTTGTGCGGAGATGGTGGTGCCTGTCAGAGCAACACATGGGGCACCACAACATAAAGTGTCCCAATGCTCTGCGGGGATTTCGTCATTTCTGTTTTTCACGTGAGAATGGGATCAGGTTTGGCTGTGACAGCATCCATGGGTGGAAAATCCTGCCATTATTTGCCTTGATTCACAAATGAAGAACTGGCAGCTTAGGGAAGAAAGGTTGAAGTAATCGAAAAAAATCTAAAACATTATATTTTTATTGTGCAGGACAAAACTGCAGGTGTTGGTTTATACTGAAGATAAGCTCAAAATGCTGTAGTCACTCAGCGGCTCAGACAGCATCTCTACAGAAAAGAAATACCGGAGGTTTCAGGTCGGAACTTCAGGCAGATTTCTATTTCTATACTATAGGAATATTTCTAATTCTATTGGTGTGTACTGACTTGTACAAGTGTTTGGGCCAAAAGCAGGTAAATGGGATGATCCCAGTTTGCCAACTTGGTCCACATGGACAAGGTGGGCTGAATAGCTTGTCTCCGCATTGTATAGCTGTATAACTATAAATCGGACAAATTATTAAAATCATGCCTGATTGAGCATCTTTTGGGTGGGTTGCGAGCAGCATTTTCAGCTCTAAATTCCAACGTGGAGAGATCTTAACTACTGGACTTCACTAAAATGTTTCTTGTCCTCCGTACTGCTAGAGCAAGCATGGGCTAAGTCCCGAATAGCCACCTGTGTGAAAAGTTTGAGTGGTGCTGACCATCAATAGCCATTCAAATGATTGACAAGGAGTATCAGAAAAAAATATCAGAGCAAGGAATTTTCCATGCCAGACCTGAATGAGTTCTGATTGCACTTGGAGATTTAGAGATTTGCATCATCCTTTCCAATGCCCACTAGCTTCTTTCCATGAACATCTCCATATCTACTATCAGGAATACTGGAGATTAGAATTTAAAAAAAAACAAAGGGATGGATAACGGGTATGAGATCTAAGCTAGTAAATAACTATATGGTCCTTCCATGCAGCATTTCCTGCTGATTGGTAAGGTTAAAACTAGGCTAGGTTTTACCAGATATGCAGTGTTGATTTTAAACTACTGATTGTTGGACATCTCTACTGATGAATACCAGTGATTTTTGATTTATAGATTAGGACTAGACTAAGTGGGACCCCGTTGGGTCCCAGTCACACGGGAGGCCTGGTCCCCCCAACGAAACCCATTCCCCAACGCAATATTCCACCACTCACCTGTTCCCCCAACACAACCCGTTCCCCCAAAGCAATATTCCACAACTCACCCAAGGGGGCTTTGCGGGGAAGGGGGTGTGGGAAGGGGGGTGGTCACAGCAGACACAGCTCTGCTCGCCCCGTAATATTCCACAACTCACCCATAGCCCCTAACTGTGCAGGCACAGCTCATTTCCCCTCAACCCCCAGCACTCCCCCCCTTCCTCTTCATGTGTGAGAGGGGAGGAGGGGTGTGGGGGTGAGTGGAGGCAGGGGGGTGGAGGTGGGGGGGAGAGCGTGGTGTGGGGAGGGGGTGGGGGTTGTGGGTGACGGGTGTGGGGAGGAGGGGTGTGGGAGAGGGGGTAGGGGTTGTGGGGGAGGGGTGGTGTGGGGAGGTGGTGTGTGGGGGAGGGGTGGTGTGGTGGAGGGGGGTGTGGGGGAGGGGGTGGTGGGGGAAGGGGCTTTGTGGAGGAGGGGGTTGAGGGTGGGGGGAGGGGGGGGGGAGGGATGGGGGGTGGTGGAACGAGGATGGGGGGGAGGAGGGAAGAGGGTGAGGGAAGGGGGGGGGTCGCAGCAGACGCAGCTCTGCTCACCCCGCACCTTCAGCTTTCCTCCTCATACAGTAGCTCCCGGTCGCACTCCGACTTCACTCAGAGGCTTCCGGTTCAACAACAGCTCCTGGCTCATCGTGCTGGTCTCCGCAGAAGCAGCCCGCGTGCTGCTCTCCAAAAATCATAGAGCGGAGCTGCTCTCTGCCTGCACGCTGCTCACGGACTCAGCCCCCCTCCGGGACTTTATTCTCCTCACCCCGGTGATTGACAGTGGGTGCCGGAAGGGGCGTTACCTTCATGGTGACCGAGGAAGTGAGAAGACCGATCTGCTGATCTCACAATTTTTAAAACCTTCGTAACTTTTGTAATATTCCATCGATCAGAACAAAACTTGGTGCACTTGGAGCAGAGGAGAACGTTGAGTAAGGAGGCAAAAACATCATAGCGATATAGGGTACCATTTTTGCGCAAATTATAAAAAACACACAAACCGGAAGAGCACAAGATGAGAGTTTTAGTAATAGTATATAGATAGAAACATAGAAATTAGGTGCAGGAGTAGGCCATTTAGCCCTTCGAGCCTGCACCGCCATTCAATATGATCATGGCTGATCATCCAACTCAGTATCCCGTACCTGCCTTCTCTCCATACCCTCTGATCCCCTTAGCCACAAGGGCCACATCCAACTCACTCTTAAATATAGCCAATGAACTGGCCTCAACTACCCTCTGTGGCAGAGAGTTCCAGAGACTCACCACTCTCTGTGTGAAAAAAGTCTTTCTCATCTCGGTCTTAAAGGATTTCCCCCTTATCCTTAAGCTGTGACCCCTTGTCCTGGACTTCCCCAACATCGGGAACAATCTTCCTGCATCTAGCCTGTCCAACCCCTTAAGAATTTTGTAAGTTTCTATAAGATCCCCTCTCAATCTCCTAAATTCCAGAGAATATAAGATAGATAATGAAAAAAAAGGCATTCTGGCTTCTAATCTCATATGTCAATTAAAGAAGTGAGTTTACAATGGAATGTGTAAAATCGGAGACCCCTGGATCATCTTTATTCAGACATTACATTATCTTGCACTAAACACTATTCCCTTTATCCTGAATCTGTACACTATGGTCAACTTGATTGTAATCATGTATAGTCATTCCACTGATTGGATAGCGTGCAACAAAAAAACTTTAGCTCTACCTCAGTACACATGACAATAAACTAGGCTAACTAAATATCAGAAGTCTGATTGTACTTGAAGCTCGTAATGATGATGTGGAGTTGAGGGCTACTTGATTTCAGGCTATGATAGCTATGTGATGATAGCACAAAACTGGCAACCTTATGACTATGTGTTATTGTGATGAACTGAGAGATGTGGGTGAGGGGTGGTTTAGTTTAGACATACAGCACGGAAAACAGGCCCTTTGCCCCACCGAGTCCGCGCCCACCAGCTATCCCTGAACACTGACACTATCCTACACACTAGGGACAATTTACAATTTTGCCGAAGCCAATTAACCTACAAATCTGTACGTCTTTGGAATGTAGGAGGAAACCGGAGCATCTAAAGAAACCCCACGTGGTCGCAGGGAGAACGTACAAACTGCATACAGACAGCACCTGCAATCAGGATTGAAACGGGGTTTCTGACACTGTAAAGCAGCAACTCTACTCCATTGTGCCGGCCAATGGGAGGTATCGATCAATCATGGGTAGATGGTGAGGGTGGTGTTGATTGAGCATGGGTAGGTGGTGTAAATCAATCATGCAAAGGTTCTGCTAGTTACAACTTAATCCAGATACTCCATAAACATATTATTTGGAGTTTTCCAATCATTATTGATCAGCAGGTATAATGAAAATGAACATAACTCAATTTCAGCTGCATAGTTCAGAAGAATACTGGAAATCTAACATTTGATGGATACAGGAGTTGGTTCCAGTGAACTAAGACTAATCCTTGATCCAGGACCTTCTCCTCAAGGTCATGCGGAGTTACAAGGGTACAGCAAAGACAAAAGAGAATTAGCAGGTGAAGAGGAAGAAACCTGCCTTCCAGACCCAGAAGATATTGTCCAAGTGATGAACGATTGTGGATGATATGAGGTGTTGTATAGAACTTGTTCACATATTAATAACTTCAGAGGCAGAGAAAATCAAGTATTTTTGTGATGACAGCAATTTTATAATGAAGCTTTTACTATATTTTAAAACTTTTCTTTTTATGCATTTCATTTTATAAAATCACTACATACAATAAAATTTTCTACGGGTCAAAAACCATATAATTAAATAAACATAAAGAAATCCAAGTGGATCTTGAAAGATACACAATTCATTTGCATAACCATACATTTGATGTTATATAATTGTTTGTTTCTCTTTGTGCCTTTGATTTTGTGATGCGTGGATGGTTATTCTTATTTTATCATTTTGCATTGAAATGAAGAACAATTGCTTCTTTAAGTGGAGAAAATTGTTTGTAATTTGAATGTTATAGAAACTGCACTCTGTGACAAGCACATTGAAGAAATTATTTTTTTAACATATATTGTTAGGGTGCTCCAGTCACTAAAATGGCACTGTATATATTTGAGTCATAGTTGTGCCAGCTGCCATATTAGGAAGAGCATGGGTCGGTGGTAAGGGGTGCTGTAGACTGAACACGGGTAGCTGGAAACCAAGCATGAGAGCTTGAAATGCTAATATCTGTTATAATATGCAAACAACACAAATCAAGCTGGATCATTCTGCGTTCCCAGTTTGAAGTTGATTATTCAGTGGAAGTCACCTGATCCTTCAGCACATTGTCTACTTGTGCACCATTTTGAACCCATGTCTTTTGACTCACTGAGCTACCATGAACCTCAGATTGTCCATACTATTACTGCTCATGATCTAAGCAGAGCCTAAAGGGCCTGTCCCACTTGCATGCGATTGCGTGCGTTTGCCTCGACCAAATGGAAGCGGAGTTCACGCGAAGTTCGCGCTAAGTACGTGCTAAGTTCGCGTGTGACGTCATTCGCGTCATGCTTACCAATCAGCTGGGCAGGAGGCGGGCTGACTGAATTTGGGCTTCACATGGCGTTGGGTGGTGGCAACATCACGCAACGTACAAACTCCGTACAGACAGCACCAGTGGTCTGGATCGTACCCAGGTCTCTGGCCCAGTTAGGCAGCAGCTCTACCACTGCGCCACTGGGCCACCCTTGTGCGGGCAGCACAACTTTTGTTTTCTACCTTCAACAAATCACACCGTGCTCTGTGCAGCCATTTTCCAGTGCTATCCAATTTAACACCAGACATGGAAAACTTGCTGAAATTTGTATTTAATTTCCTCTGCAGGGACTACTGATCATCTTTTCAACTCGTACATTTTTTTTTCTTTTTTCACTTGTGCCCTTTCTGACATTCTCTAGGGTGACTGTTGCCATAGCAAAAGCAACTGTAGGTTGTCTCAGTTCCTAAAATCTTAAGAAGCCCTTTGCTGAAGTAATTGCCAGCATTAATTATCCAGTGTCGCATGAGATAATAACACCAGACAGAATTATTGCATCATCTTCTCACTTTATCAGACAGTGAAATGATTCTCACAGCTGTAATGTACAGGAAAACAAAACTTTCCCTTTTATAAATAGAAAATATTTAATTATACGTTAACTTTAAAGTCCTGAACCTTTAGAGTGTTTATTTGACATATGCACCAGATGTGAACCAGAACAATGACATTCTTACTGGCTGTAGCTTTACAGGCACATTAGATGCAAAAACAACAATAAATATACATATAAATATACAATAAATTATCAGCTATTCCAAAGTAAACTACTGTAGATACTGCAGTGTACATCAAAGATGGACACAAAATGCTGGAGTAACTCAGCGGGAAAGGCAGAATCCCTGGATAGATGGAATAGGTGATGTTTCGGGTCAAGACCCTTCTTCAGACTGAGTCTGAAGTCAGTCAGTCAGTTAGTCTGAAGAAGGGTCTCGACCCAAAACGTCACCCATTCCTTCTATCCAGAGATGCTGCCTGTCCCGCTGAGTTACTCCAGCATTTTGTATCTACAGTTTAAACCAGCATCTGCAGTTCCTTCCTAGAATGATACAGATGTTTGATGGTGGTTAGGGTTGTTCAAGAATCTGATGGTTGATGGGAAGTAGCTGTTTTGATTCTGGAGATAGCAGTTTTAGATTTTCTTCAGTTTTAAAGAAACAGCCTGGAAATAGGCCCTTCAGTCCACCTTGTCCATACCAACTAACGCTCACCCATTTACTCTAGTTCTTTGTTTTATCTTATCCACACCCTACATATCAGGGGCAATTTGCAGAGACCAGTGGAGAGTAAAATTTGAATTTAGTTCTCAGGCTCCTGTGGCTTCTTCTAATATGGGTAATGTGAGAGAACTTATGGGTGGCACAGTGGTAGAGTTGCTGCCTGACAGCACTTGCAGCGCCAGAGACCTAGGTTTGATCCCGACCACGGGTGCTGTCTGTACGGAGTTTGTATGGCCTTCCTGTGACCACATAGGTTTTTTCTGAGATCTTTGGTTTCCTCCCACACTCCAAAGACGTACAGGTTAATAGGCTATGTATAATTGTAAATTGTCCCTAGTGTGTAGGATCATGCAAAGGTGCGGGGATTGCTGGTCGGTGCGGACTCGATGGGCTGAAGGGCCTGTTTCCGCGCAGTAGCTCTAATCTATAAACTAAACTAAATTTAAAGTCATGTGCCTAATATATTTGTGCTCTAACTGTCCAATTAGATATTTAATGGCTCAGGAATACCATCTTAGATGTAAATACCTTACTGCCTCATTGTCATGTTAACATGAACCTTTGTCATGCACCTCGGATCTGGGTCAGTAGTATGGTGTGTAGAATGAAGACACAAAAGAGCTGGAGTATCTCAATGGGTCAGGCAGCATCTAAGGAGAACATGGATAGGTGACTTTTCTGGTTGAGACCATTTTTCAGAATTGTTTAATAGAAGAGATTATACCAAGATTTGTGCTGGAAGATTTTCCTTTTTGAAAGTAAATGCATTTCCATAGCATCCTTCTTGACTTGAGAACATCCCAAAATACTTCACAGACAATTTTGCATCTATAACGAGGCAGCACAGATACGCTGGGGGTAGGTAGACAGAAAAGGCTAGAGTACCTCAGCGGGTCAAACAAAATCTCTGGAGAAAAGGAATATGTGACGTTTCGGGTCGAGACCTTTCCTCAGACTGCAGGCAGTGAAGATGCCTCACAGCTCCAGTGTACAGAGTTCAATCTCACCTCTGGTGCTGCCTGTGCAGAGTTTTCACATTCTTGCGACTGCGTGGGTTTTCTCATATCCCAAAAACATGCTGGGTATTAGGTTAATTGGCTTCTATAGATTATCCCTCTGTTCCATAACTCATGCCCTTTTTTAAAGTGCAGATATTAGAAAATACTGCTCCTTGCTTACATCTTTATGAAACACTGAAAAGATCGAGTCATTTGTTTGCAAGTGGTTGGTTGGAGTGTCTTGCATGTGTGAGTGAATAGGTTATAGGAAAATGAGTGGGTGAATGATATTGATAAGTGCAGGAAGGAACTGCAGATGCTGGTTTAAACCGAAGATAGACACAAAAAGCTGGAGTAACTCGGCGGGACAAGCAGCATCTCTGGAGAGAAGGAATGGGTAACGTTTTGGGTCGAGACCCTTCTTCAGATGACATTGATAAGATTACCCTGAGAGGTGGCAGAAATTCAATGGGCCGATTAGCCTCTTTCTGTTGTAACAAAATATGAAATGTCTTCCCACCATTTTAGGATATTTAACACAGTAAGGTTCACTAACATCAATGAAATAGTCTTCTTTTAACAAGGTTGGTTGAGGGATAGAAAGTAGCCGGGAAATGGTCAAGAGGGTGGGTGGAACTGCCTAGTTCCTCAATGGACAAGTGCCATGTGGTATTTTGCATCCGCATATAAAGGAAGGTAGGGTCTCAATTTAACTTTTCATCCCAGCAATTGCAAATCTTTTAAATCAGCCAGGTGCATCAGTCTGGATGTTCAAGACTCACTGAAATAAGGATTAACATCACATAATGTAAGGATTAACTAACTTCAAGTAACCCTTGCATCCCCTCTCTCTCTGTCGTCGTACTAGTTTCACTGTCGTCCTGCTAATTTTCATTGTAGCACTCATTAGCACCTTCCCCACAGCCAAAAATTGACCTTTGAGGGCTCCACCTTTCCTTGATCATTGTTGCATTTTTGCGTATCTTTCATTCTTTTGTTCTATCTACTTTCTATATCTATTATTTCCCTCTTCCCTGACTCTCAGTCTAAAGAAGGGTCTCGACCCAAAACGTCACCTATTCATTTTCTCCAGAGATGCTGCTTGACTCGCTGAGTTACTCAGCCTTTTTTAACATCATGTGCTATCACTGATCTGCAGCTAATATCTTCACTAAGCTCCTTGCCAGCAGATGGGCGTGCATGACGAGCAATAAGTTTATCTTGAGTTGTACAAAGGTTTGCTGTGGCTAAGCAATATATGAAAAATAACACGTCAAAAGGCTTTCACATTTTGTTCGTCTACTTAGTAAATGGTAATCTCTCCTTGACGGCTCCTTCGATTGTGCAAGTTTCAAACTAATCTGATCCAAACTAATGTCAGAACCTCCCTTCCCTGCTGAGTGAACCCTGCACCACCCCCGCACCCCACGCCCACCCCCACCCCCCCGCACAGAATGCATCTGCTATGGTGGAGTAGCTCAAAACAAAGAAGCCCAGATGGAAGATGGTCATTAAAAAGTCCAACAAAATCCAGTAGAAAGGTCTTTATTTCGCATGCGGTGAAAAATTGCACGATGTTATGGAGCTCTTGGGACCAACAGAAAAGATGTTAATGGTAATCTACAGAAAGATGGAGGGAGAAAGAGATAAACGGCTATGTGGACAGGATGAGATAAGTAGGACGGGAAAATGCTCATGAGGGACATAAATACAGCTTTGCCAAATGACATGAATCGTTGCTTCAATCTTTAAAAAATCCTGTGCAAATGTATTGTTCCATAATTATGGTTCCTTCGGTGGACATAATAGAAAATATTGCATAAACAAGGATCTGCACATGCTGGTTAACAAAAGAAAGATACAAAGTACTGGCATGAGAACATGGATAGGTGGCGTTTCTGGTGGGATCCCTCTTCAAACTGATGGGGGGGGGGGGGGGGGTAAGAAAGTTAGACGAGAGGAGGGGCAGGTCAATGTCTGGCAGGGAATAGGTGCTATTCTTTGTCCCGCTTCCCCTCCCTTCTAGCTTTCTTCCTGCTCAGGCAGTAACAGGAACAACATTTAGGATACACCTAAATGACAGGTATTTGCGGTGGCAGGGATTTAAGCAGCAAGTGAGATTGATCTAGATAGGCCTGATGAATGGCATAGATGCAGTGGTCTGAGGGGCCTGTTTCTATGCTGTACAACGGTGTGACTCCCATCTGAAAGGAAAGAAGAACGTAGAAAACAAAAGGGATTGGCAAGAGAAACAAAATAAGTTCGAGGAAGAGCAGCAGTAGAGAAGGGAAAAATAAATTGTGGGATTGAATTTGAAAGTTCAGAAATCCCAAAATAACACACTTCATCTTATTTACAGTCCTGATGATTCTCTTATTTTGGCTGACTGCTTCTTGCGTATGGCGTGCCTAAAGTTGTCAGACAACTTGTTCTATTTGATCTTATTTGATTGTGCACGCCAGGTTGATTGCATTTGTCGAAACTGGGCGGACCACGTGAAGGTTGCAATCTCCCACCCCATCTTGGCTGACAATGCTTAATAACAGAATATGTATAAAGATGTATCAAATAATGAGCAATGCGCGGAAAGGTAACAGTGTATATCATGGACTTTATTTTGTAATCACACCTTGCACATTACAGCAATCTTAAACTGACATTTAAATGCACATTATGGAATCTAAAATGGGTGGGTAAGAATCTTCAAACTGACTACTTCCAGTCATTTTTTATTGTGTAAAGCGAGAGAAATTTGTTAGCGTCTTCCCATAAGGATTCATATACAAACACATCAAAAATAGCAAGATCTAATCAAGTGATTAAAACGAGCCACCTTCAAATACAGTGAGTAGATGAAAGAATGAAGCATAATTTCCGGTCTTACCCTGACTCTAGTTTCAAGTCCGATAGGCAAATACATACACTGGCAGAGCCTGAGGTGAAATGGCACATCATTAAATGAGTGTGTTAGCATGACACAGTGTTATGTATTGTGTACTAGCCTGCCAAACAATTTTTAAAAAAAGTAGGTATTTACAAAAGAATCTTCAAAGTTAGATACTGCACCACAAACAAACACTCTGGAACTTATACAGCGTTATATTTGGCAAACCATTTTCTACTCAGCACAGTTATCGCAGTAATAAGACAAAAAGTTAGCTGGATAATTTAGAACTTTTCGCACACCATTTTTGTAGAGAGACTAATTTCACCAAAACATTGCTTACTAGCTTGGAAGTTTCCCCCTCTTTGGAGAGCATGGACATATAGAAAGATTAATATATAATACAATGCTACCAATGACATTTGCTATTTAAAGATGGAACATACTCTGTTTATGAACAAGTTCAACCCACATAAAGAGCCAAGTAGATAGTTCTTTTGAAGGTCTAGTGTGTAATGTCACCATTTGAAAAGACTGAACACTCCATAGTTTGTTAAGACATATAGACCTTTAGGCAGCAACAGGTCATAATTAATCTCTGATCTTTCCACAGAGTAATTAATTGACATTCATCTTCATCTAAAATTGTTTATTTGTTAACTCATTGTTATTAATGAAAATTTAAAAATAAAGTCATTATTAAATAAAATAATATTTAAATAATAAAATATATATTTTAAAATACATCTTAGGCACACCTTTTTAGAAATATGTTTGATAAATAGTCAATTTTAATCTGATTTGATTAATTGGGTTTGACATACAAATAATGACTTGTGCAAATAAACCATATATGAGGTACTCAATTATTCTTCAAATGGATATAGATTCTGCCAATTACATCATGCTGGACGATAGATATCACCATTCCCTTAAGACCAAGAGAACTTCTCCAACAAAGAATGGTGAAATCCATCCAAAACATCTAATACCTATGAGCACCTATAAATTTTAGGGAAACATAATGATTCAATTATGCAGGAAATATAATAAAATTAATTAATTTGTTGGCATTTTTTTTCTAATTGTAGGTTGAATCTGTCATCAATATAATGCATCTATATATACTGTACAAGATAAAGTACATTGGCAGATTATGATGTCAATAACAATTAATACTCTGAATGTGTTGATTATTATTAGACTACTGATGTGCTGCTGATTTTTGCCTGCTTACAATTCTCGGTATTGCACAGAAAGAAAGAACCAATATTCCAAATGCAAAAAAGCATGAACCATTTATATAATAAGTACCGAATTCAGAAACAAAAGTCGTATCGTGATAACCAGGACTTTATTATTAGATTCATTCCACGGCGTTCTTTGCAAAGCAATAGAACGTTTTTTTAGCCAGAAAGTTCCTCTCGTAGCACCTTGTTTCTGCGGACCTTGGCTGCATGCCTTTCCTGTCATACAAAATAGACGGATTATCAAGGGTAAAAACACCTGAAAAATCAGTCTTGTAAACCGGCAATCCTTTCACTATCATCCGCGTGGGTAAGTTCCAACAATGCTCTTCCAAGATACGGGTATGTCACAAACGTGGTCAGAATCGAACTTGCTGCCTCAAAACGCCAGAGACCTGTGTTTGATCCTGACTTTGGGTACTGTGTGTGGAGATCCTATGACCGCATGGGTTTCCTCTGATATCCCAAACAAGGTGCAGGTTTGCTGGGTAATTGGCCTCTATAAATTCCCCTCTAGTGCGTGGAGAGTGGGCTGGAATATGGGATAACAAAGAACGAGTTAGGCCGAAGAGCCTGTTTCCATGCTGTATTTTCCAATCAGCCATCAATCAATGACTGAATGTTAAGAGGGGTATTTTTAATGTAAATGATGGACACCTTAAAAAAACCCACAAAAGTAGCTGCTGATGAACATTATGCTTCTAAGATTAAGTGGCCAGTGTCTATTAAGATATTACTTTCAGGTTTAAAGTTATACAGCACGAATACAGGCCTTCCGACCCAACTTGTCCATGCCAACCAAGTTGCCCAGTTGGGATCGTCTGCACCTGGCTCCAAACTGATCCTGTCCATGTATCTGTGCAAGAGTCTTGTAAAGGCTGTAAATGTATCTGCCTCTAAGATTTCCACTGTCAGCTCGTATGCCTCAACTCCTCCTTTGGCAGCTCGCTCTGTATACCCATCACCTTCCATGTGAAAAAGTTGCACCTCGGGTTCCTAGTTCCTCTCATCTTAAGCCCATGTCCTATAATTCTCGATTCCCCTACTCTGTCCATTCACCCTATCTTTTCCCCACATCATCTTATACACCCCTATAAGATCACCCCTCATTCTCCTGCACTCCAAAGAATAAAATCCTAACCTGCCCAACCTCTAACTGTAACTCGGGCCCTCAAGTCCTGGCAACTTCCTCATAAATCTTCTCTGCAACCTTTCCATCTTACAAATTATATTAGTGAGACCCCAGACAATTTTGGGCTGCACAACCAGGTTATTCTCTGTAAATAACACATATATAAAGCAAAACTAAATAGGCTTGGGGCTCATTAGTATCAGCATTTGGATTTTTTTATGTTTGCTGTTCACTTCAAGGACCACCCATTTCAATGTATTTTTCTGAATGCATTTCACAAAGTACATAACAACTTAAATACATTAATATTACTTTGTAAAGTTGGAATTTATTTAAGAGTAAGTTTTTGTACAAAAATTAAGAATTATAATTTATTCAATTGATCAGTGCTTTTTACAGAAGCTGCTAAACTAAGTTTCAAAGAGACTTGGTTAAGATTAGGAAAATGTATTGCTATGTTTGTATTTGAAAGGAACAAATAAGTCATGGCTACAGCCATAACTTTATAGCTGTTGCATCTGGATAGCAATGATAAATGAGAGGGAAAAAGTTTTCTCTGGTTCTTTATCCCCAAATTTATGAAAGGCGTGTGGCTTGGTAGGTCAATTACCCTGTGTAAATTGGCCCTGGAATGAAGGGAGTGAATGATAAAGTGGGATAATGGAGAACTATTGTGAACGGGTAAACGATGGCTACCATGGACTCGGTGGGCTGAAGGGCCTGTTTCCGTGCTGCATCTCTGAACTAAAATAAAACACAATATCTTCATGAAAACTAAAACATAATATCTTTAGCCACCCTTGAATGGCGGAGTGGACTTGATGACCCGGATGGACTAAATCTGCTCCTAAGACTTATGAACTTCTGAAAAGCAAGTCCAAGTTAAAATTTGCCCATCAGAAACCCTAGCTTCCTACAAAGACTTCCCCAAATGAAGGTGGAAGAGTGAGCGTCTTGGTGTTATTAATTTATTTTTTAATGGCAGAATCTAATGGTAGTAAGAGTCTCAATAGTTATGAGGAGAAGGCAGGAGAATAGGGTTGAGAGGGAAAAATAGATCAGCCATGATCAAATGGCGGAGCATTTGTCAATGGGTCATTGGGCTAAATGGCCTAATTCTGCTCCTATGTCTTATGATCCTAGGGTAATTATTTAGGATTAATAGGTTTAGGTATGTTGCAGTATGTAGAGGACTAAAATGTAAAAGGTAGGGAAGTACTTACCTTCTCACGTAGGCGATCCTGGAGAGCGGCTATGTGGGCTTTGCGATTTTCATCACAAGTTTCCATTTTCTGATTTAACTTCCTTTTGGTAGTCGTGCTGAAGTTACAGTTATCCACAATAGCCCGGTGTAGCACAATGTGCCTGTGCTGCTGTTTCTCTGCCAGTTGCTGCAGAAGCTGCATCTCTTGCGACTGCAAATCCACAGAAATTAAACTGGTGTGAAAGGGACCTCAACAAAACTTCACCTTATAACGTTCAACAGATACTGGTAAAAAGAACAAGCGTCTGTCAAAGCGTCCCGACCCAAAACGTCATCCATCCTTTTTCTCCACAGGTGCTGCCTGACCCACTACGTTACTCCAGCACTTTGTTTTGTATATACCAGCATCTGCAGTTCCTTTCTACACAATAGAACAATAACATGCGAATAAAGACCCGGAATAAATGGCAAAAGAACCAGGGGGAAATTAAGAGACCCCCTCCCTTCACGGAAACTTGTAAGGACTTGGAGACCCAAGGAGCTGCAGACAAAAGTGCTGGAGGAACTCAGCGGGTGCGGCAGCATCTATGGAGCAAAGAAAATAGGCAACGTTTCAGGCCGAAACCCTTCTTCAGACTGAAAAGGGATTTTGGCCCGAAACGTCGCCTATTTCCTTTGCTCCATAGATGCTGCCGCACCCGCTGAGTTCCTCCAGCACTTTTGTCTACCTTCGATTTTCCAGCATCTGAAGTTCCTTCTTAAACAAGGAGCTGCAGATGCTGGTTTACGAAAAAAAACATAAAATGCTGGAGTAACTCAGTGGGTCAGGCAGCATATCAGGAGGATATGGACAGGAGATGTTTTGAGTTAGGACACTATCAGACTGATCGTAGGGGGGAAAGGAGGGGGAAGAAAACTAGAAAAGAGGTGAGGATGGGACAAAGCCTGGCGAGTGATAGGGTGGATACAGGGTTAGGGAGGTGTTTTGATTGGCAGATGGGTGGACAAAAATGGAGACAAAGGATGTAAGGGGTGTGAAATATGATGCCTGAAGGACGGATACATGTGGAAAGGGACGGGAGGGAAGGGGAAAGCAGGGCAGAATAATGGGGATGCAGGATAGTAGAAGAAATGGGTGTGTTCACTATTTCTAAGGTAGGAAAAACAGATTCAATAGAGATTTTCAAAAAGGCAACAAATAAAAAGGAATGGGAAATGGATGAAAGGAAAAATGTAAAGACCTAATAAGAATGAACCAAGTGGTGGGACAATTCAGCAAGCTTTCATGAAAAATTGTCACAGATACAATGAGCAAAAAGATATCCATCTATAGAGCATCATGCTTCCCGTAGTGGTGTAGAGATTATATCTTCCTATTAAGCTCTTCCTACTAAGCACTTTCTACAAATACAAATACTGCAAATACTCACAAGGTCATAAGTGATAGGAGTTGAATTAGGCCATTCGGCCGATCAAATCTACTCTGCCATTCAATCATGGCTGATCTAGCTCCCCCAACTAACCCCATTCTCCTGCCTTCTCCCCATAACCTCTGACACCTGTACTAATCAAGAATCTATCTATCTCTGCCTTAAAAATATCCAATTACAGCCTCCATAGCCTTCAGTGGCAAAGAATTCCACAGGTTCATCACCCTCTGACTAAAGACATTTCTCCTCAACTCCTTCCTTAAAGTACGTCCTTTAATTCTGGGGCTATGACCTCTAGTCCTAGAATCTCCCACTAGTGGAAACATCTCAATAGCTCAGATACCCTCAGTGAAGAGAGAAATAGAGTTCACATTCCAGGTTGGTGGTGGTTTATGAAAGACTAACAAGCTTAAAAACACGTGTATTCTCTTCAATTGCCATCTGATCAGCTGCATTTTTCCAGGATTTTTTCAGTTATCATTTCAGATTCCAGCATCAATAATATTTTGTGTTAGACTTTCTACAAATGGATGGATTTATTATTAATTCCGTATACCTGTGGAACATTGAGATAATTAAAGAATAACATCGTAAAAACATAGAACTGCAGATGCTGGTTTATACTGAAGATAGACAAAAAGTGCCACAGTAACTCAGCGAGTCAGGCCACATTTCTGGAAAAAAAGGATGGGTAACGTTTTGGGTTGGGACTTCTTCAGACTGAAATGTCACCCATCCTTTTTCACCAGAGATGCTGCCTGGTCCGCTAAGTTACTCCAGCACTTTGTGTCTATTTTAGGAATAGCATTTATCTATTGCGGTTCGGTGATGGAGAATGTTGAATCCTCAACTGGGCATGAAACAGCCCGGGTCCCCCACCTTTCTCCTATTCTCCGCAGCATCCAGCTGGTCCTGCACCTTCTCCAAGGAGATTTCCTTCTTTGGTGTGATGGGTTGCTCAGGGGACAAGTCAGTGGACTGTGGTTTCAGAATAACTTCAAAGGCTTGTCCAGATGCACGTTTATTGATTGGTTTCACTTCCATATCTATGGTCGGAATGAAAAAACATGAAGTAGAACAAGGTGAATACAGGTCCAGCACCGATTATCCGGCAAGGTCCGGCACCTCCTTTAATCCGGACAAAATCACGAGAACGTGAATTTGAGATTCCCCCCAAAAATGTGCCGCCTATTTAATGGTCAATGCATCGATATTATTATCAACAAACCCGGTGTATTAAACCATTCTATTTTTGTTCTCCACATGATGCAATTTATTGATTTGTTGATTTTTTTTGTTCATTATTTTTTATTTGTTTCATATCCCTGTTTTGCTTCTGCAGGTAAGAATGTCATTGTTTTCTGGTCAGTACATGCGACAATTAAATACTCTCGATTCTTGACTTTAACTAAACATCAATTTCATAACGTAAAAACTGGTTGATTTCATCTGTAGATAGAAATTTTAACATTAGTTTGCCATCTCGCCGTGTAAATACAAATAGCTACAGTATAACCGCAAAATCTAAAAATAAGACAGAGTCTAGAAGTTACCAAATGCTCGTACTCACCACCAAATTTGTTAATTGTGTTGGGATGTGGCTGAGTGTAGAAACAGGAGCAAATCAGGGAGAGCATTGACAGCTCCTTCATCTTTTCCTTGTAGGCTTTCAAAACAAAACATAGATATATTTGTGATTCTAAAATTAAATGAACATGAGCTTTTAGCAAGACTTCTGTACAATCTTTCTCATGGTATTTCACATAAATGGTTATCTGTCAAGAAAAAGTTGATAGTTATTTAATTTATTGTCAGGTGTACCGAGCCCAGCAAGAGCAGAATGTTTATGTTGAACTATAGCCAAACTGTGGTTCGATCACAACAAGAGTTTTGCATCCAATTCAGATGACCACACACAAGCTGGATGTAAAGGTCTGTGAGAGGGTGCAGAGAAGTTTCAACCAAATTATTCCAGGGATGAGAGATATTGACAGACAAGAAATAACAAAGATCAGTTTTATCAGAATCATTCAGGATGAGAATTCTGAACAGACAAGTCCTGACTTCTTCTTCTCCTTCTTTAGTGTGGCGTGCACAGCCTAAAGTTGTAGGACAACTTGTTCTATTTGATCTTATTTGATTGTGCACGCCGGGTTGATTTCATTCGTCGAAACAGGGCGGACCACGTGAAGGTTGCAATCTCTGACTCAGTTCAGATCCTGACTTCAGAACCGCAATAGATTCAGGTCAATCAAGTCCTGACTCAGTTCAGTTTAGTTTATTGTCACGTGTACCAAGGTACAATGAACATCTTTTGTTGTTGCGTGCTAACCAGTCAGCGGAAAGACAACAAGAGAACATGATTAAAAATTAAAATATTAATAACAAATCTGAAAACTAAAATATGTAGGGTCACCATTTTGTTGCGCTGGAAGCCAGGAAACCTAGGTTCCTTCATATTCCCCGAGATGGCACCTTGTTGGTCTCGGTTTATTCATCCAATGCAATATTACTCAGAGGCAAGATATTCGGAAAGAAGCAAAGCACAAAAATAACAGACTTTAATCTGATGGCCAACTATATTCATCCAACTCACCACAGAAATTACAACAGTTCATAAAACATCTTTGTTTTACAACAGTTTACATACCTTCAATTACTGTACTATCCTTTCAATGTAGAACCAAATTGGTTCTTAAATAATTCCTGGTATTTTGTCTCAACTTCTCCGTGAACATATGTCACCATTGTGGCATGGTGACATTTCCAAATATCAGTCTTAATTTTGACTTTGTTCTTTCAGATTGTGCCTCATCCACTTCCTCTGGTGCCTCATTCCATATCACGTTAAACCTATGCCCTCTAGTTCTTGAATCTCCAAACCTAGGAAAAAGACTGTGGGCATTCACCCTAAATGTCCCTAATATTATATACATCTTTATAAGATCACTCCACAGTCTCCATCATGCATAGGAATAAAGTGCTCGCTTGCCCAAAGTCTCCCTGTAACTCAGTGTGATTGAGTCATTCTAACTTACAGTATTAATTTAGTTATGCTGTTCTCAACATTATTTTTGGCTTGATTGATAGATGCTCCAGACACTCGAGATGTCGTAGTAGGAAAATAAATGCTTGAAAGGCGATCAAGATTTTTCTAAATATATATTTAGAACATAGAACATATAATAGTATGACTCAGGAACTGGCCCTTCGGCCCACAATGTTCTTCCCAAACATGATGCCAAGGCCAAGTGTTGGCGGCATGGTGGCACAGCGGTAGATTTGCTGCCTTACAGCGCTTTCAGCGCCAGAGACCCAGGTTCGATCCTGACTATGGGTGCTGTCTGTACGGAGTTTGTACGTTCTCCCCGTGACCGCGTGGGTTTTCTCCGTGATCTTCGGTTTCCTACCACACTCCAAAGGTGTACAGGTTTGTAGGTTAATTGGCTTGGTATAAATGTAAATCATTCCTGGTGTATGTAGGATCATGTTAATATGCAGGGTCGGTGAGGACTCCGAGGGCCAAAGGGCCTGTTTCCGCGCTGTATCTCTAAAACTAAAAACTAAATCTCTTATAGTATGCCTGGACACAATAATATAACCCTCCATTCCCTGCTTATCTGTAATTCCATTACTTATTTTCAAAGTATTAATACAGAGGAACTACAATAGGTATGTGAACTGTACAAATATGAATATGGTGCCAATTTAAAAAACAATCAAGTAGAATAATTGCATTATTAATGTGGAGTGCAAATGCATTAAAAAAAAATCACAAACACTTACGTCATTGTCTCCCCTTTCTGAGAAAGTAGAATTATTTTCTGATTCATAGTTTGCAGCAGCATACAAAAGGCTGACAGCATGAGCAGAAACACGACAGGACATATAGCAAGATATATAAAAAGTGGTTTATTATTGTTTAGGGAAAACAAACGCAGCAAAGAAGAAGGATGACATTGTAGAATGAACCTCATATCAAGCCGGATGTATTCCTTTCAAAGCTTGTCAAAGAAGAAGTGGGGGAAGGTTAGGGTGGGGAGGGGGGGAAAGGCAGCACAGTGGCACAACGGGTAGAACTGGTGCCTCACAGTGCCAGAGACCTGGGTTCAATTCCGACCTCGGGTGCTGTCTGTGTGGAGTTAGTTCCTTTGTCCCTTTAGTTGGTTGTGAGGTACAATACTGCGGTCTCAATTGGCCAGCTGGGTGGAAAATAACATCGGGAATTCTGTCGACCGATGTGCGAAGGAAGTACTGTCATGAATTTGGGCAGGTTAAAAAAGTAATGGAGAACAGAATAATGCTAGGTTATTGGGCATTGTAATGGAAGAGATAGACCTTTGTGTGGGTGTTCACTAAATAGTATAAGTAATAAGAAAGGAATATAAAGGTTACTAAAAAAGGCATAGCGTAGAAGACGGCATATAGGGAGATAAGGCTGAAACTGCACAAAATGCAGCGACATTTCACTGTAATAGAATTGCCAATCTGTGGCAGATTGGAATTAAATGTAGCAACAAGCTATTTGCTCCAAATTCATTCTTATTACTAGAATATCCAGTAATTCAATCATAACTACGTTCATTCAATTAACTCAACATTCCTATAACTAAATAGTTGCTTAACTCTGCTTTAAAATAATACATTCTTACAAGTGAGATTTTTGTTTAAAGCCTCATGAAGTTTATAATTTAAGATAAATTGGATCAAAACACCTTCAGGTAAATTACCATTCAGTACCATATGTGATGCATATTCTTTATGTTGGCGCCCCACAACTGACATTTATTTTTTATCTTTATCTTTACATTATAAACATCGGCAGTTCCTTTGGAGCTGCTCATTTTATTCCCCTGTTGCTGTCTGCTCTCCCCATGCCTCTCTGTCTGTCTCTGGTTTGGTCTCTAATGGGACTGTTTTTAAAATGAAGCGCAGTATGACTCAACAGCAAAACACACATGCAGGAGCAGAAAATACAGAGAGGAGAGAAAAGTGAAAACAGAACAGAGTGAGAAGGGAGACAATGAAAAAGAAAATCAAAGTAAAAAATAAATAAAAAATTGAAAGGTAAAAATAATTGAGAATCCAAAAGAAATATAGGAAAGCAGGAAAATAACAATGGTAACAGAGGATTAAAAAGAAAACAATGAGGTGTTCTTCATTAATAATTGGCTTGGAAACTAACTTTCACTTTGCCACAGGTGACCTAATGGGCAAGTTTCCAAGTGAAATTATTGTTATTCTATGTGTTCATCTCTGCAGGGCTTGTTGATTCTATTAGATGCTGTCAGTGGTAAATATACATTTTATTCCATAGATGAAAAGGCACCTGCAATCTTGCTTAAAAATATGTTAAGGGGCTGTCCCACTTGGGCGACCTAATTGGCGAGTTTAGAAGAGTTAAAAAAAGTGACATGTTGAAAACCTCCTTCGACTGTGTAGAAGACCTCCTTCAACCTCCTTCGACTATGTTGAAGACTTGCTACGACTAGCTATGACTAATTTCGGGAAAATTGAACACCGAGTAGTGGAGAGTGAAGATAACCTCCTTTGATCTCCTTCGACCTCCCTTCGACTATGATGAAGACTACCTACGACTCCATTCGACTACCCTCGATTACGTATGCCAAACATGCCGACCTACTACGACCTACTATGACTAAACCTACGAGTAAAAAAAGTATCGATTTTTTCCAAGATGACCTTTTTCTTTTTACTCGCGGGCATTTTTAACATATTGGAAAATAAGCCACGACCTAGCTGAGGACTCGAGTACGCGGAGACCACTCTCGAGCATGAAGGAGAGTTACGAAGACCTCCTACGACCTTGTGTCGACCAGGCTGCGAGTATGAGTTGAGGGCAAACTCGCCAGAACTCGCGGATTAGGTCGCCCAAGTGGGACAGGCCCTTTAGTTAATATCATTGTAAGAACCAAAGAATAAAGTTATCTGCGAGTCTGGGAACATTAGATGCATTAAAGCTGTAGAATACTGTTAACTACAAGGCAAAGCTAAATAATATATGCTGGACGTCAAGAGCCCATTATGGTCTTGGTGCATATTTTAATGTTTTAGCAAAAAATGCAGCTTATATTTCCTTTCAATTTTTTTGTTGGACGTTTACACTCTAGCAAACACTGTTTTTGCATATTACAATTGCAGCTACCAATTTTTACCAAGGGCACCAGAACATTCTTTGTAGGAAGTTGGTTTACACCAGATGTTGGTTTACACCAGATAGACACAAAATGCTGGAGTAGCTCAGCGGGACCGGCAGCATCTCTGGATGACACAAAATGTTGGAGTAAGTCAGCGGTACAGTCTGAAATAGGGTCTTGACCCAAAACATCACCTGTTCCTTCTCTCCAGAGATGCTGCCTGTCCCGCTGAGTTACTCCAGCATTTTGTGTTAACAGTGAAGACAGTTGTTCATGGTAAACTCTTCCACATAATACTACAGCTACAAAATAGGAACCATGAAACAGTAAAAAGAGCAATAATATATACATCCTAAAAGTAAAAAATGATATTTATTTCAAATATATATATCTGTTAGCCAAAAGAGAATAAATGTTTGATTCTCAGGAGAAATGCATTTACATAGCAACTTCCACAACAGCAATACTTCTGAAAGCATTTTGTACGTAGTAAGATTCAGGTTATTAACAAATTGTTAACTTTAAAGAAAAACATGTCCAATCACCATTAGTACAATGCCAAAAATATATATTAACATAATTATCTGGACACGCACGGCTGTTTAAGTATTAATATGTAAATATTTGTTCCATCCATTGGGACTGCAGTGCTTTCTACTACAGCCGATAACAACTCCATGGTGGCAATCAAAAGCCAACAGTGACGCCATAATGTCTGGGGTGATTACTCTTTGATGTGCTGGATGCACTAATGGTTTAATGCACATGAGGGATTAAAAATATTGATGTGCTGCTGGGTAGTGCATGATAAAAACGAGCAATGTCCTAAAGAGGCTCTGTTTCGATGTCAGAAATACATTGTCATTTAAATTCCATGAAAATATTGCCGTCACTGGCAGAACATGATTTTCTTTAATGTTTAGGAGCAGAGCTACCATGCTCCGAGGAAAAGAACCAAAATTATGCACTTTCAGCATGGCAAATCATTTTTTCATGCAAGACTGGGATCCCAAGAAACTACACAATGGCAGAGAAACAGAAGCAAGAGTTGGCTATTCTGGCCCCTTTTTGCTACTCTACTACTCAATAAAATCATGGCTAATTGTTCTAGTTTAGTTTAATTTAGAGATATAGCATGGAAACAGGCCCTTTGGCCCACCGGGTCTTATTCTGTTGTGCTGCTGTAAGTAAGAATTTCATTGTTCTATCTGGGACATATGACAATAAAACATTCTTGACGAAGTAGTAACTGGTAAATAGCACCAGTTTAGCCCAATATCTTGGAGGAGTGTTATAGGGGTGATGGATAATACCTTCTGCTGTCTGCCACAGCAGACCAAGCACAGTACAAACAGGGTGGCAGATCAGGGCAGCAAGAATCAGCCTGGTCTTTCGGGACTGGCCTGGGTTTGGAGACCAGTAATCAACTTGGGACCAGCCCAGGCACCAGGGAGCACTGACACCAATTATAAGTTCAAAGGATTCTTGTAAAGAGGTGACTGTAGATTTATGGGGCTATCGGATTTTCTTCTACTTCCATCTCTGCCAGGCCTCAGGCAGGAAGGAACTGCAGGTGCACCGAAGATGCATGCTGGAGTAACTCAGCCGGACAGGCAACATCTCCGGAGAGAAGCAATAGGTAACGTTTCGGGACGAGACCCTTCTTCAGACTGGTAAACTGGCTGAGGCTGCAAAGCACAATTATTTCAAGGGTGGATAGGGACGAACCGTGTTCAACCTCCTGACTTGGAGCATTGGGAAATGTTTGCCCTCTAAAATGTGAAGAGCCAGCACTTTGGGAAAATAAACTCAACTTGTACATTTTTTTGGAGTAACCTTGAACTAAAAAAATAGTTTAGATTTTAGTAATCAGTTTTCAAGAACAGGCAAATAAGGATCCTTTTTTTTTTTGATAAATGAGAGGGCATTTAATCTCTTTTCATATTCTGTCCATGGCTAGACACAAAATGCTGGAGTAACTCAGCAGGTCAGGCTGCATCTCTGGGGAAAATGGATAGGTGAGATTCAATTCCTGACTGTTCTTCAGATTTTTATTACATAATGCCCATGGTTACTGGATATGATTTGACGCATTGAATCTGTACTGCTCCCAGGATAT
Source organism: Okamejei kenojei (assembly GCA_035221665.1). Taxonomy (NCBI): domain Eukaryota; kingdom Metazoa; phylum Chordata; class Chondrichthyes; order Rajiformes; family Rajidae; genus Okamejei; species Okamejei kenojei. The sequence goes on from CM069150.1 coordinate 41,108,060, forward strand.
CCTACTGTTGATTGAGACACCGCACACATCCTCTTTTGAATTCTCTACCTCAGTGCTGTGGAGACTCATTCACTGACTATATTCACTGACATAAAGAATGCTAGATTAAAGGAATCAAAGTAATATTAAAGGAATCAAGACAGTTGGAGTTGGTGCAGGAAAGGAGTGGTGATGTGCTGCAGATGCGGCCATGATCTCATTGAAGAGAGACACAAAGTGCTGGAGTAACTCAGCGGGTCAGGCAGCATCTCTGGAGAAAAAGGAGGGGCGACGTTTCGGGTTGAAAACCTTTTTCAGACCCAAGCCAACACCCCTCCTTTTTCTCCATAGTTGTCACCTGCTGAGTTACTCCAGTACTTTGTGTCTATCTTCGGTATAAACCAGCATCTGCAGTTCCTTTCTACACAATGATCTTAATAAATACTGGAGCAGCCATAAGGTACCTAATCATCTAAAACAACTTCTATTTTTTATATTTCTATGAAACATGTACCTATGAGTGGTGGGTCAGTGATGGACATGGGAACTACACAAATGAAGGGGCATTGTGTCTATGAAAGTAAGCACCCTGGTCCAAAAATAGAGAAGTTGCATCCTACCTCTAGAGAAAAAAGGGTAGCCTTATGCATAATATTATAAATAATGGTATATATCTACAATATTGGTATAGATGTTATAGATAATGGATGATTCAATGGTTGTCCTCAATGGCAGACTCCCTTGATAATTCCTCATGTCAGGTTGATCCTTTAAGTTATGTGCCACATTTTCTTTTTAAGATCTGTGCTTGCATTCAGTTTCTTCAGCACACGTGCATACTTCAAACTTGCTGATGGAAAGTCAAACATGCATTGCATGCCAGTTGATGCTGCTGATGTGCTCTCCACTGTAGACAGGTCGTGTGTGAAGTTCTCAATTATGTACGAATTAAACACGGAAAGCAATCAATTTTCATTTTCAAATCTATCACACAACTGATACAAACACCATGTATTATATGATAGAGTTTGTTAGGATTAATCCTTTTACTGTTATGTGTTCTTTGAACGTTGTGTGAACCTTAGTAATTCATAATTGAGCATTCAGGTAGAGGTACGTTTAGACACAGTTGCCATTATTATTAGTGCAATAAACTAGAACTGTTATCATATTACTTCAAATATCGTAAATCAGAACTTACTGATTTTAAATTTAGTTACCCATTGTATGCAATTATATTCTCTTATAATACAGGCAATATATTTTAAGTCATGATTGTGATAGGATACCTTTCACCTGCCTGGACCATAAGTTTATATGATAGGAGCAGAATTAGGCCATTTGGCCCATCAAGTCTACTCCACCATTCAATCATGGCTGACCTATCCCTTCCTCCTAACCACATTCTCCTGCCTTCCCATAACCCCTGATACCAGAATGACTTAAAGACTGATTGTGAAACTCGGCACAATGGCACAGCGGTAGAGTTGCTGGCTTAGTGCCAGAGAACCAGGTTCAATTCCGACTACAGGTGCTGTCTGTACAGAGTTTATATGTTCTCCTTGTGACCATGTGGGTTTTCTCTGGGTGCTCCAGTTTCCTCCCACACTCCAAAGATGTGCAGGTTTGTAGGATAATTGGCTTTGGTAAATTGTTCCTAATGTGTAGGATACAGCTAGTATCCTACACCCAAACTTCTTTGACAGCACATAGCAAACTGATGAGTTCTCATCAGCTCGAAAGACAGAGGCAGAGAGATCATGGTCACATCACTGTATAAGTTTTCTTCCAAATGACTTTCTAACCTGACTTGGAAATTCAGTATATCATCTTTTATTACCGATGGACCAAAACTCCGGAGTTGGCAACCTAACAACACTGTCAGAGTAAGACACAACGTGCAGGAATAACTCTGCAGGTCAGGCAGATCCCTGGAGGACATGGATAGGCAACATCGACTTCAGATTGAAGAAGAGTCCAATTCTGAAACATTGCCTATCCATCTCATAGTGTCAGAACCATAGGGTCATACAACGTGGAAACAGGCCCTTCGGCCCAACTTGCCCAGGCTGACCAACAAGCCCCATCTACTCTCATCCCACCTGCCTTTATTTGGCCCATCTCCCTCGAAACCTGTCCTGTCCATGTACCTATCTAAATGTTTCCTACCTGCAATACTTTTTCCGGCAGTTTGTTCCATGCACTCACCATCCTTTGTGTAAAAAAAGTTACCCATCAGGCTCCTATTAAATCTTCCTTCACACCCCCCCCCCCCCCCCCCCCCCCCCCCCCCCCCCCCCCCCCCCGCACCTTAAACCTATGTCCTATGTTTCTCGATTCATCTACTCTGGGCAAAATACAATTTGTATTTACCCGACCTATTCCTCTTTATAAGATCACTCCTCATACTTCTGCACTCCAAGGAATAAAATCCTGGTCTGATCACCCTCTCCTTACAGCTTCCAATGTCTTCAATAGACAATAGACAATAGGTGTAGGGGTAGGCCATTCGGCCCTTCGAGCCAGCATCCCTAATCAGTACCCAGTTCATCCCCAATCAGTACCCCGTTCCTGCCTTCCCTCCGTATCCCCTGACTCCGCTATATTTAAGAGCCCTATCTAGCTCTCTCTTGAAAGTATCCACAGAACCAGCCTCCACCGCCCTCTGAGGCAGAGCATTCCACAGACTCACAACTATCTGTGAGAAAAAGTGTTTCCTCGTTTCTGTTCTAAATGGCTTACCCCTTATTCTTAAACTGTGGCCCCATGTTCTGCTTCCAGAGATGATGCCTGACCCACTGAGTTACTCCAGCACTTTGTGTCTTATTTTGTAAAATAGCATCTACAGTTCCTTGTGAGAATGCTGTGACACTAGTTGTACAACAGGATCTCTATTGTTTCAACAAAGCCTGTAACTGCACAACATCAGGAGATTCCAAATTGCCTATCACTTTGCAAACAAGTACATTTGCAATGTCAGCACTGTTGTAAGACAGGAAACATTTCAACCAATTTGTGCACAGCCTGGTCCTACATATAGAAATAAAACAATGAACAGTTATTCCAATTCCAATTCAATGATGTTTGTAGATTGACAATTAGTAGTCGGAACACTTCAGCCCTTCACTGAATTCTTCCATGTGATTTAAACCAGTTAGTCAAACAAAGGCCGGCACGGTGGCGCAGCGGTAGAGTTGCTGCCTTACAGTGCCAGACACCCGGGTTCGATCCTGACTATGGGTACTGTCTGGATGGAGTTTCTACGTTCTCCATGTGACCGTGTGTGTTTCCTCCAGGAGCTCCCGTTTCCTCCCACACTCCAAAGACAAACAGGTTTGTAGGTTAATTGGCTTCAGTAAAAAGTGTAAATTGTCCCCAGTGTACGGGGTGATCGCTGGTTGGCGCTGACTCAGTGAACCCAAGGGCATGTTTCTGTATCTCCGAAGTCTAATGTCTACACGTAACTTTAACGTGTCATTTTACTCTCAAGTGACTGTGTTTCTGACAGTTTTGGCCAGTGGTAGCAGAGTTTATAAGCTTTCATTCAGGAAATGTACCTGGAATTAACAAAATATTAATACTCAAATGCAAGATTGGTAGCTGTGTTTACTGAAATCAGTAAGGTCATTCAGTGGATTTTTGAAACCTACTCAAAATGCTGGTTTGATTTCTTTTAAAATTGATCCACGGAATAACATGAGGTGCAACTGTCTCATGTTCGAGCCAAATATTGAGAACATAATCTAGGTTCATGAAGCAAGACCTGGCAATAAATTAATATCCCGATAAACATAACTCTAGTGTAAAGCCTTTAAACATTACAGAGAGCATAAAACTTCTGCCTTATAATGTTGCAGAGAAGTTGAGTAAAAAATTGCCTTCCAAAATCTTTTTCTTCCAGTCAATCAGACCTCATAATTCTATATTTTCCACATAAAATAATTTTATGTGAAAAATTCACTGTGAAATATTATGGTTAATGTGCAATTTTAAAAGGTTTCAAGGAAGGCGGTAATGTCACCATGAAAGACAGGAATCTTCATTTAACATCATTTGTTCTGGATGTTGACAGTTCTGAGATGATTGTCAAATCTATCAAAATATAATATAATGATACAGGTTCCTCCAGAAACTCCCTCTTCTTTAGAGTGGTGCCACTGTCTTACTTATTGCAAAAATAAGGAAGTTATTCAGCCCATCAGATCCATACCAGTACCCAATAGACCACAGTTAACAATGAACCTTTCTAACATTTCCTTATCATGGTCTGCTTTGATCTGTGTTTTCACACCTTACCCCTCCATATCTCTATGTCTCCCTCTCCCCAGAAAATCAGTCTGAAGAAGGGTCTCGACCTGAAAGGTCACCTATTCCTTCTTTCCAGTGATGCCACCTGTCCCACTGAGTTACTCCAGCAGTTTGTGTCTCCTCATCAGCTCCATTCCTGTACTGCTGTAAATTATTCTCTTGCATGTTCAGCAACTCCCCTTGAAGCCTCAACAGAGCAATGCTGATGACATTTTCTACTTGCGTAAGATACATCTAGCTGCCGTGTGGAAATCCTCACAGGAAATATATTTCCTGCAAATGTCTGAATTTAGTTTAGTTTAGAGATACAGCGTGGAAACAGGCCCTTCAGCCAACCAGCAGACCAGCGATCCCCACACTATAATGCACACTAGGAACAATTTACAATTTTACCGAAGCCAATTAAACCTCAAACCTGCACGTCTCTGGAGTGTGGGAGGAATCAGTAGCACATGGAGAAAACCCACACGGTCACGGGGAGAACGTACAAACTCTGTACAGAGAGCACCCGTAGTCAGGATTGAAACTGGTTCTCTGGCGCAGTAAGGCTGTAATTCTACCATTAAACCGTAATTATAATTATAACATAATTTTACATACAACATATGTAAAGTTATATTATAAACTTGCATAGCTGGATGAAACAGATTCAGTGTGTCTGCTAGTCAATTCTTAGTGTTCTATAATGATGTTAAGGAATGGAATGCGTGAATTGCTTTGCCATGGATAATTTTATGTTGCCAGTTCTTTGTGAAAATCCTTGTTCATGAGGGATATAAGCCACTAATCAACTCAGAGTTAAAGCCATGCATGATGAGCAGACTTCCTCGTCCTGCCCCTTCCACATCTGCTGTTCTTCAGGCTCCAGACATAAGTGCAAACATAATAATGCATTTGCCATGCTTTCAAACGATAACAATTCTGGGCAAGACTCAAAATTGGACAACTAAGCACTCAAAAATGAGCATGTTCATTGTGGAGGCCAAGTCAGTGGCAGAGATTGATAGATTAGTATGGGTGTCATGGGTTATGGGCAGAAGGCAGGAGAATGGGGTTGAGAGGGAAAGCTAGATCATCCATCATTGAATGGTGGAGTAGACTTGATGGGCTGAATCGCCTAATTCTGCCCCATACAACTCATGAACTTAAATTTGAACTATTATGTTTCAAAGACAAATTGATAAATGTTGAGTAAGAAGGAACTGCAGATGCTGGTTTATACCAAAGATAGAAATATGGTATTGGAGTAACTCAGCGGGCCAGACAGCATTTCTCAAGAAAAAGGATGGGTGACGTTTCGGGTCAGACCCTTCTTCAGATGAAAGTAGAAGAGGGCGAGGGAAACTGGAGGGAGGAAAAAGCCAGAACAAATCAGGGCCGGCAATAGATGACTAAGGAAAGGTGGTGCCCATAATGGTCCATTGTTGGCTGGGGAAGTGGTGATAACAGGGATGCAGATAAACGTTGAGAATGGGTTCAAATGTTGACATTTGGGCTGAATTCCACCAGTGAAGTGAAAAATGTATCTCTGCCAACAAGGAGTCCTGATAAAAATTAGAATCAGCAGAAATCTTGAACCTCAGAATCTTTTTCATTTAATTTTAAACCATCATTAACTCTACTTACTATCCAATATTTAGATTCTAGGACGGTTACAACTCCCACACAGACCCATCGCAGTCATGCTGCAAAGTTAAATCTACTACTTCCATCTGCTGAGCTCCAGGTGTTTCCCCACACGAGCAGAACGGTCGGTCAGTGAACCTTGAAGTGTTTAATATCGAACCTCGAGGGCAGCACGGTGGCGTAGCGGTAGAGTTGCAGTTTTGCAGCGCCAGAGACCCAGGTTTGATCCTGACGACGGGTGCTGTCTGTATGGAGTTTATACACAGCCTGCGTGGGTTTTCTCCGGGTGCTCCGGTTTCCTCCCACACTCCAAAGACGTACAGGTTTGTAGGCTAATTGGCTTGGTAAATTGTCCCTAGTGTGTAGGAACCCAGGTCTTTATGGGCGCTGCCTTTTCAATTTATAGTACATAAACAGAATTTTTAAATGGCGTCATTGGACAAATACCAAATTTGGTCCATTATATGAAGAAGTTAATTTCGTTTGGAGTCGGGGGTATTTATGCTCAAATGGTCAGTGGCCAGAGGGGGTTTAAATGATACCAGAGATCATAGCCTCAAAATTAAAGGGCATTTTTTAGAAAAGAGCTGAGGAGGAACCTGTTTAGTCAGAAGGTAGATAATCGGTGGAACTCATTGCCACAGCGGGCTGTGGAGACTGTCAGTGGATATTGGTAAGGCAGAGATAGACAAATTCTTGATTAGAACAGGTGTCAGGGGTTATAGGGAGAAGGCAGGAAAATGGGACAAGGAGGCAGAGATCAGCCATGATTGAATGGCGGATTAGACGCGATAGGCCGAATGGCCTGATTCTACTGCTATAACTTGTGAATTTATGAAGAGTTTTATGGGCCTTGGTGCACGGGATAGTGCTTAGATGTTAATATTACGACTTACATCGCAGTGTCAGTGTCTAGTGCAGCACTATTAAAAGCTAGCTAGTCTCAGAGTGCCCAAGAGCAGATGCTTCTGAGGAAGTGTGAACAGTCTGAGCAATGATGTAATTTGACGGCGCAGAAATCTCAGCGAACACACAAGTGCATTCTAACCAGGCAGCTCGGAGTTAGGTTTCCAGAGACGCAGAAAGACTGAGAACGGTTATCATCACCTTTCATTTTGATTTGCTTTATGTTGAAATAAGCAGCACCAGATGATCACATTTCTGGGCCACTGTGTCAATGTCAACCACTCAACACTGGGCTAATTTTGAGTAACAGTGACTATTTATCACTGGTGTTTGAATTCATTCCGGTACTTCCCAGATTTACCACAGGTAAATTTAGGGTTGATTCACTTAAAATGGAAAAAACTAGGTTCAAATGAAGAGTGCGTTTTACATAAAATCTGCTAATTTTCTATTTGCAGAAGGAATCTCCCACACATGTGATACAGCTGTGGTCTTTCATCATGTACTGTAGTTTACTTTGCTACACTGGATCCTCAGCTCAGGGAAGCTTGGACCCACTCCTCTGCTCTTGCAAGCTTTCTAATAGCTAATATTAGAAATAATAATGCAGCAAAGGCAGCTGCTTAAGACCAGTGTGGCACGGTGGTGCAGCAGCAGAGATGTTGCCTTACAGCACCAGAGACCCTGGTTCAATCCTGACCACGGGTGCTGTCTGTACAGAGTTTGTACGTTCTCCCTGTGACCGCATGGGTTTTCTTCAGGTGCTACGGTTTACTCCCACACTCCAAAGACACGCAGGTTTGTAGGCTGACTTTCGTAAATTGTCCCTCTTGTGTAGGACAGAACCAATGTACGGTGATCGCTGCTCGGTGCAGACTTGGAAGGCCGAAGAGCCTGTTTCCATGCTGTATCTCGAAACCAAACTAAACCTGGGACTCTTTCAAATGGACGCACCAATCACAGTATGGAGGACATACAATGTATGGAGGACATAACATTAGTAAAGTTTCCCCACATTTTATGGCAGTGTCTCACTAAATGTTCATTTAAATTCATAATGCAGTTCGTCCACAAGGTATTGTTTGGGACTCTGTCAATACCTAGTCAACACAATCATTTGACATTTCTTTGCTCCATTATTTTACTGAAAGCATTCATTACCCAAGCATGGTCATTTTCTTTATAAAAATATCAAAAGGAGTAATTTCAGATCAATGTATTCAAAGTTCCACAACTATGAACTCAAACTGCAACGTCAGACATTTTAATTCTGTAATCTTGCTCATGGAATTTTTTTTTTAATGCTCATTCGTGGATTGTGGGTGTTATCGGCAAAGTCATTGTTTATTGTCCATCATTAATTGACTGATTTCTTGGGCGTTGTTAGATTCAATCGCCTTGTTGTAAAAGTGGCTAGGCTCAAAGGACCAGATCATAAGATCATGTGATAGTAGAATTAGGCCATTCGGCCCATCAAGTCTACTCCGCCATTCAATGCTGACTGATCTATCTCTCCCTCCTGACCCAGTTCTCCTGCCTTTTCCCCAGAACCGCTGACACCCGTAATAATCAAGAATCTATCCATTAAACATATCCACTGACTTTGCCTCCACATCCTTCTGTGGCAAAGAATTCCACAGATTCATCACCCTCTGACTAAAGAAAGATTCGGCAAGGAAGGCAAATTTCCTTCTCCAAAGTGAAGCATTGTTCAATGACAATCTAGTGGTCCCATTCTAGTTTGTTTTCATTTAATTTTGCTTTTTAATTAACTGAGCCTTCCTTTCTGTTGCTACGATGACAAATGAACTCCAGCTCAAAGAACTGCAATGCTATTATTGTCCTTTTTAAAAAATGTTAACCGATTTAACCTATAAACTGGAAAAGGTGCAGAGAAGATTTACAAGGATGTTGCCAGGACTCGAGGGCCTGAGCTATAGGGAGAGTTTCAGCAGGCTAGGAATGTATTCCTTGAAGCTCAGGAGGATGAGAGATGATCTTATAGAAGTGTATAAGATCATGAGAGGAATAGATAGGGTAAATGCACAAAGTCTTTTACTCAGAGTACGGGAATCAAGAACCAGAGGGCAGGTTTAAGGTGAAGTGGTAAAGACTCAGAACCTGAGGGGCAATTTTATTTTTTACACAGAGAGGGGTAGGTATATGGAACAAGCTGCTCAAAGTCATTGATGCAGGTATGGTTAAAAAACATTTGGACAGGCACATGGCTGGGATAAGTTTAGAGGGATATGAGCAAACACAGGCAAGCAGAACCCAGTGTGGATGGGGCATGTTGGTCGGCATTGGCAAGTTGGGCCGAAGGGCCTGTTTCAATGCTGTATGACTATTATTAGGCCAGGTATCAGTGTTTTCAGAGCAAGTGTGGCTCTACAGTCTCTATGTCTAGTATAATAGGCAGCCAGATAATAAACATCATGAATCTGGGCAGGAATCTTTTATTGCTCAGTCTCATACACAATATAAATGAAAAGTGGAAACAATTTCAAAACAACAGATGTATGAATATACAGTTTGTCTGTTCAGCATATTCAGAAAAAATATTTATCTATTTTATGGCAAGTTTAAAAAATCTGAGTTATTTTCAGTTGGGGAAGAGTAATAGGCTCCTCTTTATATGTTGGCTAGGCCATTAACTTTGCCATATATTAACATGCAGGACATAATGAAAGCGATTTTTGTTCTCTCTACGCCATCTAATAACCTTCATTTCTTCCTTCAAGCACCCACGCTACAATTGAATTCGGGCATGTTGGTTATATATATTGCATCTTATTTCAATCATTGGAAGTAATGGTTGTTCCAACAGCAGAAGAAAGGATTGCTAATAAATAAAATGGAACGCATTAGAAATTATAACACAGCGGCACATGGCACAACGGTAGAGTTGCTATCTTACAGCACCAGAGACCTGGGTTCGATCCTGACTACAGGTGATGTCTGCAGGGAGTTTATATGTTCTCCCTGTGACAGTCTGTGGAGATGATAAGCATGAAAGGCTTAATGGTGATACATTGTACCATTCATTTTACATCCTTTAAAGATTTTTTTTTAATCTCAAGTACCATTGATGTCAGTATCAGTCACAATACTGGGAGCAAAGGGGAAATCTCATTGAAACCTGCCCAATAATGAAAGGCCTACACAGAGTGCATGTGGAGAGGATGTGTCCAGTAGTGGGAGAGTCTAGAACCAGAGGGCACATCCTCACAATAAAAAGCTGTATCTTTTGCAATGGAGATAAGGAGGAGGTTCTTTAGCCAGAGGATGGTGAATTTGTGGAATTAATTGCCACAGAAGGCTGTGGAGGCCAAGACATTGGGTATTTTCAAAAGAGAGATTGATAGGTTCTTGATTTGTAAGAGTGTTAAAGGTTAGGGGAGAAGGCAGGATTGAAATGGGAAAATAGCTCATTCAGAATGGTGGAGAAGACTCGATGGGCTGAATGGCCTATTTCTGCTCTTACATCTTATGGTCTCAAACCAGCTGGCACTATAGCGAGATATCATTAAAATTATTGTTGAATTATTTTTTATAATTTTATGCTTTTATTTCAGTATGAATAATCAATTGATGCCAATTTTTAATTGAAATACTTTTCCAACTTTTGGTGAGTGCAGAATTGCAGTGAGAGTGGCACAGTGATAGAGTTGCTGCCTTACAGCGCCAGAGACTTGGGTTTGATCCTGACCACGGATGATGTCTGTATGGAGTTTATACGTTCTCCCTGTGACCACATGGGTTGTCTCCAGGTGCTCCAGTTTCCCCCACACTCCAAAGACATACAGAATTATAGGTTAATTGGCTTTGATAAAATTGTAAATTGTTCCTAGTGTGTAGGATAGTGCTAGTGTACTGGGCGATCGCTGGTTGGCATGGACACAGTGGGTCAAAGAGCCTGTTTCCACGCTGTATCTCTGAAGTCTAAAGTGTAACAGCATGTGTTAATCTCATGCCTAACCCAAAGTTTCCAGTATAGCAGATATCAAGGGAAGGGTGTAAATAATGACTCTATTAGTTTGGATAATTTAATCCCAGGGTCATCAGAGGATGCTAGTTAGGCTTCCAACTCAGTCCAGTTTATTATTTACTACACAGAAACATTTCAGATGCACCTGATATAATTTACTAATATACTTTAATGTAATCAAGCAGTTAGTACCTACCTTCAATTAACACATATCTGGAACACATACGCTTTTATATTTTATTTCTAAAGAAGGTATCTCTGTATCTCTGCAATCTGAATGAATTTTTATTGGCATGTGAGGATAATTGATCTTTTGCATCTACATTTTTCACATTATTTATCCACTATTGTGGTGCAGCTTTGAAACCAATATGCACATGGAGCAGTGGGTTTTATTGTAACCCATCAAATAGCACTTTTCAATATACGGTTTCTCATTCTCATGCAGCCATTGTTTATCGCTAGATTTATCAAAGTGGAACAGATTAATTGTGCAGAAAAAGAATGACATATCCAAAGATTAGATCATCGGAGAAAGAGATTTGAATACCATGTGCGGCTCTGGTCTCAGATGAATAATGGAACCACTCATAGGTCTAATTTCACAGAGCATTTGAACATTATATACTCCCCTATAATCCCTCTCATAAAATTGTATTACATCATAAAACTTGTAATGTGTACACAGTGACAATATTGCACTACGGCTTGGAGGACAATATGAAGGGTATAATAGCCATCACCAAATTATCTGGCATGAGTTATCACCATGGCTGTCTGTATTAGTAAAATGAATTACACGTGGAAGTAGTTTAGAGAAGAGTAATACTGTTTTAGGATGTGGATGTCATCTGAGCTCTCAAACGTCTTATGGCCATCATGAATTATGGCCATCCGTCCTTGGTGATGAAATAACATTATTTGAAAATCTTTCCAAAAGTTGATACTAGTCGTTATTAACAACATATACCCGTCGGAAAAATTAGAAATTAGAATCTTTCACTCTTTGATGATGCTATCTCCTATAAACTTAACAAGTGAAGTGCTCTTTTATGAGATCAACTAGATATTAAGAGCAATCAATTTGAAATGTTGAATGTTTAATTTGCGTTCGATTTGAGTCCCATCCCTCTATTTTCATTGTTCAAGCTCTATAGTTCACTTTCTTTATATGTTGTGCCTTAACAATTTAATGTATTTCTAGTGAGTTGACATCTGCAGCGAAGAAAATGGTGCAAGGAAGCAGCCAAGTCAACCATTATCCCTTCAATGTTGAATTAGTACTTGTTCTGGAAGTGGCTGCATCCTTACTCAGTACCTATCATTCTCTCACACCTCACTCTCTCTCCATCACCTGTACCTTTCACGTGCCTGTGCATGCATAATTGACGGCCAATTTTGAATAAAGTAGGAAGGCAAACTGAATGTGCCATCGACCAGAATGATCAAATATCATATATTTTACTTCCAGTTATAAGCAATCTTTACCAAGCTGTGGGGTTGCAGAGGGATATTGTCACCATTACATTGTTGCTCCTACATTAAGTAATGAGACATCTGGAACATCATCTTCCCACCGATTGTCAGTAAATGACACAAACTATTGATGTGAATGTATGCCATAGGGAAGCTGTAAGGTGACTTCCCTCTCTAACAGAGAATTTGTGGAATTCATTGCCACAGACGGCTGTGGAGGGAGGCACTGGTTAGTATCAAAGCGGATATTGTTATATCAGAGAAATAAATTGCTAGATTTGGCGGATGTCAGCTGGCAATTTCCCCCATTGTTCCCAAAAACCATGCAAAGGAAAGCTCCATTGTATCAACAAATAGCTTTATACTATAGCAACAGAACAGTTGCTTTGTTTACTGGGAGACAGTTCGGAAATCATATTATGTTTTTTTAAAAATCCAGCAACAACCTTAACAGCATGTTGTGGCACATTAAACAAAAATCAGATTTGGAAATGCAAAAGAGGAATAGAAATTGCTGGAAACACAAGACAAGTCCAGTGGCATTTACAGAAAGAAAGGCCAACTTCGTGTTTCAGGCAGGCAATGGGTTCTGCTGAAGTTACTCATCCAGTTGACAGTTTCCACCTTTTTCAATCATTGATATCTCGCAGTGAATGTTGCCTTTCTTGAACAAGATTTAACCCATTAACAGCATTTCCTTATCAAATCTAAAACATAAACCTAACAGTGGTTTGGGATTCTGATCGGAAAAATGTAGGAGGCAAAGATTGAGTGAATTATAGTAAACTAACTATTATCTGAAAACAATAATTACATTATTTTACCTAAGCAAGATATGATGGATTGCAACTTTGGAATAAATAGGCAAAATGGTGGGAAGATTCAGCAGATCTGGAAGCATTTACCTATTATTAGACTTCTTCCAGAAGATTACTTTGATTGCTCATAAATTAATAAATTATAAGGAGCAGAATTAGGCCATTCGGCCCATCAAGTCTACTCCGCCATTCAATCATGGCTGATCTATCTTTCCCTCTCAACCCCATTCTCCTGTCTTCTCCCCATAACCCCTGACACCCATACTAATCAAAAACCCTATAATCTCGACCTTAAAAACATCCATTGACTTGCGGCAATGAATTCCACAGATTCACCACCTTCTTACTAAAGATTGGAGTCAGTAAATGTTGAGATTATAGTATTAGCGATTATAATTCAGAAAGCCACAGAACCTTGTGTGTGTACAATACAAGTTAAAAGTTGGTAGAGATTTTCCACCTTGGAAACAGGCTTTCCTTACACTGTATCGTCTAAAAATGTACCATAAGTTTTTACTTTGTAGATCTGATATAAATAGAATGCTGACATAAGTGAGGGGCACACCCAAGAGGTTTTGGTAAGTTTATGTCTCTCTGAGAAATGAAAGTGAACATCAGGGCGGCACAGTGGTGCAGAGGTAGAGCTACAGCCTCGCAGCGCCAGAGACCCAGGTTCGATCCTGACTATGGGTGCTTGTCGGTACGGAATTTGTATATTCTCCCTGTGACCTGCGTGGGTTTTCTCCGGGATCTCCAGTTTCCTACCACATTCCAAAGACATACTGGGTTTGTAGCTTGATTAGCTTGGTATAATTGTCCCTAGTGTGTGTGGGACAGTGCAATTGTGCGGAAATCGCTGGTCTGTGCGGACTCGGTGGGCTGAAGGCCCTGTTTCCATGCTGTATCTCTAAACTAAACTAGACTTACGCAATAAATCGAGTCAATGAAACGTGAAACGTCAGGCACAATAATGCATAGAAAACCATCAAAAGGAGCAAACATTAAATAATTGCACCAAATTTCTCATACTGTGAATATAATTTAAAATCCAGTTGTGCACATTGTGCTAGATACGACATTATATTTGTATTAAGATGAATCCAAGCCCAAATTGCACTCTATTAACGTACATGTCCTTGTGCGCCGTGGTCCTTTGGGATATCAAGTATAATACACTTTAAATACATCAGGAAACAGCTGAAACATCATTACCTGGCGGCAAGTAATTTATCAGTTTGTGATGAAAAGCTGAAACATCTGCTTAAAAGGCAATTACACTTTCCTGCGTATGGAAAGATTTCATTGTGATAATACTGCTAACACATCAGAGAGAATAAGACTTCTAACAAATATAATGATTCCAGGTTGTCAGGTGTGCCAAATATGTTTCTCAAGGTGATTCGCTTTTCTTCTGCACTTACACTGCACGTAGCACACCAATGCCTTTAATTGATATACAAATATGCACTTGGTAAAATAAACATGCACAAAAATGTAAATGTAAAGACTACCACAAAAAATCTTTGTTTAATACTTTTCGGGGAAATTATTTTAATATGGCAAATAACCAAAGTAAATGTCCAAAACCAAATGCCCTTCTGTGCTTTCTTAATATTCAATTTTTCCCCTGTGGTTGAGTACCTAAAAATAATATAGACCGGTGAATATTATGAAGAGAAAATGGAAGAAAGTAACAAATTATAACATGCCGGAACTATAAATTCTAATGGATGTTAATATTTTCAATGACGTGAACAGGTACATGGATAAGAAAGGTTTATAGTCCAACCCCAGGCAAAAGGGACTAGCTTGGATGGGGCATCTAGTTCAGCATGGATGCGATGGGCCGAAGGGCCTGTTTCCATGCTGTCTGGCTCTATGACTCTATGAAAGTTTACAAGATGTATTTACTGGATACCGATCTGCACTATCACTTATAGTCTAATCTATGCTGGAAAGTAATGGTTTATTAGCATTAGTAATTGGACTAAAGATGTTCTAAACAGGAAAAAAGAAATGGCTGCACAGAACCGGTTTCAAAAATCTACGCAGATGATCCATTGCACAAAACAATGAGTGGTGTAAATTATGATGTTCTGTTTACAATATAAACATATTAAGCCTAACACACAAGCTACATGTTTAACCCAGAAACCCAATCCTAAGGCCACATGAGAATCTAAAATGGCATATTTTATTGTTCCCTGGTCTTATTCTGCTGTTATAACACAATTACTTTATGTTGAAACAGTAATTCTGTTTTGTCCATTGTAAATGTTGATGGGTTGTTTACAGTATAAACTCATTAAGCCTCTCGGCATTTAATTACCCCCCCCCCCCCCCCCCCCCCGCTTGTCTTGCACCACAAATTGCAGTATAGGTGATCTGGCACTCACAGTCACTGCCTCCGTTTGATGCAGGCTTTATCTGTGACGACACGGCCTATAGGTCTGGCCTTGCACTGCAGATGCTGCAACCCTCTGTCACCCACGGCAGCAAAATAACTCTCTTGTTATAATAAAGACACATCATGTTTTAATTTCTTCCAAATACCATGCAAGTTTATGGCTTGCCAACCAAGTGCGTTAACCTCAGTCTAATTAATTCAAAGCAAGGAAATGTACCCCAGAATCTGCATCTGGACCGATTATTATCCCCATGCTTCGATAATTGCAGAAAATAGAAGGTCAGGGATTTGTAGAAAAGCAATTGAATTATTGAAACAATTGAAAGTTATTTTCCATGTCTGTTTTAATTTGATAGCATGGAATCATATGATGCATGTCTCATATTAAGTACTTAGCGTGATAGGATATCACTTCTAATTTAGCATCCTTTCCATCTTCACCATCACTGTTGCTTACATGTGTGTCCCTCAATGCAATAAATGCCTTATAGGTACCTTATTGCTGTTAATTCTATGCACACTAGGCTTAGGCATTATCAAGTGGCATTGGGAGTGGGTATTTGGTTAAACATTTAGCTTGTATGTTTGTCAGTATATTACTGAATGCGAAGTTAGTTATTGTCTTATAGCTTAAGTGTGTATAGGTGGTTTCGATGCTACTTTGGCATTGGGTTTGGTTTTCTTGGCTGAGCGCTTATCCTGGTGTTAGAACACAAGTACTTTATGTTGTAACAGTAATGCTATTTTGTCCATAGTTTATTATCTTGTGTATATATGGAGAAAAATAATTAAAACAATAGATAGCATTCAGAATTATTGCCTGTGTGCTTTGGGAAGCAAACTTTAATTTGCAAAGACTTAGCCCAGTGTAAATGCATTCTAGAGTATCTAGGGCATTGTCACATGTGATAATAAAGTATTCCATTCCATTCCATTGGACCTGATTTATGCCAAGGACTTGGTAGTTTTTTCAAACTGTGTATATATTATTCACCTGAGAAATTGCTTTGAAATTTTGCAGAGTCAGTGCCAGCTTCTTTGCAGGGATCTCCATTCTACAACATCATTTTCTTTACAGGTTACTAACCGTAAAACCACAGAGTGGATACATTGCTAATCTCCCCTTCATCATCCATGTTGTTGTTGATGGTCTTGTCACAGCTTACCCAACATGCCCTTCTCCTACCCTTTAAATTTGAAGATCCTTTCAAATAAACTCCCCAAACAAAACCCCATTTGGTGCTTCCAGAAAATCTAAGCAGTTCCTTGCTGCATTCACACTGCGCCTACAAATTATTAACCTCTGTTCATTTATATTGCGTTGGGAATTGACTTCATTCGAGAAGAATTAATGCTTGCCTGACTCCCTCAGCAACACGGTAAAGGCACCATTGTTCCTGTTTTCCTCCACAAACAGCATGCTTTTTTTCTCATTTATGTTTTTATTTCTATCACAAAGAACCATTCTACAATGTTCCTGTGCTCCAACTAAAAAATCTATGTCCAGCAATTAACATTAACTATTAATTTTTCTCTAACATAGGTTAATAATGCAGGTTAAATTATACTGGGATGCGGTTTCCATCAATAGTGGTCTCTGGAACTATCTTAGGACAATCAAAGTTTTCTTAATTTAATTGGAAATGCGCAGAAATCTAACAGCAAGACTGGTGTAGTGGTGGATTTCAGTCCCGCTATAAATTCCTGGTTGTAACTGGCCTGAAAATGTAACATCCCCAGATTGCAGTTTTTCCTCGTTTAATCATTTTACTGACCTAGTTTCAGTGGCATTCCACAGCCTATTTCCAATGCAAATTGCTAACTACGCAAGCTTGTGTCATCACTGTGCTTACAATCAATGTTATTCCTGATCAATTTATTCGAAAGGCAATTCACCCTCGAGGTATGCAGACAGACAGACCTTCTACATGTTTTCTGTCCACCCAGAAAAGAAATATGGCTGCTGGGTGGAAACTTCTGCATTAACTCAAATTTGCCTCATACTGCTTGTGGAGGACTGAGGGAAAAAAATGCTAATCATTTCCTTTCCCATTGATTTAATAATACACCTCAGATGTATCAGCTATTCCATGTGCATCATCATTTCACACTGCAGCATCTACACTTCCATGAGAATAAAAATGCAGCATTTTTAAAATAATCATGTAACGCAATCAATTGATCGAACTGCAATACATGTGTAACCTACTGATTCTGATCTGCCCTTGGAAAATGAAATGCTTCCAGATTTTTTTCAACACAAAATCTGGCTCTCCCATAAAAAATTAGATTAACATGCAAAATGTATATACAAAGCAAATATCATTTTTTTATATTTAAAATAAAAATGTATTTACATACCGGCCATGGTGCTAGACATGATGATGTAGGATGTGGAGAGTCAAGGAGCAGGAATGAGATGGGTTTGTGCTGCAGTGATGTGCAGGAGGATGACTGAACAAGGCACTGCCTCAGTGCTGTATGAATAGCAGAAGGGGAAGAGCAAAAGCAACCTGTTCGAGACAGGAAATCTGAATGGTGCTGCTAGTCCTTTGATGTCACTGCTGCACTGCCTCTTTCTCCACACAATGAATATTAATTTGCTAATAGTGCAAAGATCACCCAGTCTTAAAACGTTTTGGAAAAAAAATTACACAGGATACTTTAAAACTCCCCCACTAATTGCACATTCCAAATGGAAGCTGCCTCATCCAGTTTGACATTGCAGATTATTATTTTACAAACCTAAATGTATTAATATTTTATGTTTTCTGCATTTGTAAAATAGCCTTTGGAAGATCAGAATAAACACTGTGGACCCCTGAGCTAAATAATTATTTTGTGCACAGACTGAAGCACTTTCAAGTGCCAAAGCAAGTCTAGGATCCTGCGTTTAAAGCATTTATGACAAATATTACAATTCTATTAACCTTTACATTACTGTACACTGCATTGCCTTTCAGTGTGCTAACTCTATGTAACAGAAAAATATTCTTTATCTCCAATGGTGTTATTCACTTAGGCAGTGCAATGCAGAGACCCTTTTCCCCGAAATGCCCCAAGCTTTCTCCAGCTGCAAAAGGTGGCATTGACTTTAATGCTTTTTTAAGTAATTCTGCTTTTCAGTGGCATTTAAAAATGATTAACATTTGAAGTGAAGAATGAAGATCCATTAAAATCCAAATAAAGTCAGTAAAATGCATAAAAACATGAAAGAAAATGGTGCAACTCTGTGGCATTTAAAAATTGTTAAAATATGAAGTACATTTTAAAAATCAAGATCCATTAAAAATATAAATAAATTCAGGAAAAATGCATAAAAATATGAAGGAAATTGAAGCAAATTTAGGAGCAGAATTAGGCCATTCGGCCCATTGAGTCCGCAATAACTGGTCTCTCCCCAGCCTCAAGATTAATTGTCTAATTAGCCCTCAGTGTAGGTTAATAGCAGAAAGAACCAACAGGGAGTTGCTGGACATGGATGAGAAGAAATAAATTGCAGGGAGCTGGCATGAGTCAAATGGCATCTTTGGTGTCATTATAAGGTAAGAAGACATGATATGGTAATATTCGTATTAATATCATTCATGATACAACACAGTGAACAATGTTTTCAAAGGTCATTTATTTTATAAAAAACAATGCTCTTGATTTTTGCTGATTGTTTGATGTTGCAGGAGTGTCTTAATATCAGTTTCTTGATTTTTTTTAAATCATCAATACTAACGCATTGACATGCTGGTTCTTACAGTATAATTAAGAGCCCAACTTAATTGAGGAATAAATTTCAAAAGTTGAAGCTGAGGAGTGGACAGGCCTGACAAGCCTGTGAATAATATTGAGCTTGCACTTACAATAATTTGCAAAGGCCATTTGTCTTTTTTATCTCTGGGGAGAAACCATAGAAATAATTTTATACCTTTTACAAGTATTTTTTACCTTCTTCGTTCAGTTTAGTTTTGAGATACAGCTTGGAAACTGGCCCTTCGGCCCACTGAGCACGCACCAACCAATAATCATCCGCACACTAATGCTATACTACAAACTGGGGACAATCTGCAGAAGCCAATTAACCCACAAACCTGCACGCCTTGGGAATGTGGAAGGAAAAAGGAGCACCCAGAGAAAACCTTGTGGTCACAGGGAGAACGTACAAACTCCGTACAGAGAGCACCCGAGGTCAGGATTGAACCCAGATCTCTGGAGCTGTAAGGCAGCAACTCTACCGCCGTGCCACTGTGTCTTGTCTTGGAGCTCGGGTAACAAACCAGTTACTATCCTTCCTGGTCAATTCACTAACCAACACTCAATCAGCACTCTTTATCTATCCCTTTGCTCTATCAATTGTACTTGAGTTTGACATGACTACATGACTGTATTCATGTATGGGATATCTGATTTTGATACCAAAACAAAGCTTTTCACAGTAGAAACTAAAAATAAACTGCAGATGCTGGTTAATACACAAAGGGACACAAAGTGCTGTAGTAACTCAGGGAGTCAGGCAGCCTATCAGGAGAACATGGATAAGTGACGTTTCGGTGCCTGAAGAAGGGTCTCGACCTGATATATCACCCATTCATGTTGCCTGAGTTACTCCAGCATTTTGTGTCCTTTTTTCATTGTACCTTAGTACACGTGGTAATAATAAACCTAAATCAAAGCCAGCACATCACCTGATTCCATGCACGATAATTAATCTACCAACACATGGTGCCTAATGCCATAATCCTTCTTAGAGACACAGCATGGGAACAGGGCCATTGGCACACCATGTCCAAGCCATCACCCATTCACACTAATTGTATGTTATCCCACTTTCTCATCCACTTCCTACATAAAGTCAATTTTACAGAAGCCAATTAATTTTCAAAATCGCACATGCAATTTGAAGGTTAATTTGAGGAAACTGGAGCACCTGGAGCACTGTGCACTCCACACAGGCAGCACCCGGGGTCAGGATCGAACCTGCGACTCCAGCGCTCTGAGCCAGCGGCTCTACCAGCTGCGCCACTGTACCGCTCTTGGTGGAGGGCACAGTCAAGTCAAGTCAAGTCAAGTCAAGTCACATTTATTTATATAGCACATTTAAAAAACAACTCTCGTTGACCAAAGTGCTTTACATTTGTTATAAGAGTAGTATACACAAGCAGGCTACATACATATATACAAATAGCTCTCACTCAGAGGACGTCAGGAAAGGCTTGGGAGAACAAATACGTTTTTAGACTAGACTTAAAGGAGTCGATGGAGGGGGCAGTTCTAATGGGGAGGGGGATGCTGTTCCACAGTCTAGGAGCTGCGACCGCAAAGGCGCGGTCGCCCCTGAGCTTATGCCTAGACTGCGGGACATTCAGCAACCCCAAGTCGGCCGATCTGAGGGACCTGGAGGTGGTGTAGTGGGTGAGAAGACTTTTAATGTAGGTGGGTGCAAGCCCATTGAGGGCTTTGTAGACAAATAGGAGAATCTTGAAATTAATTCGGAACCGCACCGGGAGCCAGTGGAGAGAGGCCAGGATCGGGGTGATGTGGTCCCTTTTTTGGGTACCCGTCAGGAGTCTCGCTGCGGCATTTTGGACCAGTTGCAGGCGGGACAGAGAAGATTGACTGATGCTAGTGTAAAGGAAGTTGCAGTAATCTAGGTGGGACGAGATAAATGTATGGATGATCTTTTCGAGGTCATCAAACTGGAGGAATTGTTTTATTTTAGCTATCATCCGAAGCTGAAAGAAGCTAGCTTTTGACGTGAGAAATACTTTCTCGGACTAATGGTTAATGTGTGGCGGCCCGAGCCATTTACTTATCGAGCCATCTTTGGTCGGGCTCGAACGCTCGCATGGGCCGGGTGTGATCTGGGACGACCAATCACGCGGTCAGTGGGGCGGGCCGTTAGGTGGTTGGAAATCAATGGCGGCAGTTGGAATTCAAAGGATTGGCAGTTGGAGTTTAACTCGGGTGCTCACGAGCATCGGTGCGAAAGTAGTAAAATTTTAGCTTGATGCACACGTGAACGACGGAACTGTATCAGTTAATTATTAAACAGTGTTTACACAATGCATGGACCTCTACAGTGGTGACCTTGACGATCCAAAACGGCCTATTTTGGATTTTATATGTTTGCAGCCGACAACCCAGACTAGCAGAACGCAGTTGCGATCGAACTGCCCACTTTCTGGACACCACAACCCCCCAATTCACAACGGGCATCCCCAAGCATGGGGATGAAGCACCATATCCCCACCACCGGACCGCCACTGCATGCACGCGTACGCAGGCTGCCCCCCGACAAGGTCCAACTGGCCAAAGACGAGTTCCGCAAGATGGAGGAAACGGGCATAGTGCGCCGCTCAGACAGCCCGTGGGCATCTCCGCTTCACATGGTCCCCAAAGCGTCTGGGGGCTGGAGAACCTGTGGGGACTACCGCCATCTCAAAGGCGTCATTACCTCGGCCACCACATCAATCAGCACAGCGCGGTCACGCTCCCAAAGCCTCTAGAATGAAGCGACTCCAAGAGTTTGTCGGCATGGTAAATTTCTATCTCCGTTTCGTGCCAGCAGTCACCAGGATCATGCAACCGCTGTTCAAGGCCCTGGCCAACAAACCGAGAGAGCTCATTTGGGACGTCGCAGCCACGACCGCTTTCAACAATGCCAAGGAGGCGCTGGCAAAGGCGACGATGCTGGTACATCCACGGTCCAACGCACCAACACCTCACATGGTTGCCGCATGTGGCACAGCTGTGGGCGGAGTGCTGGAACAACTGATCAATGGAAGCTGGCAGTCCCTTGCTTTTTTCAGTCGTCACCTGAGACCCCCCCGAGCAGAAGTACAGCGCTTTCGACCGGGAGCTCCTCATGCTCCACCTGGACAACCGGCATTTCCTCTACTTCCTCGAGGGCAGTGGTTTCACAGCTTTCACCGACCACAAGCCACTCATGTTTGCCTTTGCCAAGGTGTCTGATCCTTGGTCATCCCGGCAGCAGCGTCACTTGGCCTACATCTCCAAGTTCAAGAGTTGTGTCCAGCACATCGCAGGCAAAAACAACCATGTCGCAGATGCGTTGTCCCGCACCGCCATCAATGCCATCCACGCTTTGGCCCCAGATGTCTACTACATTGTGGTGGCCACCCAGCGAGAGGATGAGGAGATGCTCGCCTACCCCACCGCCATCTCAGGCCTATTGTTGGAGGATGTGCGATTCGGGTCCGCTGACACCAAGCTCCTTTGCGACGCGTCTACCGGTCAGCAAAGACCCATCATCCCCGCAGCCTGGCTCCACCGGATTTTCGACATGGTTCATGGTTTGGCTCACCCTTCCACCCGGGCAACAACAGCACTGATGGCAGCCAAGTTCATGTGGCACGCGTTGCACAAACAGGTCGGCAACTGGGCCTAGGGCGTGCATCTCTTGTCAAACCTCAAAGATTCAGTGACACATCAAGGCGCCGCTGCAGAACTTCGCTCTGCCACACCGGCATTTCGACCACATCCACATCGGCATCGTTGGACCGCTGCCCCCATCCACAGGTGTCACCGACCTTTTCACCATCGTGGACCGATTCACCAGATGGCCGGAAGCCATCACGTTCTCGGATACCTCCACTGTGATGTGTGCACGTGCCCTCACTGCCCACTGGATCGCCTGCTTTTGTTTGCTGGTGCTTATCCTCCTCTAACAGAGGTGCGCAGTTCACCTCCGATTTGTGGTCATCAAGGTTCCGGCTCCTTGGTGCTCAGCAGAACCACATTACGGCCTACCACCCGCAAGCAAACAGCCTAGTGGAGCATTTTCACTGGCACTCGGAGGCATCCCAAAAGGCACGGCTAACGGGCCCGTACTGGATGGATGGGTCCTGCTGGGCATATGCATTTCCCCCGAAAGAGGACCTGGCAATTTTCTCAGCCGAGCTGGTGTAATGCACCCCACTTACGGTCCATGGGGACTTCATCCCAGCAGGCATGTGGACATCAGGAACCACCCACAACCATGCTGGCACGCCACCGGGAGAAGGTGGGCATGCTCTCTCCAGTCTCAACGTCCCGCCACGGAGTCACCACCACGTACATCCCACCTGCCCTCCAGGACTGCCAGTATGTTTTCCTTCACCGTGTTTCCCATCGTACAGCAGTGCAAAGGCCTTACGAGGGTCCTTTCCAGGTACCACAACACAGTACCACGGCTTTTGTCATCAACATGGGCGGCAGGCACAAGACTGTCTCCGTGGACCGTCTTAAGCCGGCACACTTGGACATTGACCAGTGCCGGTGGCACAGCCCCGCCATAGACCGCACCCACCTTCAACTCTGCCAGCTGCCTCAACACAGGGGATGCGTACATGAGATCAGGCCACCTCACTCGAGAGCCCAACCGCCTCCATTACTCCTACTCCGGTTCTGGGGGGGGTCATGTGGCAGCCTGAGCCATTTTGGTATCAAACTGTCGTTGGTCGGGCCCGAACTCTTGTGTGGACCGGCGTGATTTGGGCCGACCAATCACGGATGGGGGGGGGAGGGTCGTTAGCGGTTGGAATTTAACGGCAGCACTCGGAATTCGAAGGATTGGCAGTTGAAGTTTAACTCTGGTGCTCACGAATGACGGCACAGTAGTAGTAAATGAATGGTTAATTATTGAACAGGATGTTTACACAACGCGTGGACCTCTACAAATCCATCAATGCAAACCAGCAGAGGGGTATACAGTAACCGTGAGAGTCAGCACCGCCTTTTATTTTACTGTATTGTAGTAGTCATGTATAATTTATATTTTTTGTGTGTTGTCTGAGTTCATGTACTTGCGATGTTGCTGCAAGCAAGATTTTAATTGTACCTGCACCTCACCATACGTGCATATGACAATAAACTCGACTTGACTTGACAAAATGAAAGGAAAAGATAGGATTGTGGACACTAGTGCCGGAGGAACTCAGCAGGTCAGGCAGCATCTGTGAAGGTGGCGTTTTGGGATGGGTCCCTTCTTCAGACTGAAAGGCTAGAGGTGGAAAGGAGGAAAACAAGTGTCACATCATGGAAGAAGAAGAGGATTGAAGTGTAAAGCCAGAGAGAGAGAGAGTTTGGTGGAAAGGACAGAGAGGAGACGAAACAGGGGGAATAACAAGAAACACAAGGAACTGTAGAAGTTGAAATCTAGCAAAGTGCTAGAGTAATGCAGTGGGTCAGGCAGCACCTGGGGAGGGAATGGGTAGGCAACATTTCCATTCGGGACCCTTCTTCAGACTGAAGGCGACAATTCGGGTTGGCAGACTTCTTCAGGTTTGAAGAAGGATTCTGAGCTGAGACAGCCCCTATCCATTCCCTCCACAGATGCTGTCCGACCTGTTGAGTTACTCCAACCCTCTGGGGAAAAAAAGGAATAGGGTATTTTTTTCCTGAAGACAGAGGTAGAGAAACTCTGTTAATTTTTGCTTTTAAAAATATTTTGCAAGATCTATCCAACAAAAGTTCAGTGATCAGCTTCCAGTAATCTTCTTAAGGGATGGCACGTTGACTGTGGTAAGAACAAAAACATGAGAAACAGGAGCATTACTACATTGCAGGTCAAAGGCATCCCATTGTGCAGCCGAGCTGAACTTTGAGCTGTGTATTTCTGGGAGAGAAGTGTTGGTATATAAAAAATGAAGGAAAAGTAAAAACTGTAATCTACCAGCAATTAGTCTGAAATACTGACTCCGTTTCTTTCTCCACAGATACAACCTGAGCCATTGAGAGCTACTGACATTTATTGTTTTACGTTTACCATATCTGTAGTTTTTTTTACACTTTCCTTAAGTTTATTAATGAATAAGCAATATTCTTATCTCCTAGATAGATACATAAAGCTGGAGTAACTCAGCGGGACAGGCAGCATCTCTGGAGAGAAGGAATGGGTGACATTTTCGGGTCGAGACTCTTCTTCAAGGAGGACTTTTTATCCTCAATATTCTGTAAACATCCCACAACCTCTTTATAAACAGGTGGATTTAGTATGATTTATTTCCAATCTTTGGCTTACTATTTGACTTCCTGTGAAGAGGATGTTAGGAGGTTGCAGGGGGACCTGGACAGGTTGAGTGAGTGGGCAGATGCGTGGCAGATGCCATATAATATAGATAAATGTGAGGTTATCCACTTTGGCGGCAAAAACAAGGGGGCAGATTATTATCTCAATGGGGTTAGGTTAGGTAAGGAGGAGGTACAGTGAGACCTGGGTGTCCTTGTAGACCAGTCACTGAAAGTTGGCGTGCAGGCACTGCAGGCAGTGAAGAAAGCTAATGGAATGTTGGCCTTCATAAGAAGAGGATTTCAGTACAGGAGTAAAGAGGTTCTTCTGCAGTTGCATAGGGCTCTGGCGAGACCACATCTGGAGTATTGTGTACAGTTTTGGTCTCCTAATTTGAGGAAGGACATCCTTGTGATTGAGGCAGTGCAGCGTAGGTTCACAAAATTGATCCCTGGGATGGCGGGACTGTCATATGAGGAAAGATTGAAAAGACTAGGCTTGTATTCACTGGAGTTTAGAAGGATGAGGGGGAATCTTATAGAAACATATAAAATTATAAAAGGACTGGACAAGCTAGATGCAGGAAAAATGTTCCCAGTGTTGGGTGAGTCCAGAACCAGGGGCCACAGTCTTAGAATAAAGGGGAGGTCATTTAAGACTGAGCTGAGAAAAAACTTTTTTACCCAGAGAGTTGTGAATTTATGGAATTCCCTGCCACAGAGGGCAGTGGAAGCCAAATCACTGGATGGATTTAAGAGAGAGTTGGATAGAGCTCTAGGGGCTAGTGGAGTCAAGGGATATGGGGAGAAGGCAGGCACGGGTTATTGATAGTGGACATCAGCCATGATCATATTAAATAGCAGTGCTGGCTCGAAGGGCCGAATGGCCTCCTCCTGCACCTACTTTCTATGTTTCTATGTTTCCCCTCACATTACATACTTTTTATTTTATCTACCACAGCTACTATTTTCTTAACCCATTGATTTAATTCTTTACACTATTGTGTTTGATAATATGCCAGTGAAACAAGTGGAAATGGTTTAGTCGATTTAAATGCAAATTGTAGGTACTTGTAATCCTCTTTTAAGGCATAAATGCCCACATAATTTCTTAATCCCATTACAAATTAATCTACAGTTGACATTAAATCACTTGACAGATTAATGAAGGTTCCTCAGGAGCTAAAGCGTTCCTGATTTAATTTGCAGTCGGAGTAGTCGATTGTCTACAGTAGTTAATGTGTTGCTTGTGATCGGTATGTATTATTTCCCCATCTCTGTGCTCATGGATTTTGTTGAATTATTAAGTTGGATCATGAGATTTATGAAGCATTAACAAAATTAATCCAAACTGGTGTTTTTTTGGTTTGTTTACATTGTGTTATTCCTTGATTCTTTAGATTGGGGAGTTATTTATATGTTGTCTTTAGAATAGTTTATATTTTACTAGTGATTCTCCCATTTACTTTTAAGGACAATTATTATCTGTTACTCCAGCTTTTTGTGTCCATATTCGGAGTAGTTCCTTCCTACACATACTCTATTATCTTTCCAGTACCTGGTTAGCATGTTGGAAGCAGTTTAAGGAAAGTTTACCAAACAAGTGGAGTAGAAGTTTACCAAACAAGTACCTGGAATAGGTGGAAAAAAGGAACTGCTGGTTTACAAATATGTTTCCCTTAACTGAAATGGGTGGGTTGTTTTATTAGACTTGGCTTGTACCCACAGGTGTCTGGAAGAGTTAGAGGAGTTGTCACATTGTGGGCTCCACCTTTCCTTGATCATTATGATTTTTTTTGCCTATCTTTCAATTAATTTGTTCTATATCTCTCTATATCACCATCTATATATCTCGTTTGCCTTTCCCATGACACGTTGCCTATTCCTTTTCTCCAGAATGCTGCCTGAACCACTGAATTTAATTGCACCCGCTGAGTTTCTCCAGGTGTACACTGAATTTAAATTGGAGACACTTGGGGCCCTTTGTGTCTAGTTTCAGACCTCCAGGACATGGGGCGGGTGCAGTTTGAGCTGCAGCAACGCTGGATGACCGACAGAGCAGATCACTAGGGGGCGCTGGAGGACCTCCACCGCAAGTCAAACACTAGGGGGCGCCTGGGGTGTGGGGGCGCAGGAGGACCAACAGAGTAGATCACTAGGGGGCGCTAGGGGTACGGGGGCGCAGGAGGACCAACAGAGCAGATCACTAGGGGGCGCTTGAGCTGCAGTAGCGCTGGAGGACCTCCATCGCAGGTCAATCACTAGGGGGCGCTTGGGCTGGGTGGGAACTGGAGGACTTCCAGGGTAGGTCACTAGGGGGCGCTTGGGGTACAGGGGCACAGGAGGACCAACAGAGTAGATCACTAGGGGACGCTGGAGGACCTCCACCGCAAGTCAAACACTAGGGGGCGCTTGGGGTGTGGGGGTGCAGGAGGACCAACAGAGTAGATCACTAGGGGGCGCCTGGGGCACGGGGGCGCTGGAGGACCAACAGAGTAGATCACTAGGGGGCGCCTGGGGCACGGGGGCGCTGGAGGACCTACACGGAGATCACTAGGGGGCGCGCTCCCGCTCCCGCTCCCGTTGCCGCTGTCGCTCCGCCCTCGCTCGGGAGCGCGCGCCTCTTCAGGCCGCCAAGCCGGGGATTCAACTCCCGTTCTCTCTGCCCAGGCCCTGGATGCGGCACCGGCTCCGGCTCCGGCCCTGGCCCAGGCCCCGGCCCCGACCCTGACCCTGACCGCGGAGGCCTCCCGAGGCGTCCAGGGGGCATTTTGCTGCCGCCGTGGATTAGATCTCCCCCTCCCCACAGCAGGGTAAATGTGAACTTTAAAGCTTTTACAAGTCAGCAACAACTTCTCAAAGATTTTGAATCAAACTTCCAATTCCCAATGTGCTTGAATCAGTCGTGCTTCCAATTATCAATATATATATATGCATGATATTCAATTACCAATTCTTAATGCGTTTGAATCGGTTTAACTTCCAATTATCAATGTGATTATCAATTCTCGATGTGCTTGGATCAGTCTACCTTAAATGAACATTGTATTTCAGTTATTCAGATATTTTGTTATTTGCATTGATTTATATTAGGATTATATTGAAAAATCAACGGGGCACAACTTCTGATGCAATGTTACAATAGCCTCTGAGTCTAGTCTGCTCTCAAAGTGATGCTTGGTTAGAGCTCGATTTTCTCTCCAAACTAAACTTTAATTTGCTAAACAACAGCCAGCGGAAGCAAGATTGTGGGTGAGTTTGGGATATTGCTCCTGTGACAGTAAGTTCATGTGAGGATGAAGTAAGTGATGGAGCAGTCATGGTGGCAGACGAATGCTGTGGCTATGTAGGTAGACACAAAATGCCGGAGTAACTCAGCGGGTCAGGCAGCAACTATGGAGAGAAGGAATGGGTGACGTTTTGGGTTGAGACCCTTCTTCAGGCTCTTCAAGTCCTCCTCTGCTGTGGGCTGGCAAATGTGCAGGTCCACAGGCATTTGCTTGTACTGTACATGGAATGAATGGCAGTGCCTTTGATAGCAAAATATGTTGGCATAGACTGGGGGGGAGGGGAGGACAGAGAACAGTAATGTTGCAAAAGGTGAAAAGAGACAATTTTACTACTAGAAGCGCAAGAAATGTACAAATTGTTAGTGAGTTTATCAATACCACGAACGAGTTATCTTACAGGTACTGTGTGTTGTTAATGGTAAGTTAATGAAGTACAGAATGGGTTTTCATTCAGTTTGTGCAACCAGAGATCAGAAGAAATGATGGGCCAATATGTGTCTCACAGTATGTAAGAAGGGCATTTGCTCTGCCATTTGTGTCAGCAAGGCAAAGATCTCTTTGAAACTTACCTAATAGTGAAAGGTGATAATGTGGATTGGAGAGGATGTTTCCACTGGCGATGGGAGTCAAGGACTATAGCCTCAAAATAAAAGGATGTACCTTTAGAAAGGAGATGAGGAGGAATTTCTTTAATCAGAGGGTGGTGAATCTGTGGAATTCATTGCTACCGACTGGTGTGGTGGCCGTCAATGGATATTTTTAAGGTTGAGTTTGACAGATTCTTGATTAGTAAGGTTGTTATGGGGAGAAGACAGGAGAATGAGGTTGAGAGGGAAATATAGATCAGCCATCATTGAATGGCAGAGTTGATGGGCCGAATAGCCTAATTCTGCTCCTTTAACTTATGAAAGATACCGGCTCAAAGTTGCAACATTCAGACGTTTTATTGGGCAATGTAAGGTTGGATTTGTGCAAGAATTCAAGAGATTGTTTGAGCTCCTTAATCTGATTTCTGAGTAAGTGTGGAAAAATGCCCCTGAGTATGGAAAGGGCATTGTACAATTTGAAACAGTCTTGCTCAAGATGCAATCTCAAGATTGGAGACAGGGACCTAATGCACAGAGAGTTAGTTAGTGTGGTTAGTACATTTGCACTGAGAGTCATGGAGATATTACAAGCATCTTCCCTGGTGAGAAACAGTAGGGTGGAAGAGGCAGGACCACTGAGTCACATGGTTGGAATATGGAGGAAGCTATACCATGACTGTCATTGAAGCCATTCAAATTTCTTATTCATCTTTCAAAATAACCCAGTGTTTAGTTTAGAGTTTAGTTTGCCTTAACTGTTTGGGTCTTTAACTTTAAATGTTTGGTTCTTTGGTTCTTGTTAATTGGTTCTGATGTTCCAAAATCAGGCTGTTGGGAAATAAATCTGAGGGTGGGAATCGGATTTGTGAGAAGAGATCTTTTCTTCTGTCAGCATCCAACAGTTGCTTATTGATTGAAAATGCTGCCTGACCCGCTGAGTTCTTCGGCCCAACTTGCCCACACCGGCCAACATGCCCCATCTACACTAGTCCCACCTGCCTGTGTTTGGTCATATCCCTCTAAACCTGTCCTATCTATGTATCTGTCTAAATGTTGCTTAAACGTTGCGATAGTACCCACCTCAACTACCTTCTCCTGCACTTCGTTCCATACACCCACCACCCTTTGCGTGAAAAAGTTACCCCTCAGGTTCTTTTCCCCCTTGCCTTAAACCTATTCTTGATTCCCCAACAATGGGCAAGAGACTGTGCGTCAACCCGATCTATTCCTCCAGCACTTTGTGTCCGACAGTGAACAGAATTTTTTTTTTTTAAATCAAAAAAGACTTGAATACGATTATCGTAGAGTAAAATTGGAAAGCTGATAAAGGCTACTTCGTTAATACCATGTTTTTATTTATTTTTCCTTTATGCCTTTTTAAAAATGTCCTTTCAGTGACCAAGATGCCCCAAATACAGCTCGATGGGATCAACATAAATTTTCCTTATGTTCCCTATAAATGTCAAGAGGATTATATGTCAAAGGTGATAGAATGCCTACAAAAGGTAATGATGTACTACAATATTTTCACTGTTATCCTTCCGGCATTTAAAATGAATGTTAAAGCAAGCTACATTTTGGTTTGTCCATCCAGTGAAGCCAAGAATCTGTCAAATTGCAGAATATTATTAGCTATTGCAATACTTCTAATCCTAAATGTAATTTTTCTCCTATCTGTCTGAAATAAACACTTAATATCTATCTGCCAGTGCAGGTGCATATATTAAACCACTCTCTCTGCTTTTAAAGACCAGTTAACTTGCATGAGGGCTAACGATTAAGGATCATCTTGAAATAATTGTATGGTCTGGTCCTGGTGAATATAGGAGTCTATAATGCTAAGATTTCAAATTATTTGGTAAGCCATACATTTGAAATTAGACTAATTATTGTTGTCATGCGTCCAGTTGTCACTTTGGCTTCAATGTGATGTTCTGATTTATGTTCCTAAAGGATGAATATGCACAACATAAAACTACCTTTAATTAGTGCTATATTTTATAATCTGCCGATCAATCGAGTAACTGCCTCAAGGCAACAGAACACTGTTGTCCAGTTTGCAGCCTGACAGTGAGTATTGATAGAATCAGTGATAGATAAAGTTCAGCCATTCAAACACCAGAACATTTTGACTTGTGGACATACTTCTGAAGTAAACAGAAGGGCATAGTACATTTATACGTATAGAATGCTTGGCACTGTTTATTAAAATTGGAGCTTGTCGCTTGGAGCTTTGCCACTTAGGCTGGTCGTGGGGGGAAAACTGTATCCACTGATACTCCTGTACAATCTGAAGCTTTTGGACTATCTGAAGTAAAAAATTGTAGGTCAACATTTGGGGGTGGCATGGTGGCTCAGCAGTAGAGTTGCTGTCTTCCACTGTCAGAGACCCAGGTTCGATCCTGACTTCAGGTGCTGCCTGTTACACAAATAGTTTGCACGTTCATCGCGTGACCGCGTGGGTTTTCTCCAGGAGCTCCAGTTTCCTCCCACACTCCAAAGACATACAGGTTTGTCAGTTAATTGGCTTTGGTAAAAATTGTAAATTTTCTAAAGTGTAGAATAATGCTAGGGTACGGGATTGTTAGTCGGCGTGGACTCGGTGGGCTGAAGGGCCTGTTTTTGTGCTGTATCTTTAAACTAAACAAAATATTTCTGTTAAATAGTGAAATTATAAATGTATTTTTGATATGAGGATTACCAATTTTGTTGCAAAGTAAAGGGCAGAAGTCTTCCACTCGCAAAGGTGACCTTTTATATGTGGAAAATGTCCGCTCTCGATTTCTCTTTTTCAGAATCCAATGTATTTACTTGGTAAAGATTGATTGGAGGCGTTTCTGTTGGTGGACTAGTGCGCAATGGAAGATAATGTGTATTGTGTCCTTATTTTGCAGAAAGTAAACGGGGTTCTGGAAAGCCCTACAGGGACTGGAAAAACACTTTGCCTTTTATGTGCGTCCCTAGCTTGGAGGCAGCATTTAAGAGACAGCATTTCAGCAACTAAAATAATCCATAAGTTAAATGGTGAAGAACTTTTCGATGGCAGGTCTTTATCCTCATGGGGCAGAGGACATGAAGATGTTGATTTGGGTGAGACCAATTTTTGGCTTGCTTGCTTTCTCTCATCAGTTTTGCTTGTTGCATTCTACAGGTGCAATTCCTTTGAGAAACTAAAGTGGAATTTATCACAGGTGTTGTTTATCTGACATCCACCAATTGCACTTTTAAATCGAAAAGTATGGACCGAGCTAAAATTGGAATCGGGACATTTTCCTTCATATCCCAGTCACAGTAAGACCATTGTCAATGTTGCTGCCACTGCTTCTACATTGATTTTGGCTATCAAATGTTTTTAAAAATTGTTTCCTTAATGACCTTGTGGAGTAAATATACTACATTGTGTTGGTGATCAGCATTACTTCTGATGGGGGCAATCCAGAAGATCCCAGCAGGCGTTTTTTAAATTGGAATCAGAAGTTTATAGGATACTAGACGCGTTGGATCCCATTCTCACATGGGAGGTCTGGTCCCCCAACGCAATATTCCACCTCTCTGCCAATTCCAATATTCCACCACTCATGCATGGCCCCCAACTGTGTAGTCACGGCTGACAGATTACCGTTGTGACTCCCCTGATCCCTTCCTCCACCCCCCCCCCCCCCCCACCCCCCCATCCACTCTTAGCGGCTCTCCGGCGGCCCAGCCATTCCCTCCCATTGAGTTCCCATTGTGATGTAGAACACGCAGGTATTACTGCGCAGGTGCAGCTGACAGGCACGGCAAGTGGAAAAGGGATTTATTAATACTTAAAATGTGAATAACTCTTAAAATATAACAACAATTTAAATGTTAAAGAGGAGATTTATTCAGTCCGTTCTTTCTTGTTGCGTTCTGCAGCCAGGAGAGGGGATTGGCTTCAGGCGGGGGCTGTCATGTGCCGGTGGGGGGAGCGTCCAGCAGCCTGGGGAGGGGCACGGCTTCAGGTGGGGCTGTTGGGGGCCGGTGGGGGAGGGGGGAGTGTCCTGCAGCCGAGGGAGGGGGACGGTTTCAGGTGGTGGCCAGTGGGAGGGGGCTTTCTGGTGGGCTAGTATGGGTGTTGTGGGCCAAAGGGACTGGTTTCCAGTGGGCTAGTATGGACATTGTGTGCCAAATGGATTCTTGGGCTAGTCCTGCAGCTGAGGATGGGGAGGCTTCAGGTGGGGGCCGGCAGAGACCAAATCAAATCAAAAAGCAATTTTGCTTTCATAAGTTGAAATGGAGAAATAAATGTCAATGCCATACTATCATGTTTTGAATCTTTAATATTTCTTGTCTGGTATAGAAACAAATATTATTTTGCATTTTTACATGTGCTCATGCATTATTTTCACTTTTTTGCTGTATTGATTTTTTATTTAATTCTCCACGTAGGTTATCGTGAAATTCCAAAGATCATATATGCGTCAAGGACCCATACACAGCTCACTCAGGTTATAAATGAACTAAGGACTACATCGTACAGGTGAGATACCTCTTCAATGGATGGTCAATCAACCTTTGCTATTCTTTTGGCACTCTCCTTTATATTAATGGTAATGGTTCTGGGCTATTTTTATAGCAGCATAAAGCTGGTTGTGAAAATGGTGTGTAAAAATTCTCACACACCCATTGACAGTTAAGTCTGGTGTTATCTTTAACATGGCACCTTTATCAATACTATGGAGATTATATTTGTGACCTTTAAAAACCTTGTCATATCAGAATACTCTTCATTTAATCTTAAGTCTGAAGAAGTGTCCTGACCTGAAACGTCACCCATTCCTTCTATCCAGAGATGCTGCTTGTTCTGCTGAGTTACTCCAGCATTTTGTGTCTACCTTCGATTTAAACCAGCATCTGCAGTTCTTTCCTACACATGATTACAATTGATCCATTTGCAGTGTATAGGTAGAGTTTAAAAAGATAAGTAAGAAATGTTGATGTGGAAATGGAGATTTAAGAAGTTCTTTACTTCATCTAAAATGTCATCTCAATTGATCTTTAGGGAATGACATCTCACTATTGTTCATGCAGATTTTGGTTATTCCCCAGCAGTTTAATTCTCCAACTTCTCTCCCTTTTGGAGATGACATAATTTCCCCCTAGCAGAATAATCATATGTCCTCCTTCACTCTTACCAAATGGATTGGTCCTTATTCCCTCAGGATATCAACCTTCCAAAACTACATTGACTTCCCTAATCGGTACTGTTAAACCACTCGCTTCTTTTCCTTCCCTTTCCTTCTCAATGTTTTCATCAACATCAACAAATTTATATGGGTGAAATGCAGGGGTATTTCCCTTTAATATGTAACATACAGAAGTAACCATCAGTCTGAACAGGGTCCCAATCCAAAACATCAGCTATCCATGTTCTCCAGAGATGTTGCATGACTACTGAGTTATTCCAGCACTTTGTCCTTTTATCTACTGTATTTTTTTTTTGTAAACCAGCATCTGAACTTTTTTGAGTTTATATGCAGTAATCCAAATATAAAGCAACCATTCCTTTCCATTTTCGTTAATTGCCACTGTAACATTGTGCGTACTATCTGCCATTTTGCGTACCTGTCTTGGATAACTTTGCAGATCTGCAGCTTACATCCAGTGCGCCTTTATTTTGCATTATAGATTATGAGGATTGGTAGATGCAGCGGTGAAATGTACCGACTGAGTAGTTATATTTATCTTTGTCTTATTGCTCTTGTTATCACTTGATTCATTTTCTCCCCATTTAGACCAAAGGTGTGTGTACTTGGATCTCGAGAACAGCTCTGTATCCATCCTGAAGTAATGAAACTGGAAAGCAATCAGGCAAAGGTAACAAAAATCAGGACACAAAATGCTGGAGTAACTCAGTGGGCCAGGCAGTAGCTCTGGCAAAAATGAATAGGTAACATTTTATCATAGAAAATATGTGCAGGAGTAGGCCATTCGGCCCTTCGAGCCAGTGCCGCCAATCAATATGATCATGGTTGATCATCCAAAAGCAGTACCCCTTTCCTTCTTTTTCCCCATATCCCTTGATTCCGTTAGCCCTAAGAGCTAAATCTAACTCTCTCTTGAAAACATCCAGTGAATTGGTCTCCACTGCCTTCTGTGGCAGAGAATTCCAGATTCACAACTCTCTGGGTGAAAAATTTTGTCCTCATCTCAGTCCTAAATGGCCTACCCCTTATTCTTAAACTGTGACCCCTGGTTCTGGACTCCCCCAACACGGGGAACATTTTTCCTGCACCCAGCTTGTCCAATCCCTTAAGAATTGTATATGTTTTATAAGATCCCCTCTCATCCTTCTAAATTCCAGTGAGTACAAACCCAGTCGATCCATTCTTTCCTCATGTGTCAG
The DNA here is from genome assembly GCA_035221665.1 of Okamejei kenojei. NCBI lineage: Eukaryota > Metazoa > Chordata > Chondrichthyes > Rajiformes > Rajidae > Okamejei > Okamejei kenojei. The sequence continues at coordinate 41,143,811 of CM069150.1, forward strand.
TTCCACCATCCCGGGATCCATGGCCCGGGCTATGGGTCGGGATCCTTCTTCCTACTGATTGTAGTAAGGAGAAGGTGGGGATTGGGGGGAATAAAGTGGAGGCAAAAACAGGCAGGACAAATCATGCCGGCAATAGATAACCTAAAATTGTAGAATTCCATATTCATAACATTGAGTTGTAAGCTACCCAAGCGAAATATGAGGCGCTATTCCTCCAATTTGTGTGTGGCCTCACTCTAGTAATGAAAGAGGCCCAGGACCAAAAGATCAGTATGGGAATGAGAAGGGGAGTTAAAGTAGTTTGCAACCGGGAGATCCCATTGGCCTTGGTGGATCGAGCGCAAGTGTTCAGTGAAACAGTCGCCAAGTCTACATTTGTTCGCACTGATGTACGGGAACCCACGTCGGAAATACCGGATGCAGTATATGAGGTTAGAAAGATGCATGTTATCCACCGTCTCACACGAAAGGGCTGCTGGGATCCTTGATTGGAGTCAAGGGAGGACAAGTGTTGCATCTCCTGTGGTTGCAAGGGAAAGTACCTGGGGACGGCTGGTTTGGGAAAGAAGGGATCATTGTACCAAGGAGTTGCAGAGGGAGCGGTCTCTGTATAAGTAAAGAAGTTACCTAAAATTGTTGAATTCAATGCTGCAGTTGTTACCTAAAAAGAAAAATCACTTATCTGTCATACATGGGAAACCCCTCCCTTTAAAGTTGAATGCTAAATGTTTTTATAGAAAATAAATTATAGATTCCCACAGCTCCAAAAAATTGTAATATATTTTCATGCACAAACTAAATTAACTTTAGACTTTTTAATTTTCAGATCCATATGTGTCGAGCGAAAGTATCTACACGCACTTGCCACTACTATAACAAGGTTGACGGTGAGAGGTGAATTATTATAGTGCGATTTGTGTACATTCCAGAACTATTATTGAAGAACGTCCATAGCTGTTTGTATTCCTCAACTACCGATCCGATCTGAAGCAACAACCTCGTTGCTATTCAGCTTTGAGCTGGCCTCATTTCCTCCATTACTGGGATAATATTTCTCAAATTTCAAAGAAGCACTTCATGACTCTGGAAATAAATTGAATGCATTAAAAAAAAAATAATAAAGTACCCGGACATGCAAGAGAGAAAAATACTCAAGAAGAAATGAGAGAGACTTGTAAAGTACTTCAGTGGAAAACAATAACTATTAAATGACGTGTAATAAAAACATGAGGTAAATAGAGACACATTGGGAAAAATTAATGAGGCACCTTCTAAGATTTGTTCAGGCAAAAAGCATTAGGCACGTAGAAAGGAAAATTTGGAAATGCTTTAAAGGGATGGGCTATTCAACTCGATGTTTTTCCATTACCTCTGTCAACGTGTCCCATCCTTTCAGCAGATCGGTTCAATTGATTCTCTGATTCTGTCTTTAATTATTCTTTTTCCTCCAACAATTGTTTAGATCCTTGAAGATAAACACAAAATACTGCATAATTCAGCGGGACAGGCAGCATCTCTGGATAGAAGGAATGGGTGATGTTTAGGGATGAGACCCTTCTTCAGACTGCCTGAACAGACTTCTTCAGTCTGAAGATGGGTCTCGAGCCGCCATCTCACCCATTCCTTCTATCCAGAGATGCTGCCATCAGTGTAAACCAGCAGTGTGAGCTACAAGGCGGATGCTATGAGGCTGCAAGGTGACTTGGATAGGTTGGGTGAGTGGACAGATGCACGGCAGATGTAGTATAATGTGGATAAATGTGAGGTTATCCACTTTGGTGGCAAGAACAAGAAGGCAGATTATTATCTGAATGCTGTCGGATTTGGAAAAGGGGAGGTGCAACGAGACTTGGGTGTCCTTGTTCATCAGTCTCTGAAAGTAAGCATGCAGGTATAGTAGGCAGTGAAGAAAGGTAATGACATGTTAGCCTTCATAATGAGAGGTTTTGAGTATATGAGCAAGGAGGTAATACTGCAGTTGTACAGGGCCCTGGTGAGACCGCACCTGGAATATTGTGCACAGTTTTGGTCTCCTAATTTGAGGAAGGACATTCTTGCTATTGAGGGAGTACAGCGTTAACCAGGTTAATTCCCGGGATGACGGGACTGACGTGATGAAAGAATGGATTGACTGGGTTTATATTCACTGGAATTTAGAAGGATGAGAGGATCTTATAGAAACATATAAAATTCTTAAGGAATTAGACAGGCAAGATGCAAGAAAAATGTTCTCCATGCGGGCGGGGGGGGGGGGGGGGGGGGGAGGGGAGTCCAGAACCAGGGTTCACTGTTTAAGAATAAGGGGTAGGGAATTTAGGACTGAGATGAGGAAAAACCTTTTCAGCCAGAGAGTTGTGAATCTTGGGAATTCTCCACCACAGAAGGCAATGGAGGCCAATTCACTGGATGTATTCAAGGGAGAGTTTGATATAACTCTTAGGGCTATTGGAATCAAGGGATATGGGGAAAAAGCAGGAACGGGGTACTGATTCTGGATGATCAGCCATGATCGCATTGAATGACGGTGCCGGCTCGAAGGGCTGAGCGGCTTACTCCTGCACCTGGTTTCTGTGTTTTGATCCTACTCACCAGCATCACATTTGTCATTTCTAACATCTCCAAAATTATGCTGCTTTAGACATCATTTGCATGTTCTTTCTGAAGAATTCAAATAAAGAGGCATGCAGAGGCATTTATTTGACAAATCGGCTCATAATTGCCTAAATTTAGATGCTAAAGGTCTGAAATGCTACAATTGAAACGTGTTCCATTGAACAGGTCAGATATAAAGAGAGTACTTAAAAATTGCTACAGGGAGGATATTATGTAAATTAAAACATAAGGTTTAAACAAATTGTGAATTTTAGTAAATCTTCTAAACATGGCTATCTCTTGAATGCCATTGAAGTTTGAAAGAGCCCTCAGTTCTACTAATTTGTGTGATTGTAGTCAGTAGGATAGATGGTTTAGAATAGCTATTATTTGTGGATCTATAATCTTGTACCTTGATATCTAATGATTTCAAAAACATTCTGAGCCTTATTAACATTAATTTTTATGGATCTTCATTGATATTGGTTAAATCATATAATTGGTAATGATATGGTTTATGCAACATCTATTACCAAGAATTTCTCCAACTTTTTTCAGAAATGAGTACTGATAAAGAATTTACGGAGTCCATTCTTGACGTAGAAGATCTTGTTAAAGGTGGCCACAAGCACAGGTATGATTTATAAATTGCAACAGAATTTCTTTTCAAAGTATATTGCTTTTAAAAGCCACATAGCACGACATCCAGAGGCTGCAACAAATCGTCCGATCAGCTGCGAAGGTTGCTGGCTGCAACCCCCCCCCCCCCCCCCATTAACGAACTGTACACTGCAAGGGCCAGGAAGCGAGCGGGTATGGTCATCTCTGACCCCTCTCACCCTGGCCACAAACTCTTTGAAGCACTACCCTCTGGAAGGCGTCTCTGGACTGTCAGAGCCGCCACAGCCAGACATAAAAACAGCTTTATTTTCCATGAGTATTAGCTCTACCCAATAACCAAAAGTCTGCAGCTTTTTTCCTCTGGTATTTTATTTCATTCACATGTTTAAACTATAAAGTTTTATTATTAATGTTTTATGTCATTCTTAATTGTTACTGTGTGACGTGTTGTTACTTGAAAGTGAAGCTCCAAGGCAAATTCCTTGTATGTGTACATGGCTAATGAATTCATTCTTTCAAATGATTTCTTAGAGTACTGGATAGCATCGTGTCTGTGTCTGGATCCTTTAAATTCTTAGGTGATGTGGTAATATAAAGAAAAATAATTATCGCAGAGGCATTGTTGGAGCAATTGCTTCATGACTCCATCAACCAGTGTTTAATCTTGGCTTCTGATGGAGTCTCCACATTCTCACTTTGACGCCACTGGTTTCCTCCGTCTGCTCCAATTTCTTCCCAAGACGGTGGTTTTTAGTGGCCACTATAATGTAACCCTTGCATGTAGAATCTGGGGATAGATGTGAGAATGTGTCTTGCTCGTGTAAACGGGTGCTTGTTGGTCAGTATGGACTCGGCAGGGCCAAAATTCATGGTGCCCAGAAGACCAGGATTTGAGAAACGCACATTCTGGAGAAAGCTATAGAGGAAAGGATGAACTTACGATAACATTTGAAAGATGAGAATGAAAATATTGAAATCGGCTCATTGTTGTTCCATTGGCCAAAATAGAACAATCAGTGCAGGAATGATGAATAAATTGATGTTGGGGTTAAATAGGATCTAGCAACCTGTAGGGTGGGAACTAGTTCCAGAGCACCATGGAGGAGTTTAAATGTGATGAAGGCCTGGACTAGTTATTGCAGTTGCAGACGGACTGGGGCTGGTTGGTGTAATGTAGACATAATGAAGTCAGATGACCACAGCATCAAATAGGTTGCCTTGGTTGCAAACAATTATTTGGGGGTGGGCTGGAGTTGGTCCAGGTTGAGTTTGTGCCAAAGGTCAAGGATCGTACCTTAAGCCTTCCGTGTATTTTAATTGGGCTCAGTTGCTACACATTCAGTTGTGGATGTCTGACCACCATTGCATTGTGGAATCAAAGGGTTTAAGGAAGATGACGGTGAAATAGACGGACGCTGTCAGCATGCCGATGTTTTTATTATTAAAGCATGTCCTGAGATGAGCTGGACTAAAGATTGGCGAAGATTTGTGGGGCGAGGCAGGGGAGCTGTTTCTTGGCTGTCCAAACATGGAGAGACCTGTGTTGTAAATTTCAATGATTCTTTGAAATTGTCTTTGAGTGAAAGGGTGCCTCCCAAATTTACAGAACCAGGATGGGAAAGGATTTGACTGGAGTGTTAGAGAAGGAATGTGGGTTTTCACCAAGATGGAGAGAAGAGGATATTGGGCCATTTTAAGAAAACAAACTTTTCTCCATGTCATCTGCTGACCAGAAAAATGAATACAACAGATGGCTTTGCTGTGGCCACTGAATACTTACTAACGTTCAATATCTGTTTGTGAATTCCTGATTTAAAATAAAAATAAAAATTAATGTAGCCAGAGTGAAATGGATTGTCTCATTTTTGCTTTTATATATTTTTTGAGCAAATTAAATTACTTAAAAGGATAACATCATCTTGCATGTTAAGCATTAACAAAAGATCCCAAAGAATTTTACATGAAAAATAAGAGGAATAAGAAGAGTATTTTTAAGCTGAATTAATAATAAAATAAAAACAATGTGCCAGAAACACTCAGCAGGTTGATTAACATTTGTAGAAACATAATGGCGCAGCTGGTAGAGCTGCTGCCTCACAGCGCCAGAGACCCAGGTTTGATCTGTCTGTGCAGAGTTTGTACATTCTTCCTGCATGTTTCCTCTGTGTTGTCCGGTTTCCTCCCACATCCCGAGGACTTGCTGGTTTCTAGGTTAATTGGCCTTTGGAAATTGTCCCCAGTGTGGAGGGAGTGGAAGTGAGAGTGGGATGGCCTCGAACTAGTGTGAAGGGGTAATTGTTGGTCAGCGTCGACTCAGTGGGCTGAAGGGTCCGTTTCCATGCTGCATCTCTAAACTACAACTAAGTTAAGTATCTTTAGTGAAAAGTAAAAGACAACAGCAGATATCTTTAAACTAAACACAAATGTTGATAACTTAGCTTAAGGATCAGTCGTCAAAATCTGGCACACGAATAGTGGTTAGTATGCTTTTGAAAATGCATTAAATAATTTAATTGCATGATGAAGGCAAAGTAACATTTAAACATCTTACAATTAAGATGGAGTCATGTTTATATAATGCTTTGCCTTGTTTGTAATACGTTTATAAATGTTTCTGTTGACCTTTTTGTTGTGTGGGAGAATCATTGACTATATAAAGTCAGCCATTTACAACACAAACCTCTTGAAACGTTCAGGTAGAAGTATATTTCAACTAATCAAAGATTGCATACATGTTGTGGGTAGTTGAAGATGAGCCATCTAGTTAATTAGAGATGTTTCAAAATTGTACAAAAATTAAGAATGATAGAAATAATTCTAAAAGCTGTCAGTAATGTTAATTTAGTTTAGAGATACAGCGCAGAAACAGACACTTCAGCCCAATGAGTCCGCACCGACCAGCGATCCCCGTGCACTGGCACTATCCTACATGCACTAGGGACAATTTATGATCTTTGCCAAAGCCAATTAACCTATAAACCTGTACGTCTTCGGAATGTGGGAAGAAACCAGAGGACCCGGGGGAAAAACCCACACGGTCACGGGGGAACATACAAACTCCGTAAAGACAGCATCCGTAGTCTGGATAGAACCCGAATGTTTGGTGCTGTAAGGTCATAAGTGAGAGGAGTAGAATTAGGCCATTCGTCCCATCAAGTCTACTCTGCCATTCAATCATGGCTGATATATATATATCTCCCTCCTAACCCCATTCTCGTGCCTTCTCCCTATAACCTCTGACACCTGTACTAATCAAGAAGCTAAAGGCAGCAGCTCTACCGCTGCCCAACCGTGCCGTACTTCAATTAAACTGAATGCATGCTGGAGGGAAAAGAAAAAAACAGTTAATGATTTCTAACCATTTTGTCTGGGACAGAAAAATAATGAAAATCAAGATAAAATGTTACGTTTATCGTGGTGTTAAACGTGTTCCTAAATAACTAAGTATCATCAAAAATGCAATTTCATTAATTATAAGTTCCACACTGAACTGTATTTTTTATCCTTCTTGGTACTGTTGTTTTAAACAGGGTTTGTCCTTACTATTTGTCTCGAGCGATGAAGCAGAACGCTGAAATAATCTTCATGCCATACAACTATTTACTTGATCCAAAGGTATTGTTCAATAGCATTTTCTTTATTTTCATGACTTGCCATGTTGTGATCTTTTGATATTTTTTTGAAACTCTTACTAATATCCATAACTCTTGGTGTTCTTGAATACAATCTTGAGTATTTGAAGAAATACCAATAGTGGATTTCAATATGCATATGTGTAGAATTAATACTAAAATCTGTTGAGCAATACAAAGTATATACTACTATGAAATATCATGTTTTGCAAAGCATCCCTTTATAATAAGCATGTTCCCTGATGCTAATTGTTTTGCTTAAGGACATCATGCCAATAAATTGGCACCCCAGTAAGTTTCACCTCGACATGCATTAATTAATTAAAAAGTTCATTAGGGTACTTCAAATTTCCTGCATGAGCAATTACTTATCTTCAATAAAACTCAACTCATCTTGGCATAAGCTTACGTGGTGTACTACTGGTCTGGACAGTTCTATTCTTTCTGCCGGTTTAGTCTATTTAAAATGTGTAGCGTTGAGCAGTTACATGATTCCATCTCTGCAGCAGAATTTAATGTCCAAGATTTTGTGGGGAAATTCTGGCAGTTCTGCACTTCATTACTAGCAAATCTCTGTGCAAGTGCCAGCACGTTCAGGGTTTTCTGTTCCATCTGCAAGAAACTAGAAGTCCTAAATGTGCTGATAATTCTGCACACAGTTTGCTTTGACTGATTTCAGCAAAGAACAGCAATGTGGGTTAATGTAATTTAGTATTTTGAATTTGCTATAAGTGTTTGTTTCATTTATTTTTTTTAGGTGTTTGGGTTTTGTGATCATAAAATGTTAAACAATGTAATTTTTGTAACAGACAAAATAGTCTGAAGAAGGGTCTCGACCCGAAACGTTACCTATTCCTTCGCTCCATAGATGCTGCCTCACCCGCTGAGTTTCTCCAGCATTTTTGTCTACCTTCCAGCTTTGTGTGTGTATCTTTGGTTTAAACCAGCATCAGCAGTTCCGTCCTACACAATTATTATTTTAAGTTTGATTCAAATTTGTAAAATGCATAATGCTAGTTTAGAACAGATAATGCATTATTATCATCTGCATGTCATGCAATAATTAAATATAAAGAAGGTTGTGTAAATAGCAGTATCGTATTATTGCAAAGATGGTTTCCAAACCGTATTATCTAAATGGGATCACTGATTCCCTGACAGCAGCTCTGTGATTTCTGCACTGAAAAATGTGCAAAAATGTTAGAATCTGTCTTTTTCATGATTTAATGATGGTGAATGCTGACTTGTTTTGCTGACATTACCACAGTTAAATTAAGAATTGTATCTCATCTGGAGTATTCTGTGGCAAGTCCTAGTAATGTTAACATTTCTATCTGGTCCAAAGAAAATCTTTTCTTTCTATAGGATTATTAAACCTTAAAATTGCACATTTACAATGCTTAATTAGAAACTGATATATCTTATTTGAGTGATAAAATGAGTTTAATTACAGATGTGAAATAAAATAAATGGCAAACATTTATATGAAATGTATTCATTTTCTTTCTCATCTGTTTATTTTATTTTTCAATTTTAACTTGAAGAAAGGACATGCATTTTAATTTCACATCAATTTATTCCACTTCTAGATAAAATCTAGTTTTGGAATAATAGCACTATTGTAACGTAGGCAATGTATTTCAACTTCTGTAAATTTCTTCAGAAACATTATTAAATAATTTACTTAAAATATTGGCATATCGTATCTGTTTAATTTTTGTATTTTTGCTCCCTAGAGTCGCAAAACTCATGATATAGACCTTCAAGGCACAGTCGTTATTTTTGATGAAGCACATAATGTGGTAAGTGTTTTAGGGGTGAAAAATTGTATTGTGTAGCAGCATCTTTACCCTCGCCTTCACCTCAGGAACGAGGATGACTTGCTTCCTCTCTGCTTTTATGGGTTCTGAGTTGGGCAAAGTGGGAACTAAAGATACTTCAACAAATGAGGCAAGGAGATGACTGACTGGGTAGGTGGGGGTGGTTTGTGAGCTGGTGATCTCCTTTCTCTACTTGCTCACAAGTCTCTATGCTTCAATGTATGGCCTCAATGTTCTCCTTACTGTCCCAAATAATACCCTCCTGGGTTTATGGAATGAACTCCCAGAGGATGAGTTGAGGCAATGCAAAGACATTTAGATGGGTATATTGATAGGAAAGGTTTCGAGGGGTTTGGACCAAATGTAGGCAAATTAGACTAGCTTAAATTGTGCATTTTGGTCGGCATGGACGAATTGGGCTGAAGGACTGGTTTCCATACCACCAGTATAACTACAATATGATCTATGTACCTCCCTCTCCCCTGATATTGGTCTGAAGAAGGGTCTTGACCCAAAATGTCACCCATTCCTTCTCTCCAGAGATGCTGCCTGTCCCGCTGAGTTACTCCAGCATTTTGTGTCAAACTTCACTGCAGCTGTAATGTAACTAACTGCTCTACTGTGATATAGTTACCAGATTCAATGCAACGGAACTAAGTGGATCTGTGGTATGTTATCATGGTATTCTATTATAATTACCAATTTTAATGATCAAAGTCAAAACACAGTTGCAGATTGTGCAATAAAGCTATGAAACTTGAATAGGTGATTTTGTGATATGCACAGGTTTAGGAAAAGCTTTTCTTTCCTTAATTATAGGAAAAAATGTGCGAAGAGTATGCTTCATTTGACCTTGCTCCTTATGACCTTGCTTCTGGAATTGAAACTGTTAATCTGATCCTGGAGGAAGAAGCAAAGAAGTTTCAACACATTGTCAACACAGATGACAATCCTGAATCAATCAACTCAGGTGTGCATTAATCCTTCAAGTGCCTGTATGGAATTATTGTAAATGTCTTCATTTGACTTTGGATTATTGATGAGAAATGGGGAATTTTATAATTTGCAAACTGGAATCATTGGGCAGTTTTTGGATGTCACCATTTTCTACTTCACCTTTCTGTCCCATTTTTCTGATTTGGTGTTTTTTGGGATCAATTCTAAGGTTTATCATAAAGCCATTGTATGATTGTCAAATGGGGAATGAATGACGGAGAACATTATATATGCATAACTACTATCATCTCCATGTCTGTGTAATGCTTCTAATGACTTGTTATTGTCCATTTAATGTCTGTGTCCGGACTGCGATTGCCCGGAGCAGATTATCATAGCTGAAAATTTATTTTTACCAAGTTGTAATGTAAATGTTAACATTTATTTCTCTAATTTTATCATTGAAAATAATTGCAGAGATAATCAGAACATCAAAAATAATTGCAGAGGTATTCAGAATAATGGTTTGATTTTGTTTCTAACAATATTTGTTTTGTGAGATTATTGCCCAGAAATTCATTCCTGGTTGGTGACACTAAATGCATTTGTACAACAGAGACGGCACATTCTTCGTTGATTAACAAAATGAACTGAACTGAATTTCAGCGGCAGAGTAGAATGCACCTTCACAATGCAGGGTACTGTTAGTGCTGCTGGCCAGTAATGAATTTAATGGCACATGCAGTCTGAAAACTATTGAACATGCAAATAATTTTTCAGAAACATAGAAATGCCCAAATGTAGATCTAGGTTTGAAAATTCATATTCAAACTTGAATTTTCTTGTTGGGAATCTTATCTAATCTAGAATCTACTGTACATTTGTGCATTTCCCTTTAAAATAGATGGTTTTATTTGGTTTGCTAGATTCTCCTATGATGGAATACAATTTAAAATTGAAAATAATGAAATGCCAATCTTTCATGGACTTTGAATAAGGTATTTTACATAGTGGAGAAGATTATTTTGAGATTATTATGCAACGAAAACTAGTGCTGAAAGAATTCAGCTCGACAAGAAAAATATAAATCAATTAACATTTAATTTGAAAACCCTTCGTCAGAATCCACATCATATCTTTTCCGCAGGTGCTGCTTGACTGGTTGACTTTTAACATTTTGCATTGAGTTCAGTTTCCAAAGTCTGCATTTTAAATAGTTTTCTATTACTGTTGAAATTATGCAATTTGTCTGTTTTAGGAATGAAAATGGATTTGAGTGATCTAGCCAAAATAAAAAGTAAGTTGGTTTAGAATTTCAAAGATAACTTTTATTATTGTTTTATTATTGTCATTAATTATTAATATTTAATGTTTAGTGTTTTCTGAGTCATTCATAACTGTCACTGTATGTCAGTTGTTACTGGTGGGCAGAGCACCAAGGCAAATTATTTGTATGTGAATACTTGGCCAATAAACTTACTTACTTACTTAATGAGATATAATTAGGAGGAGTAAAATAGCATTGGCTGTTAGTGAAGATGAACAAAAATATACTTTGGCAGTTGCACAATAACCATTTATATCAATGTAATATCAATTATTGGAAAGATTACAATGGTTGGCTATGTCGAGAGTGAATAATTTTAAGATTTGATAGCGTAACTTAAAAGTTAAAATTTAAAGGATATATTTTTAAAGAGGTAACAAAGTGGATCTATTTGGGAAGTGTCACCAAGGGTAGGATTGAGCTGATTGAGGATTCTGTTGGTGATGAGGAGGATTTAAGGGATGGTGTACAGGAGACTAGAACGCCTGACTGAGATCTTATTGGGATTGGTAACTGCTGAGGTTTTGATGTGAATTTTTGATCTGATTTAGCAGGTTAATTTTTTTTTTCTCGGTAAGTATGGGTTATTTATTTTATTCGCTCTGTACAGATATTAATGCTTGATAGATAAAGCAAAATGTGAGACATTCAGATATGAGAATAAGTGCCAAAATCACCACTTTTCTTAGCTGCAAACTAATAAAATTACTTTTTAAAATTTATCTCCTGGCATTGAAAGAAATCCTCCTTGACCTGGAATGCACAATAGATTCTATTGAATTGTCACCAAATGGAAGTGGAGTGACTAAACCCGGAAGGTATGAATTAACATTATTATTTTTCCTTTCTCAATAATAAAGTGTGGCACCAAGATATATTTTGTACCACTGATTTAGCAATGGATTAAGCATCTAATGATGTTACAATCAGGAATGTAGAAATGCAGTTCATGAATTCAAGGTGAAGTATCAGTTGGAGTTCATGTTTTTATCCTTACAACACAGGCCTGGAGTATAAATTGACCTCTTGCATATCACAGAGAGTGATACGCTTCCTGTTGCATGCACGGTGCCAAGAACCTCTCATTACCCAGAGTAATTTTGGAGTGGATAGAAGGTGACAGTCTTCAGCACCATGTTGATCTGGTGTATCGCTGCGATGGCAGGCAGATGGCATTGTTATGAGGGCAACAGATGCACACGCTATTGGCCAAGCCTTGATCTACTTGCGTGATTTAATGCCCAGGCAAATGCTCACCTACAGAATTGTAGGAAGAAACCAGCATTAGAGGGTTGCCTTCTAAAGATTAAAGGAAATTAATAAAGAGCAGGAAGATAAATGTTAGTAGTGCTATTTACCAATAGGTTATTGTTTTGTTTAAAATAAATAGAACAGAAAATAGTGTTTATTATTTTCTAGCATGTATGATGAATTGCTGCAGTATCTTGCATTGTCATGAAAATACCAGCCACGTTTGGCATATAGACAGTGTAAAGTTGCATGCAAGTCATCGTAAAAGGGAAGTGATACTCAATTCAAAACCACACGAGTACACATGAAACCAAAGAAACATTGTGCTACAAGCTGTGCCTTCTTGCTGTCTCTCCATTTGTCCATGCCGTGTTCATCTTCAACGATTTCCAGCTCTGCTTCATTCTCATCCACAAAATGTATCTACTTTATTCTTGTCATTAGCAACAATTATGTGGATACTCGATCAAACACAATCTGACTCCGCTGTCTCTGGATTAGATGACAAATTAAACTAGAAAAAGCATCTAAAGCATATAAACATTTGAGTCAGAGCATCTTGACGCAATAAACACAAAACTAATGACTGCTAGAAATATACAAGTAGGTCGAGTCATGACAACAATAATAGTAAGATTAAACGAGAACTTACCAGTTCGAAGTTTGATCTTTATTTTGTGAGGAGTAACGATGAGGGATTACGTGCCCTCCACTCCACACCCTCATAAAGTAAATGATCATCTGGTAGTTCTAAATCTATGATGAGCCTTACTATCTTACTCCGGCTATTGTGTTCTGTGTTTTTCATGCCGCTGCTTTGAAGTATGCCGTTCCAGCGCTAGGTGGGCCTTCTTCACGTAATCCCTCATCGTTACTCCTCACAAAATAAAGATCAAACTTCGAACTGGTAAGTTCTCGTTTAATCTTACTATTTTACTTCGGAGTCACGTGAGTGACTACGTGAAGAGTTTGAAGCTTTCTGTGTTTTTCATGTCGTAGAATTTATTCCATACGACAGTCCGGCTCATTTAACACAGTAACGAGCGAATAACACATTTTTCCCCAAACATTGCCTCAAGTTATGTGATAAATTATTTCACATTATAAAGAATAAAAGTAATGCCCTTTCCATCGAAAGGCAAGTTTATCACAAAATACCAATTGATATATATATTTTGATGGCATGACAAAGCAACAATTATAGAGAACCCAACACTGCGTGTCCAAACCTGACACCATGACTGGTTCCTTTTTACTTTAACATTAATTTACACCCTCCTGCGGCCTTGCATCTTTGCTCGAGTGGCTCATCCCGTGCCATTCCTGTGAATATCTACCTCATTAACAGAGTGATTTTCCACCTTTCAGTGTCTAGTTCCACTGAGTGTATCCAATTTCTAACCATCTAGAATTCATTCCTCTAGAACCATCAGTTTTTACTGAACCTAATGTGGTTTTTGTGTGTAATAAGCAGTCTCATTACCACAGAGACTCTTACCTACTGCAACATATTTCATCAATGTACACACACACACACACACACACACACACACACACACACACACACACACACACACACACACACACACACACACACACACACACACACACACACACACACACACACACACACACACACACACACACACACACACACACACACACACACACACACACACACACACACACACACACCCTCACACACACACACACACACACTTTATTTAATACATCAGCATATTATTTTCAATGTTTAATTTTTGAATCATAGATAGAGTTAGAGTCCATTGCCTCAATTCAGGATTATTTACACACACACACACACACACACACACACACACACACACATATTTATTAATATCTACATATATATCCCTTTCCATATCGGGATATTATGAATGCACCTGATAACTTCTTGGTTAATATATTGTCCGTTAATAGGACAGTAACACTCTGAGCCCTATTATTGGCTCTATCAATTAGATACTCAGAAAAATGCAATCCACAAGGAACTCACATATATCTAATATGATAAAATAACTTTACTGTATACACAGACCACCAATTTCTTATAACAAAATATTGTTTTTTAGACTTATATTTCTGCAAATTGCAGGTATAACACTTCTTTTATACATAATTATTTTATTGATATGTTGTTATATTAGTTAACATTCATAGACTTCTTTGACCATCAGCTGTTGTAATGGTCTGGTCAACCTGCAGATAGTCAAATTCATATTTTCATGTCATGGATGCTTTTGTACAACAATAAATTACTGCAGGGTTTCACAAACCTGGAGATCCCAGCGGGTGCAGCAGCATCCAAAGAGCGAAAGGAGACAGGCAACGCCTCGGGTCGAGACCCTTCCTCAGACTTCAATAAATTGCTGCAACTATGAATCATCACAAGTAGTTCAACATCACACAATATTTATGAAACCATGAAGGATCCGTATTAGGCCACCAAAAATGCCTCTGGCAGTGTCCTGCTACATTTTCATCAGACACTGCCCTATCAAACAAAATGAGGAACACAAAAGAACATCTTTTCCTCATGTAATTGGGAGAAAAGCATCCACCTTCCCTGTTCTTGGTTTACCCACAAGAAACATTTGAAAGATCGGTGATTTAATCTGTATGCAACCAGATTAATCGTAAGTAATCCATATTAATGACAATATGTTTTTCTCCCAAATTTGTTGTCTCCGATACCATTGTCTCTTCCTTAGAGATAAACAGGTGGACTAAACTTTAAAATATGCCACATCTGTTTACTCAGATAATCCCATGATTGTTATTTGACTTATCTTGTGTGTTTTAACATATGCCACAGCCGTGGTATTGTTCATCTTGATACGACATGGACACTTCCATAATAAAACAATCGATATTTAATCCATAACTCCTTATACTTCAATAATTAATACAAATGTTTGGAAAATTTCTTAGGACAAACCATTTATGCTCACCTGGTATTATTGTCCGCAGTCCCAACAAGAGACGTATCAATTATTCTTATAAGAATAGATAATATTCTTATCTTTACCCAAACATTCACAGAATCTGTACGTCATCTGTAACGCTTCAGTTTGCAACAGCTGTTAATCTTATAGTTGAAGCAGCTTGTGAACCTTTTTTACATTACTTTAATAATGATAACGTATCATTTGATATTTGCATAAGCCTCTTCACAAAGGCATACATATTCTTATAAGCTTCTGTATTCCTTCTTTTGGAACTTTATTTATTCTTTACCTAACCTAATGGAGGGACAAAGCATGTCAACAACAATGAGACATATTTGTATCATGGAACAATTTTTCCCCCCTCTTATGGTGCTGAATTACTTCTAAATTCAAAATAGTAATGTATGAATATTTTATTAATGCCTAAGTACGCTTTATGTAATGGGTCAGGTCCTTGCCTTCCACCAGGTTTGTAATTGCAGCACTAATTTGCAGCTGACTCTTATACCTTCCAATTTAAATGTAATCAAGATAACCCATGACCATGACCTCATTAGTGCAAGTGCTGATCTTTTATCAGCATAATTGTTCCTTCAGTATTCTGTTTAACAGCCTTGAACTGGTTTAATCCTTTGGACAATGTTTTAACTTGCACAGCTTGACCCACTTTAATTAATTTCAAGCACCTGTAATATTGATTAACACTTTGTTAATAGCAACTGTATTTCCATGTTCTAGATGTTTCCATTTTCTTACACTGTGAAAGTGTATATAAAATGATGTTTTGTATGGTTTATACCATCAAATCTTTACACTGAGGTAATTTTATAATATACATGTACGTACCCCTTCTTTATTGAAATTACTTTTGAGTGCAAACCTAAAATCAATTTTTAAGGTTTTCTTATACAGGTGAACCAATCCTTCCTTAGTTATATTAAATTAATGATCATAATACACCTGTAATCCCCCACAATTGGAGATTTCATGAACTTATTTTGTAACCAGATGTTTGCACCTCTTCAACGTACTTCAAGCCTTCTTTTCCCAATTATATGGGTTTGGATAAGGCTATGTTGGATTATACCACTTCTGCCTTTGTTTTGATACATTATCAAATCTTTCATTGGATCATAGTTTTTTCCCCCAAAGTTTAAAGATCAGTAGTCTGTTCTTTTGTAATCAATATCTTTGATTTATCATAAGGCAGGTTTATTCCATAATAATCAGGAGTTTAACATAACCTGATTTGTATTGATCTGCAAATCTATAGTGCAGATTTGGTAAATTATATATATTTCTTCCCATTGAGCTCCACAAACTGATGGCAATTTATTTTATTTTAAAAGTATTAGTTATTTGCACAACGTTTTTATTTTATTTTTATTTTTGAATAGTAATGCCATGCACCATTTTGAAATACTTTGAAATTGTATTTCTTATATCTCATATAATTTGAGACATGGATATCATAAACGGATTCACCGTTGATATCTTTATAAAACATAAAAGTTTTATCGTATTCTGCTGTTTCAATCATTACAGCTTTGGTGAGGTTTTTTTTTTCCATGTTTATTTTTCATGGCCTCACTCATCATTAGTTCTGCTGTTTTAACCATAACAGCTTTTAGTGAGACCAACTTAATTTTGTAATTTTCCATGGCCTCACTTTTTATTCAGGTGTTGTGCATACACCTGTGTGTGTGTGTGTGTATATATATATATATATATATATATTTTTTTTTATTTTTTTTTAATTTTTTTTTTTGGTGCTGTGGTGGGTACTTCATGACCAGCCACCACTATCAGTGCATTTTTAGGGTCAGTTTTTGCATTTTATTTTTCACTGCCCTTGTTTCTCCTGAGTTTTTCCCCCTCAAGGAGACTACCTTCAGAAAATCTGAGGTAGATATTCGCACCATATTTCATCATATTTTTTCCCTTTTTATATGTGAAACCCCCTTAGGGTATGTTAGGGAATATTTCCATTATTTTCCGTCTGAAGGCCTTTATTAACTTTTTTAAATTACGGCCTTTCTGACTTATTTAAAATTTCCCCCCCTGTAAAAAGTTTGTGGAGCATCTTAAACTCCCTACCGTATTTTTAACGGTCACCAGTATCGGAACCGGCCCCGTAATTAATCTCCCGTCCCGATCGCTGGGTATTCCCCCGGGACGTTCTTTTTCAAACTCCGTTGTTTTAACAGAGTATTTCTGTTTTATTTTAATCTTTTACTTTACTTTTGTTTTTAAATTCATTTTAAATCCTGGTCAATACACCAGGCACGGAGTGTTCCAGACCCTAAAAGTTTTTCAACTGCACTTACCTGCCGATTCCGTACCTACCGCTGTCGAGGAGCTGCCTCTGCAGCTCCTGCTTCTGCCGTCAGTGTCGACGTAATGCCGTTCCACCGCCAGACGGGCCTTCTTCACGTAGTCACTCACGTGACTCCGAAGTAAAATGGTAATTTATAACCTGCTCTGTCGAATTTATTTCAACTGAACGCATTAATCTAACTCGTCACCAATGTAATTTAAGAGGATCATCCATTAGTTTTGGGTTAACCTGATTAATCTCTACGAGCTATCATATCAATTGTCCCCCTGAGTTACTTCAGCATTTTGTGTCTTCCTTCAGTTGAAACCAGCATTGGCAGTTCCTTCCTACAAGCACTCAATTCTACAAATGTTTGGTATTTTCTAGTGAAGTGTTTCATATTCCGCACGCAATGGTTTACCAAGCGTTGGATGATGCTTTCAAAGCTTTTGAAGAATGCTGTTGTGAGCAGACTTGGGTGTATTACTCAATAGTTCACTCGGTCAAGGGGAATGGTCAGACAGCACACAGGGGAGGACTGGCTCCTTGAAGAAAATGAGGGGAGTCTGCAGGAAGGTGCATCTGTCCAAGGTTTCTGAGAGTGACTCTCCAATTAGCAACTCTGCAATACAGAACGTAAGATATATCTACATTCCAATAAAACTAGTATAAACCAGGACATTAGAAGAACATGCTCCAATAGTATTGCAATAATCACAGAATCTAAATTAAGAGTGCAGAAAGTTAATGTAGTTGATGAGAATTGATTTTCTGGTTCATTATGTTATGGAAACAAGAGAACGAGCTATTTTTAATACCAGCAGTACTAAAGGTTTAATTAATAATCGGGTATTGGGGGAAGAGAAATCCTAAAATAATTAAATCTTAAATAATGATTGAGAATTATTTAGTGTAATCTAAAGCAGGACCTTATTTCTAAACAATGTGAACAAAATTGTGAAACTATTTTTAAAAGTTGCAGAGTAAACAACCAATAGACAATAGGTGCAGGAGTAGGCCATTCGGCCCTTCAAGCCAGCACGGCATGATCAATGTGATCATGGCTGATCATCCACAATCAGTACCTAGTTAACAGAACAATTAGCCTAACATTGTAGTGAGGGAAATGCCAAAATCCATGATTAAGCCAAGTAAAATCAGAAGGCTTTGATAATAATCAGATTGGAGTGAGTCATTGTGGTTTTATGAAAGAGATACCAAGTTTGATACTTTTATTTGGTATAATGGGTAAATTTGGAACCATTTGATATTGTATTTTTGGAGTTTCAGTAAGGCTTCAATGAGTAAGAGCACGTGAGATTTGGAATAAATTGCTAATGTGGACTAAAGATTGGCTAATGAATAGAAGACAGAATAGGAATGAGTGGGTTATTTGGACGCTGTGACAAAATTGATGAAATGACCGAGTGTGATATGAGCAAATTAGCTCTGGTGGAAAACCAGACTTCAAGGAGATACAAGGAAGCTAAGAGAATAGAGAGATATAAGCAAACTAAGTGAATGAGGATAAAAGTGAGGTTGTGTATTTTGGTTGTAAAAATGGAAAGAGTTTTTTAAATTTTGAGAGATTGAAGAGTATTTGGAAAAACGTGGACAACAAAAGTTAAGAAATAAGATCATTCATTTCGGGTGCGTAACTTGTTCAAAGACAATACCAATTAATAACCGAAACTTGACCATGATATGATCTGAGTTGCTAAAATGCAAAAGCCACTGCAGATTTCACCTTGTATGCGAGTCAATTGTAGAATTTGAGAGGGGATTGATAGAATGGGATTAACATGGGATTATTGTAAATGTGTGGATGATGGTCATCAAGGACTCAATGGGCCAATTTCCCTGCTGTATCTCTATGGCTCTTATAAAAAGCTGCAACAATCACTGATTCTTGGTAGCATACAGAATGATGTTACTGGATTCATTCTTCAAATTGCTGTGATCCTACGTTTTAACTAATGAAAGCAACTATGCCCGAAACTATTTGCTTAATTCCTCCCATTTTATTAATTGGAAGTTATAATTTTAAACATAAGTATAATTATGGCAGTCCTGGATGAAGTGGTAATGCCTTGTGACACATAACGTGCATATTCTTCCATGTGCCAGTACTAACAGCACTGTGTGTCCTCTTGTATGTATGTATATTCCATCCCAGCTGAAAGACAAAACCATATTAACTTAAGGAAAAAAAATGTTTTTACTTCCTGTGGATAAATTTCTTTTTTTTTCCTCAAGTTAATATTTTTATTCATTTACAGCTTCATCTATGAATTATTTGCAAAAGCACAAATGACCTTCCAAAACAAGTCTGCAATTTGTGAAGCTCTGGAACAGATTATAACTGCTGTGTCAGAAAGTAAGTATTTGCACTTCATTTTAATTTTCGTAATCCCTCAAACTCGTATTGGCGGAGAAATTTAATTACATAGTGCAGCATTTACATTGTTTAAAAAAACATTCTCACAGTGTAACCCAACCCTATGTAAACATAGTACACTTGCATTGTTTAACCATTGGGGAGTGGGTGAAAGTAAGGAAGAGGGAATTAAGAAAGATTTTATGGACACCACCCTATGCAATTTGATACAACTTTACATGTGCAATAATTTATTTATTGGGTTCCCAGAGGGTTTCCTTATAACTTTCTTCACAAAACATGAACCATTTATAAAGTATACAAAGAAAGTTTTGAAGTCTATACAATTAAATGAATATTTATAATGGTACTGTGTACATGTAAGTGGGTGCTAAATATTTTTAGCTGATAAGGTTCAGGGAAATGAACTGATGAATGTATAAACATCTATTTACTTCACATGACAATCAAAAAGGAAGCTATCGGAGCACTATGAATTATTTATATTAATTGTGTAACTTCTACATGTATAAACATTTGGTGGTAATCACCTAGATTGCATGAGGTGTCCTTATTGATACCATTTATCCATGAATGTGTGCATTATATTCTAATTTGAGTGTGTTTTTCAACCAGTACATTTTTTTTTTTACTTAGAAAAATAATGCTAAAGTAGAATATAACAAAGTCTGCTGAAAACATCTGAAATCTGTTTTTGATATTAAAGCCAGTAATTTTCCTCTTCACACCCTGTCCTTGCTGGGAAGTTAGCAAGAAATTTCATTTTAGTTTAGAAATGCGGGCGCAGAAACTGGCCCATTGAGTTCACGCCAACCAGCGATCCCTGTACACTAATACTATCCTGCACGCTAGGCCAATCTACAATTTTTACTGAAGCCAATTAAGCTACAAACCTGTACAACATTGGAATATGAGATTAAAGCTATTTATTTATTTATTTATTGTCTTAGATACTGGAATATTCACCAATACAAATGGATTGCAAAAAATAGCTGATATTCTGCAGGTAAGAATTTTTTTTTGAAATATGATGCCATAACATTTTTTTTTAATGCAATATTTTTACATCTCAGAAGCTCAATTATGGGTCAAATGCAATACCGAGTTTAGTAGTGCCTCAATCTGACAGTAACTGGAGCAAAACAAAACTGCAGATGCTGGAAATTTGAAATAAAAGCAAAAAGTGTCTAGCAAACCACACGGCATTCTTCAGAAACAGAATCAATGTTTCAGATCATCAGGAGCAGAGAAATGAAATATCAAACACATTTTATCAACTCGAGTTTGTTCTACCTCTCAGTTTAATTCTATTCCTCACTTGTTTCCATGTAATCTGTTCTTTCACATGCCAATTAACTCCCCCAGATTATCCTACCACTTGTCTACATTAGGTGTACCAACATCCTCCCCCTCAGCAATTCCTTGGGATGTGGGAACAAACATGAGCATCCAGGGAAAACCTCTGCGATCACAGGGAGGACATCCAAACTCCACAGAGGCAGCGCTGTAAATCAGTGCTGGAATTGAGAGGCAGCAGCTCTACTTACTGCATTATTGTAGCTAGATAGCACAACGCTGTTGATAACACAATGTTTCTGTGATAAATTGGTGTTGCTGATAATGGGTCGTTCTTTTCAGATTGTTTTTTGCATAAATCTTCCTGAGGGTACTACTGCGGACACAATGGGTCAGAGCGCTGCCAAGCATTACAAGGTTATCTTTGAATTTTATTTTATTTTTCAGTCGTATTCAAACAATGTTATTGCTCGACATAAATCATCATGACTTTTGTAAAATGTTTAGTTGCTTTGTAAGATTGTCAATTCTCTTATTCACATCCTTAAGAGGTATATTGGAAATGTGCAGTGCAAGTTTACTCAGATTCTGAAAGTTTCATTATGGTTATTACTGTATATTCCCTGCACATTCAGAACTATATATTCCAGATATATGTTTGCGTATCTACTCTAACTGAGGGTAATATTTAACCATTTTTGTTGTTTTGTTATGAGTACAAAGTTTACTCAATGTTTTAATAACTGCCATTTCCATTTTGCTGCTGTACAAATAAATGCAGTTTTTAATTTCAATAGGTTCACATACACCCAGATAACAGTGGGAACAAGAAACAGCAGAGAACCGATTTATGGACTTCGTCAGTTACAAAAAAACAAGGTACAAATACTATAGAAGATATATACTATAAGGGACTGTAAATGCTATAATTTGGAGGTGGGAAAAACAACCTGCTGGAGGAACTCAGTAGATCAGGCAACATCCATGGGAAGAAATGGACAGTCAATGTTTCTGTTCAAAACCGTTCTTCTGGACCCTTCATTATGGATGTTCATCTTCAACCTGATGCAGGGTCTCGACCCGAAATGTCATCTGTCCATTTTCCACCACAGATGCTGCCTGACCCGCTAGTTCTTTCAGCAGATTGTTGCTGCAAATCTAATAGGAATAGTTCAACTATCAATGGAGCATAATATCAGTAAAAATTTAACAATTATTTAAACATGTTCTGTTTGTGGAAGGTCTAAATGTGAGCTGAGTAATTGCGATATTTCACAAAAGGCAACTAATGTCAGCACTTCAAAGGAAGTATTCTAAGAGATCCAGGAATATCTATCTATATATTACCAAAACTCTCATCTTGTTTGTTTAAATGTCTGCCAGTGAGTGAGATACTGAAATTATGCCAAATGGTACACGATAGCACTACAATTTTTGCACCACCTCACTCACAATTGTCCTGTGGTGTGTTTTCAACAAGTTATTGACATTTTTATTTTTTTTAAACAGCGCACCCACTTGCCTTCCCCCCCATCCCCCCCCACGACATCGTCTCTGTCCTACTGGAGAAAAGGGGCCGGTAGTAGTTTTATCTGGGGAGGTGAGGAGGGAGAGTGGGGGGGGGGGGGAGATAGAGGGCGAGGAGAGAGACTTATGGGGGGCGGGAGGGAGTGACTGAGGGTAGGGCAAACGAGAGGAGGGGAGAGTTGAGCGGTGGAGGACGGGTAAGAAGAGGGAGGGTCAAGAGGAGGGGGACGTAGTGTTGGGTGGGGACTATGGCTGAGTTTGTGGAATATTGTGTTGGGGGAACGGGTTGCGTTGGGGGAATGGGTGAGTGGTGGAATATTGTGCTGTGGAACGGGTTGCATTGGGGGACCAGGCCTCCGTGGGGGCTATGGGTGAGTGGTCGAATATTGCCTTGGGGAAAAATGACATGGCAGGGACCTAACGGGTCCCACTTGTCTTTTTTTTTAATACTTCGTCTGTAACCAATTAGTAAAACTATTTACAGCAATAGAATATTTCACTGAGTTCGTCCATGTTTGTATTGATGTTGCATGCAAGCTTCAAGTTAACTCACTTTATCAAACTTTGCCAGTATTGATGCCTTTCTTCACCATGTCTGTATCTAGCCTTCCTTTAATTGTATCTATATTTCCCTTGATGTTGCCAAAAAATAGTTTTCTTTATGATAACTCTTTGAATGAGGAGAATTTATATTTCTATTCACTTTTATGCAATGTTTGGGCATGGCCACCTGGACTATCATTTATTGTCATACCTGCTGACACTGGGAGCCAATATCTTGAACCACTAAAGTCCTTCTGGCAAAAGTACTCCCATTGTGCAGTCAGACAGAGTTCCAGGATTTGGGACCAGGGATATATATCCAAATTAATATGATGTGCACCATAGAGTGAGGCATGTAGGTGGTCATACCCTTGTCCTTAACCTTTTAGGCTGTAGAGGCCATGCAGACATGGTTTTGCCCAGCTGAAGAACTCCACTACATTTTATAAATATGTGGAGGCGAGAGTGAACGCTGGCACAATTGGCTGCCGCTGCTCTCTCTCCGAATTGTGTATTGTTGCTGTATATGTTGTTTTTGTTTTATACTTGTGTTAATTGTAAGGTGTCCTTGAGGTCTTGAAAGGCGCCCTATAAATAAAATGTATTATTATTATTATAAATGATGTTTATGGTGGTTTATGGGGAACCATTTATTAGTGGCTATCTCATAACTGTTAATTTTGATTTTTATCCCTTCATTCTTCCCATGGACCCTCATACAGAGCTGTATTTCCAAGAAACTTCCTATTCAATCAATTATCAGAATTTTTAAAACCCTCTGTATTAGGTACTCACTTGGTCTTATCTTTTCTGGCAAAAAACAGTGTAATCCTGTTCTGACCTAAAGTGAATCTGAATTTACATGTATCCATTACCCACAGCATTGAAGATTTCAAAACATATTAACGAGTGGAAACACAATTGCCACAAAAATACTGTACCACTAAACGAATTGTCTTTGAGTCTGAACAAGGGTCCAAACCTGAAACGTCACCTATCCATGTTCTCCAGAGATGCTGCTTGATCTGCTTAATTGCACCAGCACTCTGTTCAGATTAATTCTATAGACACTAAAAGCTACAATGAGACAGCACAAAAGAAGATTGTTCAGCTTTGTCTATGTACAGTCACCTTGATACCAAATTGGTATCACTCTGCTGCTCTTTGTTTCTTTGTTCTGCAAAATAGGTTCTAAATCTGAAAAAGAAATCTAGTTTACAAGTTTGAAATTGCATCTGGTCTATACAAATCATCTCTTGGAAAGAAATAAATGAAAAAAGA
This sequence comes from Okamejei kenojei, assembly GCA_035221665.1. NCBI lineage: Eukaryota > Metazoa > Chordata > Chondrichthyes > Rajiformes > Rajidae > Okamejei > Okamejei kenojei. The sequence goes on from CM069150.1 coordinate 41,168,321, forward strand.
AGGCATGAGGTACTTGCTGGAAATATATGGTCGGATGAAAGAGGGAGACTGAGCTGGGGAAAACCATGAAGCCTAGAAAAAAAGCACTCGGGTACCATCAGAATTGGCTGTGGAGGTTTGGTGCTGTTGTTAACGTTGAACTTTTGGTACTTAAAAAAAAAAAATCCTGGCTCTGTGTAAAACAGATAAAAAAATTAAGCATCATCTTAGAAGTGATTCAGTAAAGTTACTGGAAAAGTCCTTTATGTGATTATAGAGATTAACCATCAAATGTCTCATTGGATCCTGTGGGCTTCATTTTGTACACTGTCCTTAGTGGTGTTTATAATGCTCAATTGTAGAATTCATCAAAGATGTGAAATTGTGCGTTGGGCTTGGAATTGTTTTTGGCAACCTATCATTGGTTTAGATTTAAGTGACTGCAGATATACTGAAAGATAACCTTGGTCAGATTGAGGTCATTGCTGTGGTGTGGCCAGAGCAAGTAATTCAGTAAGTATACCGTTTGTGATAGCATGTATTTGCTTGCATGAACAAATAAATCAAAACAACATTTATCTCAGAAATTAAATATTTGTGTTACTATTTATATTATGGATTGCACCAATAGGCCATTTTCGCAAGCTCCAAATTATCTGTCTGAGTTGTATTTCAAACAATGTAACTGTCTGATGAAAGGTTTTCATTTGCCACAATTGGCTAGAGCACTAAAAGCCTATAAACATCAATTTAAACATCAATATAAAATCTCAAACTTTTGTGGAGTAAAATAATGTTCGCACGAAACATGAGAAACTTGACTTCAGAGAGTGAATAAGACATATGATTCTTGAAGGGAAATTGGATAAAAGAATCAGAAGGTGATGAGAAAAGACCAAGTGTTCTGATAGATGTACTGTTTAGTAGGAGCATTTTAGTATGTATTTTATTCATTATTAATATGTATCATAGCAAATGGCTATAGGACCCTTATTATGCAGCCTCTGAATTTTACGGCAGAATTCTAATTTGAGTTTGAAATGATACATAGTTCAATAACGATGGAAAAGACTTTGTTACATGATAATAGAATTTTAGGGGGAAAAAAATCATAGTTCCCTTAGGTATGCTCTGTGAAATGTATATTTATAAATTAATCTTTAAAACAATGTTTGAGTCCATTTAAAGCTACCTTGTTTATAGCATGTATAGATGCATGTTATTTTTTTTTAACGATAAATTCTGTATCCAGATTATATTGGGCATCTCATTCAAACGTTGCAATTTAATCATCGTTATCATTATTCTTTGTTTTTATTTAAACAATGGTTCTAAGGGTATCAATAGCAAGACCAGCATTTTTATTGCCATCCCTAACGACCCTTGAAGTCCTCCACCACCTTGAACTTGTGCACTCTTGGGATTGTTGGGGAGCAACTACAGTATTTAGGACTAGGGGTACAATAAACAGCAGTATCCTTGTGATAAAATGAACGGCAGATTCGGGTTTTTACCAAAGATAAACTCACACTACTGGTGTAACACAGCGGGTCAGACAGCATCTTTGGTGAAAATGGATTGGTGACGTTTCGGGTTAGAATTCTTACTAACTGTATCCTTGTGTCACATTCTGTCTGAGTATATTCCTCAGTAGTGTAATTGTAGAAAGGACATGTAAAAGCGACCCAAATAATTTATTGGTAGAAGTTAAAAATCTGTCATTTTGCTGCTAATGTAGGTACCTGATAGAGTCATCCAGTGTGGAAACTAGCCCACTGACCGACAGTCCATCCTGCTGGTGTTTGGCCCATATCCCTCCACATCCGTCCTATCCATGTGCATAAGTGATGGGAGCAGAATTAGGCCATTCGGCCCATCAAGTTTACTCCGCCATTCAATCATGGCTGATCTATCTTTCCATCACAACCCCATTCTCCTGCCTTCTCCCGATAACCCCTGACGCCCGAGCTAATCAAGACACTACCAATCTCTGCCGTGTGTGTGTGATCGATGGGGTCAGCGGGCCGAAGGGCCTATTTTCGCGCTGCATCTTTAAATTAAACTAAAAACACTCAAACCAGAGGGAGTCTAAAGAAGGGTCTCTACCCGAAACCTCACCCAATTTCTTCTATCCAGAGATGCTGGCTGCTCCATGGAGTTACCCCACACAACTAAAGCATGGAATAGTCTTCACCCTACCATAGTTACCCACCCTGACGCAACTAAATGTAAGGTAACCCTTTTTTCCCCAAGAACCCTTTTTTGCTTAAGTCCACCCTCCACAACCAGTTTAAATTGCATTTGGAATATTCTTGGAGGACCAGGAAACCAAGAAGCAAGAGTTACTCCAGGGAGTTACTCCAGCTCTTTTCTGTCCAGGGCCTCCTCCATGGCCAGAGTGAGGCCCACCGTAAACTGGAGGAGCAACACCACCTATTTCGCTTGGGTAATTTGCACCCCAGCAGTATGAACATTGACTTCTCCAATTTCAGGTAGTCCTTGCTTTCTCCCTCCTTCCCCTCCCCTTCCCAGCTCTCCCACAGCCCACTGTCTCCGCCTCTTCTTCTTCCCGCCCCCACCCCCCCACGTCAGTCTGAAGGGTCTCGTCCAGAAACGTCGCCTATTTCCTTCGCTCCAAAGATGCTGCCTCACCCGCTGAGTTTCTCCAGCATTTTTGTCTACCAGCTCCAGTGAGTGATTTTGCATTGGGTTTCAGTGGTCGCAGCGAGGCGGCGACCGGACAGCAATGGTGGCCAGATCTCCCACAATGCAAAGGGAGGGAGAAAGTCTCCGCCATGACCAGTGGCAGTACGCTTGTGCAATGAGGCCAATGTGCTGGGTGTGGTTGTGCGCATGTGCAAGGGGAGGATGTGCTGGCCGTGGCAGTGGGCATGTGCAGGGGGATGATGTGCAGGCCGTGGCAGTGCTCGTGTGCAGGGCAGCCGAGGATGTGCTGGCAGTGTGCATGTGCAAGGCGGCCGGAGACCCGGCGGCCTGAATGTTTCCATTCTCGACTGCAAATTGAGTCCATTGATACCATACTGCTGTCCGTATGAAAAATTGTAACAGTATTTTCTTATCTAACTGAAGACTAAAATACGATGCAATGCAATTGAACGTAGAATATGGTTCAGCTCAGTAACGAGCCCTTTGGACCATAATATCTGTTGTCGAACATGATGCCAAGACGTGCATTGTCAAGGGTTGTCTCGCTGCAAACACATTTTAACAGTCAGACAGAGACATTTTAAAAAGATTTAAATATGAAAAAAAAAACAATTGAAAAGACGTTAAATTGATAAAACATGATTGGGACATTAATATACAAAGTAAAGTCCCTCAGTATCTTTTTTAAGCTCAATGACTCGATGTTTGCGAAGAGCCTAATTCTGCTCCTATAACTTATGAATTCATGTCTCCATTGTAATGGACACAATCACTGTCTGAAACATCATGCGAGAACATAGAGAAAGGTTGGAAAAGATGAGGTGAAGGGCCAAATTAATATATTTATAGGGATTAAAAGCAATCCCGCATTAGCATACTGGGCACCAATAAAACTGTTTTTAAAGCAAAATAATTAACAAGCAATATTTCTACCCTTGCACACCTGGATAGATGTAGTTATATTTCAGCAAGTTGGATTTGCCCTTTGTATAGTGAAAGCACAAATGTAATTGTGTGACAGGCTGCTGCAATGGTTGGAGATGCTGACTCACATCTCCAGTGGCCTATGTTGCTCCTGAACTTATAGGAAGAAACTGCAGATGCTGCATTATACCAAAGATACAAAAAAATTGTCAGGGAAATGTTATGGGTGGAAGGCAGGAGAATGGGGTTATGAGGGAGAGATAGATCAGCCATGATTGATTGGCGGAGTAGTCTTGCTGGGCTGAATGGCCTAATTCTGTTCCTATCACTTATGACCTTATGACCTTAAAATGCTGGAGTAACTCAGCGGGCCAGGCAGCATCTGACGAACATCTTCAGCAAGTCTGAAGAAGGGTTCTGACCAGAAACAATCGCCCATCCGTTTTCTCCTGAGATGTTGCCTGATCCGCTGAGTTGCTCCAACATTTTGTGCCTATCTTTGCTCCTAAACGCTCAGAGTGTTTCAACTGATATCATCCTGGAAGTGTACATTACCCAAATACTTTATACTTTCAAGGTAAACAAAAAGACTCAAGTCAGATCACGGAGCAAACACTATTTTATTCACTCAATCACACATACAATTAATCTTGCAATACCCATAGTGCCCTTCATAATGTTTGGGACAAAGACCCATCATTTAATTATCTGCCTCTGTACTCCACAATTTGAGATTTGAAAGACTAGGTGCTGAGAGCTCTCTTATACCTGCATTAAGAAGGCATTTAAACACACCTGAGCATTTACAAACACCTGTGAAGCCACATGTGCCAAACATTATGGTGACCCGAAATGGGGGGGGGGGGGGGGAGGAGGAGACTATGTATAAACACAGCTGTAATTTCTACATAGTGAAACCAAAATATGTAAAAATGACCTTTATTAAAATCTGACAATGTGTTCTTTAACAACATGTGATGTTTAAAATATATTACAAATCTCAAATTGTGGAGTACAGAGGCAAATAAATAAATTATGGGTCTTTGTCCCAAGCATTATGGAGGGCACTGTATCTGTCCAAATGTTTCTTAAAAATATATTTGATAGCATCTTTTTGAGATGTATTTAAATTTATTGCATTTATTCCTTTTTTTGGTATCTGGTTGTTAAATGCAAACCATTTTGACAGGAAAAACGTTAAGCTATTGGTGCTTCTCCCCTGGCTACAGTATGGCTGAGTTGGTTCGCCACGGTATTCGTTCCATCATCCTCACAAGTGGCACTCTTGCTCCGCTGTCCTCCTTCACATCAGAAATGCAAATGTGAGTCTGATTGCTGAAATGTGTAGAATGGCGTTGCTCAACTCTTGTCTTGTTTTTCACATTACCACCTGAAAATAGTTTTCCATTTAAATGTATAAAATCAATGTATTTTTTTAAGTTTAGTGAGTTTAAATATTCAGCTTTTTTCAGAACTGTTTCAAAATGAAACAGTAATTAGGAGTCTGAGGAAATGATTTATGTTCATAAGTTAAAGGAGCAGTATTGGCTCATCAATTACATTTTATATTTAATTACATTTACCTATTATTTTGTTTTAAAAAAATGACCAATGCTTTGTAATATTAATTTGAAAGAATAGTACTTGCTTACATTATGTAGACCTTAATTGTAATACAAAGTTAGACGTGCTCTCATTCTTTTAAATATACATCTGATGACTTCCCAAAAAATCAGTTAGGAATTGAATAGATGCTTTTTCATTATAATGTAAGCAAATCTTGTCAACAATATTGTCAATATTGATATTTAATGTCAAGTACTGCAAACTTGCAAATGTTAGGAAATGTATTCTTTGAACAAATGTGCGACGGTATTAAATTTATAATAACGCTGCCATATATTTTCAAGTCCTTTCCCTGTAACTCTGGAAAATCCTCATGTAATTGATAAACATCAGATATGGATTGGGATTGTTCCAAAAGGCCCTGATGGAGTACAGTTGAGCTCTGCATACAACAATAGGTAGGAAACAAATCCATTAATATCCTATAATAAAATATTGTTATAATTTACTTGACAGGCGGCTATATTGATTTTCAAACTAAATCCGTTTGACATATGCTTGCACAATGTCTCAGTGATTGAGGTTCTTTTCCAGACGGGATAGTCAGAAAATTCACATTCCTTGCTATGATTCGTAACAGGTGGTTGTTACTGATTTGTGATGGCAACATAGCCAATATCTAAAAATTTTGAATTAAATCTAGATTCTTATGTGATGAATATATGTTCATAGGACAGAAACAAGCCTGTCAGCCCACAATTTGAGATTCTGTGTTAATTTAATTGTTATTCTGAGTTCATCCGAGCACCAACACTGATTCCTTTTGCAGTAGTTAGTCCGTTTGGGGTATTTGTGATGGAGAACACTCAAATATAAAATGCATTGGCATATAATGAATGATTGCATATAATAAATTTTATGGCTCTTAGTAATGGGCACTCTTCTTCCTCTCCCTGTGTAGATTTACACCCGAGTACATGTCTTCCCTAGGAAAAACAATGGGTAAGTAGTAATTTTTTTTTTTTTAATACATTCCTAATTGTTCTTTCATCATTTCGGAGGGAAGTTATGATTCAAGTGCATTTGCGATTCTCGAGTCAGAGGTTGGCCATACTGATTAAGGAGGACGGGTTTCCTTAATTGATGATCTCTTGAACAACACTGATTTTTACAAGCGTTTCATAAGACCATAAGAAATAGGAACAGAATTAGACCATTCTGCCAATCAAGTATGCAGCATTAAGTATCATTTCAAAAGCATGTATTTCATGCAAGTGTTTTTCTTCCATGTTTCACTTCTAGTAAACCTGTGCAGAGTCGTGCCAAATGGTTTGTTGGTGTTCTTCCCGTCATATCCAGTCATGGAAAAAAGCCTACAGTATTGGAAGGTTAGTGATTTTCTTTCATCGCGTTTTATTCGTTTTAGAGCTGAAGAATGGAAATGTATTTTTTTTCTCCTGCGTAAGTTAACTGTTTACGGATTAATTGTGCTGTATAATTTGGCATTTTTTCTGTTTGTTCCGTTTGAGCAGTTTTCTGAAGGAAAACATCCTGGTGGCTGAGTTACTATGGCAGAAAAGAAGCAGGGGAAGAAGCTAACACATTCAGCTTGTATAATAATTTTAACACTATATATCTTGGTCTTTTATGTAATTTGTTTGAGAACATGTTCAACAAGGTTCCTGCGCATCGGCTTGGAAAGTTTGTGGCACTTGGTTTAATCTACCCCGTACATCATTCTGTTATCAGGTCATGTGACAAAGAGTTAGTTTTCACATTAAGAGACCCGGGTTCGGTACCGACTATGGATGTTGTCTGTACCACAGTTTGTCCCTTCTCCTCGTGACCTGTGTGGGCTTTTTCCAGGTGCTCCGGTTTTCTCTCACACTCCAAAGAGATACAGATTTGTAGGCGAATTGGCTTGGTAAAATTGTAAATTGTCCCGAGTGTGTGTAGGATGGTGTTTGTGTGCGGGGATCGCTGATCGGTGTGGACTCGTTGGGCTGAGGGGCCTGTTTCCACACTGTATCTCACTAAACTAAACTTTTCTGTCTAACAGGAAGAGGGAATTTCCAGTAGAATAGAGGAGATCAAACCTATCTTTGTGGAAGTCAAAGGCAAAGGATTATTTACAGAGGTTTGATTATTTATACTTAATTTTCTCTAGCTAATTAACTTCTATGTTTCCATTAAATTAATGACAAACTAAATTATCTGATCATTTGATATTTATTATATTTGATTCAGGTTATGGATGCGTACTATGATAAAGTAAATAATCCACAATCAAATGGAGCTTGTTTCTGTGCAGTCTGTAGAGGAAAGGTGAGTGAGACGGATACATTGCCAACTGTACAGTCTGTCAAGTTACATCCTCATTGGCCAAGTAAATTTTAGATTTAGCATTTATTAAATAAAAATGTGTACGTTAGTAATAAAAGATCATTTGTTTGGTCACTGATCTTGACGTTAATTTTTTGTATACGAGGAGCAGGAATTGGCCGCACTCAGCACTTCATGGCTGCTCCACTGTTCAACAAGATCATGGTTGGATCTCTTTTAAACAAATTTTCCCATATCCATTACATTTGCATGACTGAGCCTCCATTACACTTTGCAGTAGAGAATTCCTAAGATCTGTCACCTTTTGGGGAAAATAATCTCTTCATTTCAGCCTACCCATTACTTTAAGACGATGAAGCCAAGTTCTAGATTCCATATTAAGGGTAAATATTATCTCTGCCTACATTGTTGAGCGCTCAAAGAATGTCATACTGATGGCACCTCTCATACTCTGCTCCAAAGAATAGAGAACCTAACCTACTCTGTATCTCCTTTACTGACAGACCAACCATCCCAGGATACAGTCAGGTGAATCTTTATTGCACACCCATCACTGCAAGTCTTTTTTTCCTCCTTAATGTAGAGCCTATAGTCCTCGGGTGTAGTCTCAACAAGGCCCTATATAAGATCACCTCAGTCTGAAGAGATCCTGACACAAAACGTAATCTATCGATGTTCTCCAGAGATGCTGCCAGATGCGCTTAAGCTACTCCAGCACATTATGTCCTTTTGTGCAAAGCAGCATCTACAGTTTCTTGTTCCTACATTTCTCCTTTATATAATTGTCACTTTTATCAAATCCTCTTGTTATTTTGGTAATTATGGAATATATTTGTTCGCGTTGACTTCACTGGCTAAAGATGGCCTCAGCATTCACAAAAATGTATCCAGTAACAATAAAATGTAGCTACAAGGAACTGCAGATGTTGGTTTACCAAAAAAAATCTACACAATGTAACTCAGTGGGTCAGGCTACAAAAAAAGACACACAGTACTGGGATAACTCCAATATCAAGTGTATTAATAATCATAATAATCCCAATATAATGTAATTGTGCAACATTTAGCAGTTATATGTAGGTAATAGAAAATAATGTAAGTAGTAAGTAAGAAGTATATTAGCATTCTCTCCTCTCATAGTACATAGATCTCATGTCAAAATGGTGGAATATAATCATCTAATTGTCCTGAATCATTTGAATACATTTAATTACAATTCATCCACACTTATTGAGAAATTTGCTTGCCATTTAAATTTTCTGTTACTGTCTGTATTATTACGTTTGCATTTTGCAGGCCAGCGAAGGCTTGGATTTTGCTGACATGAATGGACGGGGTGTGATTGTCACTGGTTTGCCGTTTCCACCACGAATGGATCCCAGAATAATACTAAAGATGCAATTCCTTGATGAAATGAGAAGAAAATGTGTTGGAAATGTTAAGGTATAGCGGCCACTACTCATCGCAATGAGCAGTGTAGTAATACTAATCAAACTACTATATTCATAACAGATTTGCCTTCATAAATATTTATTTTATTTTCGCTAAGTTATACACGATTCAGCATTGATGATAATTGATTGGAGTAAATATCTATAAAAATGTGCACTTTATTCCATTGTTTGAAAAATCATTCATTAAAAATAGTCAGTGCTGTATGATTGCTGCAAGATGAGCAGTGCAAAAAGACCAAGCGGAGGCTTGGCGATCATTTCGCCGAACACCTCCGCTCGGTCCGCAAAAACCAACCCGACCTCCCGGTGGCTCAGCACTTCAACTCCCCCTCCCATTCCGTATCCGACCTCTCGGTCCTGGGCCTCCTCCACGGCCAGAGTGAGCAACACCGCAAGTTGGAGGAACAGCACCTCATATTCCGCTTGGGGGTCCTGCATCCATTGGGCTTGAACATTGAATTTTCTCAATTCTGTTAACCCTTGCTGTCTCCTCCCCTTCCCACCTCTCCCTCAGCCCTCGGGCCCTGGCATTCCCTCTATCTCCATCTCCCTCCCCCACCCTAGTCGCACTAGCTTCTCATTTTCACACCACAAACAGCTTACAATGGCTTGTTCCCTTTATCATCGATACTTTTTTGCATATCTTTCATTCATTGTTCTTTATCTCTCCACATCACCGTATATATCTCTCGTTTCCCTGATCCCTGACCAGTCTGAAGAAGGGTCTCGACCCGAAACGTCGCCTATCTCCTTCGCTCCTTAGATGCTGCTGCACCCACTGAGTTTCTCCAGCTTTTTGTGTAACCCCAGTGTTTTAGGTCGGATTGGACATGCTTTATGATGTAGCTCTTCTTGCTAAACCAGTTAATTGCCTCCTACCTTTCTTGCTCTTCTGTTTCTTATTTTCCAACCTACCTCATCACAGACCGTGCACTTTTTTTCTGTAACTATAACACTACAATGCTGTAGCACAATATTCTGCAGTCTGGTCTTTGTTTGTTCACTCTACTGATTGTATTTGTGCTGGGCTTGATTGGACGTGTGTATAGGATGATTAGACTGCAAACCAAGCTTTTTCACTGCATCTCGGTACAAGTGCCAATAATGAACCAGGCCAATATCGTCTCACATTTTATTTTATTTATTAAAGTGAATGCATCCAGCTGTTGGTAGGAATCCGCTGTACTGTTCTAACAACATTTTCATAAGAAAGCAACATGAAAAATAAAGAGCACTTCTCAAATAAATTAAATTGCACGTGGAGAATATCTAAATTTCTGTCTCAATGGGAGGAACTCTCTTTAATGTCACAGGGTATTAGTTTGTTTTTTTTAGTTAATGTGTTTTTTAGGTCAATAAAGGCATTTAATTACTTTTATTTCATATATCAGTTTGTCATTGTTATCTGTGGTTATATTAACATATGATATTTAACATTATTATGTTATTCCAAAATTAGTTGTTCTTCCTGCATTTTTGTTTTTAAGTATTTATCTGGACAAGAATGGTATAGGCAGCAAGCTTCACGTGCTGTCAATCAAGCTATTGGAAGGGTAATTCGTCACCGAAATGACTACGGAGCCATTTTTCTGTGTGATCACAGGTGCGTAAATAAGTAAATGGTGACATATTTCACCAACACGCAGTGCCTGAGTTGTCGTAAGTGATGGAACAGAATTAGGCCATTTTGTCCATCAAGTATACTCTGCCATTCAATCGTGGCTATCTATTTCTTCCCCCCCAAATCCCATTCTCCTGCCTCCTCCCCATAACCATTGAGACCTGTACTAATTAAGAATCTATCTATCCCTGCCTTAAACATGCCCATTGACTTGGCCTCCACAGCCTTCTGTGGCAAACAATTCCACAGATTCACCATTCCACAGATTGTCAAAACATTATCCCAAATGTATCCTTCTTATTAAATTTTATTTTACTTTTTAAAATCTTAAATACATAGAAACTAACAGGAAAAATAAATTGGAAATAATATGTCAGTTAATTCTTAATTGAATAAGGGAAATCAACTACATGGCAAATTAGATGAAAATCTTTATTCCACCACTTGAGGGCATACAGTGATTATTAATACGATATGACTTTACATTTCAATTTCACTCCAGACTTTCATTCACTAAAATAAAATGTTTCATCGTGCTAATATTCTGGGCCTTAAACCCCTGTCCCACGGTACGAGTTAATTCCAAGAGTTCTCCTGAGTTTGCCCTGATTCGAACTCGGAGATTTATGGTAATGGCCACTCTGGGCTCTCGTGGACATTTTTCATCATGTTGAAAAATCTTCACGAGTCTTCCCGTGCTTACCTGCTGTTAGAGAGTCTTTCCGAGTACCTGCCGTTAGCGCTAAGAGACATCCCCCAGCTCCGACGTACCCGCTAAAAAAATTATCCATGCTTATCACGAGTTTGATTTTTTTTAAACTCGGGAGAGCTCTTGGAATGAACTCGTACCGTGGGACAGGGCTATTACTCCTTATCACTCCTTTACAGACTTGTATCTTTTTGCTTCTTTGTTTTTGCATGTTTCACTAAAATAAGGTTATTCCTGAAACTATTTATAATTACCCACTGCATGTCAATTCTTATCATTGCCATAATAATATTACGGTAGGTGACCTTTGCTGTGGAGCAAGATTAAAGTTGAGTAAGCTGGTCCAATGAGTTTGATGAGACTGATGTTGAAAGAAAACTGATCCATTAAGTACACATTTCACAACTGTTGCAGTTTCTGTTTTATTTTTGGCATTGAAGTTTAATCTTGTTAGTTAAATAGTGGGTCAAAAATACTGTCGTAATTAAGTATCGGTCAGATTTTAATTTCCCAAAATTAATTTACAATTATCTGCTTCATTTTAGTTTGTCTTTTGTCTCTCTTTTTAGGTTTACAGGCACTGAAGTGAAATCACAGTTGCCGTCATGGTTACAGCCACATGTTAAAGTGTATGATAACTTTGGACATATCATTCGAGATGTATCACAGTTTTTTCGAGTTGCTCAAAAAATTGTAAGTATACAATATTTGAATTGAACCTATAAAATCATGTGCCCTCTTATAAGAAGTAATGTTAGGACAGCAGTTAAAAGGTGAATTTTTGGGGAAACTGCATGGTATTCCTGAAATCATCATCCCAGTACAATAGTTAATTGCACATTATGTGTTTGCAAACAATATACTTGAATTGGTTCATCTTTTCTATCTTTTACGAGTGTAATGTTTTACTTCCCCACTGTGCGTAACAACTTAAAAAAAAAAAAGTGAGTTTGCTGTACTTCTCTTTCACATCGTCGAGACCAATCTTAGGCTAGGTGACTCGTTTCACTCGACACGTGCTTGGTGCGCAAAGACATGCTGAGTCTCCCGGTTGCTGACCATTCTAACTCCCCTTCCCATACTCACCTTTCTGTCCTGGGCCACCTCAATTGCCAGAGTGACACCACACTCAAACTGGGTGAACAGCACCTCTTATTTCGTTTTGGTTGGACTACTGAATTCTTCAATTTCGCCTAACTATCCAACTAACAACCCATTATCCCTTTCTTCCCCTCCCCATCACTGCCCCACCTGGATTCACAATCATTTCTCCCTTCCTCCTCCCCTTATCTCCTAACACGTGTATTCCTTTCTCTGACTTCAGTGTTTGAATGTTATTTCATTTCTCACACTATTTGTGTCTCTTTATCTTTAGCCTTTGTCCAGCCATCTACCTATGAAATCCCTCCATCACCTGTATCCACCCATCACTTGCTAGACTTTGTCCTGCCTCCACCTCTCTACCAGCTTTCTCACCCCACTACAAACAGTCTGAAGAAAGGTAACAATCTGAAACGTTACCTATCCATGTTCACCAGACCCAATGCGTTACTTCAGCACATTGTGTGTATCTTCTGAAGTGTCCCATCTGAAACATCGCCTATCCATGGTCTCCAGAGATGCTGCTTGACCCGCTGAGTTACTCCAGCACTTTGTATGTTTTTATAAACCAGCATCTTCAGTTTCTTGTGTCTCCGTTAGTTTTTGAAAGCTGTTTCAAGCCCTTTTTTATAAAAAACAATGAATGTAGTGCAAGCCAGATCAAAGCTGAACAATCCTTGACATATACCTGAACATGTTCGAGGAAGTAAATTTGTTAATTAACAAAAAGTTAAATTCATTTTTGTATTGATGGAGTTTTGGTTTTTAAGAATGTGATTTTTCTAGGCAAATTACAGGTTGTAAGATGAAAGAATTGTTTGCATGACCATTAACATGGAGGTTTATTACTGGAATAATGATATTTCTATTGCACAAATAGATGCCTCCACCAAAACCAAAGTTGGTGCCTTGCAGTGCCCAATCCTCAGAAGTCAATTCTGCTGCTTCGTCTTTTTTAACTGCTCCTGGGCCAGTGCTGAAGAAAGCAAAAACATTAGATTCCCATGTGCCGAGCCTCAAAAGAAAGCGTGCTGGTATAGTATGATTGTTACCGTAAATGGAATTGATAATATCAGTGACATGTCTCTGTCAGAAATCTCTTTGTACTCGTGGTTACCAATAAATAAATACAAAAAGTAAAATGGAAATCTTTTTAAAAGTAAAAGTCATGGGCCCAGAAATTCTGCTAGTTTTGTATATTGTGCAACTAAATATTACCATAAATAGACTTTGAAATTTGATTAGATGTTTTGTGCATTCCCAGAAAAGTGCTGGGGATTCTGCATGTATCTATTACAGCTTCTAATGTTGGCTACCAGTTTTGCATTGTCAGGCAGCATGTAATGCAAATTTTAATACCACTTGAAGAAAAGCACGTTATAATGTCACTTGGATGTGGGAAGAATGTTTCCAGTAATGGGAGACTCTAGAACCAGAACGCACATCCTCAGAATAAAAGGAAGTACCTTCAGAATGGAAATGAAGAAGTATTATTTTAGCCAGAGGGTGTTGAATCGGTGAAATTGTTTGCCACAGACGGTTGTGGAAGCTAAGATAGCAGATATTTTTGAAGTGGAGACTTAAGGGCCTGTCCCACTTGGCTGTCTTTCGCGCGTCATTTACGCAACCTGCTAGCGTGTGGGTAGTGCGGGGACGGGCGCATGGAGTGTCGTGGACGTGTGTGGACTTCGTCCTGCACGAAATCTTCGTCCGCCACCGGCCTGTCGCGTAACTGATGGCCAAAGTGGGACAGGCCCAAGACCCTGGCGCGACGCAACATCTCACCTCCAACAGCATCAGATGCAGGCAAACGATCGTCGAACTCAACGTGGGGCTCACGGCCGTTGCAGTCCGGATCCGCCCCCACTTCTCCCAGAGCGGGGCCAAGAAAATTGAAGATAAACACAAAATGCAGGAGTAACTCAGCGTGACCGGCAGCATCTCTGGAGACAAGGTCCTGAAGAAGTCTCGACCCGAAACATCATCCATTGCTTCTCCCCAGAGATGTTTCACTCCTGCATTTTGTGTCCATCTTCAAATAAAGTTACACGCTCTAGACGGCTGTGCGGGCACATGATGACGTGCGCGACTCTCGTGGGACCATCGCGCCTCAACGTGATGACGAGGTCGCGTAATTATCGTGCCAAGGACACGTTAGTGGGACGGGCTTAAATGTCACTTCCACAAAACGACACACAATGCAAATTTTAATGTAATTAGCATATTGAATGGTAGAAGCTATAGATTTGGTCAGATGAGAGTGTTTGCTGATTTTACAGCTCTGTTGTACTGGCTACCGTTGATTCTTGAGTACAGATCTTCAACAGTGAGGTTTGCTGCTACCTTGACCTTTGCTGTATCCAAAGATATACAGCAAAGAACAGCCCCGTAGGTGCAACTTGCCTATGCCGATCAAGATGTCCCATCTACACTAGTCCCACTGGTTCCACGTTTGGCCCGTATCCTCTTTTTCCTAATATACTTGTCCAAATGTCTTTTAAATGTTATTATAGTACCTGCCTCAACTACCTGCTCTGGCAGCTGGTTCCATATACCCACCACCCTCCGTTTGATCATCCTCTATGTAAGCTTTGAGTTTCTTGATATACATCTGCTAAATACCAGCCACTTAGTCTACACTCGGTCTTCAGCAAAGTGCTGAGAACAGTGCAATCAAATGTTACTTATTCACCAATGGCCTACCCGCTGATGCCCAGTTTTGCTTTTGCTCGGACCACTTGGCTTCGGACTTCTTCATCGCCTCCATCCAAAAATGTGCCAGTGAGCTGCATCTCTGTTGTGAATTGAAAGTGTCCGCTCGTGACACCAACGCAGAATTTGATTGAGTGTGACATCAAGGACCCCTGGTAAATCTGAAGTTATTGGACTCCAGGGGAAAACACACCAATGGTTGGTTTCATACTTCATACAAAGGAAGATGGGGTTGCTTGTTGCAAGTCAATAACTCTAGCCCCAGGATATCATAAGTACTCGGAGTAGAATTAGGCCATTCGGCCCACCAAGTCTACTCTGCCATTCAATCATGGCTGGTCTATCTTTCCCTCTCAACCCCATTCTTCTGCCTTAGCCCCATAACTCCTGACACCATTACAAATCAACTACATTGCAGGAGTTCCTCAGAGCAGGGTATCTTCAATCATCTTCATCACTGACTTTCCTTCCACCACAAGAACAGCAGTGAGGGTGTTCACTGATATTGCAGTTCAATTCAATTCCCACCTTGTCAACAAATGAAGCAGTCTCTCTTTGCAGACCCTGAGACTAAATAACATTCAAAAATGAACTAAAGATTGGCAAGTAACATTCATGCAGCAGAGGTGTCAAGGCAATTGCAGTCTGAGAAAATTCTAATCAACTTTACTGGACTTCCATTGACGTTGCCATAACTTTTTCCCCACCATCAATATTTGAATAGCCTTCATCAACCAAAAATTCAATTCAACAGCAAAATAAACAACATGGCTACAATACCAGATTAGAGGTCAGATATCCTCTGGTGTGGCGCAGTTTCTGGTATCCTGAAGCCTTTCCACCTTCGAAGGGACACAAGTCGGCAGTGTGATGAAACACTGTCCACATGCTTAAAGCTTACTGTCATTCCGAACAAAGCAGCTTGCTTTATCAGTATCCCATTGTCCACCATAAACATTTATCCCTTACGTTACTGATGGCCGTTGTGTATGACACCTACAAAATGGACACCAGCATCTCATCTAGGTTTCTGCAGAAACACCTCCCAAAACCTCTACAGCCACTGAAAGCAAGGATAGCTGGTGCATGGGAACACTACCAACTATGTTATCTCCCAATTCACACATGGTGGCACCTTGGAAATATTCTGCCAATCTTCATTGTCATCGGGTCTAAAGCCTGGAACTCGCTACTCAACAGCACCATAGGGGAACATTCATTTGAAAGAAACTGGCCACACCTACTCAAGAGGATTTAGGGATGGGCAATAAATGCTGGCCTTGCCAGTGATACGCCAGATCCAAAACATATGTCCAATATAGCATTTGGAGGACCTGTTTAATGAAGTATTGTGTTTTTCTGTTCCAAGAGTGCTTTTTTTTTTGTCTAATGCCATTTTGCATTGTTTTGAAGCATATCCATTTACAGTTGGGTTCTGATAATTAAACTATTCATCTATGTATTTTTTAAGATGAGGTGAACAGCTGTCTTCATCTCTAAAATGGAAATGCAGTTATATTTCGAAAGGGAATTACTGTAACTTTTTTTTTTTGTTATACAGGTGAGCCTGCTGGGGAAGATGATTTGTTTTGTTGTACAGGTGAGCCTTCTGGGAAAGACGGTATGGCTAAGCTCTGCATTGAATATGAAAAAGTCTCTAAAAGCACAAGAAAGAAGCCCGTGAGTCTCCTTGACGCTTTAGAACACAGTGAGCTCAAACCCAATGAAGGGAAGTCCCAGTGTGAGCAAAAGGTAGGATGTTTCATCGTGAAATGTCATTGCAACGCCATCTGCACTTTGGCACCACATGAACAGCATTTTATCAGGATGCATCGGAGCTTGTTTTGGGAACAGCTCCATCTTAGACTGCAAGAAATTGTAGAGAATTGTGAACGTAGCCCACACTGTCACACAAACCAACCTCTCTTCCATTGATAGACCTGCTGATTTACTCCAGCTTTTTGTGACTATCTCCCTTCCATTGACTCCATTTATACCCCCCACTGCCTCGCCAAGGCCAGCAGCATAATCAAGAACATCACACCCTGGCCACTCCCTCTTCTCCCCTCTCCTGTGAAAATGTACACCTCCAGATTCAGAGGCAGTTACTTCCCAGCTGTTACCAGTCCACTGAACCATCCTATCATAACTAGAGAGCAGTCCTGAACTACTATCCACCTTATTTGGAGACCCTCAGACTATCTTTGATCGGGCTTTACTGACTTTCCTGGCATTGATGGTTATTCCTTAAGGATCTTTACGCTGTGAATGGCTCGATTGTAATTATGTATTGTCTTCCACTGACTGGTTAGCATGCAACAAAAGCTTGTCACTGTACCTCAGTACACTTAACAATAAACTAAGCTAAACTACCTCTTGCTGAACTTTTCCAAAGATGTCAAACACTTCCTGAAATGTTATATTAATTGTCTATTTACTCTGAACTATTAGCACAGTTTCCCTTTCTCTGAAGCTGCTGCTTATTAGTCTGATGGACACTTGGGAGAGATCGCACCATTTTCTTCTGAACATTTGGGGTTACCAATGCAACTGTCTGTTCTTCTCGCTGTTCAACTTCGGAGGTGAAGGGTCTCAAATCAAAATGTCCACTGTCCATTTCCCTCTGCCGATGCTGCCTGACCCGCTGAGTTTCTCCAGCAGTTTTTTTTGCTTATTACATCTACAGTAACCCATCACTTAATTGGCCTCTGTAAATTGCCCCTAATGTGCAGGGAATAGATAAGAAAGTGGGATAACATGGACTTCGACTGAATAGGTGATGGTTAGCATGGACTCAGTGGGCTGTGCCTGTTCCCATGCTGTATCACTAAACTACGCAGTAATCTTTCTCTCTTCACCCAGTAACCTCCCTCTGCTGATCCTATTAAAGGTCAGCAAAGTCAACATAGTATATTTTGAAAAGCATTCCATTTTGAAAGAGAAATAATGTTTCGAAAATCCAATGGAAAATGTTGTGGCGTAATTCGGGAAGTAAACAGTGACCTAACGCTGACCATTTAGATTACGAAATAAGTTCAAAAAACATTGATAGATTTGTGATTTACTACTTCCCATTCCCAATGTTGTTCAACTTAATCATAGGTCATTTGGAGTTTCAAAAGACATTTCATAACACGAACACATCAAAGATTAAAGTATATGATTAAGGTTCTTGGCTGCATTAATATTATTTTGCTATATTTAAACTCTTCCATGCCAGTCCCTCAGGCTGATTTAATTAGGCTCCAATTCTGAGGTAGTTGAGAAGACTAATGTAGTAACTGCAAATTCTTCTGTTGGTGTGGCAGACAGTGGGTGGTTGATACACTTATGAGATGGTGAATTCTTGTTACTGCTTACATGAGGCTCATGGACTCCGGGTTTCCAATTTCTGCCCAAATGATACCCTACTTTGAGTGATCATTGGCCTCGAATGATGACCTTTTTAAATTGCCTTAACTTTAAAGTTTATTATTTTGCAAGAAGCTTTGAAAATATCCTTGACTCTTTTTCTTTGACTGCCAACTCCAATGGAGCTCTGAATAGAGTGTATATTTTAGAGGCTGGTGTTGGGCCCGTGAACATTATGGCCAGCCCCAGTAGAACTAACTGGATGGAACTTGGCCTTCGTGGCTGGGCGTGTTGACTTAGATGACGGCACTGTGTTTTAGTTTACTTAACCTTCCAGTGGATAAGGAGGATTGTGCAGAACTTTGGCAAATCACTGATTGAGCAGAGTCAACATCGTAAGATAAAATCAGAAATTATGGTAATACTCAAGAGGTCAAACAGCATCTATGGGAAGAGAACCACTGTTAGTATTGAAGAGTTAACATTGTTTTGTGAAAGAGCAATGTTGTTTCTCAAACCTGGTAGGAGTTTTGTTTGCTGTGGGAGTAAACCAAGTGGATTTGTATTTTCAGATGACATTCAATAACATGACACCTAAAAGGCGTAACATTGAGCCTATTGGGTGATGGCCTTGATGCCACAATGTTGGTGATAACTTTGCAGTGCCTGCAGTAAGTAGTTGAAATCTTTTAATAGGGTAAATGAGGACAGGAATCATTGTGGACTGGTAGACCATGAATGTTGTGCTAAGTTTGAGGTCTTGACTTCAAACATCTTTTTTCTCAGTTGACCAAAGGTTGAGCTGACGAATGATGAGTTTCAATATTAATATTTGCCTGTGCCAGACGGTGGTCTCCAACGTGGTGAAATGGTCCATATAAGCAAGTTCGGTATTTCGAAAAATGCAAGGAATCATGGGATTTGTCAAAGGTCACTCACGATAAACACCCCCCGGCAACCGTGCCGTCGCATGAACACAGACACGCGCTCCATCAGCAGCCAGGATCGAACCTGGGTGCCCACTGCCGCAAGCGCCACTGGACCATCCCGTCCGTCCGTTTTCCCCCACCCCGAGTGCCCCATCCCCGGACAGCCCAGGACCGACAGGAAACTGGCCCGCCACAATGAAGGCCCAGGCCACAGCCAGTGCGGAGAAGAAATCCCAACTCTGCCCGACCCGCCGGGCCAAACAACAGCCCCGGACCGACGTGACATTGGCCCGCTGCAGCGGCGGCCCAGGCCCACAGCCAGCGCGGAGAAGAAGTCCCAACTCCGCCCGTCCCGCCGGGCCAAACGACAGCCCCGGACCGACGTGACATCGGCCCGCTGCAGCGGCGGCCCAGGCCCAGAGCCAGCGTGGCGAAGAAGCACCTACTCCAGCCCAACTCCGCCTGTTCCGCCGGGCCAACCGACAGTCCCGGACTAATGGGACACCGGCCGGCCACAGTGGCAGCCCAGGCTTACAGCAGGCGCAGAGAAGAAGCACTAACTCCACTGCTCCGGGCCCGTGTCCCGCCAGTCCAGGGCCGACAGGCAGAGTCAAGTCGGAGCCAGAACCTCCACTCCGCGCAGGCTGCATGCCCGGGCCTCCACCGCAACGGGCCGGCACCCCGCCAGTCCAGAGCTACCCCGGCATCCCTGGACTCCCCCGGGCAGGGACGGGACACCAGGTAGGGGACGGGGACAGCCCAGCAGGTTCTCAACAGAGCCTGCAGCACCCGAGACCGGAGCCCGATCCCGACCACGGACAAAACACAGGTCCACACCCATGCAGTAGCGCAGCCGCTGAGAATGTTTATCGCGAGTGACCCATGACCTGGGTATGTGCAGTCGAATACCGAACTCTTTTATCGTCCAGGAGTAGGAAGGTGAAAGGTCTCGACACGAAACGTCACCCATTCCTTTTCTCCCGAGATGCTTCTTGTCCTACTGAATTACTCCAGCATTTTGTATCCATCTTCGGTCCAAATTGTCCCGTGTCCAACCATGAATCTTTATTGTTTGAGAATAGTGTTGACTAGGTCGATAACCTAGTCTTGTGGATATGGCCTATAAAACCCATCTTGTCAAATGCTGCATGTGTGAGTCAACTAACTTTGTGAACAAATGCTAAAGTAGCCTACGCAAGTACAACAAAGATCACCCCTCATATAATATTATTTTATCTGTTTCCATGCTGTATCTCTGAAACTAAATTAAACTAAACATAACCCCCAGAGTACACACATTTTGTGTAACGGTTGTCGCGTGGTGTCCACCGTGACCTGGTGGCACAGTAAGTGCACGTATTTCTTATTCCTTTCTATGTTTATGAATACCACATGGAACAATAAAATTGCAAACACTGTTTCCACTTCATTCACCTGATCATTTAGTAGAATACTGCATCCATCTGAGTGGACACCGCAACGCGCATTACGCATCATACACACAAACGTACGTTGCTATGGACAGTAAAAGGTTTGGTGTCGCAGAAAACGAAGGTTACATCATTGGTGAAAACCAAATACTTTCACCAATGTGATCGAAACGGTACATTACCTTATGGATTTGAGCTATATCGATGGCCGATGATTCATCAGAACGTTTGATTTGTGGTGAATTTTTAGTAAGCAAAATGTCTCCGTGACGGTCGTTGCGGAGCTTGCCGAGTTGACACGAAGGAATGAAGTTAGCGACTTCATCCATACGAAAGGTAAACCAGAGACAGTGTGTTGCCAAATTGAAGATTGGCTCAGTTTCTTAGTTTTGATGACCAATTTATGTCCAAAAACATTTTGAAAAGCATTAGGGATTTGGAGCCTCCATGATTTAACTTACGGAGGTACTGACCGACCCCGATAACGATCGTTGTGACAATGGACACCAAGCACAACAAACGTTACGGGACCTTTACTGTACTGCATTATCTTTATGTTACCGTATGCTCCTGGTATTGAAGATATTTCCTAGATCATTATCAAAACATATATATTTGAGGGGCCTTATGAAGTTTATTTATTAATTAAATATTAATTACTAAATGTGGCAGAGTTTTTAATGTCACATTTCTGGTGTCCAAATTGGTGGTAAAACGATGAAGATTTGTCTGTCATGAAAAAAGTTTTTGACTTTCAGTCTTGAAGTTATCTAATTTATATCTGTTATTTATAAGGTTTAACATGATGGATAGATTTTTGTTAAGGACAGTGCATTTATGTAAAAAACTGAATAATAGTCTTGTTCCTCAAAATCTCTCCAGTATTGTAAAAAGACACATATGGTATATAAGTTAGAAACATAGAAACAACCGTTACTTATAAACAGTTGTCGTCTTTTGGTTGATAGCTGAATTTGACAA
Organism: Okamejei kenojei; assembly: GCA_035221665.1. Classification (NCBI taxonomy): domain Eukaryota; kingdom Metazoa; phylum Chordata; class Chondrichthyes; order Rajiformes; family Rajidae; genus Okamejei; species Okamejei kenojei. Next base: position 41,190,088 of record CM069150.1, read on the forward strand.
ATTGTTAAACTTCTTTGTTTCTTTAGGCAGTTAAGATGACAACTACATCTCTGAAACAGATGAGTGGAGAGCAGAGAGGCGGCAGAAAAAAAATCACCCTTGTGAATAGTTATGTACGTATACGTGTAATTTCATGCATTATTTTCAACTTTTTTTAAAGAAGCCAGACTTGGTGTACTGAGGATGACACAGGCAGAAATACCCCAGATGGAGTTCCGCCTGGGGAAAGTGACCTTGGGGGGGGAAAACACAGTGACACAGCTGGCAGAGCCACTGTCCCACAGTTTCAGAGACCGGGTTCGATCCTGACCTCGGATGCTGTCTGTGTGGAGTTTGCATGTTCTCTCGCAATCCAAAGACATGCTGAATCTCCATATTACCCCTAGTATGTGGGAAATGGAGGAGAAAGTGGGATAACCTAGAACTCGTGTCAATGGCGTTGACTCAGTGGGCCGAAGGACTTTTTTCCATGCTGTATCTCTCAACTAATCTGATATACTTTTGGAGGAGTAGTATCCAAAGGCAAAATGCTGTGAATAAGTTTAGATGAATATAAATCTATTTGCAAAGCTTTGCAAATGGCAGGGCAAATTATAAATTGACGCACATAGGTACCTTGAGCTTATAAATAGAAAAAAGGAGCAGACAAGATCAGGGTGGAACTTTAAATTATTAATTAACCCTCAGCATTGTGGACAATTTAGGAGGCCACACTACAAAAACAAGTGTTAAAATGACAAGAGTACAAAGTAAATATCAGAAGCTATTTGTTTTGTGGAACATCCAGGTTCAGGAGCAGCTTCTTCCTTACAGCCATCAGGCTTTTAAAACATCACAACCTCCAAATAAGCTCCAAACTACATAGACTTGGGGGCATTATTTTATCTTTGCACTACTATTGTTTGTCTTGTTTTATGTATACTGAACTTTACTTTGTTGTCTATTAGGTGTTTTAAATAAAAGGTCAATATAGAACAATCTTGAATATGTTGATGACAAAATAAATTAAAATTGGTCTTTATCATATTTAGCTGATTCAAGTTAAGACCGAAAACTAAACGATATAGAAAATGAAAAGAGAAAACAATGATTTGCATTTTTTTTATTTGACATGTTAATAAAGAAAAGTAAGTAAGCAATTTTATACATGAGCAAAAGCATATTTAAAAAACAGGGTTAGTTTTGTTTGTTGTGCTGCTACAAGTAAGAATGTCATTGCTCTGTTTTGGGACATTTGACAAAACACCTGTAACTTATGAGGAGAGAGGAAAAGTTGGGTCAGAGAAGTTTAAAAGATAGGGCTCATCGACATGATGAATGGTTTTAATCGAGCTGATTGAGAAAGCTGTCCTCTCTTTCAACTAAATGAAAGAGGTCATGGATTCAATGCCAAAAACTTTTGAAGAGAGGAGATTTTTTTCCCTCCACCGTTTGCATTTGGAATTTCAACATCATGTATTGTAGCGGCCTAGACGAAGGTCAGGAAAAGACCAGACGCTAGGTAGGTTTAAACAGTAGTCTTTTAATCCCTACAGCGAGAGCACACCACACCAACTGCCAGCACGCACCCTGGGGTGGTCAGGAAACCCCGTGGCAGACCAACTGCCAGCACACACCCAGGGGTGGTCAGGAAACCCCGTGGCAGACCAACGCCCCTGTCACTCAATCGGTGAGGCACGAAACGGATAGGAGGATGTACATGGCGACCAGCCCGGGTGTACACCATGCTCGGCACAGGAACGGGCAACTGACCAACAGGTGCAGGAGACGGAGTAGCCAGAGGGGGAGGTAACCTAGACAGGCGGCGTCCTCGCTTACGGGGCCGCGCTACCAGCACCGGCTGATCAATATGTGCTGGCTTCAGCCGCGCAACTGAAACAGTCTCATGTCGACCCCCCCTTGTCCAGGACAAAAGTGGACGAGCCATGTTCCAGGACCCGGAAGGGACCCTCGTACGGCCGCTGGAGAGGTGTCCGATGAGCATCCCTACGCAGGAAGACAAACTGGCAGTCCTCCAGGGCAGAGGGAACGTACAGACGGGAGGACCCATGACGAGACGTCAACGGAGAGCCATACACCAACTCGGCGGAGGAGGAGGCAAAGTCCTCTTTCGGTGCAGTGCGGATCCCCAGCAAAACCCACTGCAGGGCGTCCACCCAGTCTGGATCATTGAACCGTGCCTTCAGGGCGTCATTGAGCTGACGGTGAAACCGCTCCACCAGGCCGTTCGCCTGCGGATGATACGCCGTCGTGTGGTGTAGACGAACACCCAGCATGCGTGCGATGGCCGACCACAGTTCCGACGTGAACTGAAGCCCCCGGTCGGATGTTATGTCCAGTGGCACCCCGAACCGGGCGATCCAGTTCGTCACCAAGGCCCGAGCACAAGTGGCCGTTGAAGAATCTGTTAGCGGAATGGCTTCAGGCCACCTCGTGAAGCGTTCAACAACGGTGAGTAGATAGGTCAAGCCCCGGACGGCGGCAGCGGCCCCACAATGTCGCACGCCCAATGTCCAACCTCCTTCCGCAGCCCGTGCCACATGAAGCAGGAGGCTACCAGGGCCGTTGTCGCCCGGATGGAGGGATGCGCGAGCCCGTGGAGCATCTCAAACACCCTGCGCCGCCCAGCGATGGGGACGATGGGTCGCAGAACTCCAGTGGAGACATCGCACAGCAGCGTTGCGCCCCCAGGACCACAGACAACGTCCTGCAAATGCAGCCCCGAAACTGCCGTATGATAGGCCATCTCCTCGTCGACCAGCTGAGCGGCTGCCTGGGCGGAATAATTAATCCCCTCAGCGACTTGGAGAACCGCGTGGACTGCAGGTCTCGATAAGGCGTCGGCCACCCTATTGAATTTGCCCTCCACGAAACGGATGGAGGTGGTGTATTCAGACACATACGCCAAATGCCTCTGCTGCCGGGCAGACCACGGGTCTGAAACCTTGGCAAACGCGAAGGTTAGCGGTTTGTGGTCTGTATAAGCGCTAAACGGCCTCCCCTCCAGGAAGTAGCGGAAATGGCGTACGCCGAGATACAGGGCCAGGTGCTCGCGGTCGAAAGCGCTTGTAACGGCGCTGAGCACCACTGAGATGCCTGCTGAAGAAGGCGAGTGGCCGCCAACATCCGTCAATGAGCTGCTCCAACACTGCGCCAACTGCTACCTCAGAAGCGTCCACAGTCAGGGCGGTCGGAGCGTCCTCTCGTGGGTGGACGAGCATCGTGGCCTCAGCCAGTGCCTCCTTAGCCCTCTCGAATGCCGCTGTTGCTTCCACGGACCACTCAATCTCCCTGCGATGACCAGCCATCAGGTGGAAAAGCGGACGCATGACTGCGGCCGCTGCTGGCAGGAAACGGTGATAAAAGGTGACCATCCCCACGAATTCCTGTAGTCACTTTACTGTGGTCGGACGGGAGAACCTGCGAACAGCGTCCACCCTGGCAGGCAGAGGCACCACCCTCTGTGGAGTTACGCGGTGGGCGAGGAAGTCAATAGCCGTCACCCCGAAACAGCACTTGGACGAGTTGATGGACAACCCGAAGTCGCTGACACAGCTGAGGTGGATGCAGTGCTCCTGCCGCGAACGACTGGTCACGAGTATGTCGTCCAAGTAGACGAAGACTAAGTCCAGGCCACGGCACACACAGTCCATAAGCCGCTGAAAGGCCTGCGCAGCGTTCTTCAACCCAAACGGCATCCGTACAAATTCGAATAGACTAAATGGCGTTATAATGGCCATCTTCGGGATATCGTCGGGGCGGACCGGAATTTGATTGTACCCTCGTACGAAGTCCACCTTGGAGAATACCGATGCTCCGGCCAGGTGGGCGTTGAATTCCTGGATGTGCGGGACTGGGTACCTGTTGGCGACGGTCGCATCGTTCAGGCGACGGTAATCCCCACACGGCCCCCATCCGTCTTGGGGACCATGTGGAGCGGTGACGCCCATGGGCTATCGGAGGGACGCACGATGCCCATCGCCTTCATCAAGCGGAACTCCTCCCGAGCCAGACGAAGCTTGTCAGGCGCAAGACGATGTGCTCGGGCGTGCACAGGCAGGCCAGTAGTAGGGATATGGTTCTCCACCCCGTGCTTGGGAGCGAAAGTGGGGTTCAAGGATGTCAGGGAAATCCGCCAGGATGCGCGCGTCCACGGACGACAGTGGGCTATCAGGGCGTGATACTGGATCACCAATGCAGAGGAAGACCGGCTCCAGCGTGACGGAGTGCATCAGGCCCGGCCGCTTGACATCCACGAGCAGTGAATGGGCTCGAAGGAAGTCGGCATCCAGCAGCGGCTGGGAAACGTCAGCAATGATGAGCTCCCACGAAAAGGAGCTGCGGCCAAAGTTGAGGGAGATGGTGCGAAACCCGTAGGTGCGAATAGCACTCCCGTTCGCCGCGGTGAGGAGGGGTCCGCGTTTGCCCACAAGGATGTCAACGATGGAGGGATGCAGGACACTCACTTCCGCGCCCGTGTCCACGAGGAATCGACCTCCAGTGCGGCGATCCCAGGCGAAGACATGATGAATTTTGCCGGCCGCCAAAGGAATCACTGATGACCGGCCCCTTCATTTCCCTGGAATGAACAGGGTGGGCGACATTGCCTGGCTGCAGCTCCCCAGCGACGATGGTAATAGCATCAACCCCCTCTGCTGCCATCTGGTGGAACTGCAAGCGAATTTGGCTGGTTTGAATGCCAGCGACCTCTGCTGGCGTTGGGTGGATCTGCAGGCGGCGCCTGCTGCAAAGACATGCCTGGACTTGAATGCCCAATGGCGGCCGGATTTTGCCGCGAGGCCCATCTGGGAGCAGTGGAGACGCGGTCAATAGCGGCCCCAACCTGCTCTGAGCCTCCAACCGCTGCGGGAAGGACGGTCAGCACTTCCAGGTTTTGCTGGCGAGGCATCCACAGCATGTCAGCCTGTTCGCCCATCGCCTGCATGTTAGTAAAGGGATCCCTGGCGAGCTGCAGGCGGATGTCGATCGTGAGCTGCTGCAGGTTAGGCGAATTTAAATAACAAACAGGGTTCATGGTCCCCCATTAGGGTGAGCATGTCCTCCAGGAGGGCAGACAGCCGGCGGTCACCCAGGCCGTCCATTCGGAGAATCCGAGCTGCCCGCTCCAAACTTCCTGATAATGAATTCCTTAAGGCCCCTATATTTGTTAGCTACCGGCGGGGCGCTGAGGAAAGGCTTAACTCGCCTCGCAGTTGCTTGGTCAAGTGCGCTGACCACGTAATAGTATTTTGTTTCGTCTGCTGTAATACCTCTCACAGCAAATTGTGCCTCCGCCTGCTGGCACCAGATGTCAGGCTCTTTGGTCCACAGAGTAGGGAGCTTAAGAGCAACGGCATTATTATCCGTCACGATGCGTGATGAATGTCGAGGCTCACCAGTGTAGCGACCTAGACGAAGGTCAGGAAAAGACCAGACGCTAGGTAGGTTTAAACAGTAGTCCTTTAATCCCTACAGTGAGAGCACACCACACCAACTGGCAGTACACACCCAGGGGTGGTCAGGAAACCCCGTGGCAGATCAACGCCCCTGTCAATCAATCCTCGAGGGGGATGATCCAAGGAGTGGCCTACCCCTCCCAGGGACCGCTACAGTATCTGTTGACTGGTTAGCACGCAACAAAAGCTTTTCACTGTACCTTGTTACACGTGACAATAGACTAGACTCAACTCAACTAGACTCAACCTGAAAAGATGGAATACGGTAATTTAGTTTTTAACAATTGAAATGATTGTAGAAATACTAGAGGGTGAGGAGTGTGCAAGGGTGTGACTAAAAGTCAGGTTATGGCAAGAAGCAATTCTGCGCTTTCAAAGAGTCATGAGAAGTGGGTGACTGGCCTCTTCCTGCAAAAATAAAAGATATAATTTTTTTAAAATAATGTTTTAGCACTTAATCAGTGCCCCGGAATCATCGTACGTAACAGCAAACTTTCCAGCCGCTAGCCATTCAATTATATTTTTTTTAATGAATTCTGAGTATTTGTTGAGATTCTTCGTAATTTGCCTTGTGTGTACGTGATATAGCAAGTCATAAAATTCCTTTTGATAGCTTGAAGCTGTAGAGGTTTATTACAGTTTATGTAAACACTTCTCATACATGATCTTTAGATGAATATCTGTGCTAGTTAGTCATTTTCCAAATATAATAGTTTTTGAAAATGTAGGTAGCTGCAAATAGAGCGAGCATTTAAAGCATTCTCATTTATCTCACAGTGGTGAAAACTTGTAACTGATGAGACTCAATATTCAGCATTAATTTATGTCACTGTCAGGATGTTTTTCAATGTTTACTCAAATGTCAATATGATAATCTTCTCAGCAGTAGCTTATCTTATTTTGGTTAATTTCTTATGCTTTATTTAGGGGTTTGATGTGCTTTCAGCAACGGAGAAGACAAAAGCAGAAAAGGCTAAATTTTTAATCGTGGCTGTAAAAGAGGCTCTGAGCAAGACCAACTACGAGCGTTTCACAGAAGCGATGCAAAAGTACAAAATGACTGATGATTTTGACACCATGCTCAGTGAAATGGCAGCTCTTTTTACAGAAGATTTGAGAAAAAACAATCTTCTGCGAGGTAATTCATTGTAGAGTGAAATATTGGATACTGTTACTGGGTATATAAAACTCAACCTCCGGGTGGCGCCAGCAATGGCTGCCTCGACGACAGTCTGTCCTTTGTGTTTAAATAGTATGTTAAATGCATGTTTTTAGTGTTCTATAGCTTGTTTTATGTTGGGGGAAACTTTTTCTAATCTCTTACCTCGACAGAGATGCAATTTTTTTCCATATCGTATCCATCCGCACTGCGGCCTAATATCGAGGAGTTGGCGGCCTTTGCAGAATTTTGATAGCACCGCGGGGAACCTACGGGACTTCAACATCACAGAGCCCGCGATCTCTTTGCGATGGATCGACCTCTGAGCTCTAACCGTGGATGCGGACTTAATATCACGGAGCCTGGTCATCGGGAACCACAAACCGCAGGGGTTTCGATCACCCTGACGTGGGAGCTTTGACCGCCGGTTGCGGGAGCTTTGATCGTCCCGCCGGATGGTTTGACTGCCCCGACCGCGGGAGAAATAAAGAGGAAGAAGATTGGACTTTTTTGTCTTCCATCACAGCGAGGAATGTGGGGAATCTGCTGTGGTGGATTTTTATGTTAACTTTTATGTATTTGAGTGTCTGTTGCTTTTTTTTTTCATATGGCTGTATGGTAATTCGCATATCACTGTACCTTAATTGGTACATGTGACAATAAAAGTCCTTTGAAACCTTTGAATGCCAAAGTAGACAAAATATGTTGGAGTAATTCAGTGGGTCAGGCAGCATCTCTGAAGAAAAGGAATAGGTGATGTTTCAGGTCGAGATCCTACTTCAGACACAGTCGGAATAGAGGACTCGCAGTATTAAGAAGAATCTCCACCCGAAACATCACCTATTCTTTTCTCCAGAGATGCTGCTTGGTCTGCTGAGTTACTCCAGCATTCTCTGTCTATCTTTGGTGTAAACCAGCATCAACAGTTCCTCCCTACACAAACTAAATACCAAATATGCATTTCAATGAAAAATAAGTGAAACATCTGTGCCTGCAGGATCCTATGCCCGTTATGCATTGTAGTTTTGATATCAGTGTCATTGGTAATCCATATTGTCAATACAAGGCAGTACTAATACCTTGATGAATACCTCCGCCATACCTCCGACATCCACTCCACATTCCCAACTCACTCCCTTAAAAAAAGCCACTGGCCTCAATGGAACTACCCCTCTGTGGCACCACTTACTTGTCCTGGAACCACGGGAACAATCTTCCTTCATCTAGCCTGTCCCATATAGCCTTTAATTTGGTAAGTAATACCTAAATTTGTACTAATACCTTTGACTCCCCGCCGATTGACCTCTGCTTCCTGCAAGGACTCTATCCCCTATTCCCAATTCTTCCGTCTACGCCGCATCTGCTCCCAGGATGAGGTGTTCCACACCAGTTCATCACAAATGTCCTCATTCTTCAGAGAACAGGGATTCCCCTCCCCCACTATAGATGAGGCTCGCACCAGGGTCTCCTCCGTACCCCGCAACACTGCCCTCTCTCCCCATTCCCCCACTCGCAACAAGGGCAGGGTCCCCCTGGTCCTCACCTTTCACCCCACCAGCCGGCACATACAACACATAGTCCTCCGCCAGTTTCGCCACCTCCAACGTGACCCCTCCACTCGCCACATCTTCCCATTTCCCCCCCTGTCTGCCTTCCGCAAAGACCGCTCCCTCCGCAACTCCCTTGTCAATTCTTCCCTTCCCTCCTGTTCCACCCCTTCCCCGGGCACTTTCCCTTGCAACCACAAGAGATGCAACACTTGTCCTTTTACCTCACCACTCCACTCCTTTCAGTGACCCAAGCTGTCCTTCCAGGTCTGACGGAGGTTCACCTGCACCTCCTCCAACCTCATCTACTGCATCCGCTGCTCCAGATGCCAGCTGATCTATATCGGTGAGACCAAGCGGAGGCTTGGCGATCGTTTCGCCGAACACCTCCGCTCGGTCCGCAATAACCAACCCAACCTCCCGGTGGCTCAGCACTTCAACTCCCCCTCCCATTCCGTATCCGACCTCTCGGTCCTGGGCCTCCTTCACGGCCAGAGTGAGCAACACCGCAAGTTGGAAGAACATCACCTCATATTCCGCTTGGGGAGTCTGCATCCTCTTGGCTTGAACATTGAATGTTCTCAATTCTGTTAACCCTTGCTGTCTCCTCCCCTTCCCATCTCTCCCTCAGCCCTCGGGCTCCTCCTCCTTTTTCCTTTCTTCTCCCCGCCCCCCCCCCCCCCCCCCCCCTCCCATCAGTCTGAAGAAGGGTTTCGGCCCGAAACGTTGCCTATCTCCTTCGCTCCTTAGATGCTGCTGCACCGGCTGAGTTTCTCCAGCCTTTTGTGTACCCAAGGCAGTACTAATGCTGAAGTCCCATAGCACCACCTATCTGTTCTCCAGAGATACTGCCTGACCACTTGAGTTACTCCAACATAGAGCCACAAAGTCATGAAGCATGGAAATGGCGCTTTGGCCTAACTTGCCCGTGCTGACCAAGAAAAATCTGTATTTCAAATTAAGAAATAAAAATTGTTCTTTATGGTGTAGCGGATTCATGTTAAGACAGAATATTAAACAGTATAGAAAATGAAACAAGGAAACAATGGTTTGAAAAGTAAAACATTTTGAATTGTCAATGTATAAAGAAAATTAAGTGATTTTATAAATAAGTAATAAAATATTTAAAAGGCAGGGTCAGTTAACAGTTTAGTTTATTGTCATGTCTACCAAGGTACAGTGAAAAGCTTTTTGTTGCTCCTGTTTTCCGCACCTGAAATACTTACTGGTTTTAATGCATTTCAAATGCTTTTTCCTAACAGAATTTTATCAGTTTGTTCGGCCACATCATAAAAAAATGTTTGATGAAGCCTGCTACAATTTGACTGGTGAAGGTTGTGGGTTTAAACCTGAACATGTAGTGCCACGAGAAGAGAGGCAGAAAGTAGAACAAGAGGCTAATGCAGGTACGTAGTTCAAAAGACCAAAGTTTCTTCAATAACTGGAATATGTTAGCCCCAATTACTCCGTCTACGCCGCATCTGCTCCCAGGATGAGGTGTTCCACACCAGGTCATCACAAATGTCCTCATTCTTCAGAGAACAGGGATTCCCCTCCCCCACTATAGATGAGGCTCGCACCAGGGTCTCCTCCATACCCCGCAACACTGCCCTCTCTCCCCATTCCTCCACTCGCAACAAGGGCAGAGTCCCCCTGGTCCTCACCTTTCACCCCACCAGCCGGCACATACAACAGATAGTCCGCCGCCAGTTTCGCCACCTCCAACGTGACCCCTCCACTCGCCACATCTTCCCATCTCCTCCTGTCTGCCTTCCGCGAAGACCGCTCCCTCCGCAACTCCCTTGTCAATTCTTCCCTTCCCTCCCGCTCCACCCGTTCTCCGGGCACTTTCCCTTGCAACCGCAAGAGATGCTACACTTGTCCCTTCACCTCCCCCCTCCACTCCTTTCAGGGACCCAAGCAGTCCTTCCAGGTCCGACAGAGGTTCACCTGCACCTCCTCCAACCTCATCTACTGCATTCGCTTCTCCAGATGCCAGATGATCTATATCGGTGAGACCAAGCGGAGGCTTGGCGATCGTTTCGCCGAACACCTTCGCTCGGTCCACAATAACCAATCCGACCTCCCGGTGGCTCAGCACTTCAACTCCCCCTCCCATTCCGTATCCGACCTCTCGGCCCTGGGCCTCCTCCACGGCCAGAGTGAGCAACACCGCAAGTTGGAGGAACAGCACCTCATATTCCGCTTGGGGAGTCTGCATCCTCTGGGCTTGAACATTGAATTTTCTCAATTCTGTTAACCCTTGCTGTTAACCCCCCCCTTCCCACCTCTCCCTCAGCCCTTGGGCCCTGGCATTCCCTCTCTCTCTCTCTCCCCCACCCAAGTTGCACCAGCTTCTCATTTTCACACTACAAACAGCTTACAATGGCCTGTTTCCTTCATCATCGTTACTTTTTTGCATATCTTTCATTCATTGTTCTTTATCTCTCCACATCACCGTCTATATCTCTCGTTTCCCCGATCCCTAACCAGTCTGAAGAAGGGTCTCGACCCGAAACGTCGCCTATCTCCTTCGCTCCTTAGATGCTGCTGCACCCGCTGAGTTTCTCCAGCCTTTTGTGTACCCCCTATGTTAGTTTCATGTCTGTTTCTCCCTCAAACTAACGTCCATTTTGCTGAGATGCTGTCCATCCCCCGCCACTTCCCCGAGTCACTTCCAGCACTTTGTGTCTATCTTTGGTATAAACCAGCGTCTGCAGTTCCACTTTTCTACATTTTCTCCAATTTGCATGTTTTGTTAAATATGTAGTGCTGATGCAAAAACAGCTTTTATTTTCCAGTGAGTTGTAGCGTGAATTATATTAAATGCTCCCTGTTGAGAAGATGCAAGCCCTTGCAGATAATAAAAAGGAAGTTCCTGAATGTAATTTCCAACAAACAATTCTAACCATACTTTATTTTCTGGTTTAAAAACACTTCCTAAAACAGAAGTGCAACCAGACAATGTGCATCCCCCCTTAAGATATTGGAACATTAAATGTATTCTGAAATGCACTAAACCCCCCCAAGTGTTTACTTTCCAGTAAATTAGAGAAGATTCGGGAACTAGACATGGTTATAATTTCTCCTTTGAAACCATTGAAAAAGATGTGGGCACAAAATGGTGTGGTGATCTCACACAACGAAACCGCAATCTTCCCTCTTCGTCCTCAACCCTGACTCACTATTGGTCTGCACATGATTAGTATCGGTATCCAATTTGTACTGGCTTCTGGGTTTAGGGATAATTACAGTAGAAATGAGATCACCTTCTTTGGTAACTGTTCAGAATCATCCTTGGTTGCCTGTACATTCAGTTTGGACTAACCGAAGTTACTAGGAATATGGTACACAGGAGGTGGGATATTTCCCATAAGTTGGAAACACCCTGTAGTTTAAGATGAAGTAGAAACTGGGACTCTGCCTCGAAGAGAAAAGAAGCTGGCCATCAAGTACAGGGTCCTTATTATATGATCCATACCAATTGTGCACAAACCATTCTCTACTTCTACAACTGTTGCGCGTCATTCTCCATTTCATCTGGATATCAAAATGGAGCATGTCTTTGAAAATGCAACATTCATATCTCCAAAGAACATGGTGGGGAAATTATTTAATATGATCCTTCGGCTAATGGCTACCTTTGTGTGTGACAAGATCAAGTTATACACAGATCCTGGTTAAACAGTCACCAAACAGCGTACTGTATTTGTGGCCAGTGTTGCAAAAGATGAACTTCAGGCACATGTCCCAGCCATCATCAATGGTGCCTTAGTCCAGATGGTTGAGAATTTCGATTTTGGAGGCATATATATCACCAATATGTCCTGACCAACCACATTGAAGCTACGGCCAAGAGAGCACACCAATGTATCCACTTCCTCGTTAGGATACAGACGTTCGATATGTCTCCAATGACTCCCCAACAACTTCAAATATATTGTAGGAAGCATTATATCAGGATTCTGTACAGCTTGCTTTGACAACAGCTCTGCCCAAGACAGCGAACGATTGCAGAGAGTTGTGGATGTAGCCCGGCCCATCACACAAACCAGCCTTTCCCATCGTCAACTCCACCTACACTTCACGATGCCTCGGGTAAGCAGCCAACATAATCAAGGTCCATTTTCACACCAGCCAATCCCTCTTCTCCCATTGGGCAGAACATACAAAAGCTTAAAAGCATGCACCTTGCCAGACTGGGGAACAGCTTCTTCCCCTCTGTTATCAAACTATTGAAGGGTCCTCACAAAGCATGGGTGTAGTCTAGATCTTTCAAGCTACCTCACTGCGGACTCTGCACTTTATTTTAATCTGGACTTCCTCTGCAATTATAATGCTATAATACTATATTTTGTACTCTGGTGTTTTTATCGTTTGTATCTATTGTACTTGTCAATGGCTGTCTTGCAGTGGTATATATTATCAGATTGGACTGGTTAACATACAAATAAATCTTTTCACTGGATCTCGGTGACAATAATTAGCAAGGCAGAACTGTGCCATTCCACCTGTCCTTCATGAAACACTTCATCCAGAAAAATGAGTTGAAACACAAATCTTATGTCTGCCAAGAAAAGCCTCAAAACCTGTGTGGGAAAAGGAAATGATTGATCCAGTTGGATGTCTTCTTGGGTCGTCTATTAAAGTCATTAGGCAGAATGTTGCATTGTCCAGACTCTCAAAGGAATGCCATACCTTGCCTGCCTGGTGGTGAGAATGGCTGCTTGTTAGATACTTTGTGTACAGCTGGTGTCGTCACATGTTGCCCTCGAGGTGGCTATGTTGGAAGTGGGACTTTCATCCTTTTACTTTAGGAATGCATGTTTTGTGAGGAGATCCCATGGTCTTTGTCCATTCTGAATAAGAGTGCAGGAGGTGTTCAGGGGTAGACACGAAAAGCTGGAGTAACTCAGCGGATCAGATGGCATCTCTGGAGAAAAGGAATAGGTGACGTTTCGGGTCGTGACCCTTCTAAGGGCTATTTCCGTGGATGCATATTGAGGTAAATGTAAACTGCTGCTGCAAGCCTTCAATTTGATAAAATATGCCCTCTGTTCTGTCCAAAAATTCCTCCAGTTTAAGAAGCTATCCATTATGGAATGCTTCCAACTGGCGCACTGTAAGATGCAAGACTACAAACTGAGCAATGCACTGAAACGTGTAGCTATTACAAAGCTCTTTGGGGAGAAGTCCACAATTTCAGGCAATGCTGCATTTGCATTCCAAGGGAGTGGAACCTGTGCTGTTTAAAAATAGCCCTTGGCCTGCTGAAGAGATTAAAATAAAGGAAAACTCACTGTGTTAACTTAAAGCCCTGTCCCACGGTACGAGTTAATTCCAAGAGCTCTCCCGCGTTCGCCCTGATTCGAACTCGGAGGTTTACAGTAATGGCTGCTCGTCGGTATTCAGGGCTCTCGTGGACATTTTTCGACGTGTTGAAAAATCTTCACGAGTCTTCCCGAGCTTACCTGCCGTTAGCGAGTCTTCCCGAGTACCTGCCATTAGCGTTACAAGCCGCTAAGAGACATCCCCGAGCTTCGACGTACCTGCAACGTTCATTCTCCATGCTTACCACGAGTTTGATTTTTTTTTAAACTCGGGAGAGCTGTTGGAATGAACTCGTACCGTGGGACAGGGCCATTAGGATTTATTAGACAAGCAATTGAATGCAAAAATAGTGTGGGTTTATTGCATGCAATATTGAATACAAGTACAAGGAAGGTTCATTGTACAAGTGCAGGGAGAGGATGGTGGAAATGTAAACACTAGTCACACCCTAGCTAAAATACTGGAATAATTTTGGTTGAATCACAAGGGCTGTTCAGTACTGGGAAATGTTTGCCATGAGAAATAATTGCTGGGTGTGGATTGATTTCTTTAGAATGGAACCGTCTGAAGAAGAGTCTCGAACCAAAACAAATCTTCCAAGATGACGTCCAACCTAGGCGGCCATTTGCATGCTAGCCAAAGATGCAGATCTGCACACTCATATTACAATCACTCCGCACTCTTAAATCTCTATTCCTACAGCAACATTTCTTACTTTAACAATGATCTTCTTGAACTCCATCTATACACTGCAAATGGATCCATTGTAATCATCTGTAGGAAAGAATTGCAGATGCTGGTTTAAATCGAAGGTAGACACAAAATACTGGAGTAACTCAGTGGGAACAGGCAGCATCTCTGGAGGGAAGGAATGGGTTACATTTCGGGTCGAGATCCTCCTTCAGACTGAAGAACAGCATTTAAAAATCATTTGGGCAGATACATGGGTAGGAAAGGTTTAGAGAGAATGGGCCAAACATGAGCAGAGGGGAATCATGTAGATGGGGCATCATAGTCTGAATGAGGAAGTTGGGCCGAAGGGCTTTTTACCATGCCACATGGCCCTATGGATTTTAAGGATTTTATAGTACCTGGCACCATTTTATTGGTGAAATGTATTTAAATGTCTGCCAGGTGTCTTGGGCCAAGAGAGGCAGTGTTAATTAGTCACGATTGATCCCAAAATCTGAGTCTGTACAACATTAAACGGTGCTTTATTAATTTGTAAAAAAGACACTTGACGCTATACTCGGTTTCCAGTCACCTATCAATTCGTATGCACCGCAAAGTAGTAAATTTATAAATTCCGTTACTCAAAGTCCTGGAGTTTTAGATTTTTCAGTATCATGTAACGATGGTAGCTGTTCATTTCTTACATCTTCAATATGTTTCATAAATAGGAGATGACCATCACAGTGCAACCATTGTTATTTGAAAAGTTTGCAACAGGGGCTTTCAGTTTTATTAGTGTTTTGTTTTACTCACAGTTGTAACCTTTAAATGTAGAAACGGGGAGAATCCAAACGTCAATTTGTCTGGAAATGCAAACAATGTGTTTCCTCACATTACATAACTCTGTTTCCTAGAACAATAGTCATAGAGTGATACATCACAAAATCATGCCCTTTGTCCCATCTGTCCACATCGAACATCCTGGTCGAGTTACATTTGCCAGCCTTTGGCCCATATCCTTTAAAATTCTTCCTTCCTATTAATATATCTGTCAAAATGTATTTTTAAAGTTGTAATTGTATCGCCTCTGCAGCAACCTTTGACAGCTCATTCCAGATACGGACTTCAATCCTTCCCCTCCCTTCTTAAGGGGAAAACACAATGAGCAATCACTTGATCCATACTGCTCATGATTCTGTACACTTCAATAAGATTTGATTCCTGCTTTGTGTTTTTGTTGTCAATGGGTTGGATTTAAAGATTCCAGACTGTACTCATTCTTCTACCATTAGGATGAGACCATGAGTTAAGCTTGACCTTGATTCTCTCATCCCAAGAAGAAACAATCTGGAATTGTCAAAGTAGGTTGAACTAAAAATTGTCTGTAACTTGTTTGGATATCCTCAAAACCAGGGGGGAGGAGAGGGAGAGAAAGAGACCATGGATACTGTTGAATAGGTTCCTAGGCAGACTGCTAAAGTCATTAGACAGAATGTCTGTGTAGGAAGGAGCTGCAGATGCTGGTTTAAACTGAAGATAGACGCTAAATGCTGGAGTAACTCAGCGGGACAGGCAGCATCTCTGGAGAGGAATGGGTAACGTTTTGAGTCGAGACCTTCAAAGGCAGAATATCTCGTTATGTGAACTTTACATACTTAGCTAATAAATTATTTGTATCTTGTATCTTTCAATTGAGTGCCCAACCTTGCCTGGTTGGTGGTGAGAAGGGGCCTACTTGTCTGACCCTTTGTGTAGCTGAAGCCTTAGTGCCACCGCATGCTACCTGAGAGGTGAAGGAATTGGAAATGTGACTGCCATTCTTTTACTCAGGAATGCATGTTTTGCAAGGTGCTTTGAGACAGTGGTCTTTGTCGAGTTTCATCTGCAGGATAGGACTGTGCACTAATGATAAAGTGCTGGAGTAACTCAGCGGGTCAGGCAGCATCTCTGCAGAACATGGACGTTTGGAGACGGGTCTCTCCGTCGGACTGATTAAACAAGTCTGAAGAAGTAAAGATAGACACGAAATGCTGCAGTAACTCTATGCAGTAACAGGCAGCATCTCTGGAGAGAAGGAATGGGTGATGTTTCGGCCGAGACCCTTCTTCAGACTGAAGAAGTATTCTGACTTGAAACATCACCTATCCATGTTCTTCAGACATGCTGCTTGACCCGCTGAGTTACTCCAGCACTTTGTTCTTTTGGAATACAAAAACAGAGATGTGATGCTGAGGCTCCACAAGGCACTGGTCAGGACACATTTGGAGCACTGAGCAAATTTGGGTTCTGTATCTGAGGAAGGATGTGCTGGCTCTGGAGAGGGTCCAGATGAGGTTTACAAGATTTATTCGAGGAATTAGTGTATGATCAGTGTTTGACAGCACTGGGCCCCCACTCGCTGGAGTTTAGAAGGTTGTGGGGGGACCTCTGAAACTTACAGAACAATGAAAGGCATAGATAGAGTGGATGTGGAAAGGATGTTTCTACTGGTGGGAGAGCCTAGGACCAGAGGTCATAGCCTCAGAATTAAAGGGTGCTCTTTCAGAAAGATGGTGAGAAGGAACATCTTTAGTCCGAGGGTAGTTAATCTGTGGAACTCATTGTGGAGGCCAGGTCAGAGCATATTTTTACGGCAGAGATAGACAAATTCTTGCTCGGAACGGGTGTCATGGGTTATGGGGAGGTGTCAGGAAAATGAGATTGAGGCAGAGATCTCCCATGATTGAATGGCAAAGTGGACTAGATGGGTCAAGTGGCCTAATTCTGCTCCTATAACTTGTGTAAACTGGTGTCTGCAGTTCCCTGTTTCTACATTCTGTGCTCTAAGGGTTATCTCCATGGATGCATATTTTCATAAATGTCAACTGCTGCTGTAAGGCCATCAATTTGAAGAAAATATGCCCTCTGTTCTGTCCAAAACTACCTACAGTTTAAGAAGTTATCCATAATGGAATGCTCTCAACTGACACATTTTAAAATCCAAGACAACAAGCTAAGGGATGCAGTAAAACTTGGTGTAGGTGTTGCAAATCTCTATGGGGATAGGTCCATAGTTTAAGGATGTGCAGCCGTTGCATACCAAGAGAAATAAACCTTGACCTGCCCAAGAAATGTCTTTAAAAGAAAACTATTTATTGCTACTGTAAGTGAAATGGAATAATATGGCTTTTTTTTAAAATGGTGACATGTTTATTAAGGTCTGTACTTTTGCATATTTTCTGAATTAAATTAT
The DNA here is from genome assembly GCA_035221665.1 of Okamejei kenojei. Classification (NCBI taxonomy): domain Eukaryota; kingdom Metazoa; phylum Chordata; class Chondrichthyes; order Rajiformes; family Rajidae; genus Okamejei; species Okamejei kenojei. The sequence continues at coordinate 41,207,485 of CM069150.1, forward strand.
ATTCTTGACATAAAAGAACATTTAGTATTGCGTTTACAGTAGTTAAGCTTGATAGCATACTGGGACGTGTGGAGGAATAGGACTTTGGAATGCATGTGCACGAATTCCAGGAGGTAGCAGGGCAGGAGCATCAGGTATTTAAGTGGAACTGTGGGATAACTTTCTTTCTTGGGCAATACTTTGAATATAAGAACAAGGACAGTTTATTTGACGCGCGATTGACTACAAGAATGGGAGAATTTATTGGACAAGATGTTGAATACAAGCACAGGGAAGATTCATTCTACAAAGCAATACAAAACAAGGAGATGGTGGAACTGCATACATTATTTACATCACAGCGAGAATACTGGAGTGGTTCCAGTTGAATTACAAGCATCGGTCAGGACTGCAAAATATTTGCTGTGAGGATTAATTATTGGATTTGGATTGTTTTATTTAAATTAGAATACAGTCAGTGAGGATAGTTTTAATGGATATGTATAAAATTATGAGGAGCCTAAATAATGTAAATAGAATGGGCTCTTTTTCCCTTGGCAAAAGCACACTAACTAATGGTAATATGTAGATACATTTTGGGGATTGAAACTGACATTCAGTCACTGAAAGGATGATATGAGAGGAAACCCACTGGTCACAATGGAGGTCCTCAATGTATTCAAAAGAACTTTTGATGAGCTGTAACCTGCAAGACCAAGAGGTGCCGAGCAAAATTAGTCTTGGTATCTTCTTGTAGTCAGCATGAATTAAATGGCGCAGAGGTAGAGTTGCTACCTCACAAAACCAGAGACCCGGGTTCAATCCTGACGATGGGTGCTGTCTGAATGGAGTTTGTACGTTTTCACTGCGACCATTGGGTTTTCTCACGCAGGTCTGCAGGTTAATTGCCTTCGGTATATTGTCACTATTATACAGGATAAAACTAATGTACTTGTGATCATTGGTCTGCGTGGACTTGATGGGCTGAAGGGCCTGTTTCCATGCTGTTTGTCTAAAAAAAACGAAAACGAAACTGAATTATTTCATATATCTTTACGTGCTCTGATTTTCTGTGATATGGTTAATAAACAGAACATGATAATCACAGTACATACAACCATATTTTTGGCAAAGATTGTAGCATGCAACAAAAGCTTTATCTTTATAGCCTTTCGTTTCTTTAGAGAAGTTTTCTCACTGTTCTGTGACCAGCAGTTCTTCTCAAATGCAGAAATGGAGAACCCACAAGATTACTTTGCCAGGACGTGTGTGTATATACATATATATCTCATTGGAGACCTTCGGACTAAACATTATTCCCTGTATTGCGTATCTGTACACTGGATGACACAATTATAATCATATATTGTCGTTCCACTGATCAGTTAGCACGCAACAAATGTTTTTCACTTTATCTCGGTACAGGTGACAATAAACTGAACTAAGATTCCAAATCTGTGCTCGCTTTTCAACTCTCACGTTGAGGCCATGAGTCAAGCTTGACTGATCCTCTTACTCTGCAAGGAAACACTCACTGGTCTGGAGCTGTTAAAATAAGCACCATTGTAAACATTGGCAGGGTAATTCAAAATCATGAAATAGTTTCCCAGTATTCAGAAGCAATGATTATCGTGGGTGGGTCTTTTCACTAATAGCCACTTAGTGTAAATCCACACCACAATGATTTGTCTGTCTGAATTAGGATCAAAATCAAATTCCAGTAATAATCACCAGGAAATGAAGCTGCAAAGCTCTACACCGTTGTGAAAGGGAACTGAAACATGTAGAACTTCACGTCTTAGTTAGGCGCAGGGAACTGCTTATGCTGGTATACAAAGAAAGGTGCAAAAATGCTGGAGTAACTCAGCGGGTCAGGCAGCATCTCTGGAAGACATGGATAAGTGACGTTTTGGGTTCAGACCCCTTTTCATCTTCCTGTGGTTTCACAATTCTCACCTCTTCTAACCTTATCTCACACCTTTGTCTTGTCATCTCAAGTCTTTGTCCTATCGTCTGCCTATCAAAATGTTCCCCTCAGCTGCATCCATCATTTGCCCGGCTCTGTCCTGCCCCTCCTCTCTTCCAGCTTCCTTATGCCTTCTATGCCCTCTGTTCTGTCCAAAACTACCTACAGTTTAAGAAGTTATCCATAATGGAATGCTCTCAACTGGCACATTGTAAAATCCAGGAATACAAGCTAAGGCATGCAGCAAAACTTGGCATAGGTGTTGCAAATCTCTATGGGGATAGGTCCACAATTTAAAGATGTGCAGCCGTGGCATACCAAGAGGAATAAACCTGGACCTGCTCAAGAAATGTCTTTAAAGGAAAACTATTTATTGCTACTGTAAGTGAAATGGAATAATATGTTTTTTTTTAATGGTGACATGTTTATTAAGGTCTGTACCTTTGCATATTTCCTGAATTAAATTATATTCTTGATATAAAAGAACATTTAGAATTGCATTTACACTGGTTACGCTTGATAGGGTACTGGGATGTATGGAGGAATAGGACGTTGGAATGCATGTGCACAAATTCCAGGAGGTAACAGAGCAGGAGGATCAGGTATTTAAGTGGAACTGTGGGATAACTTTCTTTCTTGGGCAATACTTTGAATATAAGAACAAGGACAGTTTATTAGACGAACGATTGACTACACGAATGGGAGGACTTATTGGGCAAGATGTTGAATACAAGCACAGGGAGGATTCATTCTACAAAGCAATACAAGAACAAGAAGGGGATGGTGGAACTGCATACTCTATTTACATCACAGCGTGAATACTGGAGTGGTTCCAGTTGAATTACAAGGGTCGGTCGGGACTGGAATATTTGCTGTGAGAATTAATTATTGGGTTTGGATTGTTTTCTTTAATTAAAATGCAGAGGGCAGTCTTAATGAATATGTATAAAATTATGAGGAATCTAGATGATGTAAATAGAATGGGCTCTTTTCCCTTGGCAGAAGCCCACTAACTAAATGGTAATATGTAGATACATTTTGGGGATTGAAACTGACATTCAGTCACTGAAAGGATGATATGAGAGGAAACCCACTAGTCACAATGGAGGTGGAAGCCCTCAATGTATTCAAAAGAACATTTGATGAGCTGTAACCTGCAAGAGCAAGAGCTGCCGAGCTAAATTAGTCAGCATGAATTAAATGGCGCAGAGGTAGAGTTGCTATCTCACAAAGCCAGAGACCCGGGTTCAATCCTGACGATGGGTGCTGGCTGTACGGAGTTTGTACGTTTTCCCTGTGACCACTTGGGTTTTCTCATGCAGGTCTGCAGGTTAATTGGCTTCTGAATATTGTCACTATTATACAGGATAAAACTAATGTACTTGTGATCATTGGTCTGCGTGAACTTGATGGGCCGAACGCTGTTTGTCTAAAAAAACGAAAACGAAACTGAATGATTTAATATATCTTTACGTGCTCTGATTTTCTATGATATGGTTAATAAACAGAAAATGACAATCACAGTACATACAACCATATTTTTGGCAAAGATTGTAGCATGCCGCAAAAGCTGTATATTTATAGCCTTTAGTTTCTTTAGGGAAGTTTCCTCACTGTTCTGTGACCAGCAGTTCTTCTCAAATGCAGAAACGGAGAACCCGCAAGATTACTTTGTCTGGAAGTGCATATATTTTTTTTTGTTCCTCGCATTACATACCTCTGTTTCCCAAAGCCATGCTTACTTTCACTTTTGTGTTTATTGTCTACTTGCTTCCTTGCTGACAGGTGGCATGCACATGTGGTATGTTTTTATAGTACAGCTAAATGGTTTCGGATTTGATTCCTGTATTGTGCTTGTGTTGCCAATGGTTGTGTTAAAGATATTTCCCAGTTGTTATCAGACAATTGATCCATTCTACCAACAACTAGAGCCGTCCTGAATTACTATCTACCTCATTGGAGACCCTCAGACTATCTTTGATCACTGGGTTTACTGCACTAATCGTTATTCCCTGTATCACTAATCTGTACCCTGTGGATGGCACGATTGTAACCATTAATTGTCTTTCCACTGAACGGTTAGCACGTAACAAAGGCTTTTCACTGTACTTAGGTACAGGTGACAATAAACTGAACTAAGATACCAAATCTCTGCTTGCTCTTCAACTCTCACGTTGAGGCCATTAGTCAATTTTAGATACTTACAAATCAGAGACTATGTAAAAGCAAACACACACGAACTTAGAAATAGAAAGACAGAAATTTTAGATGAATGTCTAAATAAACATCTGACCACAGAAAAAATGATTTCAATTATATATGTGTGTATAATATCCTATTGGAAAATGATGTCCCATCAACAGAAATATAGACAATCTTGGGAAAACGAATTAGGTCAAATTATAAGACCAGAAGTATGGGACGAAAGTTTACAACGTATACACCATTGTTCGTTAAATGCTAGACACTCTCTTATGCAGTTTGAAATACTACATAGACTACATTATTCAAAATCCAAACTACATAACATCTTTCCAAAAGTATCTCCCATATGTGATAAATGTCAACATTTAGAAGCTAATCTGACACACTCATTTACAAATTGTGTAAAAATTACAAAATTTTGGATAGAAATATTTAGGATAATTTCGAATGTTGTTAATATGAATCTGACCCCTGACTCAAAGTTAATAATACTAGGAATACTGGAAACAGACCAATTAATAACAACAAATCAAAGAATCTTTATTGATTATGGTTTAATAATTGGGAAAAAATTAATACTAAAATTCTGGAAAGGTCCTACATCCCCCACAATCAAAATGTGGAATACAGAAATGTTGGAGACACTCCATCTGGAAAGATTGAGGCTTGTCCTAATGGACAGGTTGGATCTCTTCAGAGGGATATGGTCTCCATATATTGACTATTTACAGGGTCAAAGTGGCTCAGTGCGAGGGCTTGATTACGCATAATAAATCATGGTTATATCTCCAATGATGGATTATTGATTAATACTCCATTCACTTCCTTATTCTTTATATTATTTCTCTCTATCTCTTCCTACTTTATAAAAAAATTTTTTTAAATGTTCCAATGTTCTATAGATTCAGGATCAGTTCCTGTGGATTGGAGGGTAGCAAATGTTATTCCACTTTTTAAAGAAGCCGGGAGAGAGAAAACAGGGAATTATAGACCAGTTAGCCTGACATTGGTGGTGGGGAAGATGCTGGAGTCAATCATAAAAGATGAAATAGTGGCACATTTGGATAGCAGTAACAGGTTCGGTCCGAGTAGGCATGGATTTATAAAGGGGAAATCATGCTTGACTAATCTTCTGGAATTTTTTGAGGATGTAACTAGGAAAATGGACAAGGGAGAGTCAGTGGATGTAGTGTACCTGGACTTTCTGAAAGCATTTGATAAGGTCCCACATAGGGATTAGTGGGCAAAATTAGGGCATATGGTATTAGGGGTAGAGTGCTGACATGGATAGAAAATTGGTTGGCAGACAGGAAACAAAGAGTAGGGATTAACGGGTCCCTTTTGGAATGGCAGGCAGTGACTAGTGCTGGGTCCACAGCGATTTACAATGTACATCAATGATTTAGATGAAGGGATTCAAAGTAACATTGGCAAATTTGCTGATGACACAAAGCTGGGTGGCTATGTGAACTGTGAGGAGGATGCTATGATAATGCAAGGTGACTTGGACAGGTTGGGTGAGTGGGCAAATGCATGGTCAGATGCAGTTTAACGTGGATGAATGTGAGGTTATCCACTTTGGTAGCAAAAACAGGAAGGCAAATTATTATCTAAATGGGGTCATTGGGAAAAGGGGAAGTACAATGGGATCTGGGGGTCCTTGTTCATCAGTTAATGAAAGTAAGCATGCAGGTGAAGAAAGCGAATGGTATGTTGGCCTTCATTTCAAGAGTAGATGAATATAGGAACAAAGTCCTTCTGCAGTTGTATTGGGCCCTAGTGAGACCACACCTGGAGTATCGTGTGCAGTTTTGGACCCCTAATTTCAGGAAGGACATTATTGGTATTGAGGGAGTGCAGCGTAGGTTTACAAGGTTAATTCCCGGGATGGCGGGACTGTCATATGCTGAGAGAATGGAGCGGCTGGCGTGTATACTCTGGAGTGCAGAAGGATGAGAGGGGATCTTATTGAAACATATAAGATTATTAAGGGTTTGGACACGCTAGAGGCAGAAAACATGTTCCCGATATTGGGGGAGTCCAGAACCAGGGGCCACTGTTTAAGAATAAGGGGTAAGCCATTTAAAACGAAGATGAGGAAACACTTTTTCACACAGAGGCTTGTGAGTCTTTGGAATTCTCTGCCTCAGAGGGTGGTGGAGGCAGGTTCTCTGGATACTTTCAAGAGAGAGCTAGATAGGGCTCTTAAAGATAGCGGAGTCAGTGGATATGGGGAGAAGGCAGGAACGGGGTACTGATTGTGGATGATCATCCTTGATCACAGTGAATGGCTGTGCTGATTCAAAAGGCCAAATGGCCTACTCCTGCACCTATTGTCGATTGTCAAGCTTGACTCTGATCGTCTTACTCTACAAAGAAACACTCACTGGTCTGGAGCTCTTAAAATAAGCTCCGTTGTAAACATTGGCAGGGTTATTCAAAAACATGAAATAGTTTCCCAGTCTTCAGAAGCAATGGTCATCGTGGGTGGGTGTCTTCAATAATAGCTGCATTGTATAAATCCACACCACAATGATTTGTCTGTCTGAATTAGGATCCAAATCAAATTCCAGTAATAATTCACCAGGAAATGAAGCTGCAAAGCTCTATATCATTGCGAAACGGAATTGAAACGTGTAGAACTCCATGTCTTAGTTAGGCGTTGAGAACTGCTGATGCTGGTTTACAAAGAAAAGACGCAAAATGATGGAGTAACTCAGCAGCTCAGGCAGCATCTCTGGAGAACACGGATAGGTGACGCTTCGGGTCCAGACCCTTTTTCACCTATATTGCTTCCACTGGCTTCACAATTCGCACCTCTTCCATCCTTCTCACACCGTTTCATTTTATCTCAGGCCTTTGTCCTATCAAAAAGTTCCCCTCAGCTGTATCCATCCATCGTTTGGCTGGTTCTGTCCTGCCTCTCCTCTCTTCCAGTTTTCTCCCTGCTCCCCCCCACCCACCCACCCACCCACCCACCCACTGCAGTCATCCTGAATGACCCGACCTGAAACATCCATGTTCTCCAGAGATGTTTCCAAACATGCTGAGTTACTCCCAGCACTTTGTCTTTTTCCAAGAATTGGTTAGTGTCCATGAATCCTTACTAGAATTTCACGATTGGCTTTGAATGCAAAATTATTTTTAGCTAGAGTGAATGAAGAGCTGCAAATTACTGCCTATGTGCTTGAAAAGGGATAATTGTAATTCATATGTTTATGAAAAATCTAGGCAGTGAAAATGAGTGGAAATTTGAGCCTGCATTATCTGATGTGAATAAACGCACAACCTCATCTCAACAGCTAAATACATGCACACACCTTAACAAAGGGGGACAACACTTAACCAATGGACCTGTTAGCAAAGGTAAGTGAATTTATTGTGATTACTTAGATTGGATTTTGAAGTATATTAAAAATTATATTGCTAACTAGTTTTCCTATTTTGTGTTCTCCATAGTTTTAGTCAAAGTTGTTCATTCTTAGGTCCAAAATTATCAATGATCCTATTTGGAAAAACTAAATGTACAATAATTTGGGAATTTAAATATACATAGGTCACTGATTGATATGTCTATTTTTAATATGTTCCATATTACAGTCTGTGTTTTGCATCGTAATGAAACTTTAAAATCCTGTAAGAAAATGAGATAAAAATATTTATTTTAAACTTCTTTATTAATGTACAGAATCAGGGACCACAGTTTAAGAATAAGGAGTAAGCCATTCAGAATGGAGGTGAGGAAACACTTTTTCACACAGAGTTGTGAGTCTGTGGAATTCTCTGCCTCGGAGGGCGGTGGAGGCCGGTTTTCTGGATACTTTCAAGAGAGATCTAGATAGGGCTCTTAAAGATAGCTGAATCGGGATATGGGGAGAAGGTAGGAACAATGTACTGATTGTGGATGATCAACCATGATCACATTGAATGGCGGTGCCGGCTCGAAGGGCCGAATGGCCTACTGCGCATATTGTCTATTGTCCTTGCTATATCAAAAAAATTGCATGAGATATTCAACAAATTATTTCATCTAAATGGATTTAACATTTTATTAAACTTTTACTAAATGTAAGCTGTTGTCTCCTTTGAATTCAGGTGAAATCTATAATCACGAACCAACCAGTTTTTCGGATGGATCTTCAAAAACATCAGCGACCACGGCAGAGCAGAAAAAACAGCAATTACTTGCTGCTTATGTTAACGATGCTAAGAAAGCTTTAGGACCTTGTAAATACAGCACATTCTCAACAATACTTCAGACGTATAAAAGGACAGATAACTATGAAAACATGGTGTCTGAAATAGCAGCCCTATTTACAGAAAAATCTGAGGACTTTCATTTGCTAAGAAGTAAGTAACCAATATTTAGTTCAGCAAAAAACAAACTGCTGGAGGAACTCAGCAAGCCAGGCAGCATCTGTGGAGGGAAATGAACTGTTTTTTTTGCGGGGTCGGGACTCTTCTGCCGACCCAAGAGTGTCCATTTCCCTCCACAGATGCCTGCTGTCCGGCTGTTTGCTCAAGATTGCAGTACACACAGTTTCTTGTGTCTCTAGTATTTATTCATGCTGAATTCTACAGTAATTGCTTACTAACAACAGTAAGGTTGTATCTAGTCAGTAAGTAGTTTCCAATTCAACATTTATATTGTTGATCTTTAAAGATATTAACAGTGATATTAACAGTGATAGTAAAGATATTAAAGATTCTGAAAGTGGCTGAATTCACCAATTATTGCAAAACAATTTTACAAAACACTGGCTATACTGTCAATATTACATTATTGCTTAAATTGTGATTTGAAAAGAAGTTGTGGCAGTTGTTTCTGTGGTACCGTGCTTTATCCATGGATGCTGCCTGACCTGCTGAGCATTTTTTGTTTATTTCAAGTTTCCATTGTCAGCACATTTTATCGTTTGATGTTGGTCACATGTTCCCCCTTAAACCAGATTCCATATCAGTTTTATACACATCTGCCTAGTTCAATTTCATTTAAAAATGGGGCTTATTTTTGAAACCAATGGCGTGTTCTTCATCTCCACTTAATCTTTTTTGGCAAATAGCCTAGATGAGTGTGCTAATATGAGCTTCGTTGTATTTGATCTTGGTTAAGCTTAGAGATACAGCGTAGAAGCAAGCCCTTCGGCCCATTGATTCCACGTCGACCATCGATCACCCGTACACTAATTCTATGTTATTCCAGTTTTGCATCCTACATACCGGGGGAATTTTACAGTAGTCAATAAACCTACAAATCTGCATGTCTTTGGAATTTGTGAGGAAACCAGAGAACCCATAGAAATCCACGTTGTCTCAGGGACAATGTATTCCATGCAGACAGCACCCTTAACCAGGATAGAACCTGGGTCACTGGCGCTGTAAGGCAGCTGCTCTACCTTAGCGCCACCGTGCTGCCCTTAAACCCTGTGAGATCCCATTTGGGGTTCTGTGAATAGTTTGCCCATAAAGGTTTGAAGAAATCATGACTTGCTGTTTTGAGCACATTCTGAGTAATTGTTGTCTTGCAATACTTGCAATAGACAATATCCTGCATTTCTTCCACTTCAGTCCTTTTCCCTTTAATACTTTAACAGTAAATATCCATTGGATGCAGGAAAATTCATTGGAAGTGGTGGTAAAGATGATGGGCCTGAGTTCATTGAGTTTAGAAGTGGAATCTATCCATGTCCATTGAATACCAGGCCCAGAGATTGCATTTAGATGAGGAAAAGAACACAATAAGTACGACCGGTCAGGCAGCATCTCTGGAGAAAAAGAAAAGGTGCTGTTTCGGATCGAGACCCTTCAACAAACTGAGACCCTTTTCTCAGTCTGAAGAAGAGTCTCGACCCAAATGTCATCTGTTCCTTTTCTCCAGAGATGCTGCCTGACCCGCTGAGTTACCCCAGCATTCTGTGTCTATATTGTACATAAACTAGCATCTGCAGTTCCTTCCTACCCAACACGTAGGAGCAAGGGTAGACCTCGAGCATAAGCTGGCATTCAATGTGATTATGGACACCCGATGGATCAAGGACACCCTACTGGAAAACTTTGCTTAAGCAACCAAAATCCACACACAAGTAAGTGCGGGTAATTCAGACCATCTAGGATTTGCAGCTCTCCTGTAATCGTCATATAGTGTTGGAAGCATTTTCATGTCAAACTCATAAAACAATAAAAACAAAATGCTGAATTGCAATTTTTACTATTTATACGTTCACAGGGTTTTATATGTTTGTTAGAACACATCATAAGACACATTTTAATCAGATGTGCAAGGACCTAACGGGAATGGACTGCAAGCAGTCGATTGAGAAGGAGCCGCAGCCTGATGGACAAGGGGAAAGTCCGAACAAGAATCAACAGGAGTCCCCTAATTATGCACTGGTAACAAAAAATGAGATTGCCAGTAATAGTGAGTATGGTAAGAAAATCCTGGATATGTAATGTACTGTAACCTTTGCCAGAAAATTGTGTATTCTGTATATAGTGGTATGTTTTTTTATGTTTCAATTAGTTCCGTTTGTTTTAAGTCTTGAAGTAGAGAATTCCTATTTATATAGCCAGCTAGTTTTTAAATTTCAAATCAGTGACACTGAACTATATAAATATTCCAGTAATTTCAACATTTAAGAAGAATACTTTGCTACCATAATATACACTCCTCCTATTGTATGAGGATTATATATTTGTTATAAATACCAACTGAGTTATTATTAGTCTTATAGGTTGCTGATGGACTTCAAATGTGTTTTCTTAAGTATAATATTTCCATGATAAGGCCATTGTAAACAATATATTAATGAAGAGTATCATCAATTGATGGGTGGCGCCAGAGACCTGGGCTCGATCCTGACTATGGATGCTGCCTGCATGGAGTTTCCCTGTGACCACTTGGGATTTCTTCGGTTTCCTCCCACACTCCATAGATGTATAGGTTTGTAGGTTAATTGGCTTCTGAAAAATTATAAATTGTGCCTGGTGTGTAGGATAGTGCTAGTGTACGGGATGATCGGTGATCGGCATGGACTCCGTGCATAAGGGCCTGTATCCATGCTGTATCTCTCAAGTCTAAATTGTTTCTGGTAGCAAATGCATTATATTGAATAGAAATGGAAATCATTCTGTCACCTCAAAAATGCAAGATCTGATCTTTCAATTTTCGTTGAACAGAAAGATTCTTAGAGGTTAAGCATGGATACTAAAATAGGGAAACGTGGTAAAAAGAATCAATGGGCTGCACTAATTTGGATGGCTTTGAACCAAATGACTTTTCGGTCAACTGTATAGTGAGGAACTAGGCTTTCAGGAACAGCAGGAAATAAACCATTTATGAGGTTTTAAACTAAAGTGATTTTATTTAGCAGTAATAATATTTGAAAATGTTTCTCATCTCCTAAAATGAAATAACAAATTCACAGCAGTATTGTAGAACAAAGTTGTAAATTTAGAGTGGATAAATGTGAGGCTATATGCTGATAAATGTGAGGTTATTCACTTTGGTAGCGAGAACAAGAAGGCAGATTATTATCTGAATGGTGTCAGATTAGGAAAAGGGGAAGTGCAACGAGACCTGGGTGTCCTTGCACATCAGTCACTGAAAGTAAGCATGTAGGTACAGCAGGCAGTGAAGAAAGCAAATGGCATGTTGGCCTTCATAAAGAGAGGATTTGAGTATTGAAGCAAAGAGGTCCTTCTACAGTTGTACAGGGCCCTGGTGAGACCACACCTGGAATATTGTGTGCAGTTTTGGCCTCCTAATTTGAGGAAGGACATTCTTGCTATTGAGGGAGTGCAGCGTAGGTTCACAAGGTTAATTCCCAGGATGGCAGGACTGTCATACAATGAAAGACTGGAACAACTGGACTTCTAGTCACTGGAATTTAGATGGATGAGAGAGGATCTTATAGAAACATATACAATTATTAAGGGATTAGACACGCTAGATGCAGGAAACATGTTCCCGATGTTGGGGGAGTCTAGAACCTGGGGCCACAGTTTAAGAATAAGGGGTACGTCATTTATAATTGAGATGAGGAAACAATTTTTCACCCAGAGAGTTGTGAATTTGTTGAATTCTCTGCCTCAGAAGGCAGTGGACGCCGAATCACTGGATGCATTCAAAAAAGTTAGATAGAGCTCTTAGATGAAGCGGAATCAAGGGATATGGGGAGAAGGCAGGAGCGGGGTACTGATTGTGGATTATCAGCCATGATCACATTGAATGGCGGTGCTGGCTCAAAGGGCTGAATGCCCCCCTCCTGCACCTATTTTCTATGTATCTATGTAGGTCACATCCTCAGTCATGTTGCACAGAAACAGGCCCTTCGGCTCATACCGGCCAAGATGCTGTAACTACACTAATCCCATCTGCCACATTTGGACCATATCATACCATATAATATACCATATAATATAACCATATAAAATAAGTGCAGGAGTAGTCCATTTGGCCCTTCGAGCCAGCACTGCCATTCAATATGATCATGACTGATCACCCAAAATCAGTACCCTGTTCCATCTTTCTCTGCATGTCCCTTGATCCCATTATCCCTCAGAGCTATATCTAACTCTCTCTTGAATACATCATACAACCATATTACATAAGGACCATATTCTTATCCATATACCTGTTCAAGTGTCTTTTAAATATCTGCCTTATCAACCTCCTCTGGCAGCCTGTTCCATGTACCATCATGTTTCCCCTCATGTTCCTATTAAATATGTCCCCTCTAATCTTAAGCCTATGTGCTCTGGTTCATGATTTCCCTATTCTGGGTGAAGGAGTGTGCATTCTCCCTGTCTATTCCCCACATATGATCATCTGCAAACAAACTAATCATGCTTTGTACATTCTCAATAAAAATGGTTGATATAGACCACAAACAGCAATGGGTTGAGCATCGATCCCTGAGGCACACCACTAGTTGTAGGCCTCCAGTCCATAAAGCAACTGCCCACCATCATCCTCTAAAGCCAATTTTCTATCTATCTAAACAAATAAGGTAGTTAAATAAGAGAGGACAGGTATGTTTATTTATTTGATGATTGGGACATTGCTATATTTGCATGTACAGTGATACCATTTCTCCATTTGTTAATATTTAATTTAAGTATGCCATTTTATTTTAAGTAGGTGAAGGATCTGTTTCGACACAAAGTAAGATTTCTGCGTTCTTTCCAAAGAGTGAGAAATTAAAACAAACAAGTGCCCCGGGGACATCGAGTTCTTGGCATTGTGTTGATGATCGTTCAGTAAAAAGCAGCCTCTCAAACGTTCAGGAAATGCCAACAAAAAGTATACGACCTGCAACATCAAATGAATCATTGCTGCCTTTCTCCTCAAATTTGAAGCTTGGTAAGTTATAGTGAATTCAATTATTCTAAAACCGAGTTGATATAAAGAGTGAATTCAGAAACATGACATTCTCCACACACCCTCACAACTACATCCTCTTCACACTCTTGTTTTCTATATTCAATGTCAAACCTCTCACTTTCAGTCTTTTGCCCTTCCCTCTGCTTAACTCTCTTCTGGACAAAATCTGTTCAGCTTAGTTTATTGTTACATCTATAGTGAAAAGCTTTTGTTGTGTGATACCTAGTCAGCGGAAAGATAGTACATGATTACAATCGAGCCATTCACAGTGTACAGATACAGGATGAAGAGAATAATGTGAATAATGTTTAGTGCAAAGTAAAGTCCGATCAAAGATAATCCAAGGATCTCCAATGAGGTAGATAGTAGCTAGTTAGTTGTTGGTAAAATGGTTCAGTTGCCTGAGAACAGCTGGGAACATTCTCCAGTGATAATGCCTCTGTCATTTAAATACGACATTGAACCAAGATGCATGGCCGTCCGAAGGGGGGGGTGCGTTGGGTGTGGATGCACCTCCCATTTTTCCAGAATAAAAACAAATCCCGAAAGAAAAACAAATTCAGCCCGCGGCATGATTTGAAAGAAAATATTTGCGACCTGCGCAGTTGGGGGAAGCTGGTGACGCGGTAGCGACGTGAAATGACTCGGTCTCTCTGTGCGCGCGCGCGCAGTGGGATGCCGCCATTTTTGATGCATCTCCTCGATGCCCCGGGCCTAGTTTGGGTGAGTGGGACCGTGAAATATTGCGTTGCGGGAGGGGAAAGCTATTTGATTTTTTATCGGGTGTGTTAAACTACCCGCGAATGGTTTAATCCGACCCGCGGGATGATTTGGGGAAAAAAAGGAGTGCCCGCTTCTCTATGCCCGGGGATGCGGTGTCTCCCAGCACGGTGCATAGCCTCCATCCGTGGCGTCGGAGCCTTGTCGCCGGCCAACCTGGCGGCCATGGAGTGGCTCAGCGAGCGGTCTGGAGAGACCGTTCTCCCATCACCGAGCGGGAAGGACTGACTGAACAGTGCTGGCAGCGGCTGTGACCCGGCACCAGGCACCACTTCGACCGGGTCCCCCCCGACGCCAGTCCCTCGCCCACCCCACCCCTGACACCGGTCCCCCTTCCCCTCCCCTTGTCCCCCTCCCCGCCGCGGGCCTTCGCTTTGGTTGGAGGCCGTAGTGCGGGGTGACCGAGGGTCGGAACGAATGTCGTGCCTCGCACAGGAGCAGCAGTATCGGCGAAGGTGGTCCGGCCCGCCCCCATAGCGGTTGCTATGTGCCACTCCGGAGGGGAGGCGGTGGCGAAGAGCTCCCAACTAAGTGCCGCCGCAAAGGGGGAGGCAGGGACGGCCAAGGCAGCAGGGCGATGATGCCGGTGTTGTTGGAGGAGCGCTGACCTTTCTTCCTCCCCACCTCTTCTGCCCCTTCCCCTCTCTCTCTTGTACGCCCCCTCATCCCCCTTATCCTGGGACCCCTCTTCTCACGTCAATTATTCCTTTTCTCCAGAGATGCTGCCTGACTCGCTGATCCCCATTCCCGCCTCTATTCAGTCCTCACAGACATCCCCTGTGCTCCCCTCCTCCACCCCCCCCCCCCCCCCCCCCGGCCTTTTCATCCTGCACTGATCTACCTATCCACCTCACATTGATTCTCTTGCCATTCCCCATCCATCCTACACTGGTCCCCCAATTCATCCTGCACTGACCCCCTTTCCCATCCATACTGCACTGCTTCCCCCATCCATCTTGTAATGATCTACCCATTCATCCTGCACTGATCTCCCCATTAATCCTATACTGATACCCCCATCGATCCTGCACTAACCCCCCCAATCTGTACTGTCCCCCCATTCGTCCTGTACTGAACCTCCCTTCCATAGTGCACTGATCCCCCCCATCTTGTACTGCCCCCCATCTTGTACTGTCCCCCATTCATCCTCTACTGTCCCCCATCCATCCTGCAATGATCCCCCCATCCTGTACAGAGATGCCAACTGGTACGGATTTCCCGTAATTTCTACGGAAAATTGGCCAATTACGGGCGGTACGATTTTCATATCGTAAATCCCGGATTTTGCCGATTTTAAGTTAGCACATACTTGTGTGTGTTTGGGAGTGTGTGAGTGAGTGAGTGCCAGTGATGGAAATGGGGGGGTACGCAGAGGGACGACGTTCTCCTACGTTCCAGTTTCCAGTTTCCATCCTGTGCATGAATTCCCAGCTTTATCCTGCGCTACTTAATCCAAGGACGAGCGAACAATCGGACAGATCACGGGCTCAGAGGCTCCCACGCGCTGAAGAGGTTTTCTCCTCGCTGCCCGTGCAGCTCGCCCCTCCCATCGCCTGCCGGCTCACTCAGCTGCGGGTTTCCAGATCGTCAGAGGCCGCTTCTGTCTCTCTCCGCATTTTGCAGCCCACTCACTCCAATTCGCCCGGCTCCCATCCAACCCCCCCTCTTCTCACCTCCTCCCCTCTCCTCCCTCCCTTCCTCTCTCCCCTCTACCCGTCACAGGGGACGACCTTCTCTCCGAGGAGGCACGATCGTCTGTCTCCCCCCGACCCGGCCCGGCTCTGTCACGCTGGTGGGTGCGCTTCCCTTTGCGGAAGCCACGATCGGCTGGTCACCCCCGCTGCTTTTCACTGTCCTCAGATCGCTCCATGCCTCGCTCAGGCCCCTGCGGGCTGCCGCCCCGCCCCTCTCCTCTCTCTCTCTTCCTCACCCCCCCCCCCCTCTCTCCCCCTCCCCCTCTCTCTCTCTGTCGCTCTCTCTCTCTCCCCCCCCTCTCTCCCCCTCCCCCTCTCTCTCTGTCGCTCTCTCTCTCCCCCCCCTCTCTCCCCCTCCCTCTCTCCCTCTCTCTCCCCCCATGCTCTCTCGCTACCCCCTCTCTCTCCCCTATCTCTCTCTCCCTCCCCCTCTCTCTCTCCCTCCCCCCATCTCCCCTCTCTCTCTCCCTCCCCCCTCTCTCATCCCTCCCCCCCCTCCACTCTCTCTCCCCCTCTCTCATCCCTCCCCACCTCCCCCCCCCTCCCCCCCCTCTCCCCCCCTCTCTCCCCCCCCCCTCTCTCCCCCCCCTCTCTCCCCCCTCGCTCTCCCCTCCTCCCCCACCCTCACCCTCCCCCCTGCCCACCCCCAGCAAATTAATAACATTAATAAATATCAAGGGGACTAGTGGTTGGTGTGTGTGACGCCGCATCCCCCCCCCCCCCCCACCACCGCAAACGTGGTAATGGTGTAAAAGGAGCTAATGAATAGTATTAATATAAGATCAAGGGGGCTAGTTAGCGTACGTGCGGGGGGGGGGGGGTAGTTAGTGTGTGTGTGCGGGTGGCTGGGGGGCGGCATAATGCCGGAATGGATTACGAGTTGTTTCGGGCCAGGGTTCTTCTTCAATAGGAAGGAACTGCAGATCAAAGATACTAGAGCGGATACTAGTATCTTTGCTGCAGATCAGGCATGATATTCTTCCGATTTAAATCGTAATTTCGATTTTATTGTTTTCCTATTTTTATTTTTTTGCGCCCGATTATTTGGTGGCCAATCAACTACTGTCTCTAAGGGGGTTCCGCCCAATCACCGACCAGCTACCCTTAAAATTCCCGTCCAATCAATAAATCGGTCTCCTCCCGCCCAATCAGCCGCCGTCTCCAAGGGCATTGTGTCCAATCACATAATGCGCTGGTCACTTGGCAGCCAATCAGACAGTCTCCTAGGGGCCTTTTGATCAATCACCGACCTGCTTCCCTCACTAAAGCAGACGATGGCTGCAGCCAACACACACACACACAGACAGAGACAGAGTCCCCCCCCCCCCCCCCCCCTCCTTCCCAACCTCAGCTTCACGGACCCAGAGTACCCTTAGTTCCTAAACCCATTTCCATCACTGGAGTGTGTGTGAGTGTGTCTGTGTGTGTGAGTGTGAGTGTGTCTGTGTGTGTGAGTGTGTCTGTGTGTGTGAGTGTGTCTGTGTGTGCGCGTATATATGTGTGAGTGTGTGTGTATAAACATATCAAGACATATTGATAATGAACTCGTTCATCCAGTCTTTCAATAGAGCATTTTCAATGGTGAGTTAATACATGTTTATGTAATACCAACTAATGAACATACAGGTATGTTAATGTTAACATTATGCGCTATCGCTTGCCTGTGGGAGCCGCGCTTGCCATCATGCAGAAAAAAAATTGCTTTGCGCAAAAAATTACTGATTTTGTCTCCAAATTACTGATTTTTAGCCTTATGATTACTGATTTGTGCTCTGGAAGGTTGGCATCTCTGCCTGTACTGTCCTGATCCCCCTCTCCCATTCATCCTGTACTGACCCCCCATTCATCCTGTACTGTCCCCCCCATCCATCCTGCACTGATCCCCCCCATCCTGTACTGTCCCCCCCCATCCATCCTGTTCTGAGCCCCCCCCCCATCCATCCTGTACTGCCCCCCATCCATCCTCTTCTGATCCTCCCCCATTCATCCTGTACTGTCCCCCCCCCCCCCATCCATCCTGTTCTGATCTCCCGATTCATCCTGTACTGACCCCCCCCCATTCATCCTGCACTGACCCCCCCCCCCCCCCATTCATCCTGTACTGATTTCCCCCCTCCACCACCCCCCATCCATCCCGTACTGATCGTCACTGAAATCCCGCGCGCTCTCTCCTCACAAGTTTACCTAATCCAACCGACACACACTAATTCCCCTGCCTCAATCCATCCGCACCGTCTGTGGAATTCTCTGCCTCAGAGGGCGGTGGAGGCAGGTTCTCTGGATGCTTTCAAGAGAGAGCTAGATAGGGCTCTTAAAAATAGTGGTCAGGGAATATGGGGAGAAGGCAGGAACGGGGTACTGATTGGGGATGATCAGCCATGATCACATTGAATGGCGGTGCTGGCTCGAAGGGCCAGGAGATATTTGGTCAGGAGATATTTCAGTTGAATATTCCAAAATCCAGGGGCGACGGAGTCACCGTGTGTAACTACGCATCACGCTGCGTCACGACCCGACCACGACGCGACAACCTCTTTCAGGCTGTCGCCGAAAATGTCACCCAAGTGAGGCCTTTCACTCTGCAAAACTTGAGGGCGACGCTTTCGAAGGCGGCAAACTTCTCCCTGGCCAGGTTATCGATCACCTCAAGCTCGGGTCCGCATTGCTCGAAGAAACTGTCCAAGCCTGAGCAGGCTCGGGAGAAGCGGCAGCTGATGTCGGTATGCAAGCGCCGTAATCCACCTTCATCAACCTTCCGCTTGAGCGGCTCCTTGGGATGACCATTTGCTGATTCTCGTGGAGCTGCTGGCGTGGTTACGTGTGCACCCTGGATGCTGCTGGTGTGGTGACTGGTGCTTCCTGGGGTGCTGCTGGAGTGCTTAGTTGTGCGCCCTTGGGTGCTGCTGGTGTTGTTACTTATGCACCCTGGGGTGTTGCTGGCGAGGCTGCTGTTTCTTCCTGGGGTGCTGCTGGTGTGGTTACTTGTGAACCCTGGGGTGCTGCTGGTGTGGTTACGTGAACCCTGGAGTGCTGCTGGTGTGGTTACTTATGCACACTGGGGTGCTGCAGCCTCTGTACTCTCTGCTAATTCTCCCCCTTCCGATGTTGCTGCTCCCGTTGCCAGCCCCTGCTGCTTGTCGCCCCGGCCGCTAGAGCCGGGCAGCAGCCGCAGGACCAGGCTGCCACTGCCCTTGAAACGGCGGGAGCTGCTGGTGGCCTCCGCTCCCCTCATGAGCTCGCACTTCTGCCGGTACATGACCAGCGAATCGGGCCTGAGCTGGCTCTTGGAGCTGGAGCGATGCACGATGTCTGGCGGGAGCACCAGCTGCCCGCTCTGCTGGAGGCCAGGTAAGTCTTCATGTTGCTGCCTTCCTCGGGGGCAGAGCTGCCCAAACCATTGGGCTCCACTTTGCACCCCCTCGCCGTCTGGCTCTTCGGCAGCCCGTCTCACCACGGCACTCTGCCGATCCCGCCTGTCCCCCTCCATTTGACTGCGGAGGTAGCTGGGACCTTTGGTCATGAGCCTGAGCGGCAGAGAGACGCTCGCCTCGGGCGGCACGCTTGCAATGGGTGCGATCTCACTCGGCATCTTACTTTGATCAAGCCAACGTGGACATACACGTTTTCTCATCCACGAAGAAGCAAAGACCAGGACTTCCATGCAATCACCTGTCTGCAGTTACCTTAATCCACATTCACTATGACTTTGCCCATAACTTGGACAAAGTCGTGATTAGGTTTGTGCAGTTACATTCTTGGAAAATGGAACTGGAAAACATGAATTCTGGCTAAATGGCAATATATGCAGGCGTGCCACGAATGACCGTCGCCTGCATCACTACCCAGGACTTCCATGAGCAATTACAGGCTGTCTGTCTTCGCTGGTGGCGCCGTCCTGTACGGGTATGGCTGCCCAGCCTGCAGCTGTCTGTTTATTCTCTCTTTTTTTTATTTTAAGTTAGTTGAGTTTTTCTGTTTATCGGAGTCCTAGCCTTTTTTATGTGGGGGAGGGGAAGGGGGAAACTACTTTCTAGGGTCCCTACTTGGGCTGCACCGTCGACCCGTCCTCGCGGCCCACCCAGCAGGCCTGGAGCGGCATTTCCTGAAGGGACCGCCCAGAACCACGGCTTCGGCAGCAGCTGGAGCGCCATCGCGGAGTGGAACGGGCGATGCCTTGCCTGTGTCGCCGCGCTGGAGCTCCGGTGAGCTGAAGATCGCAGGAGAACATCGCGGGACTGTGGGGCGGCCGGCCACGGGCGGCGGCGCTGAATTTTAACATCGGGAGCCTGGGATCTCTCGGCGAGATCGCCAGTTGTGGAGCTCCATCCAGCGTAGGCGTTGGAAGCCGCGGTCTCAAGCAAAGAAGCGGATGTTACAGGCACCCCGAGCCGCTGAGAGGGTTCTCCCAACACCGGAGCACCAACACCCGCCGAAGAAAGGCCTGGAACATCGGCTCCCATAGAGGCGACTGTGGAGGCCTCAATAGGCCCGTCTATAGGTGAACTGGGGATGGGGTCTGGACTTTGTGCCTTCCCTCATAATGGGAACCATTGTGGGGGGATGTTTTTTATATTTTATGTTAAATTATTTAATGTTATGTCTTATCTTTATTTGTGCTGCATGGCAAGACAAATTTCACTACACCAATTGGTGTATTTGACAATAAATGTCCTTTGTCCTTTGTCCTTTGTCCTTTGTATGCACATGCCTTAATGTACATTCACTATGACTTTGCCCATGACTTGGACAAAGTGGTGACTAGGTTTGCACAGTTACATTCTCGGAAAATGGAACTGGAAAATGTGATTCATGGCTAAATGCCAATACATGCCGGTCTGCCAAGAGTGTTGTCAAAGTCTGGAACCCTGAACTGTCTACTAATCCCCTCACACTTTGGGAGCCCAAATAGGGCATTGCAAGAAGAGGTAGAAGTCGGGCCTACATCAGTGTAAAAGCTGCGGAATGACACAGGCCTTGGATAACATTAACGAACTGAACACTGCCATTAAAGATAAAGTCACACTCGGGACACCGAACGTGGCACTGCAAGAAGAGGTAGAAATAGGACCACCTACATCAGTGTACTGCGGAACAACACATGCTTTGATAGCATTAACAAACTGAGGACTGCCATGCTAGATAAACTGGTCTGAGGTGCTATATTCATGGAACCAGGAATGGTATATAGGCTAAGGGGTAAATGGCAATGTACATCCAGGAGCACCTGAATGATTATGTAGCATTATGCCAGCATGTTTGGTAAGCTATATGATGAATTGCAAAATTTATGTATATTATTATATATTTTTATGTAATGGAATCAAAATCAAGAATTATAAATTCACATTTCAAAAATGGTTTCACAATTCAGTAGTACTGATTTTCAGTACCCCAACAAAATACTGATTTTCAGCATCAAAATACGGAAATGCTCGGTGAAACTTGGCAGCTCTGCAATTACTAATCGTGACTCCAACAAAATTATTTCTGAAATATTGGTCATGCATTTGGTGCAAAAATGCTCCAAAATAAGGCTCAGAGTGCAACAGAGATCATCTAAAACCCTGGCCGCGAGGGGCTTCATGCTCGTGATGTGCACTGTGCGCACATTACTTCACATTTTTTTTGTAATCTTGTCATGCCACCCCCCTTTTTGAAAAGCTTCGCACGGGCCTGAAGATGCCATTTGTGGCTTCCAGGATTTAAAAAATATGTGGCACCATGTGAAAAAAAAAAACCTGAATATGTGCAGCAGCCAAAACTCAATTTTGTCTCCCTATCAAACTCTAAAACTGAGGATCTGAATGTTTCAGGGTGTTATTTGCCGTTTCCTAGATTATAGTTCGGACAAAACTCTACAAGTGTAGATTGTAAAGCACTTCATGTTGTCCCGAAGTTGTCTGAGGCACCATAGTTTTGGTAAACTAACTTGTTTATAAATTGTTCTTTTACCTCAATCAATAACAGGGTTCATTTTAAGAAAATATGTACCATGGGTATAAGCAGCAGGACGCAGTGGATTGCTGAGTATTGTATGACATGTTACAGATTTTTTAGTGTGTATATCTTAGCACTTAGATGGAAAGATACAGCACGGAAACAGGCCCTTTGTCCCACAGAGTCCCTGCTGACCATACACTAATCGTATTTTTAGTCTCTATTATCAATTCCTCCCAGATTCTACCATTACACACCATTCTCTATAGTAACACATCTTAAGCAAGCTTAAACAACATATGTTTTTTGATTGAAAGATACACCATGGAAATAAGCCACTCCTGACATTAGGGGCAATGTACATCTGCCAATGAATCTACCAACCCACACGCCTTTGGGATGGGAGGGGGAACCACAGCACCCAGAGGAAACCCACGCGGCCACAGGAAGAACATGCAAACTCCAAGGACAGCACCGGCGGTCAGGATCGAACCTGGGCCTCTGACACTGTAAGACAGCAGCTCCACCAGCAGTGAGACGCTGTGCCATCCCTAAAACACTTATCCTTGCATTGCTTAGTAATTATAATCTGTACGGTTCATTTAATAAATGAGAAAAATAATTGGATTTATTTTGTGGTTACTT
The DNA here is from genome assembly GCA_035221665.1 of Okamejei kenojei. Lineage (NCBI taxonomy): Eukaryota > Metazoa > Chordata > Chondrichthyes > Rajiformes > Rajidae > Okamejei > Okamejei kenojei. The sequence continues at coordinate 41,230,073 of CM069150.1, forward strand.
GCCACTAATGAAATCTTCGCTTCTTTCTTAAACAATCCTGGAGTTTTTGCCAGCTCGTCTGATAATTTATTCTTAATTAATCTGAAAAGAGTTGAAAAGAATCTCCTATGTTTCGAAAAGAGCAGGGAGAGGGAAGTTTGAAAAAAAATGAGGACTTGAATCCTTTATTAGCGTTTATTAGCGTTACCTTTCCCAGAACATCCCAACGCTGCCCTCTGGTCACTGGTGCCTTTAACAAGGATAATTTACCACTTTAAAGGCGTGGGAACCAATACCATCACTTGAGTTCATAGATGTGACCTTAATTTAATTGTGCCAGAGGGTAACAATAATTACAGGGTTAGGAAATGAAATTGGGAATGTGAATTTTACTTTTGTCTGTTTATTGAAGAGTCAACGTGTGTCAGCAAGCACACAGTGATGACTAAGTAAGATTTTATGCAATTTATCTGAAATGATTGAAGTACGATAATTTCAAAGATGATTACTTTCCCTCTCTCTCCATTCCTCCCTCTTCCCAGTTCTCTGACTTGTCTGATGTTCCTCGTTTACATTTTATCTGTTTGGTTTGTTGTTACCTTCTCCTACTAACAATGATTTTAACAATGATTTTAACAATACCTTTCCTTGAACTTCATCCCCTCTATCTCATTTTCACACCTTACACTTCCTTATCACTGTATCTATCTCTCCCCTGACATAACCTGATTAAGGGTCTCGACCCAAAACGTCACCCGTTCCTTCTATCCAGCTGAATCTATTTACATTACTTTGAATTGAGAGGTAAGGCTTGTGCCTATCTGACAATTTAAGTACTGAATATTTTTTGCTGAATAAAATGATGTCAGTTGCATTTATCTATCTATAAAGTTTAAGCTACAACATTGTAGACTGTGGATTGGTTTTAAGTGACCAAAACTATCAGTTCAATGTGGTATGAAGCACAGGTTTCTTGTTTTAGAAATCCATTTAAAAAATCAGTTTAAGATTAGATTTTAAAAGCTCTTTTATGTATTCTCTACCAAAATCGAAGGTAGACTGAAGTTGGGTCTTGACCCGAAATGTCACCCATTCCTTCGCTCCAGAGATGCTGCTTCACCCGCTGAGTTACTCTAGCATTTTGCGTCCACCTCACATATGTGATGTTTTATTGAGTATATTCTGCCTTATGTATTTCAGGTTCAGTGTTAGGCTGACATATTAGCAATATAACCATATAACAATTACAGCATGGAAACAGGGCCTCTCGGCCCTTCTAGTCCATGCTGACCATTTGTTTTCCCCTAGTCCCATCTACCTGCATTCAGACCATATCCCTCCATTCCCTTCCCGTCCATATACCTATCCACTTTACTTTTAAATGTTAAAATCGATCCTGCCTCCACCACTTCTGCTGGAAGCTCATTCCACACAGCCACCACCCTCTGAGTAAAGAAGTTCCCCCTCATGTTACCCCTAAACTTCTGTCCCTTAATTCTCATGTCATGCCCTCTTCTTTGAATCTTCCCTACCCTCAATGGGAAAAGCTTATCCACGTCCACTCTGTCTATCCCTTTCATCATTTTAAAGGCCTCAATCAAGTCCCCCCTTAACCTTCTGCGCTCCAAAGAATAAAGACCTAATTTGTTCAACCTTTCTCTGTAACTTAGTTGCTGGAACCCAGGCAACATTCTAGTAAATCTCCTCTGTACTCTCTCTATTTTGTTGACTCTATTATTGTGGAATAGATTTTGTTGACTCTATTACTGTGGAATAGATTGTATAATTTGAATATAAGTTTTATACACCAAAATAAAATCACATGTTCATTCAACATTACCATTGAGACAATAGATAATAGGTGCAAGAGTAGGTCATTCTGCCCTTCGAGCCAGCACCGCCATTCAATGTGATCATGGCTGATCATCCCCAATCAGTACCCGTCCCTGCCTTCTCCCCATATCCCCTGACTCTGCTATTTTTAAGAGCCCTATCTAGCTCTCACTTGAAACCATCCAGAGAACCTGCCTCCATCGCCCTCTGAGGCAGAGAATTCCACAGATTCACCACTCTCTGGGAGAAAAAGTGTTTCCTCGTCTTTGTTCTAAATGGCTAACTAAATTCTTAAACGTCGGGAACATGTTTCCTGCCTCTAGTGTGTCCAAGCCCTTAACAATCTTATATGTTTCAATGAGATCCCCTCTCATCCTTCTAAACTCCAGAGTGTACAAGCCCAGCTGCTCCATTCTCTCAGCATATGACAGTCCCGCCATCCCGGGAATTAACCTTTAAACCTACGCTGCACTCCCTCAATAGTAAGAATGTCCTTCCTCAAATTAGGGGATAAAAACTGCCCACAATACTCCAAGTGTGGTCTCACTAGGGCTCTGTACAACTGCAGAAGGACCTCTTTGCTCCTATATTTGATTCCTCTTGTTATAAAGGCCAACATGCCATTCGCTTTCCTCACTGCCTGCTGTGCCTGCAGGCTTACTTTCATAGACTGATGTACAAGGACCCCCAGATCCCGTTTACTTCCCCTTTTCCCAACCATTTAGCTAGTAATCTGCCTTCCTGTTTTTGCTACCAAAGTGGATAACCTCACATTTATCCGCATTAAACTTCATCTGCCATGCATCTGTCCACTCCCCCAACCTGTCCAAGTCCCCTGCATTCTCGTAGCATCCTCCTCATAGTTCACACTGCCACCCAGCTTTGTGCCATCTACAAATTTGCAAATGTTATTTTGAATCCCTTCATTCAAATCATTGATATATATTATAAATAGCTGCGGTCCCAGCACCGAGCCTTGCGGTACCCCAATAGTCACTGCCTGACATTCTGAAAGGGACCTGTTAATCCCTACTCTTTGTTTCATGTCTGCCAACCACTTCTCTATCCATGTCAGCACTCTACCCCCAATACCATGTGCCCTAATTTTACCCACTAATCTCCTATGTGGAACCTTATCAAATACTTTCTGAAAGTCCAGGTACATTACATCCACTGGCTCTTCCTTGTCCATTTTCCTAGTTACATTTCAAAATTTTCCAGAAGATTAGTCAAGCATGATTTCCCTTTCGTAAATCCATGCTGACTCAGACCTATCCTGTTACTGCTATCCAAATGTGCGGCTATCTCATCTTTTATAATTGACTCCAGCATCTTCCACACCTCCGATGTCAGGCTAACTGGTCTATAATTCCTCCTTTTCTCTCTCCCGCCTTTCTTAAAAAGTGGGATAACATTAGCTACCCTCCAATCCACATGAACTGATCCTGAGTCTACAGAACATTGGAAGATTATCACCAATGCATTCACAATTTCTAGAGCCACTTCCTTAAGTACCCTGGGATGTAGACCATCTGACCAAGAGTCACTAGTTAATTTAAGAAAGCACAATACAGTTCTAGAGTTGTTCCTACAGAGCAGGTACCGCTGTATGAACAATTTGGTGGAAACATTTTCCCAAATTGTTGGAACAATATGAATCTGCCTTAAAACTCCAACGACATAACCCTCCCCCCATAGAACCCACCTCTACTCTGTGCCCCGCCTGGACTTGCATCTATTTCTCTCCTTCTACCTCCATTCCTTCCTCCAGCTTCACAATTTGCATCTCTTCAATCCTTTTGTCTCACACCTCGTGTCTTTTCATCTCTGGCTTGTCCAATCATCTGCCTATCAAATAACCCCCCCCCCTCATCCTGCCTAATACCTGGCAGGCTTTATCCTGCCCTTCCTCTCTTCCAGATTTCTCCCACCCCTCCTCATAATCTGACTGAAGAAGGGTCCCAACCAGAAACATTGCCCATCAATGTTCTCCTGACATGCTGCCTGACCAGCTAAGCTACTCGTGCACTCTGAGTTTTCTATGTCTTAAAACTCTCCAGTCTGTCTCTACTCTCTGAAGATATCTTAAAATACCTATTACTGTGATTTGCAGGGGTTTTTTTACATTAACTGTTCTGAAAGGTCTGACAATGAGACTCAATTTTATGATTTTTAAAAAAAGAAATATTCTAAACTTTGCAACGTATTCTGCTAGGTTTCCACTGCGTACTTTGTAGAGTTGATGCAACAGTGCCATTTAGTTGTCAAAACTGTGAATTCACCTGCTGCATGTGCTGCTGGAAGCAGTTATTAAAGGTTAGACTGATTTTTAATCTGTGGTGGTGGGAGATGGGAACATTGAGTACAGATGTTGTATTTTGAAAGCCTACTTATGCAAAGCCATGGCTAAATTGCATCCGTGAAAAATGGCAGTAAACTAAAAACAATTACTTTGTGCATGCACGTTCAAAAACAGATGGTTATTCACCCGTCTTTAGTATTTGTTTATTTAATTTGGTTTAATTACTGTTTATTATCGCTAAAGCTTTGAATTTATTCAGAGATGCAGCGCGGAAACAGGACCTTCGGCCCCTCCCGATCCGCGCTGACCAGTGATTTCCCCCTACGCTAGCACTATCTTACACGCTAGGGGCAATGTACCATCTTTACCGAAACCAAATTAACCTACAAACCTGTACGTTTTTGGAGCATGGGAAGAAACCGGAGCAGCTAGGGAAAATCCACGCGGTCACAGGGAGGACGTACAAACTCCGTACAGACAATACCCGTCCGTAGTCAGGATCGAGCCCAGGTATCTGGCTCTGTAAGGCAGCTACTCTACTGCTGCACCACCGTGCCGCCCTTAGATACAGTGCACACATAAACATACACATAAATGCGCACACTTAAACGTTGCCTCAAATCCTGCATTTTTTGTCTGATTTATCTTTATGCTTTTGGTGGTTAATTGTAACCTGTGCTGAATGTACACGTGTTTCTCTGCTACGTGGAAATTAGGAAGTGCATCAAAACTCTGATTTTGTTTACAATATTTTCTCCATTGGATGAAATTACCCTTGCCTGTTGCCTGCGGTCTCGATGGGCCGAATGGCCCAATTCCACTCTTATGTCTTGTGATCACTCCCATAACAATCCACCTGATGAAATATATTAAAAAAACAATGTTAAAAAGGAGCAAAGATCACTCTAAAGCTTTAGATTGTATAAAAATGTTCCCTAAAATTATAAGTAACATCCACTAACAAATGATTTGAATTTCTGGCATGTGTGGAGATACAGATACAGATACATTTTATTTGCCACGTGTGCCAATGGCAGTGTGAAATGAAATCATCATACAGGAAAAAAAAAATAAAGAACACAACACAGAGTAGCTAGAAGTTCAACATAAAACATCCCCTCACAGCAGGATCAAAGTTTCCCACTGTGAGGGAAGGCACCAAAGTCAGTCTCTTCTCAATGTTCCCCACAGTTCACCCGTGGTCAGGGCCTCTTCGAGCCCTCCGCTGTCACCGCTACGGGTGGCCCGATGTTCAGGCCCGCTCGCTGGGGTCGACGTCGGGGCTGGGGGACCTCCTCAGCGGCCTGGACCTCGAGTCGGCCCCCTCCTACTGGAGTCCGCAGCTCCTAAAGTCCACAGGCCGCGCCGGGTGGAAATGCAACGCTGGAGGCTCTCGGCAAAGGGCCCCGGGACTCCATGGAATTCAGCGCCGCCCGCGTTGGAAGCTCTCCCCAAAACCAGAGTTCCATGATGTTGGAGCAGTGGCCCAACGCTCTGGAGCTCCAAATGGCAACCCAGGTAGGCATCGCCCGTTCCGCAGTGACTCCAGCGCTGCGCCGCCGCTGTTGCAGCTCTGGTCCGGTTCCCGGTCCCCGGCAGGAAAGGCCGCTCCGATCCAGGAGGTAGGCCGCGAGGTGGGGGGCGAGGACGCCACTCGGAGAAATAGTCGCGTCCCCGCCAGGAAGCGACTGGGAGTTAGTTTCCCCCTTACCCTGCCCCCCTCCCCCACATAGAAAAGTTATAGACTCCCCCTAAAACACACTTTTAACAGACTAAAAATTAAAAAAAGATGTTAAAACAAACGGGCTGCTGGCAGTGCAGCGCTCCTAGTGACGTACCAGTGCAAGAAAACTATCAGGGCGCAGTCAAGGTAATGTAAATTTTGGATTCTATGAGGATTAAAAGGCATTTCGAACACATGTTGTGGAATAGCTGTAATGATACAGTGGTAGAAAATCTTGTCATGAAACACTCGGAATGTTATGGTGGTTACCAATGAGATAAGATAGATGAAATAATATAGCCAATTCATTATCAAGGATTTGAGTGAATGTATGTTAAAAGTATTTTCTGTAGTTGGGAGTTTTTGTCAGAGTGAGGAAAGAGATGAAGAGAACAACAAAGTTGTTGGAAATTGAATGCTGGCTAAATATTTCATACAAATGGTGCAGCGGTAAAGTTGCTGCTTTACAGCACTTGCAGTGCCACAGACCCAGGTTTGATCCCGACTTTGGTTGCTGTCTGTACCAAATTTGTACATTCTCTGACATTTTCTATATCCTTCCACCTCCAGAGACGTACAGGTTTGTAGGTTAATCAGCTGGGTATAAGTGTAAATTGTCCCTAGTGTATGTAGGATGGTGCTAGTGTGCGGGGATCACTGGTCGGTGCCAACTCGGTGGGCCAAAGGGCCTGTTTCTGTGATGTCTGTTGCTATTTCTGTTTCTATTATGTCTGTGATTCTGTCTGTGTCCGTGTGCTCCTGAAATTACGCCAAAACGGTACACGATAGCGCTACAATTTTCTCACCATTGTCCTGTGGTGTGTTGTATCAAGTTTTGTTCAGATTGATATATTTTACAAGTTATTCACATTATAAACTTTACAAAACTCCACTTTGACAAAAATCTTTCATCTGCATTGGCAGACAGCAGCGTATGACATTAAAATGGGATATAATTTACATAAACTGCCCATCAGCAGTGTTCCACCCCAGAATAACATCACAATGGGTTCTCATTTACATTTTTAAAAACTCTATTTTCAAAAACACAGCAACGTTCCACCATGACATCACAATGGGATTTAATTTACATAAAATAAAAAACACAGCAGCTTCAACCTCACAATGATGTCAAAGGGGGGTTGGGAGGGGAGAGGGGTTATGGAGGGAGAGTTGGAGTGTGGGAGGAGAGGGGAGAGCAGAGAAAGGGTAAAGAGGAGGGGGAGAGTGTGCTGGGTGATGAGGATAAATGAGCCGCGCCTGCACAGTTGGGGGTTATGCATGAGTGGTGGAGTATTGCGTTGGGGGAACGCATGAGTGGTGGAGTATTGCGTTGGGGGAACGAGACACTTGGTCTAGTTATTGAATAAAAATCTTTGATTCTCCACCAATTTGCACTATAAATGGAGAATTGGATGTTATGACTTTTCTTTAAAGATGAAAACCAGGAAGTAAGATAGGTTTCTTTTAAATGCTGAAAATACTCAGCAGATCAGACAGCATCTGGGGAGAAACAGATAACATTGATCTGCTGTCTACTTCCAGCATTTTTCTATGCACTTATTTATTTATCCATCAACATTGTAGTATTTTACCCTTAGAAAATCAAAGGTAGGTTGGGCAGGAAAGAGAAATAGGAAATGGGTATTATTTCTAAAAACTTGAAACCACTTTAATACTATTCCTGACATCTCTTTGATTATAATCATTGTGATTATTCTACACTTGGAACCAACTTAAATTGAGTGGTTGAAAGGCTATGGTTGTTCTCTCAGCTGTCCAAATATTGAATTACCACATTATTTAAACTTTCACTGTACGTTCATCCTTCCAGGAAAGTAAGATGTGTCCAAATTGCAAAGTAACCACCACTAGAAGATACTTGAAGCAAGTTTTGTTTGCGAGAGATGAATCACGGAATTCAGATGGAGGTTCTTGAATGACTCGATAGTACATTGAATATCATGAAAATTGTGGTTTATTTGAACATAAATATATTTTCAAAATGGTGAATTGGAATTTCTGTCTTATTTTTATATTTGTCACAGTGTATGTGAATAATAAATACAATGATATGAAGTGTTTTTTTACTAACTGGTGCTCTGAATTATTCAAGTGTCACTGAATATTTCTTTATAACCTTTGACATTAAGCTGTTTTTTTTTACTCGGTATAGTGTGCTGACTTGTTAAAGTATGAACATTTTCATTTTGAATTTTTCATTATAATTTGTGAATGCAAATATTTATTTCATAATTACAAGATAATCATTCAGAATGTCCCCATTTGATTTTTAATCAATGTAGTACATTTGCAAAATGTAGGAAAATGCATTGCTATTTTGCAGCTAGCAAGATTACACGACGATCACTGTTATTATGATCAGTTAATATTTCAGAAATGTAAATACAGGAATCAATATAGATCAGGACATCCAGCTTAATCCACAAGTCTTTGAAATACAGCATTGCCACAGAATCTGCTGCATACAGTCAGACGAGATGGCATTTTAAATTGACACGAAATGTTAGTAACTCAGCAGATCAGGCAGCTTCTCTAGAGAACATGTATTGATGATATTTTGGGTCAAGACCCTTATTCAAACCGAAGAGGGTCTTGACCCCAAACGTTACCTATCAATGTTCTTCAGAAATGCTGCCTGAACTGCTGAGTTACTCCAGCGCAGTCATTTATTTATACTTTTTGGCATTTTACATTATTGTTCAAAAGACAATCCTCAGAACGGCACTGGAATGTAAGCCTGGGCAATGTGGCACGTTTGTGAAGCTAAACATTAATTTATAATGTCAGACACAAAATGCTGGAGTAACGCAGCAGGAGAGGCAGCATCTCTGGAGAGAAGGAATGGGTGACGTTTCAGGACAAGACCCTTACTCAGATTGATGTCGGGGGAGAGGGAGATGCATAGATAAGGAGGAGTAACGTGTGAACACAGGACAATGGGAATTGAGATCAAGGAAAGTGTAGAATAAATCATTGTTAGCTCGGAGAAGGTAACAACCAAGCAGAGATAAACTGTACAAGAAGGAACTGCAGATGCAGGAAAATCGCAGGTAGACAAAAATGCTGGAGAAACTCGGCGGGTGAGGCAGCATCTATGGAGCAAAGGAAATAGGCAAAGTTTCAGGCCGAAATCCTTCTTCAGACTGATGTGAGGGTGGGGGGGGGGGGGGGGGGGGGGGGGCGGGGGGGTCGGGAAGAAGAAACAAAGAGGAGGAGCCAGAGGGCTAGAGAGAGAGCTGAGAAGGGGAGGAGACAGTAAGGACTACCTGAAATTGGAGAAGTCAATGTTCATACCGCTGGGGTATAAATTGCCGAAGCGAAATATGAGGTGCTGCTCCACCATTTCCGGTGGTTCTCACTCTGACCATGGAGGAGGCTCAGGACCGAAAGGTCAGTCAGAAATGATCGCCCAGCGCAGACGGCCAAGCGGAGGCTCGGCAATCGTCTCGCTGAACAACTCCGCGCAGTCCGCCTACACCTACCTGATCTGGTTGCTCAACACTTTAACTTCCTCTCCCATGCTGACCTTTCCGTCCTGTGCCTCCTCCGTTGCCAGAGTGAGGCTCAGCACAAATTTGCTTGGGCAGCTGACACCCCAGCAGTGTGAACATTGACTTCTCTAACTTCGAGTAACCCTTCTTATCCCTCTCTCTCCATCCCTTCCCAGTTCTCTGACCAATCCTACTGTCTCTGACAGGTTTCGCTGTTTCAGACCCTTCACATCCCCCCTCCACTCCTTTCAGGGACCCAAGCAGTCCTTCCAGGTCCGACAGAGGTTCACCTGCACCGCCTCCAACCTCATTTGCATCCGCTGCTCCAGATGCCAGATGATCTATATCGGTGAGACCAAGCGGAGGCTTGGCGATCGTTTCGCCGAACACCTCCGCTCGGTCCACAATAACCAACCCGACCTCCCGGTGGCTCAGCACTTCAACTCCCCCTCCCATTCCGTATCCGACCTCTCGGTCCTGGGCCTCCTCCACGGCCAGAGTGAACAACACCTCATATTCCGCTTGGGGAGTCTGCATCCTCTTGGCTTGAACATTGAATTTTCTCAATTCTGTTAACCCTTGCTGTCTCCTCCCCTTTCCACCTCTCCCTCAGCCCTCGGGCCCTGGCATTCCCTCTCTCTTATCTCTCCCCCACCCTAGTCGCACTAGCTTCTCATTTTCACACTACAAGCAGCTTACAATGGCCTGTTTCCTTTATCATCGATGCTTTTTTGCATATCTTTCATTCATTGTTCTTTATCTGTCCACATCACCGTCTGTATTTCTCGTTTCCCTGATCCCTGACCAGTCTGAAGAAGGGTTTCGACCCGAAACGTCGCCTATCTCCTTTGCTCCTTAGATGCTGCTGCACCCGCTGGGTTTCTCCAGCCTTTTGTGTACCCTCGATTCTCCAGCATCTGCAGTTCCTTCTTTAACAAGTTTCTCTGTTTGCTTTTTCATCTTCTCCCAGCTGACCATGATCTATTCTACATTTTCCTTGATCTCGATTCCCTTTGTCTTGTTTTCACACCTTACACTCCCACTCTCCTCCTGACGTCAGTGTGAAGAAGGCTCTTGACCTTAAACGTCGCACATTCATTTTGAATGCCACGTCTTACATGCGGCATCCAACGCTGACTCACAATTCTCATTAATTCAAATTCATCGAAACTGCCTGGGGACGTATCACTGATTACAATCATAGCATGAATTTTCTACTTGAAACCAAAAGGATTCAATTAGAACAAAGATTATTTGAACTGCAATTTGCTTAAACTAATCATTGGCCTTTAACTCCTCCACTTCTCAGCTATGCCTCAGCCCACTGGCTCCTCTTCATTTCTCCCCCCACACCCCATCCTCACATCGGTGTGAAGAAGGGTTTCGGCCCGAAACATTGCATTTTTCCTTCGCTCCATAGATGCTGCCTCACCCGCTGAGTTTCTCCAGCATTTTTTCTACCAATAGTTCTAACAAGGTACGTTCATACTATCATCCAAGTGCTTTGAAGTACATCCCGTTATTATCTGGGGACTTGGATCCCCTTCCGTAGGTCGTTCTTGAGGACAGTTCAGTTTGTCTTCTTGTCACATCCACCACCTGTCTCTCTCCCACATGCATTCTCTCTCTCTCTCTCTCATTCCCCTGTGCTGATAGCTCCCACATGTTGCAGCTGCATCACTTCACCTGCCTCGGTATGCCTGTCATTTTCATTCACGTAAACACTTGCTTTAAAATTGATAAAAGTTTTGAAGTATAAATATAATTATCCGATAATGCCACCGAGTCCGTGCCAACCAGCTTTTTTGGTTCCTGGCTAATAATGCATTTTTGGATTGTTAGACTATATTCCTCCTGACCAGAGTCTCTAATTTCTCTCATCATCCAGGCATCCTTATTCCTACCTGTATTCCCTTCACTCTAACATGAAAAACATGTATGCTTTAAGTTAGAACACACGTGATAACACTTTTAAAGCATCCCACTTTCCAGATATCCCTTTGCCCTCCAATAACCTGCTCAAACCAATGTGCAAGTTCCTGTCTAAAACCATCAACGTTAGTCTTGCCCCAGTTTTGAATGTTAACTTGTGTGCCCGCCTTGTCCTCATCCATAACTAATTTCATGCTAATAAAACTGTTCCTCAGGTTCTAAATGGCCATCCATTGACACTTCAGTCACTTGCTCTGCCCAGGCCAATCTCTGTCCTCTCCCTTGGAGGGCCCTCGGATTTCCTGAGGAACATTTCCTGAATACGTTTGGCACGTTCAACTTGGTCTGAGCCCCAGGGGATATGAGAGCCCCATCTAGATTGCGAAAGTTAAAATCCCCTATTCTGACAATCCTATTAGGCTTGCAGCTCACTGCAATCGCCCCGCACATTTGATTATGTAATTTCCATTGACTACTTCCGGGCCAGTATTATAAGCCCAGCAGGTTAATCATCCACTTTTTTATTTCTCCTCCCCACTTTCCATTACATTACACGATCCTTCAGTAACGTCATCTCAAACTACAGTACTGCTAGACTAAATCTTTTAGCATGTTTGTAAATTGTTCATATCTAGACGCACTTCAGATTCAATGTGTAGGAAGGAGCTGCACATGCCGGTTTAAAGACTCAAAAAGCAGGAGAGGCTGGAGAAAATTAGTAGGTGAGGTTTCGGATCGAGGCCCGTTTTCTGAGAGTCAGGGGAGAGGGAAACGAGAGTGCGACAGAGACGGTGACAGAGAGAGAGAGATAGAACCAATGAATGGAAAATATGCAAAAAGTTACGATGATGATGACAAAGCAAACTGATGACTCATGGCATTGCAAGATTATGACTCAAAAACCTAGAATGTTAAAAAAAAAAAAGAATGGGTGTAATAATAAGGTATTTGGTTTTGCATTATTGGCAATGTGTAAACAGATCAATACCAGGCACGTCTATTACGCAACAATTGGTTCGAAAGCTGTACAAAGGGTGTATCGTGTGTAGGTACACAAAAGGCTGGAGAAACTCAGCGGGTGCAGCAGCATCGAAGGAGCGAAGGAGATAGGCGACGTTTTGGGTCGACACCCTTCTTCAGACCCGATGGTGTATTGTGTGTAGCTTTGTTCTCTTCAACAAAGAAAGGAGTGCAAATTAGGTTCACAAAACGGATTCTATGGATAGTGGGACGATTCTGGAAAGATAGTCATAGAGTCATACAGCACAGAAACGGCCCTTCGGCCCTGCAGTTCCTGCTTGTTACATATCATATTGCGTTAATCAGACTAACCTGACAGAGCTGGGAAGTGTGTACTCAAGTTGGAAAGGGTGCAGAGAAGATTTACGAGGATGTTGGCAGGACTCGAGGGACTGAGGTATAGAGAGAGGTTGAACAGGCTGGGACTCTTGGAGCGCAGGAGAAGGAGGTGTGATCTTATAGAGATGTGTAAAATCATGAGAGCGATAGATTGGGTAGAGTTTGTTGTCCAAAGTAAAATAATCAAGAACCAGAGGACATAGGTTTAAGGTGATGTGGGAAAAAAATAATAAGAATCTGAGGGATAACGTTTTTCACGCAAAGGGTGGTAGGTGTATGGAACGAGCTGCCAGAGGAGGTAGGTACAATCGCAACATTTAAGAAATGTGCCTTTAACTTGCTCCTGATCTTCTCAACTCTCACCCACAGAGTGTGTCTGCAGTAATCATTGATCAATCAAATGGAATAGACCCCGATGTTTTTATTGCCTTGTATATCTATTCTATATTTTCGTTGAGCCCCAACCCCTTTAATGTCTCGTTCTCACACCTTACACTTTCATGTCTCTGGTTTCCCTCTCCCCTGACTCTCAGTCTGAAGAAGGGTCTCGACCCGAAACGTCACCCTTTCCTTCTCTCCAGAGATGCTGCCAGCACCGCCATTCAACATGATCATAGTTGATCATCCAGAAACAGTACCCCGTTCCTGCTTCCCCTCCCCATCCCTTGATTCCGTTAGACCTAAGAACTATATCCAACTCTCTCTTGAATACATCCAGCGAATTGGCCTCCACTGCGTTCTGTGGCAGGGAATTCTACATGTTCGCAACTCTCTGAGTGAGAACGTTTTTCCTCATCTCAGTCCCAAATGGCCGACCCCTTATTCTTGAACTGTGACCCCCTATTTCTGGTTTCCCCCAGCATCAGGAACATTTTACCTGCATCTATCCTGTCCAATCCCTTAAGAAGTTTGGGAGAACCTTATCTCTGCTTTCAATTCTGCAATTTGCCACATTCCGGGTTGCACGTTGGTCACAACCATTGCCCCACCGCCATGAGTCCGCCACATCCCACAAACCTGTCATAACGACACTGAAAGTATCCATGCGACCATAGAGCATCCCCTACTTCACTTTCTCTATCGAGTTTGGATGAATCTTGACCTTTGTAAATGCCTCCACTTTGATGCTTTCAATATCAATTACATGATAACCAAACGCCTTTTACTTCCTTTATTGTGTTGTCCGGAAGCGTGCCCACCGTCGTATCTGGCGCTCCGAGCGATGACACCGATTAAATTGCCAGACATTTCCCAAAAAGAGAATTCCGGGATGAACCGTAGACCCGGAACGATGGGGAAATTCCACGTAGGGTTTCCTCCTTCGTAAGATCGTGAGACGGTGACTCACCGCGCGTCATTCGGCTGATAAAACGAGCCGGTGGAGCTTGGACCCTCAACAGCCGAGCGCGTCCACAGCAAGCGAGCAAGCATGATCCTCAAGGTAAGGTGGCATGCAAGGTCAAACAGCTTCACTACATCAACTCCATGGTGCACTAGCGCTGAGATCGTTGCTTCAATGATGCTGAAGGTTTTACTCTTTAAGTTAAATTCTGAGGAAACATGAGCATGAGTATATTTATTAATGTTAACTTATTTTATTTGTATGTCTATACATACAGAATGAGATTCGCAACTGAAGCTATATATGTAATGATCTTTATAGCAGCTAGTCTGACGAAGTGTCGCATATGATCTCCATAGATGCTGCCTCACCCGCTGAGTTACTCCGGCACTTTGTACCTTTTTTTTGTAAACCAGCATCTGCAGTTCCTTGTGTCTAAGGTCGTTGTAAGTTGTTAGCAGTGGTTCTCTGCTGAGTTGTTGCAGCATATGTTACCGTTATGAATAATTTGGACTACTTACAAGGGAATTCCGTTTAAGATGGATCCAGAGATGCAGTCCCCTGGACAATCTTTATATTTTTAAATGCCTTTTGTGTCCTTGTGAGTAAACCAGCGTCTGAAGTTGTATCTACATCTCGACCATATGTAGTTCCTTGTTATTCCAGTAATCTTTTATATATTGAGTTGAATGTTGTCAATTGCGTCCTGCACTGCAAAGTGTTACACAGCAGCTCTATGTAATCAGACATTCCGCTGATCCGAGCGGTCCTCGCTGCTACTACAATATATGAATAGATACAACGCGCGGTGGTAACTCAGCGGGACATAGAAACATAGAAAATAAGAGAAAATAAGGCCATTCGGCCCTTCGAGCCTGCACCGCCATTCAATATGATCATGGCTGATCATCCAACTCAGTATCCTGTACCTGCCCTCTCTCCATACCCTCCTGATCCCTTTGGCCACAAGGGCCACATCTAACTCCCTCTTAAATATAGCCAACGAACTGGCCTCAACTACCTTCTGTGGCAGAGAATTCCACAGATTCACCACTCTCTGTGTGAAAAATGATTTTCTCATCTCGGTCCTAAAAGACTTCCCCCTTATCCTTAAACTCTGACCCCTTGTTCTGGACCTCCCCAACATCGGGAACAATTTTCCTGCATAAACATCAATGTATATTGCAAAGAGCTGCAGTCCCAGCACCGAGCCTTGCGGCGGCACCCCACTAGTCACTGCCTGCCATTCTGAGGGGACCCGTTAATTTCTCCTTTTTGTTTCCTGTCTGCCAACCAATTTTCAATCCATGTCAGTACCCTACCCCCAATACCATGTGCTCTAATCTTGCCTACTGATCTCGTATGTGGGACCTTATCAAATGCCTTCTGAAAGTCCTGGTACACTACATCCACTGGCTCTCCCTTGTCCATTTTCCTAGTTACATCCTCAAAAAATTCCAGAAGATTAGTCAAGCATGATTTCCCCTTCGTAAATCCATGCTGACTCGGACCGATCCTGTTACTGCTATCCAAATGTGCCGCTATTCCATCTTTTATAATTGACTCCAGCATCTTCCCCACCACCGATGTCAGGCTAACTGGTCTATAATTCCCTGTTTTCCCTCGCCTGCCTTTCTTAAAATGTGGGTTTAAAGTTATAGGTGGAGACCCTTTGCATACTTTGCGTAGTGCATGCAAAACAAAGAATTTCACTCTACCTAAAGTACACGTGACAGTAATGTATCATCATCATCATCATCATCAAATAAAATCTTGCATCATCTATTTCTCTGGAGAGAAGCAATATGTGACGCTTCGAGTCGAGACCCTTCATCAGTCTGAAGAAGGGTCTTGACCCGAAATATCACCTATTCCTTTTCTCCAGGGCTGCTGCCTGACCCGCTGAGTTACTCCAGCATTTTGTGTCGATTTTCAGTGTAAAACCAGCATCTGCAATTCCTTCCTACACTTGATGTCTGATGGTGCAGTTTTAAGTTTAACCATTTCTAAGTTAAGGCAGCCAAAAGGAGTAAAGTTATTACAGGTATGATGCTATGAATGGTAATGATGGACAGTTTCAGTAATTATTATTTTTTGGTTATTATTTCCTCTACAGTGCCTCGTCGTATTTGCACTGACTGAACGTGTTTTAAGTTCAACGGGGTCGGTGAGCACCAAGCCTACTTACACATGGACCAATCGATATACTGGTGAAACATTGTTATGTGAGCAGTGCGGGCCTGGTACAGTTACGTTAACACGGT
This sequence comes from Okamejei kenojei, assembly GCA_035221665.1. Classification (NCBI taxonomy): domain Eukaryota; kingdom Metazoa; phylum Chordata; class Chondrichthyes; order Rajiformes; family Rajidae; genus Okamejei; species Okamejei kenojei. Next base: position 41,246,322 of record CM069150.1, read on the forward strand.
GTACCGCCACACAACAGACAGTGTGCAGGCCCTGCATAAACGACCAATACATGAAATACTGGAACCGCTACACAAAATGCCATGGCTGCTACCGCTGCGTAGACAATGAGCATGAGATACATCCATGCAACGGCACGCACAATAGGGTGTGTCAATGCGACACTAACTATTTCTTCATGTTTGAATTCTGCAAGAGACATACCATATGCACCTTTGGGCATGGTGTGGTGATAACAGGTACGTTTAATATTTCTAATATTAATTTTGAAGAAGGGTCTCGACCCGAAACGCCACCTATTCCTTCTCTCCAGAAATGCTGGAGGTGCACCTAAAACACATTAGTGGCATAGGTGTTTTGCTTTAGGATAGATGTAAACACTGCTGAGTATGATGCTATTGAATGTATAGAGAATGTGTGAACAGTTTATGGACAGTTTTATTTTGTGTACATATTTTGTTCTCTGGAAGTTCTTTTTTGGAAAAAATTACTACATGGTATTTTCCATGAATTTTAACTGATCCTATGGACGTGTTTTCTAGGAACCCATTATCGCGATTCAACGTGTGAAGAATGTCCCAGTGGATTTTTCTCTCCAACAATCTCTAGTACGGATCGCTGTATTGCACACACAAACTGCACTGATGGTTTAGTGGTCAATGTTCCAGCAAATCTTTACCACGACACCCTGTGTACCTCCTGCAGTACATATGTTGGAACTTCAGGTACGTAAAGCAATTTTCTTTTGTAGGGTAACTACGATACCATCCTTAAATATTAAAATGTGTTTTATGATGTATATTTCTATAATCAGCATAAATCATTAGGAAGTTAGGACAAAGGAAGACCTGGCGTGGTGGGATCGCGGTGAGGGGGAGAGGGGAGAAGAAAGGTACGACCTGTGTGGGATTCTTTGTAACTATGTCGGCGTCCTTGATGTGGCAACTCTTTGCATACCTTGAAACAAAGAATTTCACTGTGACTTATCACATATGACAATAAAGCATTCATACCAACCTTATTGGAGAGCTGTGCGTTTGACGGCACTGGGCCTGTACTCGCTGGAGTTTAGAAGAATGAGGGGGGGCCCTCACGGAAACGTACCGAATAGTGAAAGACTTGGATCGAATGGATGTGAAGAGGGTTTTTCCACTAGTGAGAGAGTCTAGGACTAGAGGTCATAACCTCAAAAATAAAGGACGTTCCTTTAGGAAGGAGATGAGGAGGAATTTCTTTAGTCAGAGGGTGGAATTCTTTGCCACAGGGTCTGTGAACGCCAAGTCAATGGATATTTCTAAGGTAGAGATAGATAGATTCTTAATTAGTACGGGTGTCAGGGGTTATGGGAAGAAGACAGAGAATGGGGCTGGGGGGGAAGAGATAGATCAGCCATGATTGAATGGCAGAGTAGACCTGATGGGCTGAATGGCCCAATTCTGCTCCTATCACTTCTGACCTTATGATAGTTCCATGCTGAACATGAAGCCAAGTTAAACTAACCTCATACACTTAACTTGAGAATTATTGCAACTAATCTATATAGCACAGTATTACATTATGTTACCTCTCTAACGTGTCTGGAGTTTACGGTTCAATTTAGATTTTATTACGTTTTTTTGTGATTAATGGAAAAGCAAAGCATAAGATAGAATATGACTGGAAATAGATGAACAACTAAAAACCAACACAGGGTGTCTATTAAAAAACTAAATTTATTTTTTATCTCTTTCAACAGCATGTGATGATGCACTTGTTCAGTTTCTGGCACATCAGAAGATAGCAAAAAGAAAACTCAAAAAGTTTATTCGTTCTATTGTTACTACTGAAAATGTTGAGCAATTACATGCGGAAATGTCAAACGGGAACAGGGGTATGATGTATGCAAAGTTATATCCTCTTCTGGTGAAATGGAGAGAAAGTGTCCACGGGAAGCCTGTTGCAGAGATGATCATCTCAAAACTTGAAAGAGCAAAGTTGAATAATGTCATAGTAAGGATAAAAAGACGATTTGGGGAAATATCAGCTGAGGTCACCTTTAATCATTTGCCCTGAATGGTCCCCAAAAGACGTGTTTAAGGACAAGGTATTAGTTAATAGCTTGTCAAAAGAGGGTTTTTTGTTTCATTCCACTTTGCAGTTTGTTTATTGGCCATTGTGGGATGCAAGGGAGAGAGAGGCAAAACAAACTTGGATTCCCACTTTTGCTGCCCAGTCCATCATCAGCTCTGACCTCCCCACCATCGAGGAGATCTACCACAGTCGCTGACTCAAAAAGGCTGGCAGCATCATCAAGGACCCACACCATCCTGGCCACACACTCATCTCTCCGCTACCTTCAGGTAGAAGTTACAGGAGCGTGAAATCTGCAACATCCAGGTTCAGGAACAGCTACTACCCCACAGCCATCAGACTATTAAACTCAACTCAAACAAAATCTGAACTTTAATTAGCCTACTGCACTTTATATGCTTATTTATGTGTGTGTGTATATAGATTCAATGGTGTCTGGACACACTGACCTGTTCTGTATTATTTATGCCTGCAATATCCTGTTGTGCTGAAAGCAAAGCAAGAATTTCATTGTCCTATCTGGGGCACACGACAATAAACTCTCTTGAATCTCCTGAATCTTGAATCTTGAATCAATCCTGCAAGTCTGTGTAGCAGCTTAAACCAATGGCGGGGTTAGTAGTTTGAAGAGAGTCAAGAATCAAGAGACAAATACTGATATTTGTGCGACTTTCTATCAGAGATTTGTAAGATATTTGAGACAAATGTTGGGGGGGGGGGGGGGGGGGGGGGAGCGGGGGAGGGGGGGGGGGGGGGGAGGGGGGGGAGGGGGGGGGGGAGGGGGGGGGAGGGGGGGGGAGGCAGGAGAATATGGAACACACCCAAGTGTTTGTTTGACCCCGTCCTTCTAATTCCACACTGGCTTCACGAAAAAGGAGTCCATATAAACTTGTCTAATACTGCCCCCTGCCTCAGCCCATCTTCTGCTGAAACCTCTCACCCAGAGTATCTGTTATAATCATAGAGTCATAGAGCTCCAATCATAGAATCATGGTAGTGGATAGAGTGCCAGCGTCAAACAGCACAGCACCAGGCCCTTCGTCCCAACTTGTCCATGCTGACTAAGATGCCCCATTTAAGCTGCATTAGGCCCCTCCCATTTGACTCGTATCCATCTAAACCTTTCCCATCCCTCTACCTGTCCAAATGTCTTTTAGATGCTTTTATAGTATCTGCCGCAACTACCTTCTCTGGCAGCTTGTTCCGTGCACACACCACCCTCTGAACGGAATGGTTGCCCCTTAGGTTCCGATTAAATCTTTCCCCGCTCAAGTTAAACCTATGTTCTCCGGTTCTTGATTCTCTTACCCTGGGTAAAGGTGTCTGTGCATTCTCTCTGTCTATTACCCTTCTGCCTTGGGTTCACTGGTGTCTGAAAACAGCTATGATGTTATCAAAGCTGAGAATGACATTGAAACATTTCCAAACAGCAACTAACCAGTTGATGTTCAATTAAAATTCGACTAAAAGTGAAATAAACACAGGAAGAAATGATTGTCGAAAAGATGAATGTCATAAAAAGAACATTTAAAGCAATATTATTGTAGATGAAGACTTTTGATATTCCATGAATATGATTTAAAAAAGGTCAAACTAATTTCTATCTTATTTTTGTGTCTGTCAAAGGAAATGTGAATACTAAATATGAAGTGTTTTTACTAACTCTCGCGCTAACAATTGTTCAAGTATGATAAATGTCACTGAGTTTTTCTTTATATAAAATAATAAATACTTTGACATGAAGGATACCCTTTATCCTGGTGTCTGTACACTGTGGAACGCTTGATTGTAATCATGTATAGTCTTTCCACTGACTGGATAGCACGCAACAAAAAGCTTTTCACTCTACCTCAATACACTTGACAATAAACTAAACTAGTTGTTAAAGCAATTTTTTGCGGGGTAAGAAATGGATCTCTACGCTTTATAAATATAATTTCAAAGTACAAAACTGAGTGATGGTCAATTTGTAACAATCATTGGTGAGACGGCAGTTAGAGCTGATCTTTGGGTTCTCAACTTTAGAAAAACTACAGAAGCCTGGGAGAATGCAGAATGTTGACTGAGATTCTCTTCCCCACTATTACAACTTAGGGCCAAAGGCTTTCAATCCCCCTTTCAGGTTTTAACAAGGGGTAAAGCTGGGGTCAGAGCTTTGCTTCTTGTCACTGTATAGAGAAGTAGAGCAGGGGGCTGAGCACGCAGCCTACAGATACCCCTGTGCTGATAGCTCCCACATGTTGCAGCTGCAACACTTTACCTGACTCGGCATGCCTGTCTTATTTTAATTCATGTAAACACTTGCTTTAAAATGGATAAAAGTTTTGAAGTATAAGGTATAATTAACTGATAATTGCAGACATTTAGTTTAGTTTCGATTTTAGTTAAGGGATATAGCACGGACAGGCCCTTCAGCTCACCGAGTCCGCACCGAGCAGCATCTCTGAAGGACATGGATAGGTGACGTTTCAGGTAAGGACCCTTCTTCAGACAGATTGTAGTTGGGGAGTGAAGGTTGAAAGAGAGATGTGTGCAGGTAATGCAGGCAAGTGATACGTGCATACGGGTGCGGGATTTGCTTGGTAGAAGATGAACGAAGATGATCAAAGATCTATAATATCGTTCAGTGATTATTGCAGAATTACCATTACTGTGGTGAAAACAACGAAAAGCTAATCCTCGGATCCAGGAAGATGGAATCACTCACTGACAACCCAAAGATGAACAGTCATCACGAGAGATCATAATCTCGGTATTGTAGCTCTCCGCAAAATATGACTTGTCATTAGGGACAGCAGAGGCAGAAGGAGTCTACATCGTTTAGAAAGGGAAATCAGGCTGGTTCACAGCATCAGTTTTGTGGTCAATATCACTATCACACTGCATTGGATGTCAGTGGGAGGTTGAACATTCTCTGCTGGACCTGAGGTGAAACCTGGTACATGGCCTAACCCACCTCAATAACTCTTTGCTGACTGGAAATGCAGGAGCACAAGGAGAATCTAGAAGGCGTACTTCAATGATTCCAAGAAGCAGGATTGTGGGGAGGGAAAGATAAATGTGCCTTTGCTGTATCAGTAGCAGAGGACTTCGTCAGTTGATGACAACGTGAAAGCAGTTTTGTCTTGCATATAAACACAATTTAGTTAATTTCATTTATTTATTTTTGTCACGTGTACCGAGGTACAGTGAAAAGCTTTTGTTTGCCTGCTATCCATACAAAGTGCTGGAGTAACTCAGTGGGTCAGGCAGCATCGCTGGAGAGTGTGGATAGGTGATGATTCGGGTCAGGACCAGGTCATTTTCTCCAGAGATGCTGCCTGACCTTCTGTGTTGCTCTTGCACTCCATACCTATCTTTAGTATTAAACAAGCATCTGCAGTTCCTTCTTGTTACATATTGTCTTGCGTTAATCTGACTAACTTGACAGCTGGGAAGTGTGCAGTTAAGTTGGAAAGGCTGCAGAGAAGATTTACGAGGATGTTGCCAGGATTCGGGGGCCTGAGGGGGGGAGGTTGAACAGGCGAGGACTCTATTCCATAGAGCGCAGGAGAATGAGGGGTGATCTTATAGAGATGTGGAAAATCATGAGAGGAATAGATTGGGTAGACGCACAGAGTCTCTTGCCCAGAGTAGGGGAATCAAGAACCAGAAGCCATAGGTTTAAGGTGACGGGGAAAGATATAATAAGCATCTGAGAGGGGTAACTATTTCATGCAAAGGGTGGTAGGTATATAGAACGAGCTGCCAGAGGAGGTAGTTAGGTATGTACAATCGCAACATTTAAGAAGCATTTGGACAGGTACATGGAAAGGACCGGTTTAGAGGGATATGGACCGAACGCAGGCAGGAAGAACAAGTGTAGATGCGACATGTTGTGTGGGCAAGTTGGGCCGAAGGGCCTGTCCACGCTATAAGACTCTATGAGACTAAGGCCTGTTTAGGAATGCTGTGGTCCTGTAGGTGTTCACTGGCATCTGTGGGACCTTGAGATAAGTTGCTGATCACACGACAAGAAAGCAAGAAAACACAGCCCAAGGATCGAAGCAGCCTCAGTGTGACGTAGGTTTCACGAGCACTTGCAAGGCCAGAAGGCCGTGGAGGCCAAGTCAATGGATAATTTTAAGGCAGAGATCAACAGATTCTTGATTATTACAGGTATCAGGGGTTGTGGGGAAAAGTCAGGAGAGTGGGGTTGAGAGGGAAAGAAATTGGCTGAGGGAAATAAGTGGGGAAATTAGTTTTTAGTTTTAGTTTTAGAGATGCAGCGTAGAAACAGGCCATTTAGCCCACCGGGTTCGATCCAATCAGCGATGCCCGCACACTAATACCATCCTACGCACAGTAGGGACAATTTTACATTGATACCAACCCAATTAACCTGAAAAACCTGTGCGCCGTTGGAGTGTGGGAGGAAACCGAAGATCTCGGAGAAAACTCACACATGTCATGGGGAGAATGTACAAACTCCATACAGACAGCACCCGTTGTCAGGATTGAACCCAAGTCTCTGGCGCTGTAAGCGCTGTAACGCAGCAAGTCTACCGCTGCGCCACCTTGCTGCCCTAATTGGATATCTGGGGTTGCTTTAAGAGCTACTACAGAATAAATGGGCCAAATGGCTTCCTTCTACATTGTAAGGAGACCTGAGAAATTAAGGGAGGATGCATGATAAACTCTGGCCTTTGAGGAATATGAGTCGGCTTATTCTTGTTCAGACCACAGACCAGTCAAACATTGGCACCCAAATAAAAACACTTATTTTGGAAGCTGACAGGTGCTTGAATACTGAATGGTGATTATTTTTGTAAAATTCGTTTTTTGACTTCCTTCATGCATGTGTCTGGCTTTCAAATGCCCATGTTTTCCAGACACAAGGGGGCGCCAGGACATTAGGGCAAGAGCTATAGGGAGAGGGTGGGCAGACTAGGACTGTATTCCGTAGAGCTTAGGAGGATGAGGTGATCTTCTAAAGTTGTACAAGATCATGAGGGGAGAGGATCATGTAGATCAACAGAGTCTTTTACCCACAGCTGGGGAATCTAGAACCAGCGGACAAAGGTTTAATCTGAAAGGGGATATATTTAATGGGAATCTGAGCGGCAAGGTTTTCATACAAAGAGTGTATGAAATGAGCTGCCTGAGGAGGTAATTGAGGCACATTCTGGAACAACATTTCAAAGACTTTCAGACAGGTGCATGGATAGGGTAGATTTGGAGGGATATGGGTCAAACGACGGCAGGTGAGACTAGTGTAGATGCGGCACCTTGTTCGGCATGGGCAAGCTGCACCAAACGGTCTGATTCCATGACTCTATAAGATTAGTACTTGCCATTGAGAACACCATCTTCACTGTGCCTTTGTTTGCTCCGATTTTACCTTCTCAACTCCAAATCACACAAACCCGTATGTCAGCAGTACACATTGTTCAATTTGTTATTGCCTTGTTATCGTACCGAACACATTTTCCTTACGCCATCCTATCCCTTTGAAATGTCCCTCGTTTTCACACCTTGCACACTCTCCGGTCGGCTCCGTGCATATCTCAGTCTTCTCATCTTTACCATGGACTCCATCACTCTAGAAACCTCCATACCAGGAAAAGGTCCGCAGAGAGCAACCCATACCCGGCCATTCAGCCCTCCTCCGAGCAGAATTGGTCCTCACCCCATTCAATATGATCATGGCTGATCATCCAAACTCAGTATCCCACCTTGCTCTCGTCAACAACCCTCTGATCCCCTTAGCCACAAGGGCCCTCCTGCACATCCAACTGACTCTTCATAGCCAATGAACTGGCCTCAAATACCCTCTGTGGCATTCCGAGAGTTTCCCTAGAGACCTCACCACTCTCTGTGTGAGAAAGTCCTTTCTCATCTCCACAGGTCTTAAAGGATTCTCCCCCTTATCCTATAAGCTGTGACCCATCCCCTGGATTCCCCAACATCTAACAATCTTCCTGCATTTAGCCTGTCCAACCCCTTAAGAATTTTGTAAGTTTCTATAACGGGGATTCCCCTCCTCCTAAATTCCAGAGAGGAGTCCCAGTCTTTCTTCATAAGACAGTCCTGACATCCCAGGAATCAGTCTGGTGAACCTTCTCTGCACTCCCTCTATGGCAAATAATATAGTCCTTCCTCAGATTACCAAACAACTGCCACGCAATACTCCCATGTGGTCTCACCAAGACCCTGTACAACTGAAGTAGAACCTCCCTGCTCCTGTACTCCTCCTTTGCTATGAAAGCTAACATACCATCCTCGCTCCTTCCAGGTTTCACTGCCTCCAACCTCATGTACCTGCATGCCTACTTTCAGATGACTGGTGTACCATGAGACCCGGAGGTCTCGCTGCATCTCCCCTTTTCCTAATCGGCCTCCCATTAAATAATATCTGCTTTCCTGTCCTCCACCCAAAGTGGATAACCTGGAGGAACAGCATTTATCCACATTATACTGCATCCTTTGGCTTGAAAACAAACATTCTGCCCTCTCACCCACCTATCCCTCACCTCGGGTGCATTCTCCTAGCATCTCCCTCCTCACAGCGAACACCAGCTTCTCATCACACCAAACTTGGAGATATTGCTTCAATTCCCTTTATCATCCAGATCATTAATATATATTGTAAATAGCTGGGGTCCCAGCACAGCCCTGCGGTACCCACTAGTTACTGATCCTGACCATTGTGAAGAAGGACCCGTTTACTCCTACTCTTTGACCCGAAACGTCACCTATTCCTTCTCCTTCTGCTGCACCCGCTGAGTTTCTCCAGCATTTTTGCCTCGGTATTTCTCCCCATGCCTGCCCTTGCCCTCTCAACTCAACACAAAGTGTCAGCAGTACTTGGTCCACTGAAACATAGAAAATAGGTGCAGGTGTAGACCATTTGGCCCTTCAAGCCAGCACCATCATTCAAAATGATCATGGCTGATCATCCAGAATCAGTACCCCGCTCCTGCTTTCTCCCCAAATCCCTTGATTCCGTTAGCCCTAAGAGCTATAATCTAACTATCTCTTGAATACATCCAGTGAATTGCCTTCGTGTTGCAGGGAATTCCAGATACACAACTCTCCGGGTCCTAAACTGTGACCCCCCTCCCTGGTTCTCGACTCCCCCAGCATCGGGAACATTTTTCCTGCATCTATCCTGTCCAATCACTTATCTCAGCTTTCAATTCTGCAATTTTCCACACTCCGGGTTGGACACTGGTCACAACCATTGCCCCACCGCTGTTATCGCACGGCTGCCATAATAATTTACAGTTTATTTTATGTGAACATCTGGATTTGTGCAGCCCCTTGGCCTCCCCAATGTTATCCGTCATACATGATTCCACCCTGTCCCACAAACATGTCATAACGACACTGAAAGTATCCATGCGTCCATAGAACATCCCCTACTTCACTTTCTCAATCGAGTTTGGATGAACCTTGATCATTGTAAATGCCCCCCACTACATCAATTGCAACACATGACAGGAGCCGCGGAGTGTTTTTGAAAGTGGGGGGGCTGAGTGATCACTGATCACTGGCCTTGGGGGTACCCGGCGAGGGAGTGGAGCGAACAAGTGGGGGGAGGGTCTTTTTGAAATTAACGTATTAAAATCATGTTTTAGTGCATTGTAGAAGTATTTTTAGAAATATAGAAGTATGATTTCAATGATTTTTGTTTGAAGTTTTTTAAGATCATGTAAGGCCTACATGAGAGATAGGAGCAGGTGATTATTATTTTTGTTATTGCTCCACCTCCAAAAACTGGGGGATAATAATACAGGCCATCCCTCACCTCAATAAGTGGGGGGATATATCCTAGGAATGTTACACAATTTTGAGATTTTAAAAATTAAGTCTGCAATTTATCCCATCAGATAAAGCAAAAAAAAAAAATGTAATTTGACACCTAATTCACTTTCATATCTTCAGTATTAAAAAAGTTATGGCCATTTTCATACTCGGAAATTAGCATCTTGTTCCTTTGATCACAGCTTTTCCATTGACTTATAACTTTGACCATAACTTTCTTAAACATTAAGAGAACTGAATGAAATTTTCAGTTATTGTAGATTGAAGCGTTCTGAAACAAATATGAAACTATCTTATTTGGATGACCTGAAATTAAAGCATATAATTAGATTTACCTAATTGTAGCTAATTACAAAATTCAATTACTAGATCTAAACATCTATCCATCTCTTAAGAAAATATTAACATTTTTAAATAGCCTAAGTGTCCAAATAACATTCACACAAGAATTCGCAATATTACATGATTTTTAACTCTCATTGTCATGAATTTATAGGCCAAATGGAAGGAATTTAGTGTTTAATTCCCGTAAATTAATGGCCATTTAAATCATCTTGCGAGTGGGATTTTCTGGAACGCGATCGTTTGGAACGTTGCGGTTTGCGGTGAATTTAAACCACATATCGGCAGGAAAAATACTGACAGTTCGGATGGGGCCTAAATCACCTTTTCGCCGAAGAAATTTGGATTAAAATAATCCTAAGAAGCAAGTTTATATGTAAAATAAACGGCTTACCTTATGTTTTGTCCCGTACGGGAGATCCGTCCCGTTGTCGGCGTTGATGGTGTTAGATGTAGATTTTTATTTTACTCCTGTGATTAAATTGTCCAGCGATGTTTTTCAAAAACTTCAGAGAATGGATGTCGGAGCGATTTTTCTGCAGCAGCTGAACAGCCTGAGAAAGATCGACTCCGACAGGCAGGAGAAAACGGCATTTTAATCCCGCTCCCCTCTCAAAGGCGCCAAAGTCGTGCACACGGCCAGTGGTAGAACTGCAGCACCGCTGAAGGTAATTTTTGCAACATACCTATATATCCCCCATCTCCCGCCCCCCTCCCCCCTGATAAAGGCCAGTGCATTCTACGGTACAGAAAATTTGACCAAAAACTTTTAAATGTGTTATAATTTCAAGTGCTATTTTTGTTTTTTGTAGTTGGAAAAAGGGACAAAATATAATCATAACATTTCCTGATTTTGCAAAGTCATACAAATTATGTGTTGCTCGGGGAAAATAATCAGAATATTTTGAAAGTATGCGTTCTCCTTTTGACGTATATTTCATTTTGATTTGAATTTAGAATCACCAAACCATGACATTAATAAAGGCGGGATATGGTTGTGGAAACTTTACTTTTTTTAAAGTAAGACGTTCGAGAAATCTAAAATGAATTAGAAATATACATTTCAATGCACTGAGTCCGTTGCCCAGAGTAGGTGAATCGAGGACCAGAGGACAGATTTAAGGTAAAGACGAAATGATTTCATTGGAATCTGGGGGGTAACTTTTTCCACACAAAGGGTGGTGGATGTAAGGAACAAGCTGCCGGAGGAGATCGTTAAGGCAGGGACTATCCCAACATTTAAGAAACAGTTAGACTGATACATGAATAGGACAGGTTTGGAGGGATATGAACCAAAAGCTGGTAGTGTAGCTGGGACATGTTGGCAGGTGTGGGCAAGTTTGGCTGAAGGGCTTGTTTTCACACTGTATCACTCTATGATTACATTATACCTCCACCATGCATGAATGCTTCAAAAGCAAGCGGTCGAGTATTATTGCCATATACTCAAGCATAGAAACATAGACAATAGTTGCAGGAATAGGCCATTCGGCCCTTCGAGCCAGCACTGCCATTCAATATGATCATGGCTGTTCATCTAAAATCAGTAACACTTTCCTGTTTTTTCCCCATAGCCCTTGATTTCGCTAGTCCCAAGAGCTAAATGTAACTCTCTCTTGAAAACATCCAGTGAATTGGCCTCCACTGCCTTCTGTGGCAGAGAATTCCACTGATTCACAACTTTCTGGGTGAAGAAAGTTTGTCCTCATCTCAGTCCTAAATGGCCTACCCCTTATTCTTAAACTGTGACCCCTGGTTCTGAGCTCCCCCAACATCGGGACCATTTTCCTGCAGTTACAATAAGTGAAAATCTAGCAGGCAAGCAGGATGCTTTCTCCAACCACCCCCATTTGAAGTTCACTATCTTCCATCGGTTCTACCCAGTGCTTGGCACCTACTTCCAGCAGCCACTGGTTGTCCTCCAGGATGCACCGAGCCGCAGCCTGGTCACCAGGGCGAATTCGGCGCAGAGACTCTCACGGCCGACGGCCCGGGACTCTTGCACTGAGGCTGCTCCATGGCCGGAGCTGCAGTGAGCGACTCGCCAGCCCGGCAAACACTCGCCAGCCCCGTCTCCCCGTCCGCATCTGCCCCCGCCGCTGCTTCTGCTTCCATCCTCCCTCCGCCCCGGCTCTCCAAATCCCACGACCAGCAGCGCCTCGTCCAAAGCCGGAGACATTTCAACATGTCCAGCGCCCCACACCCCCGGTTTCGCGGCCCATGAATTATGCATACTAGGGTCGAGCTTACAATGCAAAAAAAAAGTCACTTGTAAGTAGCATAATTTTCAACCTAGTGCTAGTTCGTTGAGTTAGAAGCTGTCCCATCTGTTCAGTGAACACGCGTTTTACTTCCTTCATTGTGTTGTCCAGAAGCGAACTCGCCGTCGTATCTCTGGTTCACCGAACGGTGACACTGAAGAAATTGCCAGACATTCCCCCAAAAGACATCAATCCGCGATGAACCGTAGAGCCGGGACGATGGGGGGGGATTCTACGTTAGGTTTTCCTCCTTCGTAAGATCGTGCGACGGTGACTCACCGCACGTCATTCGGCTGATAAAGCGAGCCGGTGGAGCTTGGACCCTCAACAGCTGAGCGCGTCCACAGCAAGCGAGCAAGCATGATCCTCAAGGTAAGGTGGCATGCAAGGTCAAACAGCTTCACTACATCTACTCCATGGTGCACTAGTGCTGAGATCGTTGCTTCAATGATGTTGAAGATTTTACTCTTTAACATATTTTGAGGAAACATGAGCATGAGTATATTTATTAATGTTAACTTATTTTATTTGTATGTCTATACATAGAGAATGAGATTCGCAGCTGACGTTTTTTTTGTGTATTGATCTTTATAGCAGCCAGTCTGAGGAAGTGTCTCGTATACCATATGTTCTCCATAGATGCTGCCTGACCCGCTGAGTTACTCCGGCACTTTGTACCTTTTTATTTGTAAACCAGCATCTGCTGTTCCTTGAATCTAAGGTCGTTGTAAGTTGTTAGCAGTGGTTCTCTGCTGACTAGTTGCAGCATTTTTGCAGATATGAATGATTTAGACTTCTTTCAAGGGAATTCCATTTAAGATGAATCTAGAAGATTCTTGCAGACAAAAGTGCTGGAGAAACTCAGCGGGTGCAGCAGCATCTATGGAGCGAAGAAAATAGGCAACGTTTCTCCAGACTAGGTTTCGGCCCGAAACGTTGCCTATTTCCTTCGCTCCATAGATGCTGCTGCACCCGCTGAGTTTCTCCAGCACTTTTGTCTACCTTCGATTTTCTAGCATCTGCAGTTCCTTCTTAAACGAGAAGATTCTGGCACCTGCTTGAAGCGCCGAATGGCCTACTCCTGCACCTATTGTCTATTGTCTATTGTCCATTGTCTATTGTCCCCCCAGTAGCCTTTGATGCTGGGGGGGGACTTTAAACTAGGACGGTTGGGGGGAGGGACTCAAATAGAGAAAGCCAGTAGACAGGGTCTGAGGCAGGAGGCAGAGAAGGGAAGCACTCAGACCCAACATGTAGGGGGGGAAAGAAGAAAAAAATAATAAACAGAGAATAAGAGGTGGTGGGTTTCCAGGGCAAAAATCAAAAGGGGCCACTTGTCAACATAATTGTATAAGGAGTAAGTGTGTTGTAAAAACAAGCCTGAAGGCTTTGTGTCTCAATGCAAGGAGCATTCGTAATAAGGTGGATGAGGTGAATGTGCAGATAGCTATTAATGACTATACTATTGTTGGGATCACGGAGACATGGCTCCAGGGGGGCCAAGGCTGGGAGCTGAACATCCAGGGATATTCAATATTCAGGATAGAGAGAAAAGAAAAGGAGGTGGGGTAGCGATGCTGGTGAGAGAGGAGATTAATGCAATAGAAAGGAAGGACATTAGCTTGGAGGATGTGGAATCGATATGGGTAGAGCTGCGAAACTTTAAGGGGCAGAAAACGCAAGTGGGAGTTGTGTACAGGCCACCTAACAGTAGTAGTGGAGTTGGGGATGGCATCAAACAGGAAATTGGAAATGCGTGCAACAAGGGTAAAACAGTTATAATGGGTGACTTCAATCTACATATAGATTGGGTGAATCAAATGGGCAGGGGTGCTGAGGAAGAGGATTCCTTGGAATGTATCCGGGATAGTTTTCTAAACCAACATGTAGAGGAACCAACGAGAGAGCAGGCTATTCTAGACTGGATATTGAGTAATGAGGAAGGGTTAGTTAGCAGTCTTGTTGTGCGTGGCCCCTTGGGCAAGAGTGACCATAATATGGTTGAGTTCTTCATTAGGATGGAAAGTGACATAATTAAGTCAGAAACAAGAGTTCTGAACTTAAACAAAGGTAACTTTGAAGGTATGAGACGTGAATTGGCCAATTTAGACTGGCAAGTGATTCTTAAATGGTTGACAGTGGATGTGCAATGGAAGGTATTTAAAGACTGCATGGTTGAACTACAACAATTGTTCATCCCAGTTTGGCAAAAGTATAAATAAGGGAAGGTAGTGCATCCATGGATAACAAGGGAAATCAGGGATAGTATAAAAATAAAAGATGAAGCATACAAATTAACCAGAAAAAGCAACCTACCAGAGGACTGGGAGAAATTCAGAGTCCAGCAGAGGAGGACAAAGGGCTTAATTAGGAAAGGGAAAATAGATTATGAAAGAAAAATGGCAGGGAACATAAAAATTGACTGCAAATGTTCTTATAGAAATGTGAAGAGAAAGAGATTAGTTAAAACAAATGTAGGTCCCTTGCAGTCAGAAACAGGTGAATTGATCATGGAGAACAAGGACATGGCAGACCAATTGAATAACTACTTTGGTTCTGTCTTCACAAAGGAAGACATAAATAATCTGCCGGAAATAGCAGGGGACCAGGGGTCAAATAAGGTGGAGGAACTGAGTGAAATCCAGGTTAGCCAGGAAGTGGTTTTGGGTAAATTGAATGGATTAAAGGCCGATAAATCCCCAGGGCCAGATAGGCTGCATCCCAGAGTACTCAAGGAAGTAGTCACAGAAATAGTGGATGCATTAGTGATAATTTTTTAAAACTCCTTAGATTCTGGAGTAGTTCTTGAGGATTGGAGGGTAGCTAATGTAACCTCACATTTTAAAAAAGGAGGGAGAGAGAAAACGGGGAATTACAGACCAATTCGTCTAACATCAGTCGTGGGGAAACTGCTACAGTTATTAAAGATGGGATAGCAGTACATTTGGAAAGTGGTGAAATCATTGGACAAAGTCAGCATGGATTTACGAAAGGTAAATCATGTCTGACGAATCTTGTGGAATTTTTCGAGAATGTAACTAGTAGAGTGGGTAATGGAGAACCTGTGGATGTGTTATATCTAGGCTTTCAGAAGGCTTTCGACAATGTCCCACATAAGAGATCAGTATACAAACTTAAGCACACGGTATTGGGGGTTCAGTATTGATGTGGATAGAGAACTTGCTGGCAGACAGGAAGCAAAGGGTAGGAGTAAACGGGTCCTTTTCTGAATGGCAGGCAGTGACTAGTGGGGTACCGCAAGGCTCAGTGCTGGGACCCCAGCTATTTACATTATATATTAATGATTTGCACGAGGGAATTGAATGCAAAATCTCCAAGTTTGCGGATGACACTAAGCTGGGGGCTAGTGTTAGGTGTGAGGAGGATGCTAGGAGGCTGCAAGGTGACTTGGGTAGGCTGGGTGAGTGGGCAAATGCATGGCAGATGCAGTATAATGTGGATAAATGTGAGGTTATCCACTTTGGTGGCAAAAACAGGAGGGTAGACTATTATCTGAATGGTGGCAAATTAGGAAAAGGGGAGATGCAACGAGACCTGGGTGTCATGGTACACCAATCATTGAAAGTAGGCATGCAGGTGCAGCAGGCAGTGAAGAAAGCAAATGGTATGTTAGCATTCATAGCGAAAGGATTTGAGTTTACGAGCAGTTGACAGGGTTTTGGTGAGAGCACACCTGGAGTATTGCGTACAGTTTTGGTCTCCAACTCTGAGGAAAGACATTCTTGCCACAGAGAGGGTACAGAGAGGGTTCACCAGACTGATTCCTGGAATGTCAGGACTTTCATATGAGGAGAGATTGGATAGACTTGGCTTGTACTCGCTAGAATTTAGAAGACTGAGGGGGGATCTTATAGAAACTTACAAAATTCTTAAGGGGTTGGATAGGCTAGATGTAGGAAGATTGTTCCCGATGTTGGGGAGGTCCAGAACAAGGGGTCACAGTCAAAGGATAAGGGGGAATTCCTTTAGGACCGAAATGAGGAAAACAGTTTTCACACAGAGAGTGGTGAGTCTCTGGAATTCTCTGCCACAGAAGGTAGTTGAGGCCAGTTCATTGGCTATATTTAAGAGGGAGTTAGATGTGGCCCTTGTGGCTAAAGGGATCAGGGGGTATGGAGAGAAGGCAGGTACGGGATACTGAGTTGGATGATAAGCCATGATCATATTGAATGGCGGTGCAGGCTCGAAGGGCCGAATGGCCTACTCCTGCACCTGTTTTCTATGTTCCTATGTCTAAGATGCACTCTCCTGGACAATCTTTATATTTTTGCCAGCCACTGTAGTTCCTTGTTACTGCGGCAGGGAGTTGGGTGAAAAGTTTAGTGCTCGGCGTATTCGCTCCTGGACCACATTCTGCCCGTGTGACAGAATGAGATAGGCGGCGTGTGACATCTATAGGGCACAGCTCAGAATCTCTGCATGTCAAATTCATATAACTCATCCATTTGGGCTTAAATTATTGATATATGTTTTTGAACATTGTAGGTTCTGCGGGCATGGCGGGGACTGATTCGAGTCATCCCATTACTGAGATCTTAAATTGGTTTGTATAATAACTTGATATATTTAAGTTAAGACACGTTTTAAATTTGACTCTGTGCAATCAGAGTGCAGAGGAGTTCATTCGGCCCATCGTGCCTGTGCATTTCCTCATGCCTCACAAATAGATGAACGAAGAGGGATCATCGGGACTTCAACCAATACTTTTTGTAACTGTCGGCGCCATATGGACAATAGACAATAGGTGTATGAGAAGGCCATTCTGCCCTTCAAACCAGCACCGCCATTCACTGTGATCATGGCTGATCATCCACAATCAGTACCCTGTTCCTGCCTTCTCCCCATATCCCTTGACTCCGCTATCTTTAAGAGCTTTATCTAACTCTCTCTTGAAAGCATCCAGAGAATTGGCCTCCACTGCCCTCTGAGACAGAGAATTCCACAGATTCACAACTCTCTGGGTGAAAAATTGTTTCCTCATCTCCGTTCTAAATGGCTTACCCCTTGTTCTTAAACTGTGGCTCCTGGTTCTGGACTCTCTCAACATGTTTCCTGCTTCTAGCGTGTCCAAACCTTAAAAATCTTGTATGTTTCAATAAGATATCCTCTCATCCTTCCAAATGCCAGTGTATACAAGCCCAGACGCTCCATTCTATCAACATATGACAGTCCCGCCATCCTGGGAATTAACCTCGTGAACATAGCCCCTCAATCTGCACTCCCTCAATAACAAGAATCCCCTTCCTCAAATTTGGAGACCATACCTGCACACAATACTGCAGGTGTGGTTTTGCTAGGGTCCTGTACAACTGCAGAATTATTTCTTTGCTCCGATACTCAACTCCTCTTGTTATGAAGACCAACATGTAATTCGCTTTCTTCACTGTCTGCTGTACCTGCTTATTTTCAGCGAATGATGAACAAGGACACCCAGATGTCGTTGTACTTTCCCTTTTCCCAACTTAACCCCATTCAGATAATAATCTGCCTTCCTGTTTTTGCCACCGGAGATGGATAACTTCACATTTATCCACATTAAACTGCATCTGCTATGCATCTGCTATGCATCTGCCGACTCACCCAACCTGTCCAAGTCACCCTGCATCCTCATAGCAACCACCTCACAGTTCACACTGCCACCTAGATTTGTGTCATCTGCAAATTTGCTAATGTTACTTTTATTCCCTTCATCTAAGTCGTTAATGTATATTGTATATAGCTGCGTCCCAGCATCGAGCTTTGCGGTACCCCACTAGTCACTGCCTGCCATTCTGAAAGGGACCTGTTATTTCCTACTCTTTCTTTTCTGCCAACTAATTTTCCATCCATGTCAGTACCCTACTCCCAATACCATGTGCTCTAATCTTGCCCACTAATCTCCTATGTGGGACTTTATCAAATGCTTGCTGAAAGTCCAGGTACCCTACATCCACTGGCTCTCCCTTGTCCATTTTCCTAGTTACATCCTCAAAAAATTCCAGAAGATTTGTGAAGCATGATTTCCCCTTCGTAAATCCATGCTTACTCGGACCGATCCTGTTACTGCTATCCAAATGTGCCGCTATTTCATCTTTTATAATTGACTCCAGCATCTTCCCCACCACCAATGTCAGGCTAACTGGTCTACAATTCCCTGTTTTCCCTCGCCTGCCTTTCTTAAAATGTGGGTTTAAAGTTATAGATGGCGACCCTTTGCATACTTTGTGTAGTGCGTGCAAAACAAAGAATTTCACTCTACCTAAAGTGCATGTGACAGTAATGTATCATCATCATCATCATCATCAAATAAAATCTTGCATCATCTATTTCTCTAGAGAGAAGGAATATGTGACGCTTCGAGTCGAGACCCTTTATTATTCTGAAGAAGGGTCTCGACCCAAAATATCACCTATTCCTTTTTTTCCAGGGATGCTGCCTGATCCGCTGAGTTACTCCAGCATTTTGTGTCGATCTTCAGTGTAAAACCAGCATCTGCAATTCCTTCCTACACTTGATGTCTGATGGTGCAGTTTTAAGTTTAACCATTTCTATATTAAGGCAGCCAAAAGGAGTAAAGTTATTTTAGGTATGATGCTGTTGGACAGTTTCAGTCATTATTATTTTTTGGTTATTATTTCCTCTACAGTGCCTCGTCGTATTTGCACTGACCGAACGTGTTTTAAGTTCAACGGGGTCGGTGAGCACCAAGCCTACTTACACATGGACCAATCCATATACTGGTGAAAAATTGTTATGTGAGCAGTGCGGGCCTGGTACAGTTACGTTAACACGGTGTACCGCCACACAACAGACAGTGTGCAGGCCCTGCATAAACGACCAATACATGAAATACTGGAACCGCTACACAAAATGCCATGGCTGCTACCGCTGCGTAGACAATGAGCATGAGATACATCCATGCAACGGCACGCACAATAGGGTGTGTCAATGCGACACTAACTATTTCTTCATGTTTGAATTCTGCAAGAGACATACCATATGCACCTTTGGGCATGGTGTGGTGATAACAGGTACGTTTAATATTTCTAATATTAATTTTGAAGGGTCTCGACCCGAAACGCCACCTATTCGTTCTCTCCAGAGATGCTGTCCCGCTGAGTTACTCCAGCTTTTTGTGTCTATCTTAATCCTTATGCCTCTGTCCCACTTAGGAAACCTGAACGGAAACCTCTGGAGACTTTGCGCCCCACCCAAGGTTTCCGTGTGGTTCCCGGAGGTTTTTTTTAGTCTCCCTAATGGTCGAAAGTGGTTTCCGCTTCTTCCATGTTCCGGCGAGTATTTCAAAAAAATTCAAAACCGGCCGCGACTAAAAATACGTTGCCGTTTTAAAAATAGGTAATTTTTTTGTCGAAGCCAGTTGCAATGTTAGTTGAAGGTGGTTGCCGGAGGTTGCAGGTACTGGAAGGTAAGACCTCCCTGGTGGAACAAAACTGGGTAAAAAAAAGGTCTTACCTTCCACGACCGTTAGGGAGACTGACAAAAACCTCTGGCAATCTCCGGGAACCACATGGAAACCTTGGGTGGGGCGCAAAGTCTCCAGAGGTTTCCGTTCAGGTTTCCTAAGTGGGACAGGGGCATTACTCCATCCACCCATCGCCTTGAGCGCATGGTTTGTTATTTTGCAAAGCTTGTCCAAACTACACTATGTGTATGGAGGAACGGCAGATGCTGGCTTACACCGAAGATGGACACACACATGCTGGAATCATTCAGCGGGTCAGGCAGCATCCCTGGAGAAAAGGAATAGGTGACGTTTTGGGTCAAGTCCTCTCTTCAGACTGCGATTCAGGGGAGAGGGAAACTAGAGGTATGAAAAGGTACGAGAGTTGTTGCCTGACCCGCTGAGTTACTGCATCATTTTGTGCCTAAACTACGATATGTACAGCATACTAATTCTAGATGAGTAGGAAATTGGAAAGATAGTGGAAAGATAGCTCCCATCTGACTCCTGACGTCTCTGGCCACCCCCAGGCGTGGGGGGGGGGGGGGGGGAAGCACTCGGGTGGGGACAGGACAGTGCTGGAGAGCCGGGACCTCGCTGCGGATGAGGCGCAGGTCTGTGCCGAGAGTGTTTTGGCACGACTCCCTCCTCCAATCCCACCCCGCCCCCTACTTCCGCCTCTGACTGACACCTCCGTCCTCCAATGATCGCACTGAATCATCATGTCCCGTCCCCCATTGCCTGCTGACCGACGTCTCTCTCGTCCAATCGGCGCCCACGATCATCAGTCCCACTGCCTCGCGGAAAGTGGAGATTTCACCGGGTTTTAAAATCCGGATTATAAAAAAATGGGGGGATCGTCCCCCACCACAAAATGTCCGCCCCAGCCTTCAATAATGTCTGCATTTCCATAGTTCATCCCGAACAGTTCAATAACTGAGCACTCCCTGACTTAAGGGCCTGTCCCACTTACTGTCCTTGGCACGCAAACTACGCAACCTCGTGGTCGCGTTGAGCCGAGACAGTCGAGCGAAGGTCGGGAGCGATTACATGCGTACGCACAGCCGTCTAGAGCATGTGATGTCATTTGAAGATGGACACAAAGCTGGAGTAACTCAGCGGAACCGGCAGCATCTCTGGAGAGAAGGAATGGGTGATGTTTCGTGTCGAGACTCTTCTTCCGAAGAAAGGTCTTGACCCAAAACATCACCCATTGCTTCTCTCCTGGGAGTAGAAGTGGGGGCGGATCTGGACCGCAACGGCCGTGAGCCCCAGGCCGAGCTCGGTGATCGTTTGCTACTTCTGCTGCTGTTGAAGGTGAGACATTGCCTCGTGCCAGGGTCTTGAGCCTGTCCCACTTTGGCCGTCAGTTACCCGACAGTTCGTTGGCGTACGAAGATTTCCTTCATTGCAAGAATTTCGGAGCCTGGCCGGCTCTATGTCCGGACTGGCCCCGCACAACTCCATACCCCTCCGCACTTCTAAGTGGGACCGACCCTGCCATACAGTGCCTGTACGCCTCAAGCGACCACGAGGTCGCGAAATTTGCGAGCCAAGGACGCGTAAGTGGGACAGGCCCTTTACTGACTGTTTCAAGGGACACGTTTGCTGGAAGACCATCAACTCGGTGAAGGATGCTCTTTGGGCTGCCCAAAACATGTTGATCTCTCAACAGAGCGAGATGTCCGTCGGGGAATGTTGCCGACTATCCCGCTCCAGACTGCGGGAGTATGCGCTGACGGATACACTGAAGCTCGGTGCAGCCGACGCCAAGGCTCTGTGGCTGGACATTAAGGGATAAAGTCTGGTCGAGAGTCCTCTCCAACAAGTGCAGGGATATCATCTTGGGGGGGGGGGGGGGGGGGGGGGGTTGGCGAGGGGGGTGGCAAACAAGTGGTATAGGTGTTTTGCTTTAGGATAGATGCAAACACTGCTGAGTATGATGCTATTGAATGTATAGAGAATGTATGAACAGTTTATGGACAGTTTTATTTTGTGTACATAATTTGTTCTCCGGAAGTTATTTTTTGGAAAAAAATACTATATGGTATTTTCCATGAGTTTTAACTGATCCTGTGGACGTGTTTTCTAGGAACCCATTATCGCGATACAACGTGTGAAGAATGTCCCAGTGTATTTTTCTCTCCAACAATCTCTAGTACGGATCGCTGTATTGCACACACAAACTGTACTGATGGTTTAGTGGTCAATGTTCCAGGTAATCTTTACCACGACACCCTGTGTACCTCCTGCAGTACATATGTTGGAACTACAGGTACGTAAAGCAATTTTCTTTTCTAGGGTAACTACAATATCATCCTTAATTATTAAAATGTGTTTTATGATGTATATTTCTATAATCAGAATAAATAATTGGGAAGTTCGGACAAAGGAAGACCTGGCCTGGGGGATCGCGGTGAGGGGGGGGGGGGGGGTGGAAGAAAGGTACGACCTGTGTGGGATACATTGTAACTATGTTGACGCCCTTGATGTGGCAACTCTTTGCATACCTTGAAACAAAGAATTTCACTGTGACTTATCACATATGACAATAAAGCATTCATGCATTCATACCAATCTTATTGGAGAGCTGTGCATTTGACGGCACTGGGCCTGTACTCGCTGGCGTTTAGAAGAATGAGGGGGGCCCTCACTGAAACGTACCAAATAGTGAAAGACTTGGATAGAATGGATGTGGAGAGGATGTTTCCAATAGTCAGAGAGTCTAAGACTAGACGTCATTGCCTCAGAAATAAAGGATGTTTCTTTAGGAAGGAGATGAGGAGGAATTTCTTTAGTCTGAGGGTGGTGAATCTGTGGAATTCTTTGCCATAGGGGCTGTGGATGCCAAGTCAATGGATATTTCTAAGGTAGACATAGATAGATTCTTGATTAGTATGGGTGTCAGTGGTTATGGATTGAAGACAGAGAATGGGGCTGGGGGGGAAGAGATAGATCAGCCATGATTGAATGGCAGAGTAGACTTGATGGGCCGAATGGCCCAATTCTGCTCCTATCAGAGAAAACAGGGAATTACAGACCAGTTAGTCTAACATCGGTAGTGTGGAAAATGCTAGAGTCAGTTATTAAAGATGGGATAGCAGCACATTTGGAAATTGGTGAAATCATTGGACAAAGTCAGCATGGATTTATGAAAGGTAAATCATGCCTGACGAACTTTATAGAATTTTTCAAGGATGCAACTAGTAGAGTGGAGAGGAGAGAACCTGTGGATGTGTTATATCTGGACTTTTAGAAGGCTTTTGACAAGGTCCCACATAAGAGATTAGTATGCAAACTTAAAGCACACAGTATTGGGGGTTCAGTATGGATGTGGATAGAGAACTGGCTGGCAGTCAGGAGGCAAAGAGTAGGAGTAAACGGGTCCTTTTCATAATGGCAGACTAATGGGGTACTGCAAGGTTCAGTGCTGGGACCCCAGCTATTTACAATATATATTAATGATTTGGACGAGGAATTGAATGCAACTTCTCCAAGTTTGCGGATGACATGAAGCTGGGGTGCAGTGTTAGCTGTGAGGAGAATGCTAGGTGGCTGCAAGGTGACTTGGATAGGTTGGGTGAGTAGGCAGATGCAGTATAACATGGATAAATGTAAGGTTATCCACTTTGGTGGCAAGAACAGGAAAGTAGACTATTATCTGAATGGTGGCCGATTAGGAAAAGGGGAGGTGCAACGAGAACTGGGTGTCATGGTACATCAGTCATTGAAAGTAGGCATGCAGGTGCAGCAGGCAGTGAAGAAAGCGAATGGTATGTTAGCATTTATAGCAAAAGGATTTGTGTATATGAGCTGGGAGGTTCTACTGCAGTTGTACAGGGCCTTGGTGAGACCACACCTGGAGTATTGTGTACAGATTTGGTCTCCTAATCTGAGGAAAGACATTCTTGCCATAGAGGGAGTACAGAAAAGGTGCACCAGACTGATTCCTGGGATGGCAGGACTTTCATATGAAAAAAGACTGGATAGACTCGGCTTGTACTCGCTTGAATTTAGAAGATTGAGGGGTGATTTTATAGAGGCTTACAAAATTCTTAAGAGGTTGGACAGGCTAGATGCAGGAAGATTGTTCCCGATGTAGGGGATGTCCAGAACAAGGTGTCACAGTTTAAGGATAAGGGGGAAGTCTTTTAGGACCGAGATGAGAAAAACATTTTTCACACAGAGAGTGGTGAATCTGTGGAATTCTCTGCCACAGAAGGTAGTTGAGGCCAGTTAATTAGCTATATATAAGAGGGAGTTAGATGTGGCCTTTGTGACTAAAGGGATCAGGGGGTATGGAGAGAAGGCAGGTACAGAGTTGGTTGATCAGCCATAATCATATTGAATGGTGGTGCAGGCTCGAAGGGCCGACTGGCCTACTCCTGCACCTATTTTCTATGTTTCTATGTTTCTAACACATCTGACCTTATGATAGTTTCTGTGCTGAACATGGTGCCAAGTTAAACTAACCTCATGGACTTAACTTGAGAATTATTGCAACTAATCTATATAGCACATTATTACATTATGTTACCTCTCTAACGTGTCTGGAATTTACAGTTCAATTTAGATTTTTAAACTTTTTTTTGTGATTAATGGAAAAGCAAAGCATAAGGTAAAAATATGACTGGAAATAGATGAACAACTAAAAACCATCACAGGGTGACTATTAAAAAGCTACATTTATTTTTTATCTCTTTCAACAGCATGTGATGACGCACTTATTGAGTTTCTGGCACATCAGAAGATCGCAAAAAGAAAACTCAAAACGTTTCTTCATCTTCTTATGCGTACTGAAAATGTTGAGGAATTACTTGAGGAAATGTCAAACGGGAACAGGGATATGATGTATACAAAGTTATATCCTCTTCTGGTGAAATGGAGAGAAAGTGCCCACGGGAAGCCTGTTGCAGAGATGATCATCTCAAAACTTGAAAGAGCAAAGTTGAATAATGTCGTAACAAGGGTAAAAAATCGTTTTTGGTGAAGTGTCAGCTGAGGTCATCTTTAGTCATTTGCCCTGAAAGGTCCCCAAAAGACTTGTGTTTATGGACAAGGTATTAGTTAATAGCATGTCAAAAGAGGGTTTTTATTTTATTCCAAGTTGCAGATTGTTTATTGGCCATTGTGGGATGCAAGGGAGAGAGAGGCAAAACAAACTTGGTTTCCCACTTCTGCTGCCCAGTCCATCATCGGCTCTGATCTCCCCACCATCGAGGGGATCTACCACAGTCGCTGCCTCAAAAAGGCTGGCAGCATCATCAAGGACCCACACCATTCTGGCCACACACTCATCTCCCCGCTGCCTTCAGGTAGAAACATAGAAACATAGAAAATAGGTGCAGGAGGAGGCCATTCGGCCCTTCGAGCCAGCACCGCCATTCATTGTGATCATGGCTGATCGTCCGCTATCAATAACCCGTGCCTGCCTTCTCCCCATATCCCTTGACTCCGCTAGCCCATAGAGCTCTATCTAACTCTCTTTTAAATCCATCCAGTGATTTGGCCTGCACTGCCCTCTGTGGCAGAGAATTCCATAAATTCACAAATTCCATAAATTCTCTGGGTGAATAAGTTTTTTCTCACCTTAGTCTTAAATGACCTCCCCTTTATTCTAAGACTGTGGCCCCTGGTTCTGGACTCGCCCAACATTGGGAACATCTAGCTTGTCCAGTCCTTTTATAATTTTATATGTTTCTATAAGATATCTCCTCATCCTTCTAAACTCCAGTGAGTACAAGCCCAGTCTTTTCAATCTTTCCACATGTGACAGTCCTGCCATCCCAGGGATCAATCTTGTGAACCTACGCTGCACTGCCTCAATCACAAGGATGTCCTTCCTCAAATTAGGAGACTAAAACTGTACACAATACTCCAGATGTGGTCTCACCAGAGCCCTATACAACTGCAGAAGAAGGTAGGGGAGCCTGAAATCTGCAACAACCAGGTTCAGGAATAGCTACTTCCCCACAGCCATCAGACTATTAAACTCAACTCAAACAAAATCTGAACTTTAATTAGCCTACGGCACTTTATACGCTTATTTATGTGTGTGTATATATAGATTCAATGGTGTCTGGACACACTGATCTGTTCTGTATTATTTATGCCTGCAATATCCTGTTGTGCTGAAAGCAAAGCAAGAATTTCATTGTCCTATCTGGGGCACACGACAATAAACTCTCTTGAATCTTGAATCAATCCTGCAAGTCTGTGTAGCAGCTTAAACCAATGGCGGGGTTAGTAGTTTCAAGAGAGTCAAGAATCAAGAGACAAATACTGATATTTGTGTGACTTTCTATCAGAGTTGTAAAATATTTGAGACACATGTTGGGGAGGGGGGGAGGGGTGTGGGGCAGGAGAATATGGAACCCAGCCAAGTGTGTGTTTGACCCCGTCCATCTAATTCCACACTGGCTCCATTGGAAAAGGAGTCCGTATAAACTTGTCATACTGCCCTGCCCTCCCCTGCCTCAGCCCATCTTCTGCTGAAACCTCTCACCCAGAGTATCTGTTATAATCATAGAGTCATAGAGCTCCAATCATAGAATCATGGTAGTGGATAGAGTGCCAGCGTCAAACAGCACAGCACCAGGCCCTTCGCCCCAACTTGTCCATGCTGACTAAGATGCCCCATTTAAGCTGCATTAGGCCCCTCCCATTTGGCTCGTATCCATCTAAACCTTTCCCATCCCTCTATCTGTCCAACTGTCTTTTAAATGTTTTTATAGTATCTGCCGCAACTACTTTATCTGTCAGCTTGTTCCGTGCACACACCACCCTCTGAACGGAATGCTTGCCCCTTAGGTTCCAATTAAATCTTTCCCCTCTCAACTTAAACCTATGTTCTCCGGTTCTTGAATCTCTTACCCTGGGTAAAGGTGTCTGTACATTCTCTCTATCATTTACCCTTTTGCCTTGGGTTCACTGGTGTCTGAAATTGGCTATGATGTTATAAAAGCTGAGAATGACATTGAAACATTTCCAAACAGCAACTAACCATTTGATGTTCAATTAAAATTCGACTAAAAGTGAAATAAACACAGGAGGAAATGATTGTTGAAAAGATGAATGTCATAAAAAGAACATTTAAAGCAATATTATTGTAGATGAAGACTTTTGATATTTCATGAATATATTCATCATTCATAATCGTTGAAAACATTAGCGATGCAGTGGTGCTGCTTTCCAACGGGACCCACCACACATCTCTGTCCTCCAGTACATGCGCATTTCCGCCACTGGTAGTATAGGATTTTGGTGTGTGTGTTTTATCATCATTCCTTACAATGCTATGTACGACTGTGATCACAACTTCTACTGAAGTGTGGATGGCCGTTGGCTCGTTAGAAGCTCATCCGCCCTTTGACAGGTCTTGTTCGTGGTCCTGCTGGGGGTCCACAGCCCCCTCCTCACCTGGCAAACTAGGTGGGGGAGACGGTTTAGTCGCCGACTATCCGACCATGGAGCAGGTAGCACGGGATTACATGGTACCCGTGGCGGGGGGGATCTCCCCCCGACCTGGCCTGAGCATATAAGATTTGAGAACATTCATGGGTTATTAAGATTTTGCATACTACAGTATTAGACTACCACAATTCACTGAGATTGATATATACACATGCTTTGTGCAGAAAAATAGTAAAGAAAGTAATAGGTATGTGTTTAAAATTGCCAATTCGAAGAGACCTTCATCTGTTAGAATAAGACTGTAAAGCATAACACTGCCAGCAAGTTTTCCATTTCTATAGCTACCTTTGGACATACAGATTTCAAGAGTTGGAACAGTTTTATAATATAATAACAATAATTTTACAATATAATGACAATAATTGATGACAGTTTCACCACTCCTACAAGCAGCTGAAGTATTTGAGATTTGTTTTGTCCATCAAAACAACATTTCTGTGAAAATTGCTAACACGGTTTAATTGAATCCAGCAAATCATGAAATTATAGGAACTTCCTTGCACACAAATGGGACTAGCAAGAAATATCTATTTTTGCAAGTGTGATTCTTTGTACTATCATAAAGATGTTTCGGGTCAACTTGAGAGCAACGTGGACTGGACTGACAGCCTATTCATCACCAGGAACATCTTCCAGTGATGGCTTGGAACGAGTGACAAAGAAATGGGAGAAGTCTTCATTACAACTAAGTGTTAACAAAGTCTTAGGTTACAAAGGAAATATCAGCACGTGATATTTTACAGTAGTTAATTTCAATTATGTTTTGGGAACATTCTATGCGATGTTATTTTCTATGGATTATGTTTCAATAGAAACAATGTTTTAAGAAAGTTTTAATTTATTTTCAATAAACCTTTAAAGCAATTCAAAATTATGCTGCTTTCTGTATCTTGACTTTTTTTCTTCAACAGAAGCGGCTTCAGATTAAATTCAAACTTGAGCTGAGAAAGCCAGCGATTTGTATACTTAGTTCAGTTCAGTTTAGTTTATTGTCACCTGTACCGAGGTACAGTGAAAATCTTTTGTTGCCTGTCATCCAGTCAGCAGAAAGACTATACATGATTACAGTCGATCCATTTACAGTGTATAGATACATGATAAGGGAATAACATTTAGTGCAAGGTAAAGACAAAAATCCGATCAGGGATAGTCCAAGGGTCATCAACGAGGTAGATAGTAGTTCAGCGCTGCTCTCTGGTTGTGGTAGGATGGTTCAGTTACCTGCTAACAGCTGGGAGGAAACTGTCCCTGAATCTGGACGTATGTGTTTTCACACTTATTTACCTTTTGCCTGATGGGAAAGGGGAGAAGAGGGAGTTGCCATGGTGCGACTCGTCCTTCATTGCTGGCCTCAAACACGGGTGAACAAAAGGAGGAAGATTGACTGAACCGTACTGCCTTCCATCACTGTGATCACTGTGGTGGATGTTTATGTTAAGTTCTATCGGTTTTTTCGACAGTAGGACTTTGGGAGAACTGAGAAGGGGGAGGGAACGAGTGAAAAAGCAATGGCTATCTAAAATTAGAGAAGTCAATGTTCATACCTCTGGGGTGCAGACTAACCAAGCAACATATGAGATGCTGTTCCTCCAATTTGTGCTGGGCCTCACCCTGACAATAGAGGAGGCCCAGGACAGAAAGGTCAGATTGGGAACAGGAGGGGGAGTTGAAACGCTGGGCCACCGGGAGATCAGGTTGGTTAAGACGGAATGAGCGGAGGTGTTCAGCCAAAACGATCGCCAAGGCAACGCTTGGTCTAGCCGATATAGAGGAGTTGACACCTGGAACAGCGGATGCAGTAGATGAGATTGGAGGAGGTGCAGGTGAACTTCTGCATCACCTGGAAAGAATGATTAGGTCCTTGGATGGAGTCGAGGGGGGCGGTAAAGGGACAGGTGTTGCATCTCCTGCAGTTGCAAGGGAAAGTACCTGGGGAGGGGGTGGTTTGGGTGGGAAGGGACAAATTGACGAGGGAGTTGCGGTGGGAATGGTCTGTGCGGAAATCAGAAAGGAGAAGAGATGGGAAGATGTGGCCAGTAGTGGGATCCCGTTGGAGGTGGTAAAAATGTCGGAGGATCATATTAGATACTTTCCCCACCACGTTCTTTGGAGATATGTACATTGCATTTCCGCAGACCTGCTCCATTTTTGATCTCCAGATTAAGTGGAGTATGGCTTGTGCAACGGTCGTAGCATGGCATGGATCATCCAATAAGGACCCTGTACTTGATAACCAGCTTCTTTGCCTGGAAAAAAGCCCTTCAGCCCAACTTCCTCATGCAGACTGCAGGAGTCATTTATGCTTGTTACTTACTGTTAGTATATTATATTGTATAGAGACTTCCAGCTGTATCATTTTTGTATGCTTGTGGGTTGGAGTATATACAATGGCTTGCAAAAGTTTTCATACCCCTTGAACTTTTCCACATTTTGTCACGTTACAACCACAAACGTAAATGTATTTTATTGGGATTTTATGTGATAGACCAACACAAAGTGGTGCATAATTGTGAAGTGGAAGGAAAATGATACATGGTTTCCAAATTTTATTACAAATAAAAAACTGAAAAGTGTGGCATGCAGAAGTATTCAGCCCCCCTGAGTCAATACTTTGTAGAACCACCTTTCGCTGCAATTACAGTTGCAAATTACTTTTGGGGTATGTCTCTACCAGCTTTGCACATCTAGAGACTGAAATTTTTGCCCATTCTTCTTTGCAAAATAGCTCAAGCTCAGTCAGATTGGATGGAGAGCATCTGTGAACAGCAATTTTCAAGTCTTGCCAGAGATTCTCAATTGGATTTAGGTCTGGACTTTGACTGGGCCATTCTAACACATGAATATGCTTTGATATAAACCATTCCATTGTAGCTCTGGCTGTATGTTTAGGGTCGGTGTCCTGCTGGAAGGTGAACCTCCGCCCCAGTCTCAAGTCTTTTGCAGACTCTAACAGGTTTTCTTCCAAGATTGCCCTGTATTTGGCTCCATCCAACTCTGACCAGCTTCCCTGTCCCTGCTGAAGAAAAGCATCACCACAGCATGATGCTGCCACCACCATCTTTCACAGTGGGGATGGTGTGTTCAGGGTGATGTGCAGTGTTAGTTTTCTGCCACACATAGCATTTTGCATTTAGGTGAAAAACTTCAATTTTGGTCTCATCAGACCAGAGCACCTTCCTCCACATGTTTGCTGTGTCCCCCACATGGCTTGTGACAAATTGCAAACGGGACTTCTTATGGCTTTGTTTCAACAATGGCTTTCATCTTGCCACTTTTCCATAAAGGCCCGATTTGTGGAGTACACAACTAATAGTTATCCTGTGGACAGATTCTCCCACCTGAGCTGTGAATCTCTGCAGCTCCTCCAGAGTTACCATGGGCCTCTTGGCTGCTTCTCTGATCAATGCTCCCCATGCCTGGCCTGTCAGTTTAGGTGGACGGCCATGTCTTGGTAGGTTTGCAGTTGTGCTATATGCTTTCCATTTTCGGATGATGGATTGAACAGTGCTCCGTGAGATGTTCAAAGCTTGGGATCTTTTTTTATTACGTAACCCTACTTTCAACTTCTCCACAACTTTATCCCTGACCTGTCTGGTGTGTTCCTTGGGCTTCATGATGCTGTTTGTTCACTAATGTTCTCTCACAAATCTCTGAGGCCTTCACAGATCAACTGTATTTATACTGAGATTAGATTACACACAAGTGGACTCTATTTACTAATTAGGTGACTTCTGAAAGCAATTGGTTGCACTGGATTTTATTTTGGGGTATCAGAGTAAAGGGGGCTGAATACTTTTGCACGCCACACTTTTCAGTTTTTTATTCGTAACAAAATTTGAAAACCATGTATCATTTTCCTTCCACTTCACAATTATGCGCCACTTTGTGTTGGTCTATCACATAAAATCCCAATAAAATACATTTACGTTTGTGGTTGTAACGTGACAAAATGTGGAAAAGTTCAAGGGGTATGAATACTTTTGCAAGCCACTGTATGTAGTTGGGTGTGTCTACATCTAAGGAGGCCCGCGTAGCCACAGAGAGTGGGCTGGTCAGTCTAGCCTCAGGGATGGAAGAGACAACAGTTTTTACCACTCGACACGACACGGATGGAATAGTTAATAAGAAAGAAAAGTTACAATTTGTATTGGAATAAGGAGTACCTGATATGAATCATTTCTTTGTTTTGAATTACTTTAATCAAGGACCAATTAATCAAGAAATAACGACTGGAAGATTCATTTTTACTATCAGCGAGTGCATAAGCTATATCAGTTCTACATCTCCGAGTAGTATTGACAATTAAAAGTTGGACATTGGAAAGTTAAGAAATTGCCGTTACATTCAAGTAAAAACTGCATCTCTACAAGTGAGATAAGAGGAAATCCTGGAACAAAGAATCTGCCAAATACTGGCAAATCGACATCTTCTTCATTATATGTGGGGCAACTTCAGAAATCTTCTTCCATAATTCTGAAGGTACCTCAGCATATTCAGCTGCTCCCTGTGGTCCAGTTACTAATGCCAACAGGTTTACATCCCACCTAGTTCCTTCATGAGATCAGAAAAAGGTTTCCACCTCTATATTTTTACCACTCCGATCATATGCTAAGGTGATATGAAGCGGGGGCTCATCTTCTATGTCTAGAGACCACCATTGGTGTGTCACTGAAAAGTTACAATGTCTCTTAGAAGTCAACAGGGTTACAGTTATTTCATTGTCTCCACACTCAATTGACAGATGGAATGAGCATAGCAAACCTCGAGCTAGCAGATTACAATCCAGATTACCCATGGTAATCACAAATTGATGCAGCACTGTCTTGCCTTGGTATGTTACTTCAACTGGCATAGAGATGGGGTATTGACATGCTTGTCCTTGGAATCCAAACAGGCTCTGGGTGTTGTTAGATTTAGGAAGATTTAATGGACTTAATAGATGACATGGATGGCCCTGTATCTGCCAAAAAGGTGCATCTTCTTCCTTCTACTTGCTAGGATAAAACAGGCTCCTCATCGGTATTGCACCTGTTCATCACCAAATTTGCCAGTCAATTCTGGGGAAATGGATTATTCTGGGAGAGGTTTGTTTGCCTCCCCTGTCCTCGATTCCCCTGCCAACCTCACCTTCATGTTGGACACTCCCAGCTCCAATGACCATATCCGCCACAGCTACAACAACAGTCTGGTCCCAACACTCTCTTCACTCTAAAATGTGGCTTTGGGGAAACATAGGGTTGGCTGTAAGCGGGGGCATATAGCTCATGGGGGTAAACTGGAGTACTGCATTCCTGCAACTTCACCCATTCTGCTTCACAGAACCAGGGTCCTGTTTAGTAACAGGTCTGATATCCAAAATTTTAGAAATATCAATCGGTTTCTGCAGAGTGATAGTAAGGGCAGCAAGGATGGCATCATCTCGTGCCGTGCTCTGGGCAAGCAGGCTAGGGAGCGCAGCATGAGTTGGAGATCCCAAGTTCACCAAGAATCTTGCAGGTTCTGCTGAGGTTATAACTTGTTGCACTAAAGCCCACAACTCTCTCGATTCTGTATGATACAATCTTATTATAGACAATAGACAATAGGTGCAGTAGGCCATACGGCCCTTGAAGCCAGCACCGCCATTCAATGTGATCATGGCTGATCATCCACAATCAGTACCCTGTTCCTGCCTTCTCCCCATATCCCCTGACTCCGCTATCTTCAAGAGCCCAATCTAGCTCTCTCTTGAAAGTATCCAAAGAACCGCCTTCTGACACAGAGAATTCCACAGACTCACAACTCTCTGTGTGAAAAAGTGTTTCCTCATCTCTGTTCTAAACTCTTTTTGGAGTTCGGAGGTAATCTATGAATGCGGCGGATGACTTTTTCCGATCAGATATCTGGCTCAGTATGGCCATCATCTCATTCGGTTTCCACAGGGAATATACATTTATCGTTTGAGTGTTTCCAGCACCAACTGCAATCGCTGGATTAAACGTGGGGTTAGGCATTTCTCCAACAGGGAATTGACGGCAAGCGGTTCGTCCCTCAACTATTTTGTCTGCCCTAGCTTCAGGCTCAGTGTTACAGGAAGTCAAATCCTCTCCCTGCTCTTGTATTCAATGTCTTGTACAATGAACCCTCCTTGTACTTGTATTCAAAATTGCACGCAATAAACCAACACCATTTTTGCATCAAATGCTTGTCTAATAAACCCCAAAGTTAGCATTGTGAGTTTTCCTTTATCTACATATCTTCAGCAGGCCAAGGGATATTTTTTCAGGCAAAGTTGTTGTCTCAGCTGTCTAAAGTATATATCGAAATACCGCATGATTTAAACTTTCACTGCACTGTCATCCTTCCAGGGAAGTAAGATGTGTCCAAAATGCAAAGTAACCACCACTAAAGATACTTGAGGCAAATTTTGCAGCCGGCGGTAAAAGGCAAACAATCTTCCCTCTCCATTTTATTTTTTGTTAAATTTATTTATTTATTTATTTTTTTAATGGTTTTCTTTTTTAAATATTTTTATTAGAAGCAATGTACAGTAGTATAAACCGCGGCATATGACAAAATACAGTTTGTGTACAACTTCTATTTTTGATTTAACAAAAAGAGGTAGAACAAGAGAGAAAGAACGAGAAAAAGAAAGAGTGAAGGAAGTATTGATGTGTAAACCCCTAGACTACCAGATGTGCAGTCCAGGGGTGAACAAGTGACAGCCTATAGAAAAATAAGGATTTTTTATAACCCATAAAATAATGAAAAAGAAAAGAAAAGAAAAGAGAAAAGAAAAAGAAAGGAAAAAAATGGACCCTTATGTGTGGATAAAAAAGGGACCCTTACCTGCTTCATATCTCACCACACCTACCACCCAGTTCGTGAATCGGTTTATTTCCAGAGTTGTGTTGCACCATACTATTCTTGTAATGAATCAATAAAAGGAGACCATGTCTTTAAAAATTGTTCTGATTTTCCTGCTTAGACGAGTCTCATATCTTCAAGATGTAGCGTCTCAGACATGCTTGTGACCCACATTTTAAGCGTTGGGGTGGATGCATTTTTCGAAAATTTAAGTACAAGTTTTTTTTGCCATTATCAGGCCGTAGTTAAGGAAACGTCTTTGAAATATTGATAGCTCATATTGATAGCTCATATTGATACAGCGGGCACCTGTTGTTCCAAAAATAATCAATTCTGTATGGCGGTCCAGTTTTGTTTTTAATAATTTTGTGAAGATTTCAAAGATTTATTTCCAAAGTTTATGGAGTTTTATGCAGGAGGCGAAGGAGTGTGTTATAGTTGCTTCTTGAGATAAACATTTGTCACAGATGGGGGATACATTTGGAAACTTTTTGTTCAGTTTAGTTTTCGAGTAATATAGTCTAAATATTTTAACTTGGATTATAATATGTCTTACATTAATCAAACAGTTATGTACATATAGAAGATATTTATCCCATCTGTCTTTGGGAATTTTTAAACTTAATTCCTGTTCCCACTCTCTTCTAATTGCATCAGATGATGGAATTTCTATATTTAGAATGATATTATACAAGTATCATATTAAATTATTTGACTGTGTTTCTATCCATACCTTCATCTAATATATCTGGCATCAGAGTTTGATATTTGTGTGTATATTTTTTTCAAATAATCTCAAATTTGAAGATATCTAAAATATTGATTACCTCTCAGATTGTATTTTGATTGTAATTTCTGAAATGATAAAAGGTTTCCCATTTCATACAAATCTCCAATCTTTTTGATTCCTAGTCTTTCCCAGTGAGTAAACGTTTTATCTATAATAGATGGTTTGAACAACGGATTATTAGCTATAGGAGAAAGAAGAGGAGATAGATTTCTTAATTTAAGAGTAAGTTTTACTTGTCTCCAAATTCGTAAGGTGCTATGAATAATCAGATTTTTCTTGTATATTGTATTCTTCAACTTTATTGGGGAGAGAAGGATCGTGCCTATGTTAAAAGGCGAACAATCCTCTCTCTCCATTATTAACCACTACCTGTTGGGCTGAATTGTCCAACCAGTAAATTGCATTTTTAATATTCACTGCCCAGTAATAGTACAAGAAATTGGGGGAGTGCCAGTCCACCAAATTCTTTGGGTTTACATAAATGTTGTCTATGAATTCTGTGTGATTTATAATCCCAAATAAAATTTGTGATGTGGGAGTCAAGTTTAAAAAAAAATAGGTAGATATATCTGTATTGCTTGAAATAAGTAGAGAATTTGTGGGAGAAAAATCATTTTATGGCATTTATTCTGCCTATTAGAGACATCAGAAGTGTTTTCCAGAATTGAATCAAAGCATTTAATTTAGTAACTAAAGGCAGGAAGTTTACCTTGAATAAAGAATTATATTTTCTGGTTACTTGGATACCCAAGTATTTACATTTTTCTGTAGCAATTCTAAAAGCGAATTTTAAAAGGTGTGTCGACTCTTGGGGTTTTATCGCCATGATTTCACTTTTGTTCCAGTTTATTCTATATCCTGAGGAAGAACCGAATTCCTCCATTAGATTTAAAGTATTTGGTATACTAACTTGTGATTTTGTAATCTATAGTAATACGTCATCTGCATGTAATGATATTTTATTATTGGAATGTTTAGTATTATAACCGTGAATATTCAGATGCCTTCTTATACTTTCCGCTAAGGGTTCTATCGCAAGAGCAAATAGCAGGGGTGATAATACACAACCCTGTCTATTGCCCCTGGATAGGTGAAATTTCGGAGAAAGTATGTGGTTGGTCAATATTCTAGCAGTTGGCCGTCGTATAGTAATTTTATCCATGAAATATAATTCTCTCCTATTTGAAATTTTTGCAGTACTTTGAAGAGGTATTCCCATGCTACTTGGTCAAATGCTTTTTCTGCGTCCAGTGAAATAATTGATAAGTCTTCTTCTTCAATTTTGTGTGAATACATTATATTAAAAAGACGTCTCAGATTATTAAATGAATGTCTCTTGGGTATAACCCCGTTTGATCCACATTTATTAATTTACTAACGTATTTGCTTAATCCTCTTGCCAGAGTTTTCGCTAGTATTTTCTGATATGAACCAGGATCTTCTAGGTCTTTATCTTTTTTGGGTATGAGTGTAATAGTTGATTCCGCTAGTGTTTCTGGTAGTGTCTGTTCTTTAAATGCATATGTATAAAGCTTGTGTAAACGTGGTGAGATTATCTTGTAAAATCTTTTATAAAGTTCATTACTGAATCCATCTGGTCCCAGTGTTTTACCATTCTTCAGTGAATTTATTGTCTCTTCTATTTCTTTAATTGAAACCTGTACTCCTAGTTCCTCTTGTTCCAACGGATTGAGTTTTGGGGAGGGATTGCAGTGTCAGAAGTTTATCATTTTGTAAATGGGCTGTCTATTTTGTTTTGGATGTATAATAAAATTTTTGATAGAATTTGAGCAATATTCTTTTATTAGTGCTTTTAGGCAGCATTAACAAGATTTCAACCTGTATCTGATTTGATTTTTAGAATAGTTTGGATCCTTATTCCACTTTTTTCAGCTGATGTGCCATGAAGTTTATGTGGCTATCCCGCCCGGAATTCAAAAATTTCTGATTTTTGAGATTTGGATAATCTGATGATCTTGCAGACTTAGCAGATAGAAATTGGTTTAGTTTAAATTTTTCTGTATTGTTTTTCTTGTTGTGTTTTATCTATAGTTGGCTACTTTCACGTTTTCTAGGGTCCAGCTTTGTCTAATGCTTGTTCTTTCTAGTGCAAATTGTTTCGATCCTATACTTTTAATTTTGGAAAAACTTGGTATGGGAAATAATAGAAAACCTCTGATAAACGCCTTAAATTTTTAGATTCCATAATAGGGGAGGGTGGAGTTTTGGGGTTCGTTTAGTCTCAAAGAAAAGTGTCCATCTGATTGTTTTAGTTAATTCAACCCATTCCACGGGTTGCTTAAAATTTGGGGATTGAAACCTCCAAAAATTTATTATTGAAACGAACAATTTCTCTAATTTTAGAAAAATGGTTAACGGAGAGTGATCAGATAGATTACACCCTATTATTGATATTATTAGGATTAAGTTGTAAAAGGGAATTAAATTTGTCGTCCACTAGATATTATTTCAATGAGTGTAATAGGTTTTAAGAGCCAAAGAAATAAGAGAGAATTACTCCCTTCCGAGTGTGGTTTGGAGGATGGGGCGATCCTCCATACATCTGTTATCGGGATTGTGGTTTTGTTCGTTAGGGATTGTTTTTTATTATTCGTAGGGAAGAGGAGCATCACTGGAGAGATTTTTGGGATTTAGATACGGATTAAGTGGGAGCCTCTGATGTGCTGCAGATTTAAGACATTCCTAATATTGATCCATGAGGTACCGCGGCGCGGCGTGGCAATTGTAAATAGCTACTCCCCCCAAATTATTCAGCGGATATGATTTGATTTCCCTCTCCCATTTGATAAATCCAACTCTAGTTTTACTCCTTTTTTGTTGGCATGTGTCATTCCATCCAGTAGATTAAAGTTTTTACTATATCACTACTCATCTCTAGCTTATTTTCTAGTAATAGTAATAGAAAAACTGGAGAATTGGAAGAGCGGAGAAACTTCCATTTTGACTTCAGATTTATAAATGACTCGTTTGTCAGTATTCTATGGGTTTTATAAATTCCAAATGAAATTTGTGATAAACAGATGTCAATTTAAAAAAAACTTTTGGGGGAGATAAATCGGTAATTGAATTGAAATAATGTTAGGAGTTGTTGACGGAAATATCTTTTTCGGGCATTACCTCTACCCTATAAGGGAAATCAGGGAGTGTTTTCCAAAATTGAATTGAGGGCATTTAATTTTTAATTAAATGATTGGAAATTTTGTTTGAAAATAGGGAGTGTATTTCTAGTCAATAGACTCTCAAGGTATATTACATTTTTCAGTAAACAATTATGGAAGGGAAATTTTTTGGAGATTGTTAAAGGGTTCTTGGAGCTTTTTTATTGCATAGCTTCACTTTTAATTCCAGTTTATTTCTATACCCTGAAAAGGAGGGAACCAAATTGTTTCATAAGGTTTAAAATATTTGGGATAACTGACTTGGAGAATTAGGTGATGTATAAAATAGTACAAAGTCTGCAGATAACGAAAATCTTGTTTTTGGTATGTTTTAGTTATTGTAATCCGTGTATGCCCGAGTGTTACTCTTATGATTTCAGCTAAGGGTTCTATGGCAAGGGCAAATAACATAGGTTTGAAAGGGGCACAGCCCTTGTCTGATTACCCCTTGGGATAATTGAAATGTAGGTGACGAATTTGATTAGATCAATATTCTGGCGTCGGGGTTTATTTATTACAACTTTTATCCATCAATAACATTTTTCTCCTAGTTGGGAAATTTTTCCAACACTGTAAAAAGATAGGCCCACTTCTACATGGCCATATGTTTTTTTCTGCATCTAAAGAAAATAATTGATAAGTTAAGTATATGTTTAATTTATCTCTTTCTGTGTGGAATACATTATATTTAAAAGGTCTGTTTAAATTATGAAACAATGTTTGTTTAGAGTAGAATCCAGTTTGGTCTGGGATGTATTAATTTACTGATGTACAACTTAGTCTTCTTGCCAAGTCTTCTAAGGATTCTGGATCTGTATTTAGGAAGAGTTATGCTCTGTAGAATCCATGCTTTCTATCATGATTTATGTGCTTTTTTAGTATCAATGTGGATAGTTGATTCGGGCAAGGGTGTGTGGTTAAAGTGTTGTTGTCTTAAAAGCATGGTATTGTAGGGGCTCTATGCAATGGGAAATTAAATCACTTAGAGGGCATTTTATATAGAATTTCATTACTGAATCCATCTGGACCTGGCGTCTCCTACTATTCAGTGATTACTTGGTCTCTTCAATATCTTTTATTGTAATTTCAGGCCACCTTATTCTAGACTTTGGCGAGAACTGAGAAGGGGGGAGGGGAATCGATTGTGAAAAAGCAATTGGCTATCTAAAAATAGAGTAGTCAATTTCCACCGTGAGGCGGCACTAACCAAGCAAAATAATGAGATCCTGTTCCTCCGTTTGCACTGGGAGCAGCTCCTGCACGCTGACAATGGCGGAGGGCCAGGACAGAAAGGGTCAATGTGGGAATGGGAGTGGGTGTTGGAGGTGAAGTTCTATGCCACCGGGAGATCAGGTTGGTTAAGACTAGAATGAGGGCTGGTAGGTGTTGATCGCAAGCCTGCCTTGGTCTTGACCTTATAGAGGAGTTGACACCCTGGAACAAGCAGATGCAGGCAGATGAGTGTTGAGAGGAGGTGCTTGTGAACCTCTCGATCACCTGGAAGACTGATTTGTTCCTGGATTGGAGTCGAAGGGGGAAGGTAAAGCGACAGGTGTTGCATTTCCTGCGAGTAGCAAGGGAAAAGTACCTGGGGAGTGGGTGGTTTGGGTGGGAATGACAAATTGACGAGGGAAGCTGTGGAGGATAGGTCCCTGTACGGAAATCAGAGAGGGGAGGAGTTGGAAGATTCTGCAGAAGCTGGGATTGTTGGGAGTTCAAGAAGGCTTGAGGCTATGAAAGGGCCTTAGCCGAAAGAGGAGAAGGAACAGTTGAACTAGATACGGATGATGTGCAGTAGCCTAGCACTAAGATGGATATCTTGAAGGCAAGGTTCAAGAAGTGGCTCGAGAGTATCTTAAATAAAGTTCCTTAGTTCAAAGAAGGAGCTGCTAAACTGGAAGGAGCTGCTGAGTCAAATCTACAGACAGAATTACTGGTCTGCCCAGACCATCTATACATGTGTATGTTGAAGGTGGGGCTTTTTGCTTGAAGCTTCCTTCAGCAATAGAAAGACACCAGGTTCGTTAGATGGAAGCAAAATAAACATATGAACAATCCCCCCCCCCCCCCATCATTAAGTTCATGTTAAGACCGACTTAAAACTAGGCACTCCTTTCTGAGGGCCAAACATAATCAATAGGAGTATGAGTGTGAGGATGGGGCCTGTTAGCACTACTCCCTACTGCCAGAATGATGGATTTTCAACATGAATTTTGGAAAACTTCGTTGAAGAAGCAAAATGATAATTATATTATTCTAGTCAACCAAAATCTCTCTTTACCTTCCTCCATGAAAATTCTCCTATTTTTGATGGTGCATCCTTTGCAGGGTACTGAGTTTCATTACAGCATTTGACGGAAAGAGTGGAAAGGGGAAATACTAAACAGAGAGGAGGCTTGACTTGCATTTTTTTTTTTTAGAGCAAATATTCGAGGACGTGGATATTCAATGCAGCTTGGTTCACAGTTTCTGACATTGGTCTTCAGCCGTGGGCGGCTAACAAAGATCGACTGCTTAAAGAATTATTTTGGTTAAATGAGATAAGATTGC
This sequence comes from Okamejei kenojei, assembly GCA_035221665.1. Taxonomy (NCBI): domain Eukaryota; kingdom Metazoa; phylum Chordata; class Chondrichthyes; order Rajiformes; family Rajidae; genus Okamejei; species Okamejei kenojei. Next base: position 41,287,099 of record CM069150.1, read on the forward strand.
TCGTGCTTACATAGAGGTTAAGGGCCTTTGCTAGCCGTTTCAAGGCAGAGGATATGAAGGCATGGTTAGCGTGTTTTGCTAGTTTCTCATAACTCTAGGCTAATTGCTTGCTTAAATAGCAACGTTCAGAAAAATCCTTTTCATAATCTCACATATTCAGTGCTCCCTTGTGGTCCACGTTACTAATGCCCAACAGGTTTTACACATTCCCTACACCTGTTCCTTCCTCATCAGATCGGAAGAATGAAATAGGAGTTTCCACATCTCTTTTTTTACCACTCCGATTCAATGCTAAGGTGATATGAACGCTGGGCCTCATCTTCTATGTCTTGCACTTCGAGACCACATTGGTGTGTCATGAACAAATAACTTTTGTCTAAATAGATGCCAACGGTGGTTAAGTTTTTTTTCTTTTTTTTTTTTTTTTTTTTTTTTTTTTTTTTTTTGTTTTTTTTGTTTTTTTGGTTAGAATGTAAGTACAGTAGTATGGGTACTTAAGTACCTAATACATAATACATTAATTACATATTTCATTCTTGTACAAACTTTCAAGCTTAACTTTTTGGTGCAATAATAAAGAAATCAGTGAGAGAAATAAGAAGAAATAAAAAGAGTGTCGGGAATAGATAGACAAGCAAGTGAAACAGAAAGTAAAAAACAAATAAAGGACTGAGGTGAGAAGAAGCTTAAAAAGATTGAAAGAAAAGGAAAAAGTATAAGAAATGAAAGTATTAGGACGAGAGGAGATCTACCTTTCTCATATTTTTGCAACCATTCGTCACCCACGATTTGAACCATTTAATTTCTAGGTTTTGTTATGTTGCACCTTGAGGCCTTGCTTATTAAAGTTGATAAACGGAGACCAATCTTTATGAATTGGTTTACTTTGCCTGTAAGAGGAATCTTCATTTCTTCATGAGGTAGCGTTTCAGACTTTTTGAGCATCCCCATCATTTTGAATGTTGGGTAGGTGCGTTTTTCCAAATATATTTAAGTATAAGTTTTTTCGCTGTTATTTAGACCATAATTAAAGAAAGGATTCTTGGGATTAGTTGTTTACTTTCCTCTTTCCTATTGCATTCCAAAGATAATCAATTCAGTATTGGGGGTTCAATTTGGTGTTAAATAGTTTTGTAATTTAAAAATTCCAAAAATTTCATTCCAAAACGAATGTTAATAACAGTTTTGACAAGAGACAAATGGAATGTGCTTATAGTGCATTTTGAGTTAGACTTTTGTCCGCAGATGGGGGAGGAAACATTTTGAAAATATTTTTATTCAGTCTTTCGTTTTCGGAATAATATAATTATGTAAAATTTTTAATTGTATTAGGTTATGTCTTACATTCATGGAACAATTTTGTTACATATTAATAGGATTTTGGATCCCTTCTATCGTTTCGGAAATTTTTATCAATAACTCTTGTTCTCAGTCTTTCTAATTGCTCTTTTCTGTCGTTGGTTGTTTCTATATTTAGAATTATATTATATAAGTATACGATATTAAAAATTGCTTGATTCTGCCTTTCTATTCATTCTTCTACAGTAGATTGGGGGTTAAAGTTTGATATCCTTGTATATACTTTGTTCAAATAATCTTGAATTTGATGTTATTTGAAATATTGATTACTTTTCAAATTATTTATTTTAGTTGTATGTAATTGTTTCGGAATGATAAATGTTTTCCCATTTCATTACATATCTCCCATCATTTTAATTCCTATTCTTTCCAAATGGGTAACGTTTTTTTTATCAATTAATGGATGGTTTTTTGAATGAGGGACTTATTAGAGCTATTGGAGGAAGAAAGAAGCGATATTTTCTTAATCTTTAAAGTTAATTTTTTATTTGATTCCAAAAATTGTATTTATACTACTGAATATTTGGATTCTTCTTGTATATTACATGTTAATTTTTATCGGGGAGGGGAAAGATAGGATGCTCCTATATTTTAAGGGGAACATTCATCTTCTCCATTCTTATCCAATATACCTTTGGGCAAGAGAACTGTCCCCAACCAGTAGATTATATTTTAATCATTCACTGCCCAATAATAATACAATAAGTTAGGGAGGAGTGTCAGTCCCCCTGATTTCTTTAGATTTACACAAGTGCTTTTTTTTGTAGTCTGTGTGATTTATAATCCCATATAAGTTTTAATTATCAGAATCTAATTTTTTGATGAATTTTTTTAGGTATGTATATTGGTATTGATTGATTTAGGTACAATATTGGTGGCTTTAGTATGATCAATTTCTTATCGGTTGCATTCTGCCTATTTATGACATCGGCAGTGGTTTCCAAAATTTAATCAGCCCATTTAATTTGTTAATAACGGCATATAGCTTTGCGTTGGAGTAATGATTTATAGTTCCTAGTAATTTGGATGCCACAAATATTTAATATTTTTATGTTGTAATTCTAAAAGGGAATTTCAACAGATGTGTCGACTCTTGAGGTATTATCGTACCCATAATTTCGCTTTTGTTCCCAATTTATTCTATATCCTGAAAAAGAAACCAATTCCTCTATTAAATTTAGTTATATTTGTTATGCTAATTTGCGGAACTTTGTGAATATATAATAATATTTGTCATCTGCATATAATGAAATTTTAATATTTGTGTGTTTGGTAATATACCATGAATGTTGGGATGGCTTCTTATACTTTCAGCTAAAGGCTCTATCACTAGTGCTAAAAAAAGCAGGGGCGGGATAACGCGCACCCCTGCCTCATTTGCCCATTGTTAAGTGGGAATTTCGGGATAATATTTTATTAGTCAGTATTCTTGCCGGACGGCTTATATATAATAGTTTTACCCATGAAATAAAATATCTCCCATATTAAATTTTTCCAATTACTTTGAATAAATATTGCCATTCTACTTGCATCCAAAAAGCTTTTTCTGCATCCAATTGAAATTAATTGCTAGTTATTCTTCAGTATTATGTGAGTAATTATATTAGATCAACCGTCTCAAATTGTTAAATTGAGTATTCTCTTTGGTATGAACCCTTGTTTGGTCCGGATTTATTAGTTTATCTAATCAATATTTACTCACTCTTCTCGCTAGGGTCTTCGTTAATATTTTTTGGTCTGTATTTAGGAGTGCAATAGCTTCTATTGAGCCTGGGTCTTTAGATCTTTATCCTTTTTTGGTTATAACGTGTTATAGTTTGATTTACAGTTAGTGTTTTTGGTAGTTTATTTTCTTTAAAAATGTATATATATAAATCTTGCAAACCGTCGGAGACGAAATTATTCGTAGGAATCTTTTATTAGAGAATTCATTACTTGAAAGCCATCTGAGTCTGGGAGTTTTGCCGTTCTTCATTACGAACTTAATTGTTTCTCTATTTCCTGTAGTGTAAATCTGGAGCTCCTAATGCCTCTTGTTCCACCATATTTAATTTTGGGAAGATTCACAATTATCTAAAGAAATTTGCAATTTGAGTCTTATTTGCACAGAGGTTTTCGATGTATATAAGTTTTGATTAATAAATTGAAGAAGATCTTTTATGTATATCTTTAGGTAGTGTTAGTAATTCCCTTTGTTGATTTTTATTTTTAGTAATTGTATTTTCTGTGTCCCTTTTTTTCAGTTGGCGTGCTAGGACAGGTTTATGTGGTTTATTCACCCCAATTCAAAATTTTCTTGTTTTTTGTGTTAAATTTGACATAATCTCATTTTAATTCTGCGATAAAAATTGTATTTAGTTTATATCGTTTAGTATTTTATTATCTTAATATGTTTATCTATAGTTGGTTATTTGGCATTTTCTGAAATTCTAATTTGTCTAATTTCTTGTTGTTCTAACTGCAAATTGTTCACAGTATTATTCTTTTTATTCTTGGTAGCTTGATATGAGATTATAATTCCTCTTATAAATGCCTTAAATAGTTTCCCATAATAAAGAGGGTTGAAAATATCTGTTGTATCATTTGTCTCAACGAAGAATTCATCTGCTCTTTTAAATATGTTGCAACCTTAGTTGAGTTATTTACACAATTTGGGGGTTTAAAACCTCCAAAATACGAAATTTTTATCCGGCGCAATTCCTTCTAATTTTAAAGAAAAATGTTAAAGGGGATTGATCAGGAAATGATTACTATTATGTATTTAGAATTATATGTATATGGAATTAGTTTTGTGATCCACTAAGGAAAATATTCAATACGTGAATATGTTTATATGATTCTGTTGGAATAAAATGAATATTCCCTACTTACTGGGTTTAGCGGATCCTCCATACATCTGTTATATTAGCATTTTTCATGTATGTATTTAGGAGTTCAACTCGTTTTAGATTTTATTGTTAGTCCTTTTTTGTTGTTTGCTGATTCTTATCCAAAATATGGATCTAAAAACACAATTCATATTCCCATCAAATTTATCACATTTTTGGATGGGTTTAGGTTCTGAAATTTATATCATAATTCGTACTAAAAATTGTGGGGTTGTCAAATTAGGAGCATTACTATAATTTATCAAAGTTAGTTGAGGTAGAATAAATTTCTCCCGTAACTATGACGTACCTCCCCTCTTTATCTGCTATTAGTATATTTTATAATTTTGTTTTAAATGGTATACCTTTACGAATGATAATAGCCGTGCCTCTAGCATTTAGAAGTTAATGAAGAGTAGTATGTTTTGCCCAATTTCAATTTGCCTTCAATCATTTTATCTGTGTTTGATATTTCCAGCATGCGTCTCTTGTAACGGAAAATAATGTCACTTTTTAAGGCTTTTAATTGGGCAATGATCTTACCCCTTTTTAATTGCGTTCATTAGGCCCCTTATCTTCCAATACAGAAGTGATTCCTCCAGAGTTTTATTTTGTTTATGTCTTGCATTATGGATCATGTTAATACCCTTTACCTTATTATGGTGCAACCTAAGAACCTGTATAACTCCAGTTGAAGCTATGATAATCCAGCTGTTAAGTTTTGTTGGCATCTCTCCTTCAGAAATAAACTGAAAATAGACCAGGAAGTGTAAGAGTCGTGAAAAGATAATTAAAAACAAAATAGTGATATTATAATATCCATAAATATAAAGCATATTATAATTAAAAAAACATAGCCACAAACAGGTGGTAGAAAAATTTGTTATTGACTTCCGTAGATGTTCTTTATATGTTTCGCTCTGCCCCTTGACCAATTATTATTAATTGGAAGAGGGAGAGCGATACAAAGTTCAAAATTTTATATATATATTATATATACCAATAAAACCATATCCAATAGACTAGATTAGGAAAATTGATCTTCAAGGAGGAAAAAACAAAATAAAAAAGTAGTTTCCAAAATTAATTTATATTTAAATATAAACAGTTATTATGTTAATTATATATCAATATCTATCAATATGCCTAGATTTATTAAATTAAGTCTCAATCTTTTGTATACAGACAACAGCGAAGGTCCCAAGGGGTTAACAAAATTCAGAACCTGGATAATTTCAAAAGTATTCGATCCCTCCCCCCTTTAGCGCACGATCTAGATTAAGTCTACTTATCCATAAAATGTGTTAGTATTTGTTATTAATACTACCCAATTTTATTAATTATTATTTTATGTTAGTATGTTAATTATATGTTTCTTAATCGTATTCTATATTACATTATTCTCAATCTTATTTTCCCGCACAGTTTCTTTCTTTTGTCAGTCCTTTGTTGAAATGAAAACTTAAAATCGACCTTGAATTAACATTTTACCACAGATAAAGTCTAGAAGTGCCTCGAGGAAGATTCGCCATTTTAACAAGAGCAGTCTGTTTTGTATGTTAAAAAAAAAGAAGACACAGTCCTTTCTTTGTCACTTCTCCTTCGATGTTTATTGTAGGAGACCAACTCCTACAACGATCAGTAGGGGCCTCCTTTGTGATTACTTATGTGCATATTTAAATGCCTCTTCTGGATCCGTGAATGCACGGTATTCAACCATGGTTATAGAAATTCTCAATTTTAGCGGGAGCTTTACTATCCCATATCTTTACTCCCGAGACCTCTTTCAGTAGTCTTCTCGTGTTTGTAAACTTATTATTCCTCTTTTCCATGACCTTCAGCTGGAAAATCACGCGAAAATCTTTAGTTTTGTCTTCTCCAAACATCAAATTCCCTCCATATGGAATCTTTTTATAAATTCCTTTTCAAGGTTGAAATGTCATAGAATTTAGAATAATCTGTCTTGGGGGGGGCAGTTAAGCTTGCTTGAGCATTACGTCGGGTCGGTGAGCATTCTATTCTCGGGCGGTTCAGGCAGCTTAAGTACTTGTTTGAGTAAATTGCAGCAAACTCCTGAAAGTTTTGTCCAATCCTCCCACCCCACTCCTTCTTTTTTTAATCCAATATCCTCAAATTGTTCTTGATCTTGCCTCCAAGTGCCGATGTCATATATACTTCAATTTTAGCAAGCTCCCTCCCAATGATTTCTTTGTTCCTGTTTTTTTAGGTCTTTTTATCTCTCCTTTAGGCCATCATCAGTTATCGTATTTTGTTCCCATTCCTTCCCATAGCCACCCTCAGTAGGATTTTTTAGCATTGTATCCCAGTTTTTTATTTACAATCCTTATCAACTGCTTAATTTTTTTACTTAAATCTCTCACTTCGAGACCACACACGTTTGGTTAAGTCATCAATTTCCCCTAGCGATCTTTACCTTGTTTTTATTTTTTCAGAGAGGCTTTTGTCCAGCCGAGGTTCTCTCTCATCGTATCAGTTTGAATACACTTCAGGATGAAGCTAATATGACTTTTCCAGGTGTTCCATTTGTTCCTCCATTTTTAAAGTCAATTCAATTCTGTAGAAGGATTTCGGGAAAATTCAACTTCTTCTCTCTGAAAACTTCCAGCTGATGTTTGAGGGGATTGAGAGTCTTTTCAGTTTTTTTCAGTAGGCTCTTGTAGCAGGTCTTCGAAGTTGGCTTTCTGCTGACTCTGGCGAGGTTTCTGTTTTTTTTTTTAAAACTGCAATTATTCTCTGTTATCAGCAGGATGGATTCTGATAACACACAATTAAATAGCAGCTCCGGTAGTTATTTTCAGAACTTCCCCGTCTTACACAACTCATATTTTAGCACATTAAAAAACATTCTTCGGGAGCAGAGCGAAACAGCGTCGTCTCCTCACCCCACCATTGACCGCCTCCCCGGAAGTCTTCTCGTGTTACAGTTATTTATTGTTCCAGACTAATTATTCAGATGAATTGCTACATAGCAAATCCTCGAGCTAGCAGATTACAATCCCGATTTACCCGTAGGTTATACAAATATATGCACACGTCTTTGCCTTGGTATGTTTACTTAAAACTTCATTGAGTGGGGTATTAAATGCATGTCCTTGGACCTTGTTCGTTAGATTTAGGAAATTGTGTGAATGACTGCAATTGATGACATGGATTGGGCCCTTCCTACATCAAAATAAGGTGCATCTTCTGCATTCTACTTGCAAGGATAAAAACAGGTTCCTCAGTCGGCTATTTGCAACCCATTCATCCCAACTTATGTTTGCCAATCAATATTCTGGAAAAAGGAAACTGGGATAGATTGCTGGCGCCATACCCCTCCGTCATGATTCCCCAGCCAACCCTCACCTTTCATGTTGGACTCTCCCAACTCCAATGACCCATTTCCCGCCACAGCTATAACAACAGTTGGTCCCACACTCACCTCACTCTAAAATGTGGCTATTTGGGGAAAACATGGTTGGCTGTAAGTGGGAGGCATATAGTTCATGGGGTAAAACTGGAGAGTCCATGCATTCTGCATCTTCGCCCTTCTGCTTCACATAACCCGGGACCCTGTTTAGTATAATTGTAGTATCTTCCAGGGTTATCTCTCTCCTTTTTCATGACATAATTTCAGTTTATAACTTTATCTGATGCGGATTTTCCTGTTTCTTATTATCTTTTCACGTGTATCTAAACTGCAAGAGGCCATTTGACTTCGGACTTCTCTGATCATGGTCCATGTTATTTATTTTTATTGCTTCGGCCACAGCGGTGGCTGGCAGGCATTACACCGCAAAATTGCTTGCACTGTACTGGGGGAGGAATTTACACAACCTGTTCCGAATAAATTAAACAATCCTCCCCGACTAGATCTATGAATAATTAAAAAATTCTTTCTGGTGGAAATTCGTACTGGCCCCCTCTCCTCTCCGAGGTACTATATCCCAAAATTTTAAGAAAATACCAAATCGGTTTCAGCAGAGTGAAGTAAGGCCAGCAAGCACATGGCATCATCTTAGTTCCATGTTCTGGTTACACACTTGTAGCACTAGCAGCCCACAATCTCTCGATTCTTGCATGATACACTATTATTATAGACAATAGACAAAATGCAGGAGTAAGCCATAATGGCCCTTCAAGCCTCCAGCACTGGCATTCAAATGTGTTCTATGGCTGATCATCCACAATAGGGGGGAAAATCATACCCCGTTCCTCGGCCTGCCCTCCCCATATTCCCCTGACACCGCTATCTGCAAGAGAGCCCCAATCTGCACTCTCTTCCCAAAGTGTTCCAGAGAACCGCCCTCCAACCCACCTCCCCATCCCTCATAGGGCAGAGAGAATTCCACAGACTCCCACCAACTCTCCTTGTGAAAAAGTGTTTTCCTCATCCTGTTCTAACTCTGTTATTGTAGTTCGGAGGAAAGGAAAATCTAGAATTTGGCGGATGACTTTTTCCTATCAGGTATCCGGCTCAGTATTGGCCATCATCCTCATTTCGGGGATATTCCACAGGGAATAAACATTTATTGTTGAGTGTTACCAGGTCACCCAACTGCAATCGCTGGATTAAACGTGGGGTTAGGCATTTCTCCAACAGGGAATTGACGGCTAGCGGCTCGTCGCTCAACTATTTTGTCTGCCCTAGCTCCAGGCTCAGTGTTACAGGAAGTCAAATCCTCTCCCTGCTCTTGTATTCAATGTCTTGTACAATGAACCCTCCTTGTACTTGTATTCAATATTGCACGCAATAAACCAACACCATTTTTGCATCAAATGCTTGTCTAATAAACCCCAAAGTTAGCATTATGAGTTTTCCTTTATCTACACCTCTCCAGCAGGCCAAGGGATATTTTTTCAGGCAAATTTGTTCTCTCAGCTATATAACCATATAACCATATAACAATTACAGCACGGAAACAGGCCCTCTCGGCCCTTCCAGTCCGTGCCGACCATTTGTTTTCCCCTAGTCCCATCTACCTGCACTCAGACCATACCCCTGCATTCCCTTCCCGCCCATATACCTATCCACTTTACTTTTAAATGTTAAAATCGATCCTGCCTCCACCACTTCTGCTGGAAGCTCATTCCACACAGCCACCACCCTCTGAGTAAAGAAGTTCCCCCTCACGTTACCCCTAAACTTCCGTCCCTTAATTCGCATGTCATGCCCTCTTGTTTGAATCTTCCCTACCCTTAATGGAAAAGCTTATCCACGTCAACTCTGTCTATCCCTTTCATCATTTTAAAGACCTCAATCAAGTCCCCCCTTAACCTTCTGCGCTCCAAAGAATAAAGACCTAACTTGTTCAACCTTTCTCTGTAACATAGTTGCTGGATCCCAGGCAACATTCTAGTAAATCTCCTCTGTACTCCTCTCTATTTTGTTGACATCCTCCTATAATTAGGCGACCAAATTGTAACAACCATACTCCAGAATTGGTTCCACCAATGCCTTGTACAATTTTAACATTACTTCCCCTGCTCCTATATTCAATGCTCTGATTTATAAAAGGCCAGCACACCAAAGGCTTTCTTTACCACCCTATCTACATGCGATTCCACCTTCAGGGAACTATGCACAGTTATTCCTAGATCTCTCTGTTCCACAACATTCCTCAATTCCCTACCATTTACCATGTACGTCCTATTTTGATTTGTCCTGCCAAGATGTAGCACTTCACACTTATCAGCATTAAACTCCATCTGCCATCTTTCAGCCCACTTTTCCATATGGTCCAAATCTCTCTGTAGACTTTGAAAATCTACTTCATTATCCACAACACCACCTATCTTAGTATCATCCAAAGCTATCCAAAGTATATATTGAAATACTGCATGATTTAAACTTTCACTGCACTGTCATCCTTCCAGGGAAGTAAGATGTGTCCAAAATGCAAAGTAACCACCACAAAAAATACTTGAGGCAAATTTTGCAGCCAGCGGTCAAAGCACCCGCGTCGGTGCCATCAAAGCTCCCTCAACGCCCACACCCCACATAAAAGATCCTAAAGAACATACATATAACACATACTGTTAAAACACAAAGAAGGAAAGGACAGACAGTCTGTTGGCGAGGCAGCCATTGCTGGCGCCACCCGGTGGATTTCAATCAGCATTGCAGTATTTTACCCTCAGAAAATCAAAGGTAGGATAAGGAGGAAAGGTAGGATAAGGAGGAAAGAGACAAGGGAATATTGAGTTTTAAGTATTTCTAAGAACTTAAAACCATTTTTATGCTACTCCTGACTGACATCTCTTTGATTATAATCATTGTGATTATTCCACACTGTGAACAAAATTTTAAAAAAAATTGTAATTTATTTTATTAGAAGCGATTGTACAAGGATAAGGCGATTGACAAAGGAAAAAGAAAAGAATGAAGAAAGAGTAAAATAAGAAAAAGTGAGAAAACGACCCCTAAGGTACCAAGGAAGTGCAAGTGAAAAGAAAAGAAATAAGAAAAAAAAAGATGGAGATTTACCTTCCCCCCCCACCCATCTCTGGCATCGGGTGTAAATTTGTGTTTAACCACTCTGTTGTTGCAGAAATTCAGTAAAAGAGAACCATGTCTTAAGAAATTGATCTGCTTTTTCCGCCAAGACAAGCCTAATATTTTCCAAATGTAGTGTATCGGACATATCAGTAAACCACATCTTCAGTGTAGGTCTGTTATCTGTTTCCAGAATTTGAGTATCAATTTTTCGCCGTTATTAGGCCATAGTTGAAGAAACGTCTTTGGAATATCATTAATTTGGAGCAGGCATCTGACATACCTAAAGTGATCAGTTTTATATCTGGTTCTAATTTAATTTTAAGTATTTTGGAAAAGATATAAAATATTCCCCAGAAGTTTTGTAACTTTATGCAGGAGGTGAAGGAATGAGTTATAGTTGCTTCTTGGAGGAGATATTTATCACAAATATGAGAGACATTTGGGAAGATCTTGTTTCATTTGGTCTTTGAATCTATAGTAGAGTCTATGCAGTATTTTAAATTGTATCAGGGAGTGCCGAACATTGAGAGAGCAGTAGTGTATCTTTTGGGTAGATAAATAGATTGAAATAGATATAGGGGTTGTGGACGGAAAATCATCTTTATGGCATTTACTCTACCTATAAGGGAAATAGGGAGTGTTTTCCAAAATTGAATGAGGGCATTTAATTTAGTAATTAATGGTTGGAAATTTGTTTGAAATAGGGAGGTGTATTTTCTAGTCACATAGAATCCAAGGTATATACATTTTCAGTAATAATTATGAAAGGGAATTTTTGGAGATGTAAAGGGTCTTGAGCTTTTATTGGCATAACTTCACTTTTATTCCAGTTTATTCTATGCCCTGAAAAGGAACCAAATTGTTCTATAAGGTTTAAAATATTTGGGATACTGACTTGAGAATTGGTGATGTATAAAAGTACATCGTCTTCATATAACAAAATCTTGTTATTCGTATGTTTAGTATTGTATCCGTGAATGCCCGGATGTACTCTTATGCTTTCTGTTAAGGGTTCTATGGCTAAGACAAATAACATTGGTGAAAGGGCGCATCCTTGTCTATTACCCCTGGATAATTGAAATTTTTGGTGACAGAATTTGATTAGTCAATATTCTGGCAGTCAGGTTATGATATAACAGCTTTATCCATGAAATAAAATTTTCTCCTAGTTGGAATTTTTCCAATACTGTAAAGAGATAGGCCCATACTACTTGGTCAAATGCTTTTTCTGCATCTAAAGAAATAATTGTTAAGTCTTCATTTATCTTTCTGTGTGAATATATTATATTAAACAGGCGTCTCAAATTATTAAATAAATGTCGTTTAGGTATAAATCCAGTTGTGGTCTGGATGTATTAATTTACTGATGTACAAACTTAGTCTTCTTGGCAAATTCTTAGCTAAGATTTCTGTTCTGTATTTAGAAGAGCTATTGCTCTGTATGATCCAGGCTCTTCAAGATTTTTGTCTTTTTTTATGTATCAATGTGATGGTTCATTCGGCAAGGGTGTGGTAAAGTCTGTTCTTTAAAAGCATGTATATGAAGGGCTCGTAGGCGATGGGAAATTAAATAATTGAATTTTTTCATAGAATTCAGTGATTTAATGGTCTCTTCAATATCTTTTATTGTAATTTCAGCACCTAATTCTTCTCGTTCCTCCTCATTAAGTGATGGAAGGTTGCAATTGTCAAGGAAGTTCTTGATCTTTGCAGAGTCGGCTGATGTTTTGGATGCATATATATTTTGATAGAATCTTAGGAATCTTTTGGGTAATGTGAGCAGCTCACCTTTTTCTGATCCAGTTTTTTGAATGGTGTGCTCTTTTTCCATTTTTCTCAGTTAGCATGCCAGAAGTTTGTGCGGTTTATCACCAAATTCAAATTTCTTTTACTTAGTGTATTGAAATACGTTTACCGAGAGGAGATGGATCAATCGATTTCTGAATCAAGCTGTTTAATCTGTTTTTCTAATTCCAATTGTTCCGACCTGTTTTTTTTTGTTTTGAAAAGCTTGGTACGACATATTGCAGCCTCTGATAGAGGCCTTCAAAGATTCCCACAATAGTGTAGCCAGATATACCAGGAGTGTAATTTGTCTCATAGAATAATTCCATCTGTTGCTTCAGATAATCAAATTAAATTAAGTGGTAGAAAGGTTATGATTGTTCTCTCTGCTGTTAAAAGTATATATTGAAATACCACCTTATTTAAACTTTCACTGTACTGTCATCCTTCCAGGAAAGTAAGATGTGTCCAAAATGCAAAGTAATCCACCACTAGAAGATACTTGAGGCAAATTTTGTTTGTGAGAGATGAATCCCACAGAGTTCTGATGGACGTTCTCGAATGACTGAATAGTACAATGAATATCATGAAAATTGTGCAAATGTTATCATAAATATGTTTCTAAAAGTGTCAAAATGGTGAACTGTAATTTCTATCTTATTTTTGTGTCTGTTTCACAGCAAATGTGAATAATAAATATGAAGTGTTTTTTACTAATTCTCACGCTAAGAATTGTTCCAGCATGATAAATGTCACTGAATTTTTCTTTGTATAAATAGTTTGACATGAAGTCACATGAAGGATACCCTTTATCCTGGTGTCTGTACACTGTAGCCTTTCCGCTGACTGGATAGCAACGCAACAAAAACCTTTTCACTGTACCTCAGTACACAGGACAATAAACAAAACTAGTTAATCCAGCAATTTTTGCGGGGCAAGAAAGGAATCTCTAAGTACAAAGTAGAAAACTGAGCGACGGTCAATTTGTAATCATTGGTGAGACAGCAGTAAGAGTTGTTCTTGGGTTCTCAACTTTAGAAAGACTACAGAAGCCTGGGAGAGTGCAGAATATTGACTGAGATTCTCTACCCCACAATTACAACTAATGGCCCGCTTCCGACACCTCCGACGGCCCGGGACTCTTGCACTGAGGCTGCTCCATGGCCGGAGCTGCAGCGAGTGACTCGCCAACCCGGCAAACACTCGCCAGCCCCGTCTCCCCGTCCGCATCTGCCCCCGCCGCTGCTTCTGCTTCCATCCTCCCTCCGCCCCGGCTCTCCAAATCCCACGACCAGCAGCGCCTCGTCCAAAGCCGGAGACATTTCAACATGTCTAGCGCCCCACACCCCCGGTTTCGCGGCCCATGAATTATGCATACTAGGGTCGAGCTTACAATGCAAAAAAAAAGTCACTTGTAAGTAGCATAATTTTCAACCTAGTGCTAGTTCGTTGAGTTAGAAGCTGTCCCATCTGTTCAGTGAACACGCGTTTTACTTCCTTCATTGTGTTGTCCAGAAGCGAACTCGCCGTCGTATCTCTGGTTCACCGAACGGTGACACCGAAGAAATTGCCAGACATTCCCCCAAAATACATCAATCCGCGATGAACCGTAGAGCCGGGACGATGGGGGGAATTCTACGTTAGGTTTTCCTCCTTCGTAAGATCGTGCGACGGTGACTCACCGCGCGTCATTCGGCTGATAAAGCGAGCCGGTGGAACTTGGACCCTCAACAGCTGAGCGCGTCCACAGCAAGCGAGCAAGCATGATCCTCAAGGTAAGGTGGCATGCAAGGTCAAACAGCTTCACTACATCTACTCCATGGTGCACTAGTGCTGAGGTCGTTGCTTCAATGATGCTGAAGGTTTTACTCTTGAAGTTATATTTTGAGGAAACATGAGCATGAGTATATTTATTAATGTTAACTTATTTTATTTGTAAGTCTATGCATAGAGAATGAGATTCGCAGATGAAGCTCTATATCTATTGATCTTTATAGCAGCCAGTCCGACGAAGTGTCTCGTATAGCATATGATCTCCATAGATGCTGCCTGACCCGCTGAGTTACTCCGGCACTTCGTACCTTTTTATTTGTAAACCAGCATCTGCAGTTCCTTGTGTCTAAGGTCGTTGTACGTTGTTAGCAGTGGTTCTCTGCTGACTAGTTGCAGCATTTTTGCAGATATGAATGATTTAGACTTCTTTCAAGGGAATTCCATTTAAGATGAATCTAGAAGATTCTGGCGCTGGCTCGAAGGGCCGAATGGCCTACTCCTGCACCTATTGCCTATAGTCAGATATACTCTCCTGGACAATCTTTATATATTTTTGCCAGCCACTGTAGTTCCTTGTTACTGCGGCAGTGAGTTGGGTGAAAAGTTTAGTGCTCGGCGTATTCGCTCCTGGACCACACTCTGCCCGTGTGACAGAATGAGATAGGCGGCGTGTGACATCTACACGGCACAGCTCAGAATCTCTGCATGTCAAATTCATATAACTCATCCATTTCGGCTTCATTTATTGATTTATGTTTTGAACATTGTAGGTTCTGCGCGCATGGCGGGGATTGATTCGAGTCATTCCATTACTGAGATCTTAAATTGGATTGTATAATAACTTGATATATTTAAGTTGAAACACATTTGAAATTTTAGTCTGTACAATCAGAGTGCAGAGGAGTTCATTCGGCCCATCGTGCCTGTGCATTTCCTCATGCCTCACAAATAAAATGAACGAAGAGGGATCATCGGGACTTTAACCAATACTTTTTGTAACTGTCGGCGCCCTATAGACAATCGACAATAGGTGCATGAGTAGGCCATTCTGCCCTTCGAGCCAGCATCGCCATTGGCTGATCATCCACAATCAGTACCCTGTTCCTGCCTTCTCCCCATATCCCTTGACTCCACTAACTTTAAGAGCTCTATCTAACTCTCTCTTGAAAACATCCAGAGAATTGGCCTCCACTGCCTTCTGAGGCAGAGAATTCCACAGATTCACAACTCTCTGGGTGAAAAATTGTTTCCTCAACTCCGTTCTCAATGGCTTACCCCTTATTCTTAAACTGTGGCCCCTGGTTCTGGACTCTCTCAACATCAGGAACATGTTTCCTGCTTCTAACGTGTTCAAGCGGGATTATCAGGACTTTAACCAATACCTTTTGTAACTGTCGGGTCCCTATAGGTGGACTCTTTGCATATTTTGCTGCATGCAAAACAAAAACTTTCACTCTATCTACCTACATGTGATAATAATGTATCATTCATCATCATCATCATCATCATCATTGTCATCATCATCATCATCAAATAAAATCTTGCATCATGTATTTTTTGCAGATAGAGATAGATAGAGATAGATAAAGATAGAGAAAAAACTTTTTTACCCAGAGAGTTGTGAATTTATGGAATTCCCTGCCACAGAGGGCAGTGGAGGCCAAATCACTGGATAGATTTAAGAGAGAGTTGGATAGAGCTCTAGGGGCTAGTGGAGTCAAGGGGTATGCGGAGAAGGCAGGCACAGGTTATTGATAGCGGACGATCAGCCATGATCACAATGAATGGCGGTGCTGGCTCAAAGGGCCGAATGGCCTCCTGCACCTATTTTCTATGTTTCTATGTTTCTATGTTTCTATGTCTGATGGTAGACACGAAATGTTGGAGTAACTCAGCGGGCCAGGCAGCATCTCTGGAGAGAAAGAAACTGTCGAGATCCTTCATCAGTCTGAAGAAAGGTCTCGACCCGAAACGACCACGATGAATATTCCTTCTCTCCGGAGATACTGCCTGACCCGCTGAGTTACTCCAGCATTTTGTGTCTATCTTCGGTGTAAAACCAGCATCTGCAGTTCCTTCCTGCACTAGATGTCTAATGGTGCAGTTTTAAGTTTAAACATTTCTAAGTTAAGGCAGCCAAAAGGAGTAAGGTTATGTGAGATATGATGCTGTGAATGGTAATGATGGATCTTTTCAGTAATTATTATCTTTTAGTTATTATTTCCTCTACAGTGCCTAGTAGTATTTGTACTGATTGAAACAGTTTCAAGTGGAGAAGGAGTAGATGCCAATACACTCCGGATTTCTTACTACAGGACCGATCCAAGAACCAATCAGAGAGTTAGATGTAAGAAGTGCCCGCCTGGTAAATTTGTGCGTATACCGTGTACCATTAACCAGGAAACAGACTGCAAGCGTTGCTTGAAAGGCCAATACAGTCCTTCTTGGAACTCCATTGAAAGATGCCTTGACTGCCAGCCCTGCGGTGAAAATGCGCAACAAGTCGGTGAATGCAGTCACAGGTCCAATACGCGGTGTCGATGCAACGATGAATATTTCTTAGATAATAATGTCTGCAAGAGACTTACCACATGTTTCCCTGGTTATGGTGTGGTGACACCAGGTTCGTTTAATATTTCAAATATTAATTTTGCAGAAGGGTCTCAAGCGTAAGAGACATTTATCCTACTTCAGAATTCCAAAAGTGAGGATAAATGACGATAGATAGAAGCGAGAGCTGAAGGGACAACAGCCAAAGTGCTTGGCGAACATCAACAGTAAGGCATTATTTGTGTTTTTTCTTGATTCCTTTGGCATCTAAAAAGTTTCAGAAGTGATAAATCTGGCTGTAAAATTTTAAATTCGCCCATGGTTCTCAAGTGGGTTTTACATACAAAAAGAAAACGCCTCTGAAGCAAAATTTATAATTCAAAAAATCGCAAACCACACGTGGGTTTTGAATTACATTTTACTCAGATGCAAGCCAAGGAATGGCATAATTGTTATCTGTTAATTGGACATAATTAACCTCAGCAAATTGACAATATCTTATTGAAAGGGTGTGGGTGTTTAAGCTGTCAGGACATTTTATTATTTGCCAAAATATACATCTCAATAACATAATGATAGAAGACTTACTTTTCCACACACCACTCGTAAGTCTGGAGATTTTTTTAATGATAAATTTAGCTTCAGAAGTGTTTTCTTTTTGCATGTAAAAACCCACTTCAGAACCATGGGCGATTAAAAAAAATTTACGGCCAGATTTATCACTTTTTAGATACCAAAGGAATCAAGAAAAAACATAAATAATGCCTTACTGTTGATGAAATGCAGTGAGCAAACGCGAAAATTCCCAATAGTTTCCAATTTGATATCTGCGCGGCCTATGTTCGCCAAGCATTTTAGCTGTTGTTGTCCCTTCAGCTCCCGCTATTCTTTACCTTCATTTCGCTTCACTTTTGGAATTCTTAAGTTGGGTACATGTCTCTCACGCTTACCCCGACTTCCACAATTTTTTATAGCGCAAACATTTACCATTTGGGCGTTTTTTAACAGGTAGGATTGTACGCGTTTTGTGTATTAACAACATATACCGGAAACTGCGATGTCCTCCAGATGGATTGAGCGGCTCCGTGCGTCAAGCCCTATGACCTGGTGACCTTACGTGCAACCCCCATATACCATGTACATTGCCTTTCAAATATGTCTGCATTTCCATATCAGTTCCGAACAGTTCCATGACAGAGCACTCTCTGATTTACTGACTATTTCAAGCGAAATACTTGCTTGAATACCAGCAATTCAGTGAAGTTTGGGCTGCCCAAAACATGTTGGTTTCCCAGCAGAGCGAGAATTTCGTTGGGGAATGTTGCCGACAGGCCCGCTCCAGTCTGCGGGAGGATGTGCTGAGGGATGCACTGAAGCTCGGTGGCAGCCAACGGCAAGGCTCTCTGGGGGAGGACCACAGTCTGGGTTCCTTCTGCTGCTGGACATTGGGGGGGGGGGGCACATTCCAGTGGAGACACCCCTCCAACAGGGACAGGGGGTCACATGAGTGGTATAGGTGTTGTGCTTTAGGATAGATTTAAACATTGCTGAGTATGATGCTATTGAATGTGTAGAGAATGTATGAACAGTTTATACATAGTTTTATTTTGTATATATATGTTTTTCTCTGAATGTTCTTTTTTGGAAAAAAATCCTACGTGGTATTTTCCATGAATTTTAACTTAACCTATGAACTGTGTTTTCCAGGCACCTATAATAGCAATTCAACATGTGCAGAATGTCCCAGTGGCTTTTTCTCTTCAAAAATATCTAGTAAGGAGCCCTGTATGCCACACACAATCTGCACTGGTGGTTTAGTGGTCAATGTTCCAGGTAACACTCAGCATGACACCCTGTGTACCCCCTGCAATAAATATGATAATAGCACAGGTACGTAAAGTCATTTTCTTTTGTAGGGTAACTACACTACCATCCTTAAATATTAAAATTGTTCTCATGAAATATATTTCTATAATCAGAATAAATCATCAGGATGTTTGGACAAAGGAGGTCCTGGGGTGAGGGGGGAACGTGCTGGTGATTACATGCCCTTTACTATGCATACCTTGGAACATAATTTCAAACACACATTCATTCATTGCATTTTACGGCATTTTTATAGAGTCATACATTCATACAGCATGGAAACAGGCACTTTGGCCCAACTTGCCCACACTAATCAACATGCCCCATCTTCACTAGTCCCACATGTGTGTGTTTGGCCCATATCCCTCTAAATCTGACCTATCCATGAACCTGTGCAAATATTACACATGGCATCATATTACACACATTTTTTTTAATCTTAAGATAACCCAAAGCTCTTTATCTATAAATTACTAAATCTTGTCTGTGTGTGTGATTCTGTGTGCGCCGCCATGCCCGGAACTACACCAAAACAGTCCACGACAATTTTTGTACCACCTTACTCACAATTGTCCTGTGGTGTGTTTTTTTAAAGTTTCGTTTAGATTGATGTTATTTTTTATTAGTTCAGATTGATGTTATTTTTCACAAGTTATTCACATTTTTAACTTTACAAAACCCCACTTTGAGAACAATGACAGTTAGCAGGTATGATGCCACAATGGGATCTCATTTACATAAAATACGCTGGACACAGACACGGGTGGGGGTTCAAGCCGGTGAGGGGTCTGGGGCCTGCTGCTTCTGGAGCCCTGGGAGGGGGAAGGGGTGAGGGGGAGGCCTCAGACCGCAACCTCAAAAAGTAACTAACTGAGTCTCAGTTACTTAAAAATCCACACGCGCGCGTAACTTAAAGTCTCCCTGGGCACAGACATGGACACAAGACCCGGACTGGTCCCTGACCCTGTGCTGGGGTTCAAGCTGGTGAGGGGTCCGGGGACTGCTGCTCCGGAGCCAGGGAGGGGGAGGCCTCAGACCGCAGCCTCAAAAATAACTGACTGTCTTTCTGCTCCTTTAAAATCCGCATGCATGCATAACTTAAAGTCTCCGAGGTTTGAAATGACCGCAGCTCTGAGACGGTTGCAAGGTCTGAGGGTGGCGGCCTTCCGGCCCCGCGGAGAGGGAGATGACCAGTTCTCGGCCCCTCCCTCCCCCTCTACTGAGGAGAAAGAAATAGAAAGAGACTGGGGAAGAGAGAGAGACAGAGGGACAGAGAGAGAGAGAGACAGAGAGAGACAGAGAGAGAGAGAGAGAGAGAGAGAGAGAGACAGAGAGACATATATATAGAGACAGAGACAGACAGACAGACAGAGAGAGAGGGAGAGAGAGAGAGAGAGAGATAGTGATAGAGAGAGAGGGAGACAGCGAGAGACAGAGGGAGGGTGAAGGAGTAGGAGGGAGTGCTGGATGATGAGGGAGAATGGATGCGGATAGGGGTAGGAAGAGGGATGGTGAGGTAATGGAGGAGGGGAGGGGGAGGTGGGAGGGAGTGAGGGGAGGAAGCAGAGGAGGGTTGGTGAAGGATAATGAAGGAGGAGACTAGGGGACTGAAGATGGAGAGTGAGATGCGTTCATATTAATCTTATATTTTACATGTTATTGCCATTTTAAACTAAAAATGTCAGCCGCTCCTGCGCAGTTGGGAGCTATGGAATATTGCGTTGGGGGAATGGGGCCCAACGGGTCCCACTTGGTCTAGTAATTAACTAAATATGTCTGTTTATTATTATTGAAAACGGCATTCTGCATTCCATATCTTCCCCTTTGCTCCACCCATTGTACTTGAATTTGTCGATTAATTTCTGTATAGTATCATCTGATATGAGTGGATAGCATGCAAAACAAAGCTCCTCAGAGCTTGGTACACCTAGCAATGATAAACATAAATTGATGAATGGCACAGTTAAATCATGGAAATATAGGAAATGCAGTAACCCATCGGCACGGCAGCACAGCGGTCGAGTTGCTTCCTTACAGCGCCAGAGATCTGGGTTCGATCCTGGTCACAGGTGCTGTCTGTACGGAGTTTATACCTTCCCCCTGTGACTGCGTGGGTTTTCTCCAGGTGCTCTGGTTTCCTCCCACTTTCCAAAGATGTGCAAGTTTGTAGGTTAATCGGATTCTGTAAATTGAATGATCCCAGGATTGAGTGGGTTAACATATGATGAGCGTTTAATGGCACTGGGCCTGTACTCGCTGGAGTTCATTAGAATGAGAGGGGATCTCATTGAAACGTACCGAATAGTGAAAGGCTTGGATAGAGTGGATGTGCAGAGGGTGTTTCCACCAGTGGGAGAGTCCAGGGCTAGAAGTCATAGCGTCAGAAATAAAGGACGTTCCATTAGGAAGGAGACGAGGAGGAATTTCCTTTAGTCAGAAGGGTGGTGAATCTGTGGAATTCTTTGCCACAGAAGACTGAGGACACCAAGTCTATGGATATACATAAGGGTCTGTCCCGTCAGCATGCGACTCCATGCAGTGAGCACGACCTAACGTGGTCGCTTGAGCCGTCCGGCCTCGCGGGGCCGGTCCCACTTCGATCGCCAGAGCCGTATGGAGTTGTGCGGAGTTGGTCTCGACATCGCGCGGGGCTCCGAAAAACTGACCGTGTTCAAAAATTCCGCGCGGCAACGGCTTGTCGGCCTGCAGCCGCCGTGACACATTACGCACTGCCTCGACGTCGTGCCTCCGTGATCCTCTCTATATGTGCCTCCGTGACCCTCTCTGTGTGTGCCTCCGTGACCCTCTCTGTGTGTGCCTCCATGCCCCTCTCTGTGTGCTTCCGTGTCCCTCTCTGTGTCCCTCTCTGTCCTTGCGAACTTACCGCGGACATCGCTTCTAACTTAATGCCACGCCGCGCCACTCACCCGACCTCCATGCGGCCCCGCTGCCGGTTTGGTCACGCTCGCCGCATGCAGGCGCATGATGGTGGGACCGGCCCTGTACGGGGATCACCCGACCTCTGCGCGGCCCCCGCTTCCAGTTTGGTCGCGCTCACTGCATGGAGTCGCATGCTGGTGGGGCAGGCCCTTTAAGGCTGAGACAGATCAATTTTTGTTTAGTATGGTTGTCAGGGGTTATGGAAAGAGGGCAGGAGAATAGGGCTAGGGGTGAAGACATAGAATGGTGTAGATTTGATGGGCCAAATGACCTAATTCTCCTATAACATGACCTTATGACCATTTGATAATGTCTATGCTGAACGTGATGCCAAGTTAAACTAACTTTATACACTTAATATGGTAATTATTGCAAGTAATCTATATAGTACATTGTCACATTATATTACCTCTCTAACGTGTCTGAAGTTTACGGTTCAATTAAGATTTTATTAAATGTTCTATTTTTGTGATGAATGGAAAAGCAAAGCATTGTGACTGGAAATTATCAACAGCTAAAAACCAACACAGGGCATCCAATAAAAAGCTAAATTTAGTTCCTTCTCACTCAACAGCATGTGATGACGCACTTCTTCATTTTGTGGGACATCAGAATATCCCAGAAGATAAACTCGAAGCATTTGTACGTTTGCTGGTTCCTCCTCAAACCTTTGAGGCATTGTATTGGAGATTGACTCTTCCCGAACACAAGAATAATCTGTTTACATATTTAGATCCGTTCCTGATAAGATGGAAAGATACTATCAATGGGAAGCCTGTTCCAGAGACGATAATATCAATACTTAAAAAAGCAAAGTTGAATACTGTCCTAGCAAAGGTACAAAGTCGTTTTTGGTAAAGTGTCAGTTGAGGCCATGTTTACTCATTCACCCTGAATGGTCTCCAAAATCCTTGTGTTTAAGGACAAGGTATTAGTAAATTGCATGTCGAAAGAGGGGTTTTATTTTATTCCAGGTTGCAGTTTGTTTCATGGCCATTGTGGGATGCAAGGGAGAGAAAGGCAAAAACAAACTTGGTTTCCCACTTCTGCTGCCAATCCTGCAAGTCTGTGCAGCAGCTTAAACCGGTGGCGGGCTTAGTAATTTCAAGAGAGTCAAGAATCAAGAGACAAATACAGATATTTGTGCAACTTTCTATCAGAGAGTTGTAAAATATTTGAGACAAAAGTTGGGGAGGGGGGAGGGGGGAGAGGGGTGGGGCAGGATAATATGGAACCCACCTAAGTGTTTGTTTGACCCCGTCCTCCTAATTCATCACTGGCTCCATTGGAAAAGGAGTCCGTATAAACTTGTCTAATACTGCCCTGCCCTCCCCTGCCTCAGCCCATCTTCTGCTGAAACCTCTCACCCAGAGTGTCTGTATAATCATAGAGCTCCAATCATAGAATCATGGTAGTGGATTGGAGTGCCATAGTCAAACAGCACAGCACAGGCCCTTCATCCCAACTTGTCCATGCTGACTAAGATGCCCCATTTAAACTGCATTTGGGCCCTCCCATTTGGTTCGTATCCATCTAAACCTTTCCCATCCCTCTACCTGTCCAAATGTCTTTTAAATGCTTTTATAGTATTTGCCTCAACTACTTTTTCTGGCAGCTTGTTCCGTGCACACACCATCCTCTGAGTGGAAAGGTTGCCCCTTAGGTTCTGATAAAATCTTTCCCCTCTCAACTTAAACTTATGTTCTCTGGTTCTTGATTCTCTTACCCTGCGTAAAGGTGTCTGTGCATTCTCTATATCTATTACCCTTCTGCTTTGGGTTCACTGGTGTCTGAAAACAGCTATGATGTTATAAAGGCTGAGAATGACATTGAAGCATTTCCACAGAGAACAAACAGCAACTAACTTTTGGTATTCAATTAAATGCCAACTAAAAAGTGAAATAAACACCGAAGAAATGATTAAGTTGAAAAAAGGAATGTCATAAAAAGAACATTTAAAGCAATATTAATGTGGATGAAGACTTTTGTTACTCCATGAATATAAAATGAGATTTGAGAACATTCAGGGGTTGTTTTGGTTTTGCATACTACAATAGTAGACTACCATCATTCACTGACCTTAACATCCATATGATTTGCACCGAAAAATTGTAAAAAATAAATTAGATATGTGTTTAAAATTGCCAATTTGACGAGAACTTCATCTGTTAAAAAGAAGAGCATAAGGCGGCCAGCAAATTGAAAATGAATGATGACAGTTTCACCACTATTACTGGCAGCTGAAGTATTTGAGATGAAGGACAAAGACATTTGCAAAACAAGGAACATTTTTTACCCACAGAGATGCTATGATTGGAAGAGGGTTCCACAAAAATGTTCAAAAATAAAATTACATACATTTCCAGAGGGAAATTACAACTTTGAGAATAGCACAGTGCTGAAGTAACTCATTAGGACAGATAGCATCTCTGGAAGACACCTTTTCAGACACTTCTGGGCACCACAGTAGCACAGCGGTAGAGCAGTTGCTTCACAGCGCTGGCGACTCAGGTTAGATACTGACCTCGGCTGCTGTCTGCGACCGCGTGGGTTTTCTCCAGTTGCTCCAATTTCCTCCCGCAATTCAAGGACGTGCAGGTTTGTAGGTTAATTGTTTTTTGTAAATTGCCCCTAGTGTGTGGGATGCAGAAATGGGAGAACATAGAACTTGTGTATGGGTGATCGATGGTGGGCCTGGGCTCGATCGGCGAAGGACCAGTTTGCACGCTATAGCTCTAAACTCTGAAATTTCAATACCAAATATCCCTATCTATGTTCTCCAGAGATGCTCCCTGCCTCCCTGAATTACTCCAGCAATTTGTGGATTTTTGTTGTCAACCAGCACTGCAATTCCTTGTTTTTAATCAATTAAACAAAAAGAAGCTGGGCTGTAAATGCACCTGGGTTCATAGGTGTTATCATAAGTTGCCTCCACCAAAGACACAGTAGCCCATTGAATGGTGAAAAGCCTCTGTCCATTCTATATTGTTATTGCATTCTATGAAGAATCGTATATACTTTATATAATCTGTATAAAAAATTAGAAGTGAGATAAATCATGACTTAAACATTGAAATAACTGATGCAAAATTGTGAAGCCTGCTGCTAAGTTATCTATATTTATATTTATAGATATGTTATAATGGTGCATTTCAAGAAATCCCAAATAATGATAAGATATCTATTTTTATATTCACTGTAGTTGTAACTGCAAAATCATTCATTTGTACTTGTCTATTTGAAAGATGTTTTGTGAGGTATAACCAGCGATTAACACGGACTGAAACTAGATCAAGGTTGCAAGTGTCCCAACTGTGTGAAGGAACTCTCGAGACTGGCTATGATTCTGTGAAAGGCATTGTAGATAAAGAGACCCTTGTTTATCTGCTCCCTGCAAAATGATTTGGTAATAAGGCTCTCTTCAGAATTTTCAAGGCAAAAGATGAACGACGGCCAGAGTCAGATCTTTTGAAGATGCTGATGGATTGAGAGTTTTCTCCATCAAAACAAAGTTTCTGTGAAAATTGCTAACACGGTTTAATTGAATCCAGCAAATCAAGGAATTATAGGAACTTCCCTGCACACGGATGGGACCAGCAAGGAATATTTATTGTTGCAAGTGTGATTCTTTGTACTATTATAAAGATGTTTCGGGTCAACTTGAGAGCAACGTGGACTGGACTGATAGCCTATTCATCACCAGGAACAAGCTTCTTCCAGTGATGGCTTGGAACGAGTGATACTCCATGACAAAGAAATGGGAGAAGACGTCATTACAACTAAGTGTTAACAAAGTCTTAGGTTACAAAGGAAATATTAGCACATGATATTTTACAGTAGCTAATTTCAAATAAGTTTTGGGAACATTCCATGCTGCCTTATTTTCTGTGGATTAAGTTTCAATCGAAACAATGTTTTAAGAATGTTTTAATTTATTTTCAATAAAACTTTAAAGCAATTCAAAATTATGCTGCTTTCTGTGTCTTGTCTTGTTTGCTTCAACTGAAGTGGGTTCAGATTAAATTCAAACTTGAGCTGAGAAAGCCAGCGATTTGTATACTTAGTTCAGTTCAGTTTAGTTTATTGTAACGTGTACAAGCTTTTGAAAAGCTTTTGTTGCCTGCAATCCAGTCAGCAGAAAGACTATACATGATTACAGTCGATCCATTTACAGTGTATAGATACATGCTAAGGGAATAACATTTTGTGCAAGGTAAAGGCAACAAAGTCTGATCAAGGATAATCGAGGGTCATCAGCGAGGTAGATAGTAGTTCAGCACTGCTCTCTGGTTGTGGTAGGAAGGTTCAGTTGCCCGATAACAGCTGGGAGGAAACTGTCCCTGAATCTGGAGGTGTGCGATTTCACACATATAGCTTTTGCCTGATGGGAGAGTGGAGCAGAGGGAGTGGCCATGATGCATCTTGTCCTTGATAATGCCGCTGGCCTTGCCGAGGCAGCGTGAGGTATAAATAGAGTCAATAGAAGAGAGACAAAAATGCTGGAGAAACTCACTGGGTGAGGCAGCATCTATGGAGCGAGGCAATAGGTGACGTTTTGGGTCGAGACCTTCTTCAGACTGATGTGGGGGTGTGGGTTATAGGAAGAAGAAAGGAAGAGGCGGAGACAGTAGGCTGTGGGAGAGCTGTGAAGGTGTGTGGAAGGAGGGAGAAAGCAAAGACTACCTGAAATTGGAGAAGTCAATGTTCATACCGCTGGGGTGTAATCTACTCAAGCAAAATATAAGGTGCTGCTCCTCCAATTTGCGGTGGGACTCACTCGGGCCATGGAGCGGGCCCAGGACAGAAAGGTCAGATTTGTAATGGGAGGGTGAGTTGAAGTGCTGAGGGACGGAATGGGAATCGGAGGGGAATCCCGCCTCTTTGTTTCTTCTTCCCGCTCCCCCCCACATCAGTCTGAAGAAGGGTGTTGACGCGAAACGTCACATATTCCTTCGCTCCATAGATGCTGCCTCACCCACTGAGTATCTCCAGCATTTTTGTCTCCCTTCGATTTTTCCAGGATCTGCAGTTCTTTCTTACACATTTCGTCATTAGTCTAGAGGTTAGTTTGTGTGATGGTCTGAGCTGCATCCACAATACACTGCAATTTCTTGTGATTTCTAGCTCATAAAGTGGGGCTTGGATAGGGAATGATGGAAGTTAGAGAGAGCAGGAGTTGGATACAATTTTGTAATTGAAATTGGTATGCAAAACCATTGTTGCAACTGTGAGCGATTTTTCAAAAATGTTGAGTGATGGGCTAAGAAAAATAAACAGCGGGTAAAACCTCTGAGATTGTCAACATAAGAGCAGGGATCATCACAGGTTTGAGTGGGGTATAGTCAGTGATTAACACCGAATGAAAATATTTCAAGGTTGCAAAGCCAGCAGACAATAGGGAGGCACAGTGGCATGGCAGTAGAGTTGCTGCCTTACAGCGCTTGCAGTGCCTGATACCCGGGTTTGATCCCGCCTATGGGTGCCGTCTGTATAGAGTTTGTACCTTCTCCCCGTGACCGCATGTGTTTTCTCTAAGGTCTTCAGTTTGCTCCCACACTCCAAAGACGTACATTGGCTTGGTATAAATGTAAATTGTACCAAGATTGTTTTCACGAAAACGTTGTTTTGTTGGAGATAACTGAATCATTATCTCCACCAAATCAACCTCAGGCTGATTTGATTATGTTCCATTTCTTGAGTTCTGAGGTAGTTGATATGACTAATGTAGTAACTGCAAATTCTTCCATTGGTGAGGCAGAAAGTGGGTGGTTGATACACTAATTGGTACGTGACAATAAAAGACCTTTGAAACCTTTAAATACCGAGGTTGACAAAAAATGTTGGAGTAATTCAGTGAATCAGACAGCAACTCTGGAGAAAAGGAATAGGTGATGTTGAGGGTCGAGATCCTTCTTCAGACTGAGAGTCAGAAATCTGGGTGCTTTGGGACAGAACCATTGTTTGTGGTGGTGCCATGGAGCTGTGAGAGGCAGCATTTACCTCCGCTCCCAAGGAATGCATTAAATCGTTAAAAAAAGACGAGTTGGAATACGGGCTCGATCTAAAAATAACTACCGGAGATACCTCTTACCGTGTAAGTGAAGTTATCAGAAATTCCGCGGATACCGGGGGTTCTTTGGTACTGTCAAATGCAAAAGAGGAATCCCAAGAAACCTACTACCAGATCTCAAATAAGATAACGAACCACGGCACTGGATAAAACACTACAAAAACAAAATCAGAAAGCTCTGAAGAAGAAACGCAAGCTCAAAGAGTAGTTGCTGAAATGGCTGAAAAGGCTGCAAAAGCAAAAGAAAAAGAAATGGAGAAATCTATAAAAAAATCGGTAACGAAACAATTTGCTGATATACTACACAAAGAGATTACCACTCTTGATGAAAACTTGAGCAAGAATATGAAGCAAGGGTGGCTGGAAATCATCGAAGAAATCGGTACTTTGAAACAACGCATTGATAAAGTTGAGACCGATTTAAGTGCAGAAATTGCAAGGGTGGAAAAGGACTGCAAGCAAAAGTTGAAAGACACTACGAAAGCTTTCAAATCTGCTATGAAAGAGATGGAAATTGCGATGAAGGAAATGTCTGACGAGATGAAGAGAGTAAAAAGGAACAGCAGAATACTTCAGGGCAACTGGCCAAAATTACGGCGAAATGTTTGGACTTGGAAGCCAGATCATGCTGGCAGAATTTAAGAATAGTTAGAGTGAGAGAAGGAAGAGAGATTGGACAGGATACCCATGAATTCACTTCCAACTTACTTAAAAAGGTATTCAATCTGCCTGAAAAACCGAAGATAGATATGGCACACCGGGTCCGAAGAGCTCGAGCGAGGTCAGGAGACCCCCTGAGACAGATTATAGTGAAATTTCATGATATCTCTGTTCTGGAAGATATTATGAAGAAAATACCTCATGGAACAAATTTGGAATTTGAGGATGAGATTGTCAGGTTCTTCAGAGATTACCCTGCAGAACTGGCAAAGAAATGGGATCTGTTTTCAAAGACCAGACAGATTCTGAAAGGGATTCTGGACTTTAGATATGGTATTATGTACCCGGCTAAAATGAAGATCACCTATAAGAATTCGGAGCGTGTCTTCATTGATCCAGAAGAGGCATATGCATATGCAGAAGAACTTGTAAAGAAGATCAAGGGATAAGTAAAATAACACGGCTATCAAGACATGGTTTGGTTATAAACTTTGGTTGAGGGCAAGCTGAGAAAATATGACTTTTGAATTAACTGATATTAAAAAGAAGACTTTGTTAAGATGGCGGAATTTTTAAATGTGGCAAAGTCTAGACGTTTATCAGCTTTGGAATGTATAACCAAGGTCGAATTCGCATTTTGATGAGAACAAAAGGGAGTTGTGGAACATGTAACAATGTAATCAAAGGGAATCAAAAGTAACAACTTATTAATAAAAAGATTTGTGTGATGGCATATTAACATAGTGTTACATTCTAACAAGTGATTGCATACTAACAAACAATTTAATACAGCTTTATTAATCTAAAATGAATTAGTATATAGAATGGAGAGCCATTCCCCGGAGGGAGTGAGATGCATTCTAATCTATTAACTGACTTGTATATTATTGGTGGCGTTTTAACTATATTGATTTATGTTAATGTTATAATAATATACTGATATGTGTGTAACTAATTTGGAAATGCAACTCTGGAACTGTTTTATATAATGTTAGAATTAAGTTAGCTTTAATTTAATGAAGTTAGATGGAAGGGGAGTGAATTAAGCATGCGGTAATTGGCATATTGCCAAGAATGTATTTTTGGTTAACCCCTTCCAACCTGAAGGAGTATTTTATTGCAAGACAATAGTTTAGGTCTGTGAAGTGTAATATAACAACTGTTAGTAAATAGTAAATGAAAAGACTATCATTTCACACCCACTCACAGCCTGACCTCAGTCTGCAAAGACTGGGCCCTTCTACACCCACCCCCCTCCAATCATCACTTCACACCCAATCACCCACACCCTCTGTGCTGCAAAACATCACTTATCAAATATCAACAATTAAAATAGAGGAGGTGGAGAGGCTTTTCAGAGGACAAAAAAGCCGGAAATCTCCAGGATCTGACAATGTTTCCCCCTCTACTCTTAAGCTCTGTGCCAAATAGCTGGCACCGGTCTATGCAGACATTTTTAACCAGTCCCTGCAAACATGTACTGTCCCTGCCTGCTCCAAAGTCTCCACTATTGTCCCTGTACCCAAAAAGGCAAGGATTACTTGTCTTAATGACTACAAGCCTGTCGCACTGACCTCTGTAGTTATGAAGACACTCAAAAGGCTTGTGCTGGCCAAGCTGAAAAATATCACAAACCCCCTGCTGGACCCTCTGCAGTTTGCATATCGGGCCAATAGATATGTGGATGATGCAGTCAACATGGGCCTGCACTTCATCCTACAGCACCTAGACCATAAGGGGACCTATGCGAGGATCCTGTTTGTTGATTTTAGCTCTGCATTCAACACCATTGTGCCAGAGCTACTACACTCCAAACATTCTGAGTTGACTGTGCCTGAACCCCTTTGTCGGTGGAACACCAGCTTCCTGACATCAGGAAGCAGCATTTGAGGCTGGGAAAGCACATCTCGGACCCGCAAACACTAAGCATAGGAACACCGCAAAGCTGCGTACTCTCTCCTCTCCTCTACTCTCTCCTCTCCTCTACTCTCTCCTCTCTACTACACCAACGACTGCACCTCCACAGCCTCTGTCAAGCTTCTCAAGTTTGCGGATGACACAACCCTGATTGGACTGATCCAGAATGGGGATGAATCTGCCTACAGACAGGAACAGCTGGCATCCTGGTGCCATCACAACAACCTAGAGCTCAATGCTCTTAAGACAGTGGAATTCATTGTAGACTTTTAGGAGAGCTCCCCCTCCCCTCACCCCACTTATCATCAACAACACCACAGTCACATCTGTGGAGTCTTTCAAGTTCCTGGTAACCATCATCTCCAAGGACCTTAAGTGGGGGGGCGACCATCGACTCCACAGTCAAAAAGGCACAACAGAGGATGTACTTCCTACGGCAGTTGAGGAAGCACAATTTGCCACAAGCAATGATGGTCCAATTCTACATGGCCATCATAGAGTCTGTTCTCACCTTCTCCATCATGGTCTGGTTTGGCTCAGCCACCAAGCACGACATCTGGAGGCTGCAGCAAATCGTCCGATCAGCAGAGAAGGTTATTGGCTGCAGCCTTCCCTCCATTGATGAACTGTACACTGCAAGGGCCAGGAAGCGAGCAGGCAAGATCATCTCTGACCCCTGTTACCCTGGTCACAAACTCTTTGAATCACTTCTCTCTGGAAGGCGACTCCGGACTGTCAAAGCTGCCACAGCCAGACATAAAAACAATTTTTATCCACGAGTAGTTGCTCTACTCAACAGCCAAAAATCTGTAGCCTCCCTTTGATCTGGTATTTTGTTGGTTCACATGCTTAATCAATGCTGTTTTATCATTAATGTTTTATTATTATTAATGTTTAGTGTTTTCTGAGTCATTCGTAACTGTCACTGTATGTCATGTTGTTATTTGTGGGCTGAGCACCAAGGCAAACTCCTTGCATGTGAATACTTGGCCAATAAACTTACTTACTTAAATATATGTTCATGAAAAGACTTAATCAAACTTATATGTCTGATGTGTCTCTAGATACCTTCGTACTGACCCTTCTTCCTTCAAATATTATCCGGTAAAGGGAGTGGAGGTAAATGTTTATTAACAACGACGAGAGTCATTACCACCTCTACCACCTTTTGGTGGGTTCTTTTTTAACAGTACAGTGTTTTTATCACTGTACTGCAATATCACTTGTTTTGTTTTTGAATCACTTTTCACTTTTTTGGGGTTTTTTTTAGGACATTTTTTAAATGGAAGTGCCAACAATATCAAGAAGAGACAAGTACACACTTAACACCAATGAGACTAAGGTATTGTGTTGCACCATATGACAGAAATGTACCAAAATAATTTATAATGCAAGATACTATGCAAAAGAAAATTGGTGGAATTACGTTTTACAGCTGGAACATAAGGGGTATTAATGAGCCAATCAAACGGGGTAAGATTTTGGCACAATTAAAATCATTCAATGCCGATATAATTTTCTTGCAGGAAACACATTTGAAACCACAAGCTCAGATAAGGCCGAAGGCTAATTGGATCGGTCAGACATACCATTCCTCATATATTTCTAAATCTAGAGGTATGGCAATTATAATTCATAAAGGAATACGATTTAAACCAAAGAATACAATAATAGATAAAGATGGGAGGTATGTTATAGTTACGGGAGAGATTTTTTAATGAGTTGTTCTCCATTTGTCGATTTTTTGGAAGCATATGGTGCAACAAAACCGTAGAAGCTAATTGTTTCAGGATTGGGTGAGAATATAGATAACGATCTCCTTAATCTCTTACTTTCTACTCTTCTTTTCTTTTTTTCTCTTTTTCATTCTCAACTTTTTTTTTCACACTCTTCTTTCTCACACACTATATATCACATGTTTCTCTATATTTTATTATCTACTCTCTCTTTTTCTTTATCATTATTAAAAAAATAAAAAAATAAGAAGCTGTACATAAAATGTATTATGTCAATATATATTAGGCACCTTGGTGCCATATTCCTGTACTTCTAATAAAATTAAAATTTAAAAAAAATTAAAAATAGTTACGGGAGAGATACTCTCGATCTCATTTACTTTGGTAAATATTTATGCACCTAACTTTGATAACCCTCAATTCTTTAACAAAATTTTGAATCTAATCTCAGAGCCTAATTATCATAATTTGATATTTGGGGGAAATTTTAACTGCGTCCTTGATAATTATCTGGATTATTAAATACATCTATAAAAAATACATACATAACAGATGTTTGGAGGATTGCAAACCCAGCTGGACGGGAATACTCCTTCTACTCAATGGTACATAAAACATATTCATGCATTGATACTTTCTAGTAGACACAAGATTAATTCCATTCACATCAAATCCTAAATACCATAGTAGCATTATTTCAGACCACTAACTTTTTTTCTAAAAATAGGATTGACCAATAAAAAATTGTTTTGGAGATTCAATCCCCAAATTGTAAACAATCCTCAGGGTTGCGCATATCTAAGATAACAGGTGGAATTTTTTTTTGAGACCAATGATACCCCAGGTATATCATTATTACCCTCATCATCATCACCCTCATTATTATGGGAATTGTTTAAGGCATTTATCAGAGGATCGATATTTTCATATCAAGCTTTTCAAAATAAAAAAAATAAGATGGAACAATTGTAATTAGAAGAAAAAAATAGACAATTGGACTTAGATAATGCTAAAGACCCAACTATGGATAAACATAATAAGATATTAATATTGAAATTTAAACTGAATAGAATTTTATCTTAAAGAGTCATCAGACTATTTCAAATTACAAAACAGGAACATTTTGAATTTGGTGATAAACCACATAAACTCTACGTAAGACAAATGAAAAACGGGAAAAAGATCATATGATTTCAAAAATTAGGTCAGATAAAGGGGAATTGATAACACTACCCAAAGATGTTAACAAAAGATTTGCTCAATTTTATCAACATTTATGTACATCTAAAACATCAACAAACAATATCAAATTCACAAATTTCTTGGATAACTGTAATCTCCCAAAACTTAATGTGATGGAACAGGCAGAATTAGGAGCTCAAATTTCAATTAATGAAATAGAAGAGTCAATAATGTCACTGAAGAATGGCAAAACTCCTGGACCGGACGGATTTAGTAATTAATTCTATAAAAGATTTAATGAAATAATTTCACCACGCTTACATAAACTTTATGCATATGCATTCAAAGAACAGAAACTATCAGAAACACTTGCGGAATCAACAATAACATTAATACCTAAAAAGGATAAAAATCTAGAGGATCCCGGTTCATATAGAGCCATTGCATTATTAAATGCAGATCAGAAAATATTAGGAAAAACATTAGCAAGAAGATTAAGTAAATATGTTAGTAAATTAATAAACCCAGATCAAATGGGGTTTATACCTAGGAGACATTAATTTAATAATTTGAGACGTATTTTTAACATAATGTATTCATATAAGACAGAAAAAGAAGACATCAATTATTTCATTGGATGCAGAAAAAGCATTTGATCAAGTGGGTGGGAATATCTTTTTAAAGTATTACAAAAATTTCAAATGGGAGAAATTTTATCCTATGGATAAAATTACTATATGATGAACCCATGGCTAGAATATTAACTCATATATATATTCCCCAAAATTTCAACTATCCGGGGGCAATAGACAAGGATGTGTTTTATCACCCCTTCTATTTGCCCTGGTGATAGAGCCTTTAGCAGAAAATATAAGAATTCACCCTAATATCCACGGTTACAGTACTAAAAACTCTAATAATAAAATATCATTATGTGCAGATGATGTACTATTATACATTACAAAATCGCAAATTAGCATACCAAACTTATTAAAGAGGATAAATTTAATAATTAATAATTAAAATTAATAACTAAAAATTAATAAATTTAATAGAGGAATTTGGTTCCTTTTCAGGATATGGAATAAATTGGAATAAAAGCGAAATAATGATGATAAACCCTCAAGAGCCAACACGTCTTTTAAAATAACCCTTTAAAATTGCTACAGAAAAATTCAAATATTTGGGTATTCAAATCATTAGAAAATATAATTCTTTATTTAATGCAAATTATCTGCCATAACTTACTAAATTACAAGCGTCGATCCAATTTTGGAAAACACTACCGATGTCCTTAATAGGCAGAATAAATGCCATTAAAATTATTTTTCTTCCACAAATTCTGTACTTATTTCAATCAATACCAATATACATACCTACAATTTTTTTCAAAAAGCTTGACTCATATATTACAAATTTCACATGGGACTATAAATCACAGAGAATTAAAAAAACATTTATGTAAACCCAAAGAATTTGGTGGACTTACACTTCCCAACTTTATGTATTATCATTGTGCAGTGAACATTAAAAATATAATGTACTGGCTGGACAGCTCAACATTACATGCAGAAAGGACAGAGAGAGGATTGCACTCCTTTTAACATAGGAGCGACCCTTCTCTCCCCAATAAAATTGAAAAATACAATATATAAGAGAAATCCAATGATCCACAGAACAATACCAATCTGGAGACAAATAAAATCCACTCTTAAATTAAGAAACCTTTTGTTTCTTTCACCGATAGTTAATAATCCGTCGTTTAAGTCATCGACTATTGATAAAACGTTTACTCGCTGGGAACGATTAGGAATTAAAACTTGGGAAGATATGTATGAAGTGGGGAAAAAATTATGATTTTATTTCAAAATTATGATTTCAAGAATTACAGCTTAAATACAATTTCAAAAGTAACCAATATTTTAGATATTTGCGAGATTATCTGAAAAATTTATCCGAGATTATCTGAAAAAATATTCACAAGAATATCAAAACTGACATTGGATCCACTAGAGCAAGGCATGAATAGACAGGTAGAATTGGTTCACTTAACATCACATTTATATAATACTATTTTAAATATAGATATACCTTCTACAGATGGTATAAGAAAAAAGTGGGAACAAGAACTGGTTATAGAAATCCCTAAGGGCAGATGGGAAGATTATTTGTTATATGTACACAAATGTTCGATTAATGTCAGACGCACCCTGATTCAATTTAAAATTGTACATAGATTATATTACTCGAAAACTAAACAAAATACAATTTTTCCAAACGTCTCTCCCATCTGTGATAAGTGTCTAACACATGAAGCAACAATAGCACATTCATTTGTCTCCTGTGTAAAACTTCAGAAATTTTGGAAGGATATTTTTGAAACCTTTTCAAAACTATTTAAAACAAGACTGGACCCAAACACAGAATTGATTATTTTAGGAGCAATGGAAGCCTGTTCTGAGATAATGCCATTTCAAAGATGTTTCCTCAACTATGGTTTGATAACGGCAAAAAAACTTATACTTAAATTCTGGAAAAACGCACCTATCCCAACGTTTAAAATGTGGATTACAAATATGTCGGAAATATTACATCTCGAGGAAATGAGACTTGTTCTAGCAGGAAAACCAGAACAATTCTTTAAGATATGGTCGTCTTTCATAGATTTATTACAAGTGTAATATGGTGCAACATAACCCTGGAAAGTAACCGTTTTAGAACTAGGTGAGGGGTGTGTAACGTTATGAATTAGGCACATTCCCTTTCTTTTCTGTTTAGTTCTATCTTTTTTGCATTTTCTTCTTATTTCCTTTCTTTTCTTAAGGCCCTTTTATTTTCAGGGCTTTTTTTTACACTTCTAAGGACACAGTCTATTTATCTAATTATCAATCATTAACTGTTAATTATTGTGCCCTACACATCACTATTATCCTCAAACTTCTTTTTTTCTTTCTTTTCTATCCAAAAAAAAAGAAGTTGTACATGAAATGTATTATGTTATATACCATGATTATTATGTATGTACATTGCTTTTAATAAAAATATATTTTTTTAAAGAACCATTTTCTGTGAAAAAGAGGTTCTGATTACCTCATTTTGCAAACTGCTGGACCAGGCCCCACAATGTCTGGAGTTTTGCAGGATTTGCAGGTAGCTTCTGCACCTGTAACCTTTTTGTTGACACTCTGTTTGGGCTCTTTGCTATTTTGCAGAGCAAGGACGCTGAATGCATGCATATAATTAGTTGGGACAAGTTGTCCAACAACTTTAGGCTGTGCACACCACACGAAAGAAGAAGAAGATTGGTTAGGGAAGTTTTAGGTTCTTATTTAGGTTCTACTTATTTAGTTTCAGACTCCCCCGTGCGTTCTGGTGATTAGTCCAGATAGTGGCTCCCTATGTATTTTTTCGTCGGTATTGATTATTGGTTTGTCGGGGTTGCCTCCCCCAGTAATGTCACGTCCTTAGTTTATGGGGGTATAAAAGGGTGAGCTTTCGGTTGGGTCTTTAGTCTGTTCCATTTGCTTGAGGCTGTATTGGGCTCAAGTGAATGGCTCCAAGGATCGGTCTGGCAGTATTGTATACAATTAAATAGAGTTGAATTCCAGTGTTCGTATTCAGTGTTTGACTGAACCAGACCAGTGGGGTGAGATTAGATCCAGAATAAACGTTGGGGGCTCGTCCGGGAACTTAAAGGATTGCCAACGCGTGCCTGCGATCGAAGGAACTGACTTATCTCCGGTTGCACGAGGAGAAATTGGCCCCCCGGTGTGTGTAGTTTTTGCTACATCGGTTGTCCCCGATCCGCTAGTCTGGGGATGATTTTACTTTTGTGTTACAACTGTATTTGTTCTTGTATGAATTTGAATGTTTAAATGCAGGTAAATTGCTGCTGCATTGTGATTGCTTGTTCTTTTGGGAAGGTGGCCTCGCCTTGAGTTGGAGTGTGTTTACCGTTTTAATTTACCACTTTAAAAGCCTGTGTGGATTTGTGCATGTGGGATTTGTATGACTGGTTCTTGGGTACATGTTTGAGAGAAGATAGACTTGTGTGGGAGACTTACTAGGTGTATTAAGAATTTTGCCTTTGTTTTGTGAGAGACTTACCAGTGCGTTAGAAAACTTTTCCTATTGTTTTGTGAGTAGACGTGCTGAGAGTGTTGGGAATTTTGTCATTGCAGTGTGGAGAGCTTGATCTATGGTCTCTATTGTAAGTTGAAAATGGGAAAAGCAGATGACTTTTTAGAGAGATTCTCAGAAATGTATATGGATCAGTCGGGAGATTTGAATTTTCGAAATGGTGCAAACTCTCCCCAGTATTAAGCAATTTTAGTAAATTCCTTGCCAACAAATGTTGCGGAGGCAATTAAGACAAATTACATGCGTTGGACCGAAAATAATTTATTAACCAAGTATGTTTTGCAACATACGAGGAATTTGATTTGCATAAAGTCAAACCAATAAAAAGCAACAGAACACACAATATACATTTTAACATAAACATCCACCACAGTGACTCCTCCACATTGCTCACTGTGATGGAAGCGGAAAAAATTCAATCTCTCCCCTTCTTTGTCCTTCAGTGGTCGGGGGCCTCGAGCCTTCCGTTGACGTTACGATCTTACTCCCGTAGCCAGCGACGGGCCTCCTCATCGGGGCGATCAAGCTCCTGCGGCATGGGGAAATCTTGGCTTCCAGTAGAATGTTGTGTGGTTTGGAGCTTCTCAACTCGGTCTTTCCCGATACTGCAAGCTCCTTGAAGTCCGCACACCACAATTGGATCATCGATCCCAGGCAAGGAATCAGCTCTGAAGGTAAGTCCACGCCCTGCGGTGACGCTCAAGGTCAGTCCCGAGCATGCCATCCAGCTCCACGATGTTAGGCCGCGGAGCGACCGGAGAAACGATCGCATCTCCAGCAAGGTAAGAGATTTTAAAAAAGATCTCCCCACCCACCCTCCACATACAACAAACAGGAAATCATTAACACAAACTTTTTAAACACACTAAAAACAACAACAAAAAATGAAAAGGACAGACAGATTGTAGGCGAGACTGCCATCGAAGCACCACCTGGTGGCATAGGTGACGTTTCAGGTCAAGACCATTCTAAGGGCTATTTCCGTGGATGCATATTGAGGTAAATGTAAACTGCTGCTGCAAGCCTTCAGTTTGATAAAATATGCCCTCTGTTCTGTCCAAAAATCCCTCCAGTTTAAGAAGCAATCCACAATGGCATGCTTCCAACTGGCGCACGGTAAGATGCAAGACTACAAACTGGGCAATGCACTGAAACATTGTGTAGCTATTACAAAGCTCTTTGGGGAGAAGTCCACAATTTCAGGCAATGCTGCATTTGCATTCCAAGGGAGTGGAACCTGTGCTCTTTAAAAATATCCCTTGGCCTGCTGAAGAGATGTAGATAAAGGAAAACTCACAGTGTTAACTCAGGGTTTATTAGACAAGCAATTGAATGCAAAAATGGTGTGGGTTTTTTGCATGCAACATTGAATACAAGTACAAGGATGGTTCATTGTACAAGACATTGACTACAAAAGCAGGGAGAGGATGGTGGAACTGCAAACACTAGTCACATCCCAGCTAAAATACTGGAATGATTTTGGTTGAATCACAAGCACTGTTCAATACTGGCAAATGTTTGCCGTGAGAAATAATTGCTGGGTGTGTATTGATTTCTTTAGAATGGAACAGTCTGAAGAAGAGTCTCGATCCGAAACAAATTTTCCAAGATGGTGTCCAACCTGCAAGCCAAAGATGCAGGTCTGCAATCTCATATTACAATCACTCCGCACTCTTAAATCTCTATTCCTACAGAAAGATTTCTTACTTAAAATCATAGAATCATAGAAAACAGGTGCATGAGTAGGCCATTCGGCCCTTCGAGCCTGCACCGCCATTCAATATGATCATGGCTGATCATCCAACTCAGTATCCTGTACCTGCCTTCTCTCCATACCGCCTGATCCCTTTAGCCACAAGGGCCACATCTAACTCCCTCTTAAATATAGCCAATGAACTGGCCTCAACTACCTTCTGTGGCAGAGAATTCCACAGACTCACCACTCTCTGTGTGAAAAAAGTTCTTCTCATCTTGGTCCTAAAAGCCTTCCCCCTTATCCTTTAACTGTGACCCCTTGTTGTGGAGTTCCCCAACATCGGGAACAATCTACCTGCATCTAGCCTGTCCAACCTCTTAAGAATTTTGTAAGTCACTATAAGATCCCCCTCAATCTCCTAAATTGCAGCGAGTACAAGCCAAGTCTATCCAGTCTTTCTTCATATGGAAGTCCTGCCATCCCAGGAATCAGTCTGGTGAACCTTCTCTGTACTCCCTCTATGGCAAGAATGTCTTTCCTCAGATTAGGAGACCAATACTCCAGGTGTGGCCTCACCAAGACCGTGTACAACTGCAGTAGAACCTCCCTGCTCTTGTACTCAAATCCTTTTGCCAACATACCATTCGCTTTCTTCACAGTCTGCTGCACCTGCATGCCTACTTTCAATGACTGGTGTACCATGACACCCAGGTCTCGTTGCATCTCCCCTTTTCCTAATCGGCCACCATTCAGATAATACTCTACCATCCTGTTTTTGCCGCCAAAGTGGATAACCTCACATTTATCCACATTATACTGCATCTGCCATGCATTTGCCCACTCACCCAACCTATCCAAGTCACCTTGCAGCCTCCTAGCAAAAAATGCTGGAGTAACTCAGCGGAACAGGCAGCATCTCTGGAGAGAAGGAATGGATGACATTTCGGATCAAGATCCTTCTTCAGGCTGAAGAACATCATTTAAAAAACATTTGGACAGATACATGGGTAGGAAAGTTTTAGAGAAGATGGGACAAATGTGAGCATAGGGGACTCGTGTAGATGGGTCATCATAGTCTGCATGAGGAAGTTGGGCCGAAAGGCTTTATTCCAGGCAAAGTTGGGCCAAAGGCCTTTTTTCCAGGCAAAATACTCAGCAGATCAGACAGCATCTGGAGAGAAATGGATAACATTTCAGGTTAGCATGATTTGCTGTTTACTACCAGCATTTTCCTGTGCATTTATTTATTTATCAAAGGTTTCAGTGATATGCGAATTATCATACTGCCATACAAATGAAAACCAATAAGCCACACAACTACATAAAAGTTAACATAAACATCCACCGCAGCGGATTTCCCACATTCCTCACTGTGATGGAAGGCAAAAAAGCCCAATCTCCCTCCTCTTTAATCTCCCGGGGTCAGAGCAGTCGAACCATCTGTCAATTCAGTCAAAGCTCCTGCAGCTGGCGGGGTCGAAACACCCGCGTCGGGGCGGTCGAAGCTCCCCAACTCCCACATAAAAGATCCTAAAGAACATACGTTTAACACCTATTGTTAAAACACAAAGAAGGAAAGGACAGACAGTCTGTTGGCGAGGCAGTCATTGCTGGCGCCACCCGGTGGAGCTCATTCAACATTATAGTATTTTGCCCTCAGAAAATCAAAGGTAGGATAAGGAGGAAAGAGAAAAGGGAATATTGAGTGAACTGTTTTAAGTATTTCTAAGAACTTGAGACCACTTTAATGCTACTCCTGACTGACATCTCTTTGATTATAATCATTGTGATTATTCCACACTGTTCACCAAATTAAATTAAGTGGTAGAAAGGCTATGATTGTTCTCTCAGCTGTCGAAAGTATATATTGAAATACCGAATTATTTAAACTTTCACTGTATTGTCATCCTTCCAGGAAAATAAGATGAGTCCAAAATGCAAAGTAACCACCACTAGAAGATACTTGAGGCAAATTTTGTTTGTGAGAGATGAATCATTGAGTTCTGATGGACGTCATTGAATGACTGGATAGTACAATGAATATCATGAAGATTTTGGTTAATTTTAACATAAATATGTTTTTTAAACGTGTCAAAATGGTGAAGTGTAATTTCTATCTTATTTTTGTTTCTGTCAAAGCAAATGTGAATAATAAATATGAAGTGTTTTTTACTAACTCTCATGCTAAAAATTATTCAAGTATGATAAATGTCACTGAATTTTTCTGTATATAAAATAATACATACTTTGACATGAAGTGACATGAAGGATACCCTTTATCCTGGTGTCTGTACACTGTGGAAGGCTTGATTGTAATCATGTATAGTCTTTCCACTGACTGGATAGCACGCAACAAAAAGCTGTTCACTGTACCTCAGTACACTTGACAATAAACTAAACTAGTTGTTAAAGCAATTTTTTGCGGGGTAAGAAATGGATCTCTAGGCTTTATGAATATAATTTCAAAGTACAAAACTGAGTGACGGTCAATTTGTAACAATCATTGGTGAGACGGCCGTTAGAGTTGATCTTTGGGTTCTCAACTTTAGAAAGTCTACTGGAGAGTGCACTGTTGACTGAGATTCTCTTCCCCACTATTACAACTTAGGGCTAAAGACACTGGTCTTTCAACGCCCTGACAGGTTTTAACAAGGGGTAAAGCTGGGGATAGAGTTTTGCTTCTTATCACAGAAGGCAAGGCAAGGCAAGGCAAATTTATTTATATAGCACCATTCGTACAAGCAGCAATTCATAGTGCTTTACAAAAGAAACAAAAGAATAACATAGTAAAAAGACAGCAGAACAACCACACAACACAGGACAACAAAATAGCCAATAATCAAAAATTACAAAACAAGCAATAAGACAAATGCATGAATAGTAAAACAAAGTCACTAAAACAATAAAACGATTTTAAAAGCACATAAAAGGGATAAAATTAAAAGGTTAAGATTACCTGCATGTTGGGTTATGAAAAAGCTACAGTTAACAACAGTATTTTTAGGCCTGATTTAAATGAGCTTACAGTCTGTACACACCTCAGCTGTTCAGGGAGCTTGTTCCACAGGTGTGGAGCATAAAAACTGAACGCTGCTTCAGCCTTTTTAGTTCTGACCCAGGGAACACAGAGTAAACCTGTCCCTGAAGACCTGAGGAGTCTAGGTGCCTCATATACAACAAGAAGGTCAGAGATGTATTTTGGACCCAGACCATTCAGAACAGAGGAGTAGAGCAGGGGGCTGAGCACGCAGCCGACAGATGCCCCTGTGCTGATAGCACGGAAACGGGCCCTTCGGCCCACCCTTGGAGAGCCCTCTACACATTTCCTGAGCAAAATTTCCTGAATATGTTTGGCACGTTCAATCTGATCTAAGCCCCAGGGGATATGAGGGGCCCATCTAAATTGCAAAAGTTAAAATTCCCCTATTACGACAATCCTATTAGTCTTGCAGATGATTGCAATCTCCTGGCACACTTGACTTCTAATTCCCATTGATTATTTGTGGGCCAGCAACATGATCATCCACTTTTCGTTTCTCATCCCCACATTACATTACATTACACGATCCTTCAGTAATGTCCCCGATGTTGGGGGAGTCCAGAACCAGGGGCCACAGTTTAGGAATAAGGGCTAACCCACTTGCCTGCATTTGGCCCATACAGTGGCTTACAAAAGTATTCATACCCCTTGAACTTTTCCACATTTTGTCATGTTACAACCACAAACGTAAATGTATTTTATTGGGATTGCATGTGATAAACCAACACAAAGTGGTGCATAATTGTGAAGTGGAACCAGGGGTTCTCTAAACTGTTACTATCCACGTACATGTCCAAATATTGATGTAACATCTACCTCAACTACCACCTCTGGTAGCTCATTCCATATACACGCCACCCTCCATGTAAAAAAACTAAACACAAAGTGCTGGAGGAACTCAGCAGGTCAAGCAGCATCTCTGAAGAACATGGATAGGCGATGTTTCATGTTAGGACCCTTCTTCAGATTGTAGTTGGGGAGGGAAGGTTGGAAGAGAGATGTGTGCAAGTAATGCAGGCAAGTGATACGTGCATACTGGTGGGGGATTTGCTTGGCAGAAGATGAACGAAGAGGAACAAAGATCTATAATATCGTTCAGTTTTTCTTGCTGAATTACCATTACTGTGGTCAAAACAATGAAAAGCTAATCCTCGGATCAAGATTCAAGATTCAAGATTTTAAGCTCTTGACCCTCTCCACCATCCTATCTAGAGCCAGAAGACATAGGCTTAAGGTGCAAGGGGAAATATTTAATGGGAATCTGAGCAGCAAGGTTTTCCTACTGAGAGTCTTAGTTTTATGAAACGAGCTGCCTGAGGAGGTAATTGAGGCAAGTACTAGAACAACATTTCAAGGACATTTGGACAGGCACATGGATAGGGTAGATTTGGAGGGATATGGGTCATACGAGGGCAGGTGAGACTAGTGTAGATGCAGCAACTGGTCAGCATGGGCAAGCTGGACCGATCGGTCTGATTCCATGACTATATCAGATTACTTTGCTTAGCCCATGTTTCACTGTGCCTTTGTTAACTTGCTCCTGATATTCTCAACTCTCTCACACAGAGTATATCTGCAGTACCCATTGTTCAATTTGTTATTACCTTGTATATCTATTCTGCATTTTCCTTAAGCTCACCCCCTTTGATGTCTTGTTTTCACACCTTACACTTCCATATCTCTAGTCTCCCTCTCCCCTGACTCTCAGTCTGAAGAAGGGTCTCGTCCCCAAACCTTACCCATTCCTTCTCTCC
The DNA here is from genome assembly GCA_035221665.1 of Okamejei kenojei. NCBI lineage: Eukaryota > Metazoa > Chordata > Chondrichthyes > Rajiformes > Rajidae > Okamejei > Okamejei kenojei. The sequence continues at coordinate 41,330,933 of CM069150.1, forward strand.
AGAGATGCTGCCTGTCCCGCTGAGTTACTCCAGCATTTTGCGTCTATCTTGTTATTGCCTTGGTATTTCTCCGCCCGCCCCCCACGACACTGGTCCACTGAAACATAGAAAATAGGTGCAGGAGGAGGCCATTCAGCCCTTTGAGCCAGCACCGCCATTCATTGTGATCACAGCTGATCGTCCCTAATCAATAACCCATGCCTGAATTCTCCCCATATCCATTGATTCCACCAGCCCCTAGAGCTCTATCTAACTCTCTCTTAAATCCATCCAGTGCTTTGGCCTCCACTGCCCTCTGTGGCAGGGAATTCCACAAATTCACAATTCTCTGGGTGAAAACGTTTTTTCCTCACCTCGGTCTTAAATGGCCTCCCCTTTATTCTAAGACTGTGGCCCCTGGTTCTGGACTCGCCCAACATTGGGAACATTTTTCCTGCATCTAACTTGTCCAGTCCTTTTATAATTTTATATGTTTCTATAAGATTTCCCCCTCATCCTTCTAAACCCCAGTGAATACAAGCCTAGTCTTTTCAATCTTTCCTCATATGACAGTCCTCATGTGACATTCAATATGATCATGGCTGATCACCCAGAATCAGTACCCCGCTCCTGCTTTCTCCCCATATCCCTTGATTCTGTTAGCCCTAAGTGCTAGACAACGTTATCCACCGTCCATGAGTCCACCCCGTCCCACAAACATGTCAAAACGATACTGAATGTAGCCATGCGACTATAGAGCATCCCCTACTTTCCTTTCTAAATCGAGTTTGGATGAACCTTGACCATTGTAAATGCCCTCACTTTAACGCTTTCAATATCAATTACATTATATGCATACTTAGGTCGAGTTTGTAATGCAAAAAAAAGTCACTTGTAAGTAGCATAATTTTCAACCTAGTGCTAGTTCGTTGAGTTAGAAGCTGTCCCATCTGTTCAGTGAACACTCGTTTTACTTCCTTCATTGTGTTGTCCAGAAGCGAACTCACCGTCGTATCTCTGGTTCACCGAACGGTGACACTGAAGAAATTGCCAGACATTCCCCCAAAAGACATCAATCCGCGATGAACCGTAGAGCCGGGACGATGGGGGGAATTCTACGTTAGGTTTTCCTCCTTCGTAAGATCGTGCGACGGTGACTCACCGCGCGTCATTCGGCTGATAAAGCGAGCCGGTGGAGCTTGGACCCTCAACAGCTGAGCGCGTCCACAGCAAGCGAGCAAGCATGATCCTCAAGGTAAGGTGGCATGCAAGGTCAAACAGCTTCACTACATCTACTCCATGGTGCACTAGTGCTGAGGTCGTTGCTTCAATGATGCTGAAGGTTTTACTCTTGAAGTTATATTTTGAGGAAACATGAGCATATTTATTAATGTTAACTTATTTTATTTGTATGTCTATACAAAGAGAATGAGATTCGCAGCTGACGTTTTTTTTGTGTATTGATCTTTATAGCAGCCTACATGTAAAATATATAATAAGTTATATATATATAACTTATTTTATATTTTACATGTAGGCATATTATATCTATATATAGACATATATATCAAATGAGTTAAAATAAGTTATATATATATATAGATATATGCATACAGAATGCGATTCGCAGCTGAAGTTGATGTTTATAGCAGCCAGTCTGACGAGTTTTTCCTATAGCATATGTTCTCCATAGATGTTGCCCGACCCGATGAGTTAATCCGGCACTTCGTACTTTTTATTTGTAAACCAGCATCTGCAGTTCCTTGCGTTGTTAGCAGTGGTTCTCTGCTGACTAGTTGCAGCATTGTTGCAGATATGAATAATTTAGATTTCTTACAAGGGAATTCCATTTAAGATGAACCTAGAAGATGCACTCTCCTTTATACAATCTTTATATTTTTGCCAGCCACTGTAGTTCCTTGTTTCTGCGGCAGTGAGTTGGGTGAAAAGTTTAGTGCTCGGCGTATTCGCTCCTGGACCACATTCTGCCCGTGTGACAGAATGAGATAGGCGGCGTGTGACATCTACAGGGCACAGCTCAGATTCTCTGCATGTCAAATTCATATAACTCATCCATTTGGGCTTCATTTATTGATTTATGTTGAACATTATAGGTTCTGCGCGCATGGCGGGGACTGATTCGAGTCATCCCATTACTGAGATCTTAAATTGGATTGATTGTATAATAACTTGATATATTTAAGTTGAGACACGTTTGAAATTTTACTCTGCGCGCTCAGAGTGCAGAGGAGTTCATTGGCCCATCGTGCCTGTGCATTTCCTCATGCCTCATAAATAAAATGAACGAAGAGGGATCATCGGGACTTTAACCAATTTTTTTTTGTAACTGTCGGCGCCCTATAGGTGGCGACACTTTGCAAACTTTGCTGCATGCCTCACTCTACCTTCACTCTACCTAAGGTACATGTGATAATAATGTATCATTCATCATCATCATATAATAAAATCTTACATCATGTATTTATTGCAGATAGAGATAGCTGTCTGATGGAAGACACAAAATGCTGGTGTAACTCAGCGGGTCAGGCAGCATCTCTGGAGAGAAGGAATAGGTTCCGGTCGAGACTCTTCATCAGTCTGAAGAAAGGTCCTGACTCAAAATGTCACCTATTCCTTCTCTCCAGGGATACTGCCTGACCCGCTGAGTTACTCCAGCATTTTGTGTCTATCTTCGGTGTAAAACCAGCATCGGCAATTCCTTCCTGCACTAGACCTCTAAAGGTGCAGTTTTAAGTTTAACCATTTCTAAGTAAAGGCAACCAAATGGAGTAAAATTAATTGAAATATGATGCTGTGAATGGTAATGATGGATAATTTCAGTGATAATTATTGTTTTAGTCATTATTTCCTCTACAGTGCCTCGTCGTATTTGCACTGACTGAAATCGTTTCAGGTTCAGGTGTATATCCACGTCTAACGGTGGCAATGGTCCTGCAAAGGTTCAGGCACAGGCCAAAATACAATAGAACCGATCCAAATACTGGTCAGGTATTTGAATGTACGAAGTGCCCTCGTGGTACAGTTGTGCAAATACCGTGTACCGATAGATACGAAACAGTGTGCAAGGTCTGCTTGAACGGCCAATACATGAGACACAATAACAACCTTGAAAGATGCCACCCCTGCATGCGCTGCGGAGACAATGCGCATGAAACGATACCATGCGACGCCACTACCAGAAGGATATGTCAATGCAATACGATTAGTCCCTGCCAAAGATTTGCCAGATGCACCCCTGGTTATGGTGTGCTGACACCAGGTACGTTTAATATTTCCAATATTAATTTTGAAGAAGGGTCTCGACACGAAATGCCTCCCAGGCCTTCTCTCCAGAGAGACTGTCTGTCCCGCTGAGTTACTCCAACTTTTTGTGTCAACTTTTTAAAATTCTTCTACTCCCCCATCGCCTTATGAGCTCATGGTTTGTTTTTTCGCAAAGCTTGTGCAAACTATACTATGTGTATGGAGGAACTGCAATTGCTGGCTTACACCGAAGATGGACACACACATGCAGGAGTCATTCAGCGGGTCAGGCAGCATCTCTGGAGAAAAGGAATGGGTAACGTTTCGGGTCGAGACCTCTCTTCAAACTGAGAGTCGGGGAGAGGGAAACTAGAGGTATGAAAAGGTATAAGAGCTGCTGCCTGACCTGTTGAGTTACTCCATCGTTTTGTGCCTAAACTACGATATGTACAGCATACTAATTCTAGATGAGTAGGAAATTGGAAAGATAGTGTGCGGTTAATGTAGCTGGTGAATTTATCCTGAACCTGAGAATGAAATAAATACTGATAAAGTTCAACTGATATGGTTCGTTCAAAGTAACCATTTATGTATTCTCAGTAAAGCTGGATTTGGCTGCGATCACAACCACTAATATAATGTTTCATTTAATGAAATGATATTTTAACAGGTTGACATGTAGGAGATGATTCTTCAAATTAATGTCCCATCATTGTATTTGTTTTTATTCTACTTGTTAAAAATTAATGAGGTTTCAAAATTCATCATAGACGACAAATGGATGATTTCTGGGCAAAAATGTTAAACGCCGCTATACCATGTATATTGCCTTCAATAACAATAGACAATAAACAATAGGTACAGGAGTAGGCCATACGGCCCTTCAAGCCAGCACCGTCATTCAATGTGATCATGGCTGATCATCCACAATCAGTACCCCGTTCCTGCCTTCTCCCCATATCCCCTGACTCCGCTATATTTAAGAGCACTATCTAGCTCTCTCTTGAAAGTTTCACAGGCCACTGAGGCAGAGAATTCCACAGACTCACCACTCTCTGTGTGAAAAAGTGTTTCCTCATCTCCGTTCTAGATGGCTTACCCCTTAGTCTTAAACTGTGGCCCCTGGTTCTGGATTTCCCAAACATCGGGAACATGTTTCCTGCCTCTAGCATGTCCAAACCCTTAATAATCTTATATGTTTCAATAAGATCCCCTCTCATCCTTCTAAACTCCAGAGTATACAAGCCCAGCTGCTCCATTCTCTCAGCATATGACTGTCCTGCCTTCCCGGGAATTAACCTTGTGAACCTACGCTGCACTCCCTCAATAGCAAGAATGCATTTCCTCAAATTTGGAGACAAAAACTGCGTACAATACTCCAGGCGTGGTCTCACTAGGGCCCGATACAACTGCAGAAGGACCTCTTTGCTCCTACATTCAATTGCTCCTTTATTTATACTCAATAATGTCTGCATCTCTATTGTTTATCCCAAACAGTTCCATAACAGAGCACTCCCTGACTTACTGACTGTTTCAAGGGACTCACTTGCTGGAAGACCATCAACTCGGTGAAGGATGCTCTTTGGGCTGCCCAAAACGTGTTGGTCTCCCAGCAGAGCGAGATGTCCACCGGGGAATGTTGGCGACAGGCGTGCTCCAGACTGTGGGAATATGTGCTGACGGAAGCACTGAAGCTCGGTGCAGCCAACGCCAAGGCTCTGTGGGGGAGGACCACAGTCTGGGGTCCTTCTGCTGCTGGACATTGGGGGGGCAGATTCCAGTGGGGACACCCCTCCAACAGGGGCAGGGATATCACCCCTGGGGGCCTCTTGAGTGGTGCAGGTGTTTGCTTTAGGATAGATGTAAATATTTCTGAGTATGATGCTATTGACTGTGTAGAGAATATATGAATAGTTTATACATAGTTTTATTTTGTATACATATGTTCTTCTCTGAATGATCTTTTTTGTAAAAAAAATCCTACGTGGTATTTTCCATGAATTTTAACTTAACCTATGGACTTTGTGTTTTCTAGAAAACCATTATATCAATTCAACGTGTGAAGAATGTCCCAGTGGCTTTTTCTCTCCAAAAAGATTTAGTGGGGATCGCTGTAGTGCACACACAAACTGCTCTGATGGTTTAATGGTCAATGTTCCAGGTAACATTTACCACGACAACATGTGTACCTCCTGCAAGAAATATTTTGATAACACAGGTGTGTAAAATAATTTTATTTTGTAGGGTAACTACGATACTGTCCTTAAATATTAAAATATGCTTTATGAAGTATATTTCTATAATCAGAATAAATCATTGGGAAGTTAGGACAAAGAACCCGGCCGGGTGGGGGGGGGTGCTGTGAGGGAGGAGGGGGAGAAGAAAGGTACGAGCTGTGTGGGATACTATGTAACATTGTCAGCGCCCTTGATGTGGTGACTCTTTGTAGGTATGTTACAAAACTTACCTTCAGCGGTGCTGCAGTTCTGTCACTGGCCGTGTGTGCGACTTTGGCGCCTTTAAGGGGGAGGGGCAGGGTTAAATGCGATCCGGAGCTTTATTTTGTCAGAGTGCGATCTATTTCTGGAGATTCGTTCCAACTGCCGGTAAGTTAATTTTTTTAAATAAATAGCCCGATTATTTAATCGCTGCAGTAAAATAAAAATTAGCTCCTAATGCCATGAACGCCGACAATGGGGACCGATTTTACGTAGGGGACAGGTAAGTGAAAGCTGTTTATTTTTACATATAAACCTGCTTTTTTAGATGACTTTAATAAACATTTCATGTTGCGAAACGTTGATTTAGTCCCCATACGAACCGGCAGAATCTTTCCTGCTGATATGGGGTTTAAATTCACCACAACCGCAACGTTCTAATCCATCGCGTTCCAGAAAATCCCACTCGCAAGCTGATTTAAAATTCCCATTAATTTATGGGCATTAAACACTGAATTCCTTCAATTTGGCCTATAAATTAATGACAATTAGATTTAAAAATCATGTTATATTGTGCATTATCGTGTGAATGTTAATTGGACACAGGCTTAAAATATTTTTTTAATTTTTTCTTAAGAAATGGATAGATGTTTAGATCTAGTAATTGAATTTTGTAATTAGCTACAATTGGGTAACTAACTAATTATATGCATTAATTTCAGGTCATCCAAGTAAGATTGTTTCATATTTATTTCAGAAAACTTCAATCTATAATAACTAAAAATTTCTTTCAGTTCTCTTAATTTTTAAGAAAGTTATGGGCTTTTGACTGTCCTCGATCACAACTTTTGTGTTAAGTCAATATAAAGCAAGTTGCTAATTTCCAAGTATGAAAATGGCCATAACTTTTTTAATACTGAAGATATGAAAGTGAATTAGGTGTCAAATTAAACTTCTTTTTATGCTTTATCAGATGGGATAAATTGCAGCCTTGGTTTTTTAAATCTAAAAATTTTGTAACATTGCTACTCTTTGCATACTTAGAAACAAAGAATTTCACTGTGGCTTGCCATATGTGAAAATGAAGTATTCTTTCATTCATACCAATCTCATTGGAGAGCTGTGTGCAGTTTAGCTTAGTTTATCTTAGTTTAACTTTCTTTAGTTCAACTTTTTATTATTCTCAAGTGTACCGAGATACATGAGTTGAGGTAGTTGAGGCCAGTTCATTGGCTATATTTAAGTGGGAGTTAGATGTGGCCCTTGTGGCTGAAGGGATCAGGGGGTACGGAGAGAAGGCAGGCACAGGATACTGAGTTGGATGATCAACCATGATCATATTGAATGGCGGTGCAGGCTCGAAGGACCGAATGGCCTACTCCTGCACCTATTTTCTATGATTCTATGAAAAATTTTGTTTGCGGGCTATCCAGTGAAAGAAAATATTTTACATGAATACAATCAAGCCTTATTTTACAGATAAATACAGCACTTTACTGTTGTTCAGAAAATCCAGGTAAGTGTAAAATTTCTGGGAAAACCAAGCAGTCTTTGCAAACCTTTCTCCGAGCCAAATGGGATGGGAATAGTTGCCTGCCAATCAGATTAAGCAGTTACTGGTGTGAACAATTTAATGACCCAGTAACGGGATCTTAATGATGCAACTATATTTTAAGCAGTCAAAAGTCAAAAGAGTTTATTGTCATGTGTCCCTGACAGGACAATGAAATTCTTTCTTTGCATAGCACAACAGAGCATAGTAGGCAGTGACTACAATTATATACTTAAATACACACATTAATTAATAAATTAATAAAGTGCAAATAACAGATGGAGGAGTATTAATGTTCAGAGTTTTGTCCGAGCCAGGTTTAATAGCCTGATGGCTGTGGGGAAGTATTGCATTTTATGGCATTAAATAAAAGTAATTCATGCTTTTGTAGAGTCATAGATTCATACAGTGTGGAAACAGGCCCTTCCGCCCAATTTGCCCACACTGATCAATGTGCCCCATCTACACTAGTTGCACCTGCCTGTGTTTGGCCCATATCCCTTTAAATCTGTCATATCAATGTACCTGTGCAAATATTACACATTAGGTTACCTTATATTACACATTTTGTATCTCAAGTTGACCCAAAACTCAGCCACGATTGAATAGTGAAGTAAACTTGATGGGCCGAATGGCCTAATTCTGCTCCTCTCACATGACCTTATGACTGTTTGATAATGTCTGTGCTGAACATAATGCCAAGTTAAACTTACTTCATACACTTAATATGGTAATTATTGCAACTAATCTATATAGTACATTATTACATTATATTACCTCTTTAATATGTCTGAAGTTTATGGTTCAAATAAGATTTTATGACATTTTATTTTTTTTGTGATGAATGGAAAAACAAAGCATAAGATTTAATGTGACTGGAAATAGATCAACAGCTTAAAACCCACACAGGGCATCTAATAAAACATTTCAGGTAAAATTGTTTTTGCTCTCTCAACAGCGTGTGATGATGCACTTCTTATGTTTGTGGCACATCAGGAGATCGCAGAAAATAAACTCAAAATGTTTCTTCGTTCACTTACTGCTACTGAAGACGTTGAGAGATTATATTGGGAAATGACAGGAGCGAATAGAGTTATAATGTTTGAAAGTTTACATCCTCTTCTGATGAAATGGAGAGAGACTCTCAACGGGAAGCCTGTTGCAAAGACAATAATCTCAATGCTTCTAAAAGCAGATTTGTATAATGTCGTAAGAAATGTAAAACTTCGTTTTTGGAGAGGTTAAGGTCATCTTGAGTCATTTGCCCTGAATGGTCCCCAAAAGCCTTGTGTTTAAGGACAAGGTATTAGTAAATTGCATGTTGAAAGAGGGGTTTTATTTTATTCCTGGCTCCAGTTTTATTCTTGGCCATTGCAAGGGAGAGAAAGGCAAAACAAACTTGGTTTCCCACTTTTGCTGCCAATCCTGCAAGTCTGTGTAGTAGCTTAAACTGGTGGCGGGCTTAGCAGTTTCAAGAGAGTCAAGAATCAAGAGACAAATACCGATATTTGTGCGACTTTCTATCAGAGAGTTGTAAAATATTTGAGACAAAAGTTGGGGAGGGAGGAGGGGGGAGAGGGGTGGGGCAGGATAATATGGAACCCACCCATGTGTTTGTTTGACCCCGTCCTTCTAATTCCACACTGGCTCCATTGGAAAAGGAGTCCGTATAAACTTGTCTAATACTGCCCTGCCCTCCCCTCCCCTGTCTCAGCCCATCTTCTGCTGAAACCTCTCACCCAGAGTATCTGTCATAATCATAGAGCTCCAATCATAGAATCATGGTAGTGCTTGGAGTGCCATGGTCAAACAGCACAGCAACAGGCCCTTCATCCCAACGTGTCCATGCTGACTAAGATGCCCCATTGAAGCTGCATCCCCCCCCCCCCCCATTTGGCTCATATCCATATAAACCTTTACCATCCATCTACCTGTCCAAATGTCTTTTAAATGTTTTTATCGTACCTGCCTCAACAGTACAGCAACAGGCCCCTTCGTCCCAACGTGTCCATGCTGGCTAAGATGTCCCATTTAAGCTGCATTTGGGCTCCCCATTTGGCTCGTATCCATCTAAACCTTTCCCATCCCTCTATCTGTCCAAATGTCTTTTAAATGCTTTTATAGTATCTGCCTCAACTACTTTATCTGGCAGCTTGTTCCGTGCACACACCACCCTCTGAGTGGAAAGGTTGCCCCTTAGGTTCCAATTAAATCTTTCCCCTCTCAACTTAAACCTATGTTCTCTGGTTCTTGAATCTCTTACCCTGGGTAAAGGTGTCTGTGCATTCTCTCTATCTATTACCCTTCTGCCTTGGGTTCACTGGTGTCTGAAAACAGCTACGATGTTATAAAGATTGAGAATGACATTGAAGCATTTCCACAGAGAACAAACAGCAACTAACTTTTGGTATTCAATTAAAATCCGACTAAAAAGTGAAATAAATAATGGAAGAAATTATTAAGTTGAAAAGAGGAATGTCATAAAAAGAACATTTAAAGCAATATTAATGTGGATGAAGACTTTTGTTACTTCATGAATATAAAATAGTAAGATTAAACGAGAACTTACCAGTTCGAAGTTTGATCGTTATTTTATGAGGAGTTACGATGAGGGATTACATGAAGAACCCGCCTGGCGCTGGCAAACGGCATACTTCAAAGCAGCGGCATGAAAAACACAGAACACAAAATAGCCGAAGTAACATAGTAAGGCTCATAATAGACTTAGAACTACCAGATGATCATTTATTTTATGAGGGTGGGGAGTGGAGGGCACGTAATCCCTCATCGTAACTCCTCATAAAAATAACGATCAAACTTCGAACTGGTAAGTTCTCGTTTAATCTTACTATTTTACTTCGGAGTCACGTGAGTGACTACGTGAAGAGTTTAAAGCTTTCTGTGTTTTTCGTGTCGTAGAATTTATTCCATACGACAGTACGGCTCATTAACACAATAACGAGCGAATAACACATTTTCCCCAAACATTGCCTCAAGTTACGTGATAAATAATTTTCACATTATAAAAAATGAAAATAATGCCCTTTCTATTGAAAAGCAAATTTATCACAAATACCAATTGATATATATTTTTTATGGCATGACAAAGCAACAATTATAGCGAACCGAACATTGCGTGTCTAAATCTGACACCATGACTGGTTCCTTTATTTTAACAGTAATCTACAGCCTCCTGCGGCCTTGTATCCTTGCTCGAGTGGCTCATCCTGTGCCATTCCTGTGAATGTATTTTCCTCATTAACAGAGTGATTTTCCACCTTTCAGTGTCTAGTTCCTACTGAATGTATCCAATTATTAACCATCTAGAAATACATCCTCTATAACCATCAGTTTTACTGAACCCAATGTGGTTTTTGTGTGTAATAAGCAGTCTCATTGCCACAGACTCTTACCTACTGCAACATTTTCATCAATGTTCACACACACACACACACACAACTTAAAGCCAGCAGGATGTGCTTATAGGTTTACCTTGGTTTTGTTTTCAGGTCTTCTTGGCGTGCTTTGTTTTGGTAGATTCATAAACATATATGATAATGCAATTTGTATCCACATGCCATTATAACGTAACATTTGCAATGTTTGCACTCTTATATTGATACTAAAGTTATCAGAATTATTATTTTCAATGTTTAAGTTTTTTGAATCATAGATAGAGTTAAAGTCCATTTCTTAAGGCATTTCAAGATTTTTTATCTCCTGCCTTTATATTTTTTACAATTTTGGACAGATTATATATACATATACACATATCTATATCTATATCTATATAATATATATATATATATACACACACACATATATATATTTTATTAACATTTACATATATATCCCTTTCCATATTGGGATATTATGAATGCATCTGATAACTTCTTGGTTAATATATTGTCCGTTTATAAGACGGTAACACTCTGAGCCCTATAATTGGCTCTATCAATTAGATACTTAGAAAATACAATCCACAAGGAATTCACATATATCTAAATGACAAAATAACTTTACTGTATATACAGACCTCCAATTTCTTATAACAAAATATAGTTATTTAGACTTATTTCCGCAAATTGCAGGTATAACACTTCTTTATACATAATTATTTTATTGATATATCGTAATATTGGTTTACATTCATAGACTTCTTTGACCATCAGCTGTTGAGATGGTCTAGTCAACCTGTAGATAGTCCAAATTCATATTTTCACTTATGGAGGTTTTTGTACAACAATAAATTACTGCAGGGTTTCTCAACCTGGAGATCCCAGTGGGTGCAGCAGCATCCAAAGAAACAAAGGGAGACAGGCAACGACCTAGGTCGAGACCCCTTTTTTGACTTCAATAAATTGCTGCCATTATGAATCATCACTAGCAGTTCAAAATCACACAATATAAATGAACCATAAAGGACCCATATTGGGCCACCAAAATGCCTCTGGCAGTGTCCTGCAATATATTCATCAGACACTGCCCTATTAAACAAAAATGAGGAACACAAAGAATCTTTTCCTCGTGTAATTGGGAGAAAAGCATCCACCTTCACTGTTCTTAGATTACCCACAAGAATATTCGAAAGATCGGTGATTTAATCTGTATGCAATCAGATTAATCGTAAGTAATCCATATTAATGACAATATGTTTTTCTTCCCAAATTTGTTATCTTCCGATACCATTGTCTCTTCCTTAGAGATAAACAGGTGGACTAAACTTTAAAACATACCACATCTGTTTACTTAGATAATCCCATAATTGTTGTTTGACTTATCTTGTGACCCACAAGAAATATTTAAAATCGGTGATTTAATCTGTATACAACCAGATTAATCGTAAGTATGCAAAATAATGACAATATATTTTCCTCCCAAATTTGACCATAGTTAACATATGCCACAGCCGTGGTATTGTTCATCTTGATACGACATGGACAGTTCCATAATAAAACAATCGATCTTTTTTATCCATAACTCCTTATACTTCAACAATTAATACGAATGTTTGGAAAATTCTTAGGACAAAACCATTTATGTTTGCCTGGTATAATTGTCTGCAGTCCGCTTAACAAAAAACATATCAATTATTGTTATAAGAATAGATAATATTCTTATCTTTACCCAAACATTCACAGAAGCTGTACATCATCTGTAACACTTGCTTCAATTGTAATTTTATAGTTGAAGCAGCTTATGAACCTTTTTTACATTACTAATAATGATAACGTATCATTTGATATTTTGCATAAGCCTCTTCACAAGGCACAAGGCTATAAGCTTCTGTATTCCTTCTTTTGGAACTTTATTTATATTTTCCCCTAACCTAATGGAGGAACAAAGTATGTCAACAACAATAATACATATTTGTATCATGGAACAATTTTCCCCACTCTTATGGTGCTTAAGGGGTTGGACAGGCTAGATGCAGGAAGATTGTTCCCGATGTTGGGGAAGTCCAGGACAAGGGGTCACAGCTTAAGGATAAGGGGGAAATCCTTTAAGACCGAGATGAGAAAGACTTTTTTCACACAGAGAGTGGTGAGTCTCTGGAACTCTCTGCCACAGAGGGTAGTTGAGGCCAGTTCATTGGCTATATTTAAGAGTGAGTTGGATGTGGCCCTTGTGGCTAAGGGGATCAGAGGGTATGGAGAGAAGGCAGGTACGGGATACTGAGTTGGATGATCAGCCATGATCATATTGAATGGCGGTGCAGGCTCGAAGGGCTGAATGGCCTACTCCTGCACCTAATTTCTATGTTTCTATGTTTAAATTACTTCTGAATTCAGAATAGTAATTTAAAAATATTCTATTAATGCCTGAGCATATGCTTTATGTAATGGGTCAAGTCCTACCCTCCACCAGGTTTGTAATGGCAGGCACTAATTTGCAGCTGCTCTTTATCTCTTCTAATTTAAATGTAATCGAGATAACCCATACCATGTACCTCATTAGTGCAAGTGCTGATCTTTTATCAGTATATTGTTCCTTCAGTGTTCAGTTTAATTACTTGAACTGATTGATTGTTTGGACAAGTTTTAACTTGCACAGCTTGACCCACTTTAATTAATTTCAAGCACCTGTAATATTGATTAACACTTTGTTAATCACAACAGTTTTCCATGTTCTAGATGTTTCTATTTTCTTACACTGTGAAAGTGTAAATAATGATATTATTGTATGGTTTATACCACGAATCTTTACACTAAGGTAATTTTATAATACACATGTACATTCCCCTTCTTTTTAAAATTTACTTTTGAGTGCAAACCTGAAATCAGTTTTTCCCTTATACAGGTGAACCAATCCTCCTTAGTTATATTAAGTTTTAACCATCATAATACACCTGTAATACCCCATAATTGGAGATTTCATGACTTATTTTGTAACCAGATGTTTGCACCTCTTCAACGTACATCAAGCCTTCTTTTCCCCAATTATATAGATTAAGATAAGGCTATGTTTGGATACTTTGAAATTGTATTTCTTATATCTCATATATTTGAGACATGGATATTTATAAATGGATTAACCATTGATATTTAAATAAAACATAAAGTTTTATCGTATTCTTGAAGTTGGTGAGATACCATATAATTAATGTAGGCAGCTAGGTTTTCCCATAGCCTCACCACTTCCTTTAGATATAGCAAAATCTTTTGCTATCTCAGGCACACCTGGCCTCACTTTTATTTTTATTTTATTTGTGGTGTGCATTCATAATTCACATCACCACTTGCAGGGTCTGTCTTTTGCAGCCCTGATCCACTTGGAATTATATCCAAAGAGACTTCCTCCACCCTATCCAGGGTCAGAGTTTTTATTTCTCAATTTGGCACATAGCCATATTTTGTATATTCAAGCCCCTCAGGGTCTTTTTTGGGGAACTGTTTGGGTACTGTGACCCTGGTCTTTAGTATATTCAAGCCCCTCAGGGTCTTTTTTGGGGAACTGTTTGGGTACTGTGACCCTAGTCTCTTTTTATATTATGGAGTACTTTCTCCATATCGCGAATTTTATTAACTTTTTTTAAAAATACAGTCTTTCTGATTTTTAAAATATCCTGCCAAAATTGTGGAGCATTTAAACCTTTCTACCGTATTTTAAACGGTACCAGTATCGGAACCGGCCCCGTAATTAATCTATCGTCCCGATCACTGGGTATTCTTTCCCCGGGACGTTCTATTCAAAACTCCGTTGTTTAAACAGAGTATATCAATTCAGTTTAAACTTTATTTTGTTATTTAAACCTTTAAAACCCTGGTTTCCACCAGGCACGGAGTTTTTCCCCGTCCTAATATTTTTTCACTGCACTTACCTGCCGGTTCCGAACCTACCGCTGTCGAGGAGCTGTCTGTGCAGCTCCTGCTTCTGCCGTCAGTGTCGACATAATGCCGTTTGCCAGCGCCAGGCGGGTTCTTCACGTAGTCACTCACGTGACTCCGAAGTAAAATAAGATTTGAGAACATTCAGGGGTTGTTTTGGTTTTGCATACTACAATATTAGACTACCATCATTCACTGAGATTAACATCCATATGATTTGTACAGAAAAATAGTAAAGAAAAAATTAGATATGTTTTTTAAAATGCCAATTCGAAGAGCATCTGTTAGAACAACACCGTAAAGCACAACACTGCCAGCAAGTTTTCTATTTCTATATTTAACTTCGGACATACAAATTTAAAAAGTTGGAACATTTTTACAATATAATAACAATGAATGATGCCAGTTTCACCACTATTACTGGCAGCTGAAGTATTTGAGATGAGGGGCAAAAGACATTTGCAAAACGAGGAACATTTTTTACCCACAGAGATGCTGTCATTAGAGAGGTTAATGGAAGAAGGTTCCACAGAAATGTTCAAAAATAGAATTCCATAAATTTCCAGAAGGAAATTATAACTATGAGAATAGGACCATCAGATAACTAAAGATAAAAAAAAGTACAGTGCTGGAATAACTCATTTGGTCAGACAGCTTCTCTGGAAGACATGGATTGGCGACCTTTCACTTCGAGACACCTCTTCAGACACTTTTGGGCACCACAGTAACGCAGTGGTAGAGCTGTTGCCTCACAGAGCTAGCGACCCAGGTTAGATCCTGACCTCATGTGCGGTCTGTGTGAGATGTTTGTACGTTCTCCATGTGACCGCATGGGTTTTCTTCAAGTGCTCCAATTTCCCACTGTATTTCAAAGACGTGCAGGTTTGTAGGTTAATTTTTTTTTGTAAATTGTCCCTAGTGTTTGGGACGCAGAAATGGGATAACATAGAACTAGTGTATGGGCGATCGATGGTATGCATGGACTCGATGGGACGAAGGACCAATTTGCATGCTATAGCTCTAAACTCTAAAATCTCAATCCCAAATATCCCCTATCCATGTTCTCCAGAAATGCTCCCCGACTCCCTGAATTACTCCAGCACTGCAGTTCCTTGTTTTTAATTAAAAAGAAGCTGGGCTGTAAAAACACTTGGGTTCATAGGTGTTATAAGTTGCCTCCACCAAAGACCCAGCAGCCCATTGAATGGTGAAAAGCCCTCTGTCCATTCTATATTGTTGTAGCATTCTATGAAGAATCATATCTACTTTATATTATCTGTATAAAAAATGAGATGTGAGATAAATAATGGCTTAAACATTGAAATAACTAATGCAAAATTGTGAAGCCTGCTGTTAAGTTATCTATATTTATATTTCTAAATAAGTTATAATGGTGCATTTCAAGAAATCCCAAATAAGGATAAGATATCTATTTTTCTATTCACTATAGTTGTCACTGCTAAATCATTCACTTTTACATGTCTGTTTGGAAGAAGTTTGAGTGAGGTATAACCAGTGATTTTACTTCGGAGTCACGTGACTACGTGAAGCAGTCCCGCCTGGCGCATGATCGGCATTACGTTGACGCTGTCGGTAGGCAAAGAGCTGCAGAGCGCAGCTCCACTAGCGGAAAGGAACAGGCCCGCAGGTAAGTGGATTGAATTACTTACAGGGCGTGTTTCAAACTCCGTGGTGCTGGCGTGCAGAGCCAGCAGGAGTTGAAAGTAAAAGAGAAAAACTCTGGAGGGAAAACGGAGGTTAAAATGCGTCCCAGGTAGAAGTTCAGCGATCGGGACGGCAGATTAGTGCGGAGGCGGTTCCGATACCGGTGGCCGCTGAAATTAACCGTAGGGAGCATTTAGTCGCTCCACAAACCAAAAGCCACGGGAAGAATCTCCAGTGGGGAGGAAAATAAAGAAGTCTGAGAGGCCGTGGTTTTAGATGATTCTAATAAGGACAAGAAAGCCTTATGGCTCAAAATGAATTAAATGGACAAATACTCCAGATTATTTTTCAACCAAGGGTCTAAAAACCCAGAATATTCCCAGGCAGGCCCTGAGGAGTTTCCATATACAAGTATATGGTGCTTTTACCACTGTGGGAATATGAACCTCGGATTGGGCTGGAGGTAGTCTCCTTGAGCAAGTCTCAGGAGTACCAGGGCAGTAAAAAACTGACCATGAAAGTGGTGTTTTTGGTCATAAGTACCCACCACAGCACAAGTATAAATCCAGGTGTACTTAAAGGGTACAAAGTACGATACCTGAAGGAAGCGGTGAGGCCATGGAAGGTAACCATGGTGGCCAACATTAATTGGTTTCTCATCAGCTTCAGGAGTCTGTTATGGTTGAAACAGCAGATTTATATGAAAACACTTGTGCTTTATTAGGGTGCCAACGGTGAATCCGATTAAGGCACCCATGTCTTCAATAGTGTGGAGGCACAGGGAATACGATTCCAAAGAATTTCAAGTTTGCGGGTGGTATCACTGCTTATGGGAAGCAAGTGAAAGATTGTGCAATGACCAAAATTTAAAAAAGACAAGTGGCATTATTTTATAGCTCATATGTTGAGCTCAATGGTATGAGAGAAAAATTGCCATTCGGACCATTTTGCACTTTAGATTTGCAGTTCAATACAGATCAAGCAATGTTAAAACTCCTGGTTATTTATGGAGTAAACCTGCCTAAAAACAAATCAAAGACATTGATAAAGAGGCAAAGACTATCAGCCTCATAAAACGTTTGCAAAATTGTCTGGTCCAATGTGAAGGGGATTTGATATATGGATCAAACAGAGGCAGGAGTATGGTGAAGAAGTATTTTCATCCAGCACAGCCTTATGTTAACCCATATTGTTGGGGAAAGAAGGCCATCACGAGCATTTGGAGAGGTACAAAAACTTTATTGTATCACAGAGGAAGCTTTTGTTGAACCTCCGATTGGTGGTAGATTACAGGTGTGTTATGATAAATGATATTGCATAACAGCTGATCGGTTTATATTAGATACTGTGTAAGGATCTACAATAAAATTTGTAGGAGGAGTTGATCCACCTGTACAGAATAAACCTAATCCTATTTTATGTTTCTGCACCTGAAAAATCTCAAATAAAGAAGAGGCAAGAAATTTATTTAGGGAAAGTGTAATGGGGAAAAAACAGAGTAAGCATCCACAACAAATGTATCAAATAATTTCCCCAGGCAGAAGAAAGATGGTGGTTGTAGAGTCATTCTAGACATCACACACTTTAATACATTTGTCCAGTATAAAACATTTCAAAATGGACACCTTCAACACTGCAATCAACAAGTTGTTAATTGGTTACTATAGATATGTAGGATGCGTATGATTTAGTACCAATTTATCATCATGTTCACAGGTACTCGAAAATTAATTAGATGGGTCAGCTATGGCAATTTAAGGCATTATCTAATGGATTAAGCTCAGCTTCTAGGCTGTTCACACAATGGATGAAACCAGCACTTGCACTGATAAGGACACATGGTCATGGTTTATCTTGATGACATTTTTAATTGGCAATGCTGATCAGGAGTCAGCTGAAAAATTAGTGCAGCAATTACAAGCCTGTTGAAAGACTAGGGTCCTGATCCATCCAACAAAATCTAAGCTTCAGCCATCCCCAACAATTTACTATTTGGGGTTTGTGAGTGATTCAGTACCATGTTCGGTAAATTTACCAAGAGACAAAGTGTCAATATTACAAATGTGTGTCGTTGCCTTGTTGACAAGCCTTATCCCTCCATCCGAGAAGGAGCTTAGGTAAATTAGTAACACTATTTCTGCAGTAGAGTTGGTCCACTGCATTACCAAAAAAGCTCCAAAGGGCAAAAACACAAGCACTAGAAGAGTGTGCAGGCCATTTTGACAGGCCTATGCAATTGCCAAAGGAAGCTTTATCAAAATTACAGTGGTGGATTGAGAATGTTCCACAAGCTGCTTAAAAACATATTAGCTCAGCAGCCAGCAGTCATTGCAAACTGAAGCAAGTATTCTCAGATGGTGGATAGCTTCTCGGTTTTTTGGGCTAAGAAAAGTGTGTAATATCTGTTCTTATCAGGTTAATATCTGATACGTCCCTTATCTAGGGGGCTACGGACAATAACACCAGGTGGTGGCAGATGGATTGTCCAAGAAACTTATTTCTCCAAACATTTGGTATTAATTATTTGGAGTTGTTAGGAGCTTTTATGGATTAAAAGCTTATTGTTCTACTATGAAAGATTTGCATGTCCAATTACAAGTAGACAATACCACAGCTGTGGCATATATCAATCACATGGGTCGAGTAAGATCATTATCATGTGATTATCTGGTTAACCAGATGTGGCATTGGTATATCTTTAAGAATATTTGGCTTTCAGGTATCTATCTCAGGGAGAGACAATATTGTGGCAGACAACATATCACGAAAGTTTAAAGACAATACAGAATGGATATTAAATCCACAAGTTTGAAAAACATTGTCAGTGGTATGGATTACCTGACATTGATCTGTTTGTGTCTAGATTAAATCACTAATTGCCCAAATACGTCTCATGGGAACCCAACCCAGGAGCAGTAGCTGTGGATGCATTCTCACTACATTGGGGGGGAAATATGTTATTTTATGTTCCCCATTCTGTCTGATTAGGCAATGTCTGATGAAAATATAGCAAGACTCTGCCACGGGCGGTTTGGTGGCCCAAATCGGACACAGTCATGGTTCTCATTGATGTTTAGAATGATAATTGAACCATTTATGACGATTCCTAGCTGCAGTAATTTGTTGCAGAAATTCATCCATGGCATGATCATATGAATTTGTTAATCTGCAGGTTCTGACCAGACCATTACAAGAGCTTAGACTGTCGGATAGGACCATGAATGTTATAACTGCAGCTTGGAGAAATAGCATTAAAAACAATATTTTGTTTATATAAAGAAATTGGAAGTCTTTGGTAGACAGTCAAAGATATTTTATCATACTGCTAACATATCAGATATATTGGAGTTCCTTGCTGGATTGCATTTTGATCAGCACCTAAGTGATAGGGCCATTAATAGGGCTCATAGTGCTTTATCGTCCTATTTAGGACAAATTGCTGACCATGAATCTATCGGGTCTCATCCGTTAATATCCCGATATGTGAAAGGAATATATATAAAAATCTGCCCAAAGTAGAAATACAGAAGCTAGGGAGGTCAGCATAGTTCTTACTTTGCTTAGGCAATGGGCTCCAATTCTATCACTGTTTCGGAAGTTAACATTTGAAGTAATAATGCTCATGGCTTTAGTATCAGCACAAAGAGTGCAAACGTTGCAAATGTTACGTTAGACTGTATGCATGTGGCTACAGATAACATTGTCTTATATGTTTATGACTTAACCAAACAAAGCAGACCAGGAGGAGCTGGAACCAAGGTAAATTTTAAAGCATATCCTGTCGACCAAACATTGTGTGTGGTTAAGCATTGACTCAATATGTTGAAGTAGGCAAGAGTCTCCGTGGTGGTGGGACAATGCTACTTATTACACACCAAAAAACCACATAAAAGTATCAGTACAAACTGATGTTTCTAGATAGTTACATTCTAGATGGTTAAAACAAGTTTTGGGACTCAGCAGGAGTAGACATTGAGATGTTAAAAATCACTCCACCAGGGAGGTAGGTACATCCACGGCAAAGGCACAGGACGGGCCACTCGATCAAAAATTAGAGGCCGTAGGATGATGTAAAAGAAACTTTTCAAAGTTTACGAGAAACCAGTTCTCACGGTGTCAGGGTTGGACACGCAGTGTTGGGTTCTCTTTGATTGTTGCTTTGTTTTATATTATCGATTTATATCTTTGGTTATAAATCTTGCCCTATGATAAAGGGTTATTACTTTCATTCTTTTATAATGAAAATACTTATTACATAAACTGAAGCAATGTTTAAAAGATGTATTATTTACTCACTACTGTGTTGACTGAGCCAGAGTGTCATATGGAATGAATCTACGACATAAAAAACAGAGCTACAAAATCTTCACCTAGTTATTCACATGACTCCGAAGTAAAATTTTAAGATTAAACGAGAATTTACCAAGTTTGAAGTTTGATCGTTATTTTATGAGGAGTTACGATGAGTGATTACGTGCCCTCCACTCCCAACCCTCATAAAATAAATGATCATCTGGTAGTTCTAGTCTATGTTGAGCCTTACTATCTTACTCCGGCTATTGGTTTTGTGTTTTTCATGCCGCTGCTTTGAAGTATGCTGATCATGTGCCAGGCGGGACTTCTTCACGTAATCCCTCATCATAACTCCTCATAAAATAACGATCAAACTTCAAACTTGGTAAGTTCTCTTTTAATCTTAATATTAACACTGACTGAAACTAGATCAAGGTTGCAAAGCCAGCATACCATCAAGTGTCCCAATTGCGTGAAGGAACTCTCGAGATTGGCTATGATTCTGTGAAAGGCATTGTAGATAAAGAGACCCTTGTTTATCTGCTCACTGCATAGAAATAATGAAATACCAGCACATGGTATTTTACAGTTGCTAACTTCAATCGAAACAATGTTTGACGAAAGTTTTAATTTATTTTCAATAAACCTTTACAGCAATTCAAAATTATGCTGCTTTCTGTGTCTTGACTTGTTTTCGTCAACTGAAGTGGGTTCAGATTAAATTCAAACTTGAACTGTGAAAGCTAGCGATTTGTCTACTTAGTTCAGTTTATTTTATTGTCACAATTACTGAAGTACAGCGAAAAGCTTTTGTTGCGTGCTATCCAGTCAGCAGAAAGACCAGACATGATTAGTCGATCCAGTTACAGTGTATAGATACATGATAAGTGAATAACATTTAGTGCAAGGTAAAGTTAACATAGTCCGATCAAGGATAGTCCGAGGGCCATCAACGAGGTAGACAGTAGTTCAGCACTGCTCTCTGGTTGTGGTAGGATGGTTCAGTTGCCTGATAACAGCTGGGAGGAAACTGCCCCTGAATCTGGAGGTATATGTTTTCACACTTATATACTTTTTGCCTGATGGGAGAGATGGGAGCAGAGGGAGATGGGAGCAGAGGGAGTGGCCAGGGTGCGACACGTCCTTGACTATGCTGCTGGCCTTGCTGAGGCAGCGTTGTGTATAAATACAGTCAATAGAAGAGAGGTTAGCTTGTGTGATGGTCTGAGCTACATCCACAATTCGCTGCCATTTCCTACGATTTCTAGCTCCTAAAGTGGGGCTTGGATGGGGAATGATGGAAGTTGGAGAAAGCAGGAGTTGGATACAAGTTTGTAATTGAAAATGGAATGAGAAACCGTCGTTGGAACTGTGAGCATTTTTTTCAAAATGGTTGAGGGATGGGAGGAATCTCTAGAGCTGAGAAAAATAAACAGAGAGTAAAACCTCTGAGATTGTCAACATAAGAGCAGGGATCATCACAAGTTTGAGTGGGTATAGTCAGTGATTAACACAGACTGAAAATAGATCAAGGTTGCTAAACCAGCAGACAATAGGGCAACACAGGGGCGCTGCAGTAGAATTGTTGCTTTGCTATCCGAGACCCGTTGCTATCCCGACTACGGGAGCTGTCTGCACGGAGTTTGTACGTTCTCCCTGTGACCTGCATGGGTTTTCTCCGGGAGCTCCGGTTTCCTTCCACACTCCAAAAATGTACAGGTTTGTAGGCTAATTGGCTTGGTAAAATTGCAAATTGTCCCCAGTGTTTGCAGGGATTGCTAGTCGGCGCAAACTCGTTGGGTCGAAGGGCCTGTTTCTAAACTAAACTATTCATCACCAGGAACAAGCATCTTTCGGTGATGGCGTTGAATGAATGAAATTCCCTGACAAAAATGGAAGACAATGTCATCAATATTACTAAAAGTCTGATCATGACCACTTCCTGTTGTTCTGTATATTGATTTTAGAAAATGCTTGTGATTTTTGGTCCATCTTACTCAGAGCCCCCCTCTGCTACGCAGGACAAGAGGATTTTTCCCATCGATGAAAAATAGTAAGATTAAATGAGAACTTACCAGTTTGAAGTTTGATCGTTATTTTATGAGGAGTTACGATGAGGGATTACGTGAAGAAGACCCCGCCTGGCGCATGCTCGGCATACTTCAAAGCAGCGGCGTGAAAAACACAGAACCAATAGCCGGAGTAAGATAGTAAAGGCTTACGTAGACTAGAACTACCAGATGATTATTTATTTTATGAGGGTTGGGAGTGGAGGGCACGTAATCCCTCATCGTAACTCCTCATAAAATAACGATCAAACTTCAAACTGGTAAGTTCTCATTTAATCTTACTATTTTACTTCGGAGTCACGTGAGTGACTACGTGAAGATTTTGAAGCTCTATGAATTTCATGCCGTAGATCATTCCATACGACACACTGCTTGAGTTTACACAGTAGTGAGTAAATAATATATATTGCTTGAAATTATGCAATAAATATTTTAATAATAATAAAAAGAAAAGTAATAACCCCTCTATCCCTGGGGAAATTACAACAAATGATATGCAACAAAGCAAACAATTTGAACAGAACGCAACACAGCATGTGCAACCCTGGCACTGTGACAACAGGTTTATCATAAAATCTAGAAAAGTTCCTCTTTAGACCATCCTGTGGTCTCCAGAATTTGGTCGAGCGGCATGTCCTGCACCTTTGCCGTGGACATTGATACCGCCCTTGTGAAGTGAGATTTAAACACATCAGTGTCTACTCCAGTTAATCCAGAACCTGTTTATCCATCTAGAAATAGTTTGTAACTGTCACTTTTTTTATATGTTTCTTGTGGGTAACGAACATTGGTGTCTCACAATCTCGGAGATTCTTAATTCAATATATATTAAATCATATACTTAACCACAATGTTTAGTTGACAGTCTTAAATATTACATTGGTTCCAGCCTTTCTTGGCTTGCTTTGCTTGCTTAGATCATTGACATAAAACGTCATTTTATCTACAGACAACTGCATACAATGTAACCGTAACATTTGTAATGTTTGTACTCATTGTGCTGATATTAATGTCATCAGCATAACCACTTTAAATATTAACTTCTGAAAAGACAGTGACGTAATTGGAGTCCATTGCCGAAGCAATGTGAGAACTATACTGACATCCCAGATTTCTGTATATCTGGGTTTGGTAGGATTTTATTAAAATTCCTCTCATAAATCGGGATATTAACGGATGAAACCCGATAAATTGTCATTCTGAAAATTGTCCTAAATAGGAGGACAAAGCACTCTGAGCTCCATTAATGGTACTATAACTCAGGTGCAACATAGCAAGGAACTCCAATACATCCGATATGTTTGCAGTATGATAACATATATCTGACTGTATAAAAAAGATTTCCCATTCCTTATATGAAACATATATTGTTTCTTAGTGCTATATCTCCAAGCTGCAGTTATGACATCCATGGTCCTATCTGACATTCCATCAGAACCTGCAGATTAACAATTAATACGGTCATGTAATGGATGACTTCTGCTGTTACTGGATGTACCAACAATTACTGCACCTGGGATTTGTCATGAATGTCTGAATCATCATTCTGAGCACCAATGGGAACAATGGCTGTGTAGTAATGGTCCCTAGATAAGGGACATATCAGATATTAAACTGATAAGAATAGATACTACACTTGATCTTAGCCAAAAGGCAGAGAAGCAAAACCAGTTTGGAACCACCAAATGCATGCGGCGGAGACTTGCTCTATTTTGGTGACATTGCCTAATCAGGCAAAAATGACGAAAACATAAAACACTATACTTCCCCAATGTAGCGAGAATCCATCCACAGCTAATGCTCCTGGGTCTGGCTCCCATGAGACACATTTAGATCACTGGAGATTTAATCCAGACATAACAGATCAACATTTGGTACTCGCTGTCTGACAATCTTTTTAAAACTTTTTGAATTTTAACATTCATTCTGTATTGTCATTGAACTTTCGTGATCTGTTGTCTTACCACAATATTGTCTTCTCCCACAGCTGTGGTATTGTCTACTCGTAATTGAACATGTATTTGGAGAATTAAATTGTCTTGGACAGTCCATCGACCACCACAACTGGTGTCGCTGTCCTTGGCTCCCCATCCGAGAGCACTCCCATCAGCCTGTAATACCACTGAAGACTACTGAACAAGCACATTTTTACTTCTAGTAACTTGTGCAACATTGAGAATCCATCATTGCAATTCAGCTCAACCTTTTTAGTTGGTAACTGCATGGACCTAATCAATGACCTGCACGCTTTTTACGCTTATTCTCTGGTCTTTGCAGACGTTGATCACTTTACTTTACCACTATCACTTTACCAGTATCTGTAGCTACTTCTTGGATGATGGGATAATGTTTTTTACCAAGACAAGTACAGGCATTTGTAACATCCCCAACCTTAATTGTTGGTAAAGTTACTGACATATCAACTGTATTAATGACAAATCCCAAATAATCAATTGTTTGGGATGCCTGTAACTTACATGTTGTTTGGATGTACAGAACCTTAGCCTCTCAATAGGCTTATGGTTGCTGAACCCAGTTCTTCAGCTGTCTCCCATTTACAATTAACATATCCTCTAGATAAGTCATTACAATGTGATTCTGAGCCCTCATTAACACCAGTGCTGGTTTCAATAATTGTGTGAGCAATCTGAGGGCTGAATTTAACTCATTGGGCAATTCCTTCAGCTGACCCATCCAATTAATTTAAGTACCTGAATAATAAGGCATCTTTTTAGGTCTAATAATAGCCATATAGCAGCCTTGCGATAACAACTTTGTTACAGTGTTGAAGTGTACTTTTTTTTTTTTAATGCCTATACTGAACTATAAATTTAAGTTTGTGAGCCCCAGAATGACTCTATATTATCTCTACCTGATGAGTTCCTGGTACATTCAAACACCAAGCTGATCAGATTTAATGCAGAATTACAAAACAATTGTAATCTTACAACCAACCAGAGGTTGTTTCCCAGAAATTCCATGTGTGATGCAATGATGTTTCTGTACTTCCGTAAATGAACCCGAAGATCTCCTTCTCTTAATATAGGGGGTTCATATTCAACCTGTTTGTTTTCTCAAAGCAGGGATGAGAAGTTTTATAAGGCAAATATCCTTAATTGTTTGGGCAGTTTTTCATCAATCATAAATCTGGTTATAGCTTGCCCACATAATCCTGCATTTTTTGGGTATAATGTTAGCCAAATGGCAATTTTCATCATACAATTGGGTTCAAATATGCATTGCAGAGTAAAGCAAGCATGTCTTAAAAGTATTGGACATTATCGACCCATGTATGTCTTCCCCAAATGCAGTGATGCCAACTGAATATCAGCTAGAGGACATGCTGGAACACATTTCCTGTCCTCGCATCTTTACACTCATGGGTGCCCAATTACTGAGTTACTGTTGGCACCCTGAGCGAGGCACAATAGACAGGTGTTTTATATATTTTTTACTGTTTCAGTCATAACAGTTTCTTGGAGTAGGTGAGAAACCAAATAATGTTGGCCGCCAGGTTCATCCATAGCCTCACCAGTCCATACCGATATAGCAAAACTTGGTGCTACATCGGGAACACCTGGAGCGTTTCTATTGTGCTCTGGTGTATACCCATAAGTAGGGACACCAGCTTCAGGGTCAGTTTCATCCTGCCCTGATACTCCTGAGTCTTTGCTCTCGGAGACTTCATCCAGACCTAAACAAGGCACTGGTGAATGAGATTCTCATTTTTCATAGGCACCATACTCTGTGTACAGAAACTCCTTTCGGAGCCTGCCTTAGAATCTCATGGGCCTTAAAACCCTTGATGGTTTAGAATTTTGAGCATTTTATCTTGCTCTAAATACTTCATCCAGACCTATGCAAGGCACTGGTGAATGAGATTCTCATTTTTTATAGGCACCGTACTCAGTGTATGGAAACTCCTTTGGAGCCTGCCTTAGAATCTCATGGATCTTTAGAACCCTTGACTGATTAGAATTTGGAGCATTTTATCTTGCTCTCGGGATCTCATCCAGACCTAACCAAGGTACTGGAGAATCAGAATCCCATTTTCATAGGCACCATACTCAGCTTATGGAAACTCCTTTGGAGCCTGCCTTACAGGAAGACGTACCTGGGTCAAGAACCCTTGACTAAGTCAAGTGTGGAGCATTTTCTCCATTTCCAGCCTCCCCCACATTCCTGTCCTCCCTTGGAGGAGAGTTATTTCTTTAC
This sequence comes from Okamejei kenojei, assembly GCA_035221665.1. Taxonomy (NCBI): domain Eukaryota; kingdom Metazoa; phylum Chordata; class Chondrichthyes; order Rajiformes; family Rajidae; genus Okamejei; species Okamejei kenojei. Next base: position 41,357,736 of record CM069150.1, read on the forward strand.
TGTTTTGTATTTGCATAAACCATATATGTTTAAAATTGTAATTCTGACAGGCACATTCTGCTTGCAGAATATTTGTATTAACCTCAGTATCACACCGGGTTATATACATTTCCATAAAGAAAACTGCATCAGGTAACATATACTCAGAGCAGACTTTATTTTACACTTACTGGTTATTTGGAGCCGGCATTTAGCGCAGCCGTTATCTCCAAACCCGATCTAAATAGCGGGAGCCGGCTTTTAAAGCAGCCCTTATCTCCCGATCCGATCTAAATCGGAAACTGCTGTTCCAGCGCCGTCTATTCAATTGCGGCAGTTTAAAAATACATTCACACTAGTTGGCTCTGTATTTCGAGCCAGAGTTAGAGTTATTTTTTTAAATTCAAAATACATCAGCACGCTAGCTGGCTCTGCAGACTTACAGAGTTTAAACCCACTAGCAAGAAAGTTCAACAGCGACTTACCTGCGGGTTAAACTTACACTGGTGGGAACTGCGCTCTCCACCCTGTCGGAGCTTCACTTGCGTCGACGTAATGCAGAGCATGCGCCAGGCGGGGTCTTCTTCACGTAGTCACTCACGTGACTCCGAAGTAAAATAAGAGTTATTAGTGTTTTAAAAATGTTGAGATTATCTCTGTCAATCATGCCATGAAGGCCATGCCCCTTCTGATGGGAGGGACTATAAAACCCAGAAGTGTGGGCATGGCTCCGTCTCTGCAAGATGGAGGAGGGAGAGGTCACAACTCGCTGTCTTTAGTGGCCTTGCACCCTGCTTGAAATGGAATTTCAAAGAATAGCCGTGAGTCAACTGCCAGCCCTCCAACCGTGAGTGAGCCGCCAGCACAACAGGCTTGAGTGACTGAGCCTTCAGTCCAAGAATCCATTTGAACCACAATGGCCATACTAGCCCTCTGGAAACCAGTCCCTTCAGCCCACAACACCCATACTAGTGCTCCAGAAAGCTCCCCACCCCCCACCCCACCCCCACCACCAATATTGGAATTGGTGGAGAGCTGGAATATTACGTTGGGGGACCAGCCCTCCCATGTGATGCTGGGACCCAATGGGTCCCACTAAGTCTAGTTACAACTAAATGTTAAAGAAGTCTTAGATTACAAAGAAAATATCAGCTGATGATTTCAAATAGGTTTTGGGAACATTGCATGTTACGTTATTTGTTGTGGATTTCTATTACACTGGATGCAATGTTTTATAAAAGTTTTAATAAACTTTTAAAATAATTCAGAATTGTGCTGCTTTCCAAGTCTTTTTAATTTAGTGTGGTTTAGTTTACAGATACATCGCAGAAACAGGCCCTTCGGCCTACTGAGTCCACACCGACCAGCAATCCCCACACATCAACACTGCCCTACACACACCAGGGACTTGCCAACATTTTCTACATTTTTTTATTGAAGGAAAATATCTTGTGTTTTCTATATTGTCTTTAAATATTAGTGCAGTTTAAATTCACTTAGTTGATTGGTAGGATGACAGGGTTCTCATAAGGACATAAGAAACAGGAGCAGAATTAGGCCACTCGGCCCATCAAGTCTACTCCACCATTCAATCATGGCTGGTCTATCTCTCCCTCCTAACCCCATTCGTCTGCCTTCTCCCCATAACCCCCGACACCTGTACTAATCAAGAATCTATCAATCTCTGTTTGTAAAATATCCATGGCTTGGCCTCTAAGGCCTTCAGTGGTAAAGAATTCCACAGAATACCACCTTCTGACCAAATAAATTACTTCTCATCTCTTTCCAAAAGGAACGTCCTTTAATTCTGAGGCTATGACCTGTAGTCCTGAACACTCCCACTTGTGGAAACATCCTCTCCACATCCACTATATAAGCCTTTCACTACTGGTGCATTTCAATGAGGTCCCCCCTCATTCTTCTGAACTCCAGCAAGTACAGGCCCAGAGCCATCAAATGCTTATCATAAGTTAAACCACTCATTTCTGAGATTGTTCTTGTAAACCTATGGAGGAGGGTTTGAGTAAGATTTACCTCTATCCAATGAAGTTTTAAAGATACTCACAGACATTAAAGGCTCGGTGCATATTCTACATTGAATCAGACATTTCAATCTTGAAACAAGAAGCATTTTTATTTGTTGAATACAAAATGGAATGCATTACATCAGAGATCACCGTATAATTGAGTTGAAGAAGCTACTCAGGGCTCACAGCCGGTCTTCTGGCAAATGGTGGTCCGAATTACAAGAGTGCACTTGAAACCTCTTCCCATGGAAAAAATGTGGCGCCCAGGCCGGATGAGACTCTGCGGCCAATTGGCAGGTTGAATTAGCCCCCGTGGCCGGGATCTGGAACTCTGGCCCGGCCGGAGCCAGCAGATCCATTCCCACAGCCGACTTCCCCAGCCAACTTTGCGGGCCAGTATCTCGGTGCCAGTGCAGCCTAGGTGGACTATTGGGACTCCTCTCGGAGGCAGTGACCTCCACTGGTCTGACAAAGGCGTAAACCTGGAAAAGGCTCTGGAACCAAGGGGAGAGAAAAAAAAGTGGTGGATCTGTACAAAAGAAAAGATAATAATTGGAACCCAATTTTGGCAGTCGTTACCATCCACATTTTTGGATAACAACTTGAAAAATAAATATTAGTAGTGCAAATTAAAGTCTCAGGAAAGTATGAATGTAGTTTAGATATTTAGCCTCAATCCTTGTGATGAACCAAACTGAAAGAACAGTGCCTTTTGCTGGGATCAGCTACACTTTCAGTTGCATCTGTTCTTCATTGGACACAAAGAAAAAAGTGTTAACTCCAATGTTCCAAACGTCAACGACACCAGAAAGATTTTTTTTTTAAAAAGTGCTCATTGCATTTCTGGGTTTCATTGAGTTCAGAGATTCACAAACTGTTAAGATGTAGCGCTCAAAGAAATAATCTTTGCAGCTTTTATACAACTTATTTAAAATATCTAGTCCATCCTGTCGCAATTTTACCTCGTGTACTCTGGATTGGTTAATAGTATTTCCATTGCAATGATTTTGTTATTCAGTAAATTATCTCAGATCTTTCCTGGAAAATAGGTTAACCCTGTACATTTGTTTCAAAATGGAATTAAATACACCTGAAAAACTATGAATCAAATTACATATCAGGTTACATTGTAAAACATCATAAACCAAGCTATGAAGTACCACTCTGATGTGAACCAATATTCCTCATCTATTACTCAGCTTTTCCCTTGTTTTGAACTATAGTTTGGCAGGCGATAAGCATATTTTGTCCCTTGTAAGACAAACTTTGATCAGATATCAATGTCAGACGTTTATAGGCTGATTGGAGAAGACAAAGTTTGATTATATTCCCATCCCACTATAATCCACACATGCTTCAGGAAAGGACTGCTGTATAGCAATTGAGTTTAGTTTAGAGATACAGTGTTGGGCCAGGCTCTTTGGCCGACCGAGTTCGCACCGACCAGCGATCTCCGCACACTAACACCATCCTACACACATTCGGGACAACTTACAATTTTACCAAAGCCAATTAAACTACAAGCCTGTATGTATTTGGTGTGTGGGAGGAAACCAGTGCATGCGGAGATAAACCCACGCAGGTCAAGGGGAGAACGTACAAACTCCGTACAGACAGCACTTGTAGTCAGGGTTGAACCCGGGTCTCTACCGTTGCGCCACCGTGACACCCTTGGGGGGGGGGGGGGGGGGGGGAGATTATTGTGCTCCTATCAATATTCCAGTAATGGTTAGCCAACTGAACAAATGTAACATCAAATACAGATCTTTTCCAACCTGGACTTTTGAATCGGTCATCATGAAGATTCTTTTTAAAATGTAGGAACAAAAAAAAAAAAAACTAGTGGGTGGGAGGAAAAACTTATTTCTAAACTGGTGACAGCCATTATGATGCAGTTGGACATATTGCAATGACGTTCTCAATGCATGCACAATAACACATACAAAAAGGTACAGAAATCCACAAAGTACAAGGTATTTGAAGTGAAAAAAAATAACAAAAATATCAAACGGTAATTATCTTCAGGTGTGGTGTTACTTGTAAAAGTTGGAGTTCCACAGATCCGATTACACCTTTACTTGACATTTCTGATGAAACGCGATTTTATACCCAGTCTAATAAGGAGTGTTTTATGTGACATTCTTTATGTGATATCCTTTTGCCTTGGTGGTCTGTGAATGTTCCTGATCACACATTTGACCATCCATTCAATGCCATCATTTACACCTTGCCTAGAAGACAAAAAATGGTTTAGTCTAACAAAATTGTAAATGGACATCAATGGGATACCTTCAATTGAGAAAATTACAAGAAACTGAGGCATTTTGTTTATGACATTCTATTCAAATTATTTTTTTTAAAGCATTAAAATTGAAGTTAAATAACTCCGGCACCTCTCAAATCTCTTACAGTATATTTAATTTTGATATAGCGCAAAGCGATTTCGACACCAGCTGCCTTGGAGCTCGTCGTTGGTTCTTTTTTCTTAACTTGCCATTCAGACAAATTTGAAAATAGGTTTAAATATAACTACTCTGAACCAGCACAAACAACAGAACAATTCTTTCAAAACAATAGGATAGGAAATGTTCCTACGTATATTTAGGAGCAGTTTTAATTGTGACAATTTAAAATGAGGTGAATAACAAAATAAACTATTTTAGTTAAGTGCTTAATTTGTGATTCTAAGTCACTGCTGTGTCCAATAATTTCAGAAGCTGGTGGAGAGATGTCCAGATGACACTGTTCAAGGGCAAAGAGAGTTTACTAAGTGTGACCAGAAGTGTCCATACAAGGTAAAGCAACTGGCCCTATAACACTGGAAATTCTTGTGCAATGTGCAAAAAATATTAAAATCTCTCATTCTTAAATAATTCAATCTAATACTTAACAGGTGTGTATTATTGATTTCTCTGCTTGAAGTTACCTCTTTTTATGGACTTAATGCATTCCATTCATTTATCACCTATTCCTTTTCTCCAGAGATGCCGCCTAACCCACTGACTCAATCCAGCATTTTGTCTGAAGAAGGGTCTAGAGAACGAAAAGTCACCCATTTCTTCTCTCCAAGCTGCCGGTCCTGCCGAGTTACTCCAGCATTTTGTGTCTATCTTCGGTTTATACCAGCATCTGCAGTTCCTTCCTCCAAATTTTGGCATCGTATTTGGCATGGACACTGTCGGTTGCAGGGCCTGTTTCACTGTTGCATGCTCCAAGTAGACCCGTTTCATTATATTTCTATCACAATCTGCCCTCATGCCTTTCAACTCAACATGATCCATCTCATATGAATCTACACACTTCATATAGTGAGGGCAAGCACTAATGTCCTCAATCTCAATTTCATATTTTGTCATGAATGAAGACTTACCCCGTAAGGGCAGAACATGGCTGCACCAAACAGTCTCTCTTCCCTATTTTTGGAGCACAGTCACTGAAAGCCGTCTTAATATCTCCAACCGAGAGACAGGTCTACCAGTCATAGGGAAGAACAAAAACATTAATGATAATCTAAGCGAGCTCACTCTGCCAAGGAAAAAAACAGTAAGAATCGCAGAGTTAAATCCATATAGAGCGGAAAAAATCTGTACCATGCCAAAGTCAATTATAAACTAACAAATTAAAAGATTGAACAAATTCCAATTTTAATATTTACTAGATCAAGTGGGACCCGTTGGGCCCCGTTCCCCCAACACATATTCCACCACTCACTCATAGCCCCAACTGCGCAGGAACAGCTTATTTCCCCTCATCCCCCCAACACTCCCTCCCCTCCTCTTCACCCTCTTCTCTCCCCTCTCCTCCTCCTCATCCACTCCCTCCCTCACCTCTCCCTCCCTCTCCTTTCCCCTACCCTCAGTCATCCTCCCTCCGTAACCCCTCTCCCCTCCCTCTATCTACCTGCTCCTACACTCCTCACCTATCCATTATCCCACTACACCACTAAACACAATGTTTAAATAACATTTCTCCTCCTCCCCTCCCTCTCTTTACAACCATGTAACAAATCTCTCATTGAACTGGGTAGAAGACTGTTGACGGGCAGTTTATGTAAATGAGATCCCATTGTGACCTTATATGCTGCTAACTGCCAATGGAACACTGTTGACAGGCAGTTTATGTAAATAAGATCCCATTGTGACGTCATAGCTGCTAACTGCTAGTGAAGACGGAAGACAATTCTCTCAAGTGCGATTTAAAAAAATGTAAATAACTTATAAAATATAACATCAATCTGAACAAAACTTGATACATTACACACAAAGATAATGGTGAGTAAGGTGGTCCAAAAATTATAGCACTATTGTGTACCGTTTTGGCATAATTCAGGGCGACTACGCTCACACAGACAGACTCACAAACAAACAGGATGAGAGTTTTAGTAATATCTAGACCCACTTAAAATGAAAAAAAAAAATTACATTCATTAGAAAGATGGCAAAAAACACATTCATGATCAAATTGGTTCAGTTCATGATGTGCAAAAAAACATTTGCTTGCAAATATACTGCTCCCCAATACGGTGAGGGAGCAAGTCATTTAATTCAAATGCAAGCATTCTCTGCTACTTAGGTTTAAATTTATTATTGTCACATGTACCGAGGTACAGTGAAAAGACTCGTTTTGCATGCTGTCCAATCAGATCAGATAATACTATACACAAATACAACCAGGTCAAACTGGTACAATGGATAGAGCAAAGGGAATGATACAGAGTGCAAATATAGTTCTCAGCATTGTAGCGCAGTTGCATAAACAAAGTCCAGTGTCCACAAGGGGGAAGAGGGGAAATCAAACAGTACACTAGCTTATTGAAGAACTATTCAGAAGCCTGATCTCAGAAGGGAAGACGTTCTTCCCGAGTCTGGTGGTGCTCGCTTACTTATTTAAATTGATGAGTGATGATACATTGTCTACCAGTGTACATCCCTTCACCTCAAGTTCCTGTGGTATCTCGGAAAGAACTGCAGATGCTGGTATAAATCGAAGGTTGGCACAAAATGCTGGAGTAACAGCGGGACAGGCAGCATCTCTGAAGAGAAGGAATGGGTGACGGTTCTGGTCAAGATCCTTTTCTGCTGCTCAATGCAAAGCCATATAGACCACGAGTCCTGTGGCTTGGTTTTGGCAATGCTTAATCATTAATCCTTTGTCAAACCATCAGTGCACCAGTCAGCCTCCGAGGGTAGAGTAAGAGGAAGTGGTGGAAAGGAAACCCATTTCCATGTCCTCCAAAGACTTAGTTTAGTTTAGTGATACAGCACGGAATCAGACCTTTTGGCCCACCAGGTCCGCACTGACCAGTGATCCATGCACATTAACACTATCCTGCACCCATTAGGGACAATTCAATACTTATACCAAGCCAATTAACCTACAAACTTGTGCATCTTTGGAGTGTGGGAGGAAACCGAAGATCGCGGTGAAAACTCACGTAGGTCACAGGGAGAACGTACAAACTCCGTACAGACAAGCATCCGTAGTCAAGATCAAACCCAGGTATCTGGTGCTGTAAGGCAGTAGCTCTACCGCTGCGCCACTGTGCTGCCCTCATGTTGCCGGATCTACCGAGTTACTCCAGCACTTTGTGTTCTACTCGGGACTTTAGCATTTGCAGTTCCTTTGGTCTTTGTTGCTTACCCATCTAACACCTGAAACAGAACTACTTGGGGTGATGAGTCAGAACTGTCAACATTATTGGCAACAAGATTGAGCAATTTGATGAGACGAAACTTGGGAATATAAACAGAATTAAATTACGCATAGTTATCCATCAAAAAATGCAGAAGCATGAAAGAATAATGGAATTCTTTGTTCCTGTATGTTGGATGAGAATAATTCTCCAAACACACTCTGGTCAGATAATTCAAGAGTCTTAACAGGTCTACATGAAGCTGGGTATTTAAAACAAAAATTACTACTTCAACAAAATTGCATGGCATAATTAATTAAAATAAAATGCAACTAATTATGACAATAGGAAAAATACCTCGATGTCCTGTTTGTTAGCCAAGACCAACAATGGAACTCCGTCTAGCACCTCACTTGTGATCATTTTCTCTGTGGTAACAAAACGTTAAAGGCATTTAGAGAAGTGAAATTTTGTAAAAATCTCAGCATATTTCCAGGATCTCAAGTTGTGGTACTAAAATTTCTAAAACAAGAAAAGGAGATGTTATGGCATACATAAGACACAGGTGCAAAATTAGGCCATCCAACCCATAAAGGCAGAGTTGCTGCCTTACTGCGCTAAAGACCAGAGTTCAATCCTGACTATGGGTGGTGCCTGTACGGAGTTTGTATGTTCTCCCCGCAACCGAGTGGGGTTTCTCCGGGTGCTCTGGTTTCCTCCCAAATTCCAAAGGCTTCGGTAAAGATTGTAAATTGGCCCCAGTGTGTGGGATAGTGCTAGTGTAGGGGATTGCTGATTAGTGCAGATTCAGTGGACCAAAGATCCTGTATCCGAGCAGTATCTCTGAACTAAAGTCTGCTGCGCCATTTAATCAAGGGCGATCTATCTTTTACCCATCTCAACCTCATTTTCTCCTGCCTTATACCCGCATCCTTTGCCAAGCTTACTAAACAAGAACTCCAATCTCTGCTGTAAAAACCCAAACACTCCATCCACCTATGATGCCATTTCAAGAACTATGGACTTGTACTCCTCAGCCCAATACTCCCTTTGGCCCTACTATTCACTGTAAAAGCCCTCCCCTGGTTTGACGTCTAGAAATGCAATACCTTGCGCACTTACCCTAATTGGAGTACAAAATTGACACTTTGCAGATTTAACAGAGGCAACGTCCTAGAAAGTGTGATACCTGTGATGAAGGACCTGCCTTCAAAAAGTAAATATTATCTTGGCTGAGGAAGCAGAATACGTCGCAATCTACTAGCAGCTCAAAAACTGACAAGCCATTGAAGTGAACCGTTGGCATAGTCAACGGACTAAACCTGACTATTTCTGACTTTCAAACATTAATGACCATTCCAATCCTTCAATTTAAAAAAAAACTCATCAATACACTTGAATAAAAGTCATCAAAAAAACATTGTAGATGTTTCTGCCTATTTAAATACATGAAAATACTCAATAGCACATAGAAAATGGTACAGGTCCTTCAGCTTATGACTGTGCTGAACATTATGCTAAATTAAATTCATCTCTTCAGCCTAATGTGATCCATATCCCTTCATCTGCTGAATATTCAAAATTTAAAAATCCCTCAAACACCACTATCCTATCTGCTTCCACCACTTTCCCTGGCACCAACCACTATTTAAAAAAAAACATTACCCCGCCCACCTCCTTTAACTGTCCCCCTGACCTTAAAGCTAAGCCCTGTAGTCTTTGACATTTCCACCCTGGGAAACAGGTCTTGACTGTCTATATGCCTCTCATCATTTAAAACGTTCCTAACAAGTCCACTCAGCCTCCAACACTCTGGTGAAACAAATATCCAAGGTTGTCCAATCTCCCCTTGAAGCTAATACACTTTTATCCAAGCAGCATCCTGGTAAACATGTTCTGCCCCTTGTCTAAAGCATCTATATCGTTCCTGTAATGCTGTGACCAAAATTATACATAATTCTCCGAAAGCAAACTAAGCAACAGTTTTATAAAAAATGCAACATGACTTCCTGACTCTTGTATTCAACGCCCCAATTGATGAAGGCAAGCATACTATCTACTTTATAGCACTTTCTATTTGTGTTGCTACTTTCATGGAGCTACATATTGACTTACACCCCAAGATCCCTATGTACGTGAATGCTGAGCAAGGTCTTGCCTTTAACTGTATACCTTTCCCTTACGTTTGACCTTCCAAAGTGCAACACTTCTCTTGCTCGGATTAAACTCCATCTGCCACTTCCCTAATTGATGGGAAGAAGGGCATCAAAAGAATACTGCTAAAACCCACACTTTGGCATGGGATTTTCCCTGGCACATTCCCCAATGCCAGTGTTAGATAATGACCAAACCTTCATACAAAGCTACTAATATTAGAGCACAGTCAGGATGTGGCGTGTAATTAGAGTATTAATAATTTCGCATACATTTGTAGGAATATAGAACTTACTGGCATTTGAATGGGGGTGAGGGGGAGGGGGGCAACTAATGAACCATTTTGGTGGAAATCTGACACCACAGTAATTCTTCAGTTCACCAAAATGTTTCATACATTCACATTGTGCACAGCACAAATAGAAATATAGAATCATTAAAAGATGTTTACTTGCAATTGAGCAACAGTTTTCATTGTCTTGTACTTACCAAAAGCTATTTTTGATTCTGATAATCTTTCTTCATCAGTTGAATCAATGACATATATTACACCATGGCATTCTGCGTAATACTAAGAAAGAGAGAGCAGGTCATAATAGTGCAGAGTTTGCTGACAGTATATAGATAACTGATCTTTGTAACCATTGTATTAATTATTCTTTGACATTGCTCAAAATGGTTTGCAAAAACCACCTTACAATATTTATAAAATTCATGTTTTGGATTAGAGTAATATAGAAATCAGTGTACATTCCTATGCCATATTTACACAGTGGCGAAGTGGCAGACTTGTTGCCTTACAGTGTCAGAGACCCGGTTCAATCCTGACTATGAGTGCTGTCTGCATGGAGTTTGTACATTCTCCATGTGACCGTGTGGGTTTTCTCAGGTTGCTCCAGTTTCCTCCCACATTGAAAAGACATGGTTAATTGGCTTCTGTAAATTGGCCCTAGTGTGCAGGATAGAACTAGTTACGGGGTAAATCGCTGGTCAGTGAGGACTTGATGGGCAGAAGAGCCCGTTTCCACATCATATCTCTAAAATCTAAACTATTTCTGTATTAGTTAAAATCGAAGCAAATACTGACAAAAGGTTTTTACAATGTTCCATCCTGGACCCCAATTCACTTTGTGTAGGAAGGAACTGCAGATGCTGGTTTAAATTGAAGATTGACACAAAATACTGGAGTAACTCAGCAGGACAGGCAGCATCTCTGGAGAGTATCTCTGGTGATCCCCTCCAGAGATGCTGCCTGTCCCGCTGTTATTCCAGCATCTTGTGTCTATCCCCAATTCACTTTGATATTTTTTATTTCCCTCCCCGCCCCCTAAAACTACGCAATGATAAATGTCATACCATAGTCAAAGTGAAGGATATTTTCCATTAATAAAAAAGGCTTCATTGTGATCATTGGCATGCATTTAAATCGATTGATTGGAAGATACAGCGTGGAAACAGGCCCTTCGGCCCACTGAGTCTATGTTGAACATAGATCACCCATTCACACTCGTTCTATATTATCCCGCTTTAACATCCACGCCCGACACACACGGGGCATTTTACAGAGGCCAACTAACATTCATGTTTTTGGCAGCATCTCTGGAGAGGAGTGGGTGACGCTTCTTCAGACTGGTTATGGACAAGGGAAACGAGATATATAGACGATGATGTGGAGAGATAACGAATAATGAATAAAAGATATGCAAAAAAAAAACAACAGGCCATTGTAAGCTGTTTGTAGGGATGAAAAGAGAAGGTAGCGCGACTTGGGTGGGGGAGGGATAGAGAGAGTGGGAATGCCAGGGCTACCTGAAGTGAGAGGAATCAATATTCATACCACTGGGCTGCAAGCTGCCCAAGTGAAATACGAGATGCTGTTCCTCCATTTTGCATTTAGCTTCACTCTGGCAATGGAGTAGACCGGTCTGACCCGACAATGGAGGACAGAAAGGTCTGTGTAGGAATGGGAAAGAGAATTGAAGTGTCCAGCAACCGGGAGATCAGGTTGGTTCAGGCTGGCTGAGCCAACGTGTTCTCCGAAATGATCACCCAGTCGACGTTTGGTCTCGCCGATGTATAATGCCTCTGTCCCACTTAGGAAACCTGAATGGAAACCTCTGGAGACTTTATGCCCCACCCAAGGTTTCCGTGCGGTTCCCGGAGGTTTTTGTCAGTCTTCCTAATGGTCGAAAGTGGTTTCCACTTCTTCTGTGTTCCAGCGAAGAAGCGGAAACCACTTTCGACTGACAAAAACCTCCGGGAACCTCCGAAAACCACACGGAAACCTTGGGTGGGGCGCAAAGTCTCCAGAGGTTTCCGTTCGGGTTTCCTAAGTGGGACAGGGGCATTAGAGTCCACATCTTGAACAACGGATATAGTAGATGAGGTTGGAGGAGGTGCAAGCAAACCTCTGCTTAACCTGAGCAGACTGTCGAGGTCCCTGGACAGAGTCGAGGGAGGAGGTATAGCGACAGGTGTTGCATCTTCTGGGTCTTCTGCAGTTGCTGGGGAAGGTACTTGGGGAGGGGGTGGTTTGGGTGGGAAGGGGCGAGTTAACCAGGGAGTTGCGGAGGGAACGGTCCCTGCGGAAGGCGGAAATGGGTGGAGATGGGAAAATGTGGCTAGTGGTGGGATCCCGTTGGAGGTGGTAAAACTTTGAGAGGATTACATGTTGTAGGCGGAAATTTTGGCATTTAACATCATTACGTTTTTGCATATCTTTCATTCATTGTTCTTTATCTCTCCACATCATCGTCGATATATCTCGCGTTTCCCTTATTCCAAACCAGTTTAAAGAAAGGTCTCGACCTGAAACATCACCCATTCCTTCTCTCCAGAATTGCTGCCTGTCCCGCTGAGTTATTCCAGCTTTGTGTCTATCTTCAACATATTTATTTTCCTGTGCTAGTGGATACAAGGGAACAGTGACCTCTTTTGTTCAAACCAAGCAACTGTATACAAATTGGTAGAAGTATTGACATTTAAAAAACAAAAAAAATCTGTCCAGCATATTTTCTTTCGAGGAAACACTCCAGGAACCACTGAAGTAAATAAAGTCCCATAACTTCAACAGAGAACACGGAAGAGTACAGCATAGGAACAAGCCCTTCAGCCCACAATGTCCATGCCCAACACTAATATCCTTTGAATACATGCGATCCATATCCATGTGCTTCCCCATCCAAAGGCCTCCTAAATGCAGATATCATATTTGTGAATGCCAATATAGTAACTGACGTCCAAAATACGTCCTACCTGCAGTTATTACCAAATCGCACCAAGATGGAAGGACTACCCATGCAGTTCTCCAGCAGTAACACGTAAAACTCTGCCCATTAACACTGCGCTGGGTTCGACTTGGCACAGGAACTGCACAGTTTTGGCGACTCGAGTCATTTCAGTGGAGAGGAATGACTCCAAAGAGAAATGGATTAATTTATTGTTATTTACATTTATTTAGTTAATAATGAGAGTTTTAATAATAATTAGAGTTTAAAATGAAATGCATTTTAGCTGTTTTCAGTTCTTTTCGAAAATTGAGTATTAAAAGCTCATCTTTTCTATGACACGATTAACCTCTAATAGATTTTGAATGTCTCGTAATAATACCCGCCCACATTTTTTTACATTCACAAGGATGCCTTGCTTAGTTGGCAATGAAAGCAATTCCATAGGCATGGATTGACCAAAGGCACGTCAATGTCACACCGAGCAACTTCATACAAATGGTCGGAAGTATTTACTTTTGATCAAAAATATATAGCAAAGACTTTTTGGTTATTTCAAGAAGGGTGGACTGAAAAACTAAAACACTCACAACCCCATGTACTACCATGCACAAAGCGCTAACACAAGCCCATGTAGCTCAAGGCTTATTGGATACAGTAAACCACAAGTTGAATGCACATGGACCCCATGGCTAAAATTGTAGAAGCTGTCAAATAACATTAGGAGGCATTCTTTCTCTTGTTGTAACATGCCGACCATTTGGCCCATTGATATCATGCCAGCTCCCATAAGAGCAATCCCGTTCCTTCTCCTATTTCCATCTAATCCGGCAATGTATTCTCTTTTACATGCCTTGAACTCCTCATTGATTCATTTGTCACTTATCCATGCTTAGGGTAATATACATTTGGGCCAATTAAACTACAGGTCCAGCTTTGGGATATGAGAGGAAACCAGAGAAATCACAATGTCACAGGCATAAATTGTTCTTGTACTATGCATTATTTTATAGTGAATCACACATACAAGCCATCCCACAAACACTCTGTTGGGTCATCTCACAGATTTAATTTTTTCCAGAGAAAAAGGACCGTCAGCTCATTTAATTTTTTCCTGATTGTTACTTTAGTTCTGGTACCATCTTCAGTCTGGAGAAGGGTCTCGACCCAAAACGTCACCCATTCCTTCTCTCCAGAGATGCTGCCTGTCCCGCTGAATTACTCCAGCATTTTATGTCTACCTACCATTTTCACAAGGTACTTCTGTAATTTCTCTGGTCTGTCCATATCCTTTTTAATATGTGGATAGCAGAACTGTGTACAACTCTTCGATTTGGATCAAAGGTTTGGTGCAAGATAAATATCTCTAGAAATAAGCTGCGATTAAATGTTTTTAATTACTTCATTAAACATCAGGGAGATATTAGCCAAAGGATGCCAAATGTGTTATACCTATTCAAATAACATTTGATGATAAATAAATTGTTCTCCCATACATGGCCTTGTGACAAAAGTTATCATCAAATTTATATGCTTCACTGTGCAAAACATCAGGTCCTAATTTTACACAAATCCTCGAAAGGTTTGGCTTAAGATCATTAATATTGGCTCCAAGTTAGAAAGTAAAAAGAATTCAGACAGGATTCCAGTAACTATGGTTTCAAGTAACCACTGCTGGGATTTGTCTCATATGGATGTTGGATAAGAACGCGAGCAAGTTTGATTGTAACAACATCCACATCTGGAATCTATCAACATTACACATCTGGTTGTCTACACAGAATGATCACCTAATACTTGATAGCTATTTAACATTTATTAATTAATCACGGTAAAGCCATACATGCCTGTGGAGGCCAAGTCCTTGGGTATTTTTAAAGCAGAGATTCACAGGCTCTTGATTAGTAATGGTGTTAAAGGTTATGAAGCAAAGGCAAGAGAATGGGGCCAGATGGGGCAAGAGAAAGATAGACCAGCCATGATTGAATGGCCTAATTCTGCACGGAAACAGGCCATTCGGCCCACTGAGACTACGCCGTCCAGCTGTCCCTGCACACTGACACTATTCTACGCACACTAGGTCAAATTTACAATTTTACCTAAGCCAATTAGTCTACAAACCTGTATGTCTTTGGAGTATGGGAGGAAACCAGAGCACCCGGAGAAAACCCACGCAGGCACAAGGAGAACGTACAAACTCCATACAGGCAGCACCCTTGGTCGGGATCAAATCTGGGTCTCAGGCATAACAAGGCAGCAACTCTACCACTGTGCCACCGTGCCACCCAAAGCAACTTAAGACAGCAATTTGAACAGTCTGCTTTCCAGCATGTTTAATTTTCTGCCTAGAACAAAATCATTATCATATTTTAAAAAAGAAAAAATTAATACCTTATCCCATAATGACTGGAGTTCTTCTTGTCCTCCAAGATCCCAAAACATGAGGCGTGCTGAGCCAACATCAATGGTACCAACTTTAAGTAACAAAAATTAAACTGTTTTATGGTTATAAACCAGTACGTACTGAAATAAACACCACAAAGATGACTTCAATAAAATTAAAACTAGAATTGGCTGTTGCTATTATATTGCACTCGAGTGGTACTGAATTCCGCTGAATTTCTTTGACAAGAACCCTCATCATATTAAAACAATTTTTCTTTGAAAGTGTACATTTTGAACTTTGTTTCTTCTGTATTTCAGCCAAAATTCTAAGCCATATGTTTCAAACTCTAAACATAGCCTCATTCCATCAACTTGAACATGCTGGATACTTTTGGAAAGACATCAGATACAGACACAGCTTAAAAACTTACTGTTTAAGCCAACTGTAGTGGTGATCTTTGATAAATTCATTCCTTTGTAGTTTCTGCTAAATTTAGTCTTTGTCTGTTCCAGGAAGGTCTGCACATATTGGTCAAAGGTAAAGAATTATATAACAGTAAAACTCAAACTACACAGCATTTTTAAAAAACTTGCATATTCTGTGAAAGTATTGAAAAATATGATAAATGGCAACATCACATGCAGCGGTGAATCTATATTTATATATCTGACAAGTGTTTATTATTTTGATTATGTCAGCCCAGATATCATACATTAATAAAAAAAGAATGTAATTTTCAAACCATACACTTTTTGAATGCATTTTAATCGACACGGTCATTGTTACCTTTTGCTTTTACACCAAGGTTGCAAGACCATATAAACTTTACCCATTATGCAGCTAGCTCCATTGAATCATATCCAATTCGTTTTGAAGTACTAAATTACAACTGTTGCATTTATAGTGCATTATTAGTTGGATTACTCCAATGCTGAACAATGTCAGCCATAAACGAACTGCAGATGCTGGTTTACAAAGACACAAAGTGCTGGAGTAATTCAATGGGTCAGACAACATCTCTGGAGAACGTGGATAGGTAACGTTTTAGGTCAGGATAACTTATGAAGAAGGGTCCTGACCCAAAACCTCACATATCCATCTTCTCCAGGGATGCTGCCGGACCATCTAAGTTACTCTAGCACTCTGTCTTACCTCAGCAGTAAATTATATCTGATAAAGTTTCTAAACTGTTACAGCCAAAAGTCTTTTGAAGTTTTTTTGGCAACGAGACGTATAAAGTTGTCAGATTTTGGATTTGATTTAGTATGCCGAACCACCTGCATTACTTTTCCATAACTAAAGAACACAAACCATTCACATTGGTATTATCCTAAAAAACATTTCTTTACTTCCTTCTCCTGGATGAGTTTTCAATTATTTATTCTTTCTCCAGCAGGTTATCCATGCAACATAGAGCCAAATATCCACCAATACTATTATCTTGGGCTAGTTTTGTTCAAATGCTAAATGCTGCCTTCCAGCTCATTTATATTGTAAAACTCCAATAACCCAGCAAATTTAGGCTTTCAGTGGACCTGGATAAGCACATTTTCTGGTATGTTAGAAAACAAATACATTTTTAATTCTAGTAGTTAAAATAAGTGAAATAAAAATGTTTAAAATATTAACAATCATTAAATATAGAACAGTACAGCACAAGAAGAGGCCTTTTGGCTGACCGCGTCTTGGCTGGCATTGATGCCAGTCAAAACGAATTCCATCTGTCTACACTTGCCTAATTCTATTCCCTCCCTGTACATGTGTTTGTCAAAGCGCCTTCCAATCATTGCTGTTTGTCTGCATCTACCACCATCTTTAACAGCACATTCCCCAGGCACCTATTCTTTGCCATGCAAGAAAACATGCCTTGTATATCACCTTTAAATTTACCCGTTTTCACCTTAAACCTCTGTCCTCAAATCTGTGACATTTCTATGCTTCTCACAATTTTATACACAATCAGGTTGCTCCTTGGCCTACAATGTCCCAGCGAATCCAAGTTTGTTCAATCTATACTTTAGGTAACACATTCCAATCCAGGCAACAACTTGGTAAATTCTTCTGCACCTTCTCCAAAACGGTAGAGCTGCTGCCTACAGCGACTGAGCCCCAGTTTCGATCCTGATTAAGGGCGCTGTCTGTACTGAGTTTGTACATTCTCCCCTGTGACCGCTTGGGTTTGCTCCGGAGACTCCAGTTTTCTCCCACATTCCAAAAGGTTTGTAGGTTAATTGGCTGCGGTAAAAATTGTACATTGTCCCTAATGCGTAGGATTAGTGTCAGTGTATGGGATGGATGCTGGTCAGTGCAGACTCAGTGGGCTAAGGAGGCCAGTTTCTGCGCTGCATCTAAAATCTAAACTGCATATAATACTCCAAATGTGACCTAGAGTTTTATAGTTGCATTTCTTATACTCAGTGCCCTGACTGAAGGCACGCATGCCCCTCTTTACCACCTATCCACTTGTGTTACTACTTTCAGAGCTGTAGACAAGCCCCCAAATACCCCTGTACCTCAATGGCCCTAAAGGTTCTGCCATTTACTGTATACCTTCAGCTTGCATTCAAGACGCACACTTGTATCAATTAAATTCTGTCTGCTATTTGTGCAGCAAATTTTTCAACTGCATCCTCATGATATCTACATCTCCACCAATTTTCACACCATCTGCAAAACATACCAATCATCTGCCTATATTTTCCAATCAAACTTTTAAAATATGTATCAGAAAAAGCAGCGGTCCTTGCGGAACAAAAATGTGCAGAGTCAGAAAAATCACTCCTCTACCACTACCCACTGTCCTCTATGATCAAACTATCTTTGGGTGAAATTAACCATGGATCCAAGGGCATCAATAGTAGGCAGAAGAATGGGGCTGAGAGGGAAATGTAGATCAGCCATGATCGAATGGTGGAAGAGACTTGATAGGAGCAGAATTAGGCCATTCGGGCTATGTCTTTATGGACCCCTATATGACTGAATCTTCCAGACCCACCTACAATGAGGGGTCTTGTCAAATGCTTTGCTAAAGTGCAGTCGGGCGCACATCCACTGCCCTCCGCTCAACAATCATCTACACCGCATCATCAGGAAACTTAATCACATTTGTGAAACAGAACCTCCCAACACAAGTGTATACTGATTATCCTGAATGGGTGAGTGCTTTCACAAATGCAAGTCGATCCTGCCCCCAAGAAACTTCCACTTATGAGTAACATTCCAGATACCCAAGTGGTGAAATGTAAAGGCAGATCAGCAACCAGGGTGCCAGCTGGTTGGAAGGGTTTACTGCAACATCACCTGGCGAGACAATGCCAAACATTGGAATTTTGAAATTATCAGATAGAGGATTATTGGAGTTTTACAGTACCACCAATTCTCACAATGCTCCATAACAAATGATAAAAGGTACCCTGTAAGCACATGATGGCGCAAAAGTGAATTTTCCAGCTTCTTTCCAGGTAATGATTAAATTTTGACATTATAAAATCAGACATCATAAATGCCATTAAAATAAATTCCATTAATTCAGCAAGACAAAAACATGCCATTTACAAACTAATGTAGTGATTCTTTTTGACATGTGGTACTTCATAAAGGGAGAGGGTAGAGGCGCAAAAAGATGAAAGTATCTGCATGCAGATGTGAGAGAATTATTAATAAAACAAACAAGCTATCCATTACCACTGTATTAACCAGTCACAGAGTAGATTAAATTAAGGACAAGCCAAGAGGTCACAGATATCACCTTACAGTTTTGCCTGCATTGTCCAATCCTAGAATAAGAATGCAGTATTCATCCTTTTGGAACATGTACTTCCACAGACCCGACAATAATGTATACATCCTGTAAAATAAAACAGGTCTTTCAAATATTTTCATTGCAGATAAATAAGTTGAGACATCAAGTTGGGCGGCACAGTGGCACAGCTCGTGGAGCTTCTGTCTCATAGCGCCAGACACCTGCATTTGATCCCAACCTCGGGTGCTGACCGTGTGGAGTTTGCACGTTCTTCCTGCGTCGGTGTAGGCTTCCTCCGGGTGCTCCGGTTTCTACCCACATCCCAAAGACATGTATGTTTACAGGTTAATTGGATTCTGTAAACGTCAGCCTGGTGAATACTCTAACATACTTCTTGCAAGTACACTAGAGAGAGTATCCTGACTGGCTGCATCATGTTACAGCAATTCCAATGCACAGAAATGCAAGAGGCTGCAGAAAGTGGCAGACTTCGCCCATTGCTTCACATGCACAGACCTCCCCTCCCTAAACACGGTGCTGCTTCAAGGCAGCGGCATCTATCATTAAGGATCCCCACCATTCGGGCCGTTCCTTCTTACTGCTGCCACCATCGGCCATGAAGCTGTTGCTTATTCAAGTTAAGTGGAGCTTGTTCCAATGTAACCCACTTCATCTAGTGTCTAATGTTTATTCATTTTAATGTAAGTTCCAACTTTAGGTTAAATCTGTTCAACCTCAATAATTCCTATCACACTCCAGTTCCACCAGAGCTAAAGCATCACTCCACTCAGCCCTCCCAATCTCCCCTCACTGAACTAGATCTCCTTTTAACTTGGGTCTCCGCATCATAGTCCCTTCACTGCTAGAACAATAAATTTAAGTAAAGAGAAAGAGCTAAGACAGGACAGCTATTGTGAATGGTTTACTTACTCAGCATATAGTAGACAAGGCTACAGAAAATGATAGAAGTCTGCAGGGCACCAAATCAGTCAGAAATGTGTGAAAACATTAAAGTAAAATCTGGTAAGGAAGGAATATAGAATTAATTACACAAATAGCAATGAGAGTAGTAGTAGTAGATAAAAGTCTTTAGAAAAAAAAAAAGTACTGTATGATTGATTTCTACAAAAGATTCTCAGCTACTAGAATTTCCAAGATACAAATTGAGTCACTTAACCCAACTTGCCTATGCCAACCACGATGTATGTATTTGGCCCATATCCCACTAAACATTTCCTTCCATGTACAATGGTTTATTTATTATCACATGTACCAAGGAACAGTGAAATACTTTATTCGCAGACAGCTCAGCAAGATTATCATCAAATATTGTTAATGCATCTTCTACTCCGTTCCATTTTGTCAGGTGCCTCACTGCATCATTTTTCACCCAACAACATAGGCTTAATATATAATGTTTGACCCAGATTCTGTGAAAGGTTATGCACTTTGTCTGCCTTTCATTCACCCATGGACCATTAAACGTGTAGAAAGGAATTGCAGACGCTGGTTTACCAAAGAAAAACACGAAAAGTAATAAAAACTCCAGAGATGCATTACATTTCATTCCAACTCTAAAGAATGCCAGGAGACGTCTCCAGTCCCCATGCAAGTAAAATGATAGAATTTGGGGGTTTAATTTCTTAGACCCTGAAAGCATTAAAACCTAACCAGCTGGCAAACCTCTGGTGCTCCTAGCTGAATGGAAGCAACTCCTGCTCCAAATATACAAACACTGTCCCTTGCACGATTGTAAAGGAAACAGCAAGCTCGTCCTCCAAAGTAACACTTGCAAAGAGCAGCGCTTACCTGTTACCCCTCACTCTTCATTTAAAACACTTTGATTCCCTCCTCTCAGGCTGAGAGCGACTCTCCACTGAGTCCAGATACATCCAGGCACCACCGGAAGGACTACTGCCCCGTGGGCCTCTGGACCTTGTAGTTTTACCCGCCGTGTCTACGAGAATGAATCGGCCTGAAGAACTATAAATCCCATGCTCCCCCGCGCGGCGGCCAGGGGGAGGACATTTTCAGACACAATTTCCCTGAAGTAGGACATTGGATGGTTAAAAACAATTGGATGGCAACAAAACCAGGAAGTAGCAGTGAGCCAGGCAGTATTTATTTGGTTTTATTGCTATAATTATCTCAGAACCATTATAAACATGATTAATGTTGTATTTAATGTTCAGATACAGTGGTATTCCTTGATCTCACTGTTAACCCAGTCCCACCCCTCCCATGTGTAGGAAGGAACTACAGTTAGACACAAAATGCTAGAGTAACTCAGCGGGACAGGCTGCAACTCTGGAAAGAAGGAACGGGTGACGTTTCAGGTGCTGGTTTACACCAAAGATCGACAGAGAATTCTGGAGTAGCTCAGCAGGACAGGCAGTATCCCTGGAGAAAAGGAATGAGTCACCCATCCCTGCTACCGAGTTCTTTTTTCCCCAGGGTGAAAATATCAAAGATGGCATAGGTTTAAGATACAGTGGGTGCCTGGATGCACTGCTCGCAGATGCAATAGTGGCACTTTGAGGCTTTTGGATAGTCACGTGGATATGGAGGGATGTGGATCATGTGTAGACAGATAAGAGCAGTTTATCTTGGCATCTTGTTCGGCACAGACTTTACGGGCAGAAGGGCCTGTTCCTGTGTTGTGCGGTACAGTTCTATGTTCTGTATCCTTTTTCTGATCTGAAGCTGAAATCACAGACTCCAGTGAAAATTAATCAGTAATCTATTGACTCTTGAAATAATAGACTGTTAGCTGCCCAATACTACCTCATCACAAACCTTCTTACGGCAGGAGAAACAAGAAAAAATGTAGATGTCTTGAGCCAAACACAAAGTGCTGGAGTAACTCAGCGGGTCAAGCAGCAGCTGTGGAAGATACTGGTAGGCGGTGTTTCGGATCGGGGCCCAAACCGACACATTGCCTATCCTTGTCTTCCACAGATACTGCCTGGCCATGCATTCATTTCACTCCTACCACCAGGAAGAAGGGAAAGGAGTCAGGAAACAATGACCACACGGTTCAAGAATA
Source organism: Okamejei kenojei (assembly GCA_035221665.1). Classification (NCBI taxonomy): domain Eukaryota; kingdom Metazoa; phylum Chordata; class Chondrichthyes; order Rajiformes; family Rajidae; genus Okamejei; species Okamejei kenojei. The sequence continues at coordinate 41,379,929 of CM069150.1, forward strand.
GATTCTTCCCAACCCAGAGATGCTCTCTGGCCCATTGACTTATACCTGCACTTTGAGCCTTTTTTTTCACTCGCCAGAAATGCTGCCTGATCTACTGAATTACTCCAGCACTTGGTGTTTTTATTTTTCTCCAGAGATGCTGCCTGACGCACTGAGTAAATCCAGCATCCGCAGTTCCTTCCTACACAGTAATTACAGCATTATTAGGCATTAAACATGACAACCTCTAAATAAAGTCTGAACTACATAGGCTAGGGGGCGTTTGCACTTTTATTGTTTGGTTGTTTTTATGTGTATGTGTATCTGAAATGTCACCTATTCCTTCCCTCCAGGGATGCCGGCTGTCCCACTGCGTTGCTCCAGTTTTTTGTATCTATCTTCGGTGTAAACCAGCATCTGCAGCACATGCAACACACACACACACGTGTGTTTTATTGTCATAGATCCCAGATAGAAGAATTACATTCTTACTTGCAGCAACACCATAGAATATGTCCACATAGTACACTGTAAACAATATAATAAATGAGAAAACAAAGTTCAGTGTGTGTGTATATATATGCACACACATGTGTAGGAAGGAACTGCAGATGCTGGTTTAAACCAAAGATAGACACAAAAAAACTGGAGTAACTCAGAGAGACAGGCAGCATCTCCGGAGAGAAGGAATTAGTGACGTTTCGGGTAGAGACCCTTCTTCAGACACACGTGTGTGTGTGTGTGTGTGTGTGTGTGTCTATATATATATATATATATATATATTTATTACCCATATCACACATCTGAGGTATGCTTTTACAAAATTGTATTCCCTTCGTTTTTACTGCCAGCAGGGGTAACAGGGGAATATTTTCTTGTATTCCCCTTTCTTGCGAACGCCTATGGACTTTACCTGTTAAAACAGCGGGGAATATAGTCTTATATTCCCCTGGTCTCACATCCGGGAACTTGGCAACGTGACGGCAACGTGACGCTGCGTGGGAAATTTAGAATATTCAAACGGCAGACAGGAAGACTGCCGCGTCCATTTTGGTTAAATTTTACGTGGAAGTCCGCCGAGCTGAGATGTTCAAATTTTCCTCTAGATGTCTGATATGGGTAATAATAACAATATTGACTGTCCTCTTTCGGGAGATACGACATATATTGCCCTCACTAGATCCATATTGCCCTCGTCTTCGACTCGGGCAATATGAATCTACTTCAGGCAATATATGTCGTATCCCCCTCAAGGCCAGTCAATATTCTATTAATATTATATATATATATATATATATATATATGTGTGTGTGTGTGTGTGTGTATATATATCTATGTGTATATCTATATAAACTATTCATTCATATATATACACATACATACATATATATATATATATACATATATACACATATATATATTAATATTATATATATATATATATATATATATATATATTATAAATAAATAATATTAATATATATACATACGCACACATATTGAACTTTGTTTTCTCGTTTATTGTATTGACAATAAGACACTTGAATGTGTTTTGCTCTGACAGCAGGGCTGGGCAGTGATCTTTGCTGGGCCGACACGAGTCATCCCCACCGCTGAGAGGCGGTGCCGCGGGGGGCTGGGGCCGGGGCCGGGGGCGGATCGAGCCGCTGAGGCGGCGGTGGGATGGCGCTGAGGATCGGGGCAGAGGGGCCGTAAGGACCGAGGCCGAACTCCCAAGGCCAGGGCCATGGACGAGGGGAGCTTGGAGGCGGCGATCGAGGTTTACAAGGGGCAGCTGCGGCAGGTGGAGGCGGCGTTGGGGGCCGAGACGGAGGCCCAGGCCGAGGCCGAGGCGGAGGCCCAGGCCGACCTGCAGCGGCTCCGCGCCGACCTGCAGCAGCTGGTCGCCCTCACCGAGTCCAGCCTGCTGTCGGTGCGCAAGAGCCGGCTGCTGGAGCAGCTGGAGCCCGCACAGGACGACGAATACGCCGCTTTCCAGGCGGCTGTGGGTGGCGGCGAGCCGGCGGCGGAGGAGGAGAGCAGCCGGGAGGAGGAGGAGGAGGTGGTGGTGGCGGTGGGGGAGGTCGGCGGCACCAAGGTGCGGGCTCCCTACCGCACACCCTGGGCACCGCTGCAGTATCACAACGCCATGATCGTGGACATGGAGAGCGACGAGCCCCCCGAGCCCACCGTGAGAGTCCTGTGGATCCACCCCACCCAGCGCGCCATGAAGCCTTGCCCCTACTATCTCACTGGCACCTGCCGCTTCCTCGACTCATGCAGGTAGCCTGAAGCAAGCTGCTTCTCAAAAAGCTGGAGTAACTTTGCGGGACAGGCAGCATCTCTGGAGAACATGTTTTGGGTTGGAATCCTCCTTCAGACTGAATATAGATATGATCATCATTCAGACTTGACCCGACCCTATCAATGTCCTCCAGAGATGCTAAGTTACACCAGCACTTTGTGTCTATCTTTGGTATAAACCAAAATCTGCAGTTTTTTGTTTCCACATGCTGGAGATACTCCTGCAGAACACAACGTGCTGGAGGAACTCAGCAGGTCAGACAGCATCTCTGGAGAACATGACTAAGAAGGAACTGCAGATGCTGGTTTGCACAGAAGATGGACACAAAGTGCTGGTGTAACTTAGTGGGACAGGCAGCATCTCTGGAGGAAAGGAATAGGTGACGTTTTGGGTCGAGACTCTTCATCAAACTAATCTTTCCCGTTTCTCCAGTGATGCTGTCTGACCCGCTGAGTGACTACAGATTTTTGTGTTTAAGAAGGAACTGCAGATGCTGGAAAAATTGAAGGTAGATAAAAATGCTGGAGAAACTCAGCGGGTGAGGCAGCATCTATGGAGCGAAGGAATAGATGACTTTTCGGGTCTGAAGAAGTGTCTCGACCCGAAATGTCATCTATTCTTTCGCTCCATAGATGCTGCCTCACCCGCTGAATTTCTCCAGCATTTCTATCTACCTACAGCATTTTGTGTCTTATCTTCTGTGGAGAACATGTTTTTGGTTGGGACCTTTCTTCAGACTGAACATGGATAGGTAACGTTTTGGGTCAGGTTCTTTCAGACCCGACTCAAAACATCATCTACTAATGTCCTCCAGAGATAACCGCTGCCTGACCCACTGAGTTACACCAGTACTTGACCCGCTAAGTTACACCAGCACTTTGCATCTATCTTTGGTATGCCAGCATCTGCAGTTCTTTGTTTCTACATGCTGGATTAACTCAGGCAGCATCTGTGGAGAACATGTTTTGGGTTGGGACCATTCTTCAGACTGAATGTGGATAGGTGTCGTTTTGGGTCAAAATCCTTCTTCAGTCCCGAACCGAAACATTGCCTATCAATGTCCTTCAGAGATGCTGCGTGACCCGTTGAGTTACTCACTACTTTGTGTTGTACACAAGATTCCAGCAACTGCAGTTCCTTATGTCTACATGCTGGAGATACTCAGTGGATCTGACAGCATCTGAGGAGGACATAGATAGATGATATTTCGGGATGGGTCCCTTCTTCAGAATGAATTTCGATAGATTATGTCCTGGGTCGGGATCCTTCTTCAGCCCCGACGTTTCCACTATGTTCCTTCCTCTGGCTTAAGAATTCGCACTTCTATCCTTGTCTCAAAACTCTTACCTTTTTATCTCTGGCCTTTTTCCGACCATCTGCCTATCAAGCAACTTCCCTAGCACTTGCTCATCTTTGTCCTGTCCATTTTCTCTCCCAGCTTTCTCCCCTCCAGCGCAATCACTCTGAAGAGAGGTCCCAACCAGAAACATCACCTATCCATGTCCTACAGCGATGCTGCCTGACCGGACAAGTTAATCCAGTAATTTATGTTCTACACAAGATTCCAGCATCCACAGTTCTTTTATGTGTATATGCTGGAGATACTCAGCGGGTCAAGCAACGTCTGTACAGAGAGAAATGGTTATTTCATCAGATCATAAACGTTAATTGTTTCTTTCTTGGCAAATATTGCCTGACCTGCTAAGTGTCCCAGGCAATGTACGTAGATCACCTTATCTTTAATTGCATGATGCAAAATCTATGGAAGAGAGGTGTTTGTGCTCCCTGATGCATGCTGTAGAAGAATTTAGAGCTCATCCACATTGTTATTTCAAATGCAGATAGGGATACAAGGGGGAAACGGATAGAACAATTTCTCCATGAAGGATTGATGAGAATCCCACGTGTATAGTTTGTATCTGTGCAATATAATTCAGGGTTAAATTGATCCTTTGTCTCAAGGTCTACAATATTACAAGCATTATCAAAATGCAATGAGTAACTGGTTTAGATATTAAATTGTTTGGCTCTTCTCAGAGTGACCTTCAAAATAATTAAAAATAAAATATAAACAAAATGGTTGATCATCAACACCAGGCGATCAACTTCCAAATTGTTTTGAGAGTCAGGGGTTTTGCAAGATTTAAAAAAATAATAAATATGATTGTAAAACTTGTATGGGATAGGTTTGGTTTTCAGCCGTAGAGTTATACAGCATGGAAACAGGCCCTTGGGCCCAATTCTTCCATGCCGACCATGATGCTAGGCCTGTTTTCCTGCGTTGGGCCCATGTGCCTCTGAACTGAAATCCATGTACTCAACCAAAATTTTCTGTAAATGTTGTAACGGTACCTGCCTCTACCACTTCCTCTGTTCAGATCATTTCATATACCCACCACATTCTCTGGCTGAAAAAAATAACATGCCCCGCAGATCCCCTTAAAACCTTTTCCCCTCTTATCTTAACCCAATGCCCTTTAGTTTTAGACAACTTACCCGCTTATGACTTTTTAAACCTCCATATTGCCACTCTGTAACCTCGTCCAGTCCAGGGAAGACACCCCCAGACTATTCAATCTGTCCTTTTAACTCGGGCTCTTCGGTGTTGTGATTGTACCTCCGTATAAAGGGTGGTATTAAAATGTACAGCTATGAATCACTTTTTCAGACAGGAAATGTAAGCAGCCATTTTGACTTACGAGCAATTGGTTGAACTAATAACAACAGTGACTGTGATTTATTGTCTTGACTGCCCCATTGACCATAAGTGACAGGACCGTATCTGTTCTCTTTCCTGCACTTCAGGGTCTCGCCCCTGCTCCCTCCCTCCAAGAACAAGGATAAGAATTATCCATCTACTCATCATCTGTCCTTTAATTTCCATATTCAATAGACCATGCTTCAATATTTTTAACACCCTAAATGTGAAACTGTAGCCAGATTAATCTTTTTAGATTTCTGAAGTGACTGTCCCACAGGGATATACCTGGGTTCACTCTTCTGCCCCTTCCAATACCCACATCTCTTCCCATGACACATCCCTATACAACTCGCCCTATCACTGCTCTAATCTCTTCATTTTCTGCAGCTTCCTTGAATGGTCCTTGCAAGTTGTTGAGCACCATATAACCTGCATGTGTCTGCACAAGGACATCAAAGAGACCTGTTGCAGTTTAACTCAGTTCTGCATTGCTGTAGTACCTATTCGTACCCACTAGATGTCCAAAATAAGTTCAGAATGCATTCTTTGTTTCTCACATGGTGAGGTGAAACTGAAAGATATTCGGAGAAAGACACAAAATGCTAGAATAACTCAACAGGTCAGGAAACATGTCTGGAGAACATGGACAGGTGATGTTTCTATCAATTTGTATCTTTCTTTGGCAAACAATTCCTTATTATTACCCGCAACTTATTAAAACCCGCAATTCCTTATTATTAGAAGGGAAGATATCTAGTTTGATTTATAATCTCTCCAAACCATGTAGCCTTGGAGGATAAGAATTTTTTCAGTGAGTCCTCATAGGAAGTGCATGTACCTGGATGCTTGTTTTGACGCCTCTTATTATTTACTGGAGACAAGGTACTTTTGTGAGATATTAGCACAACTAATGTGGATAGATAACTGGCTGGCAAACAGGAAGCAAAGAGTAGGAGTAAACGGGTCCTTTTCAGAATGGCAGGCAGTGACTAGTGGGGTACCGCAAGGCTCGGTGCTGGGACCCTAGCTATTTACAATATATATTAATGATTTGGACGAGGGAATTGAATGCAACATCCCCAAGTTTGCGGATGACACGAAGCTGGGGGGCAGTGTTAGCTGTGAGGAGGATGCTAGGAGGCTGCAAGGTGACTTGGATAGGATGGGTGAGTGAGCAAATGCATGGCAGATGCAGTATAATGTGGATAAATGTGAGGTTATCCACTTTGGTGGCAAAAACAGGAAAGTAGACTATTATTTGAATGGTGGCCGATTAGGAAAAGGGGAGTTACAACAAGACCTGGGTGTCATGGTACGCCAGTCATTGAAAGTAGGCATGCAGGTGCAGCAGGCAGTGAAGAAAGTTAATGGTATGTTAGCATTCATAGCAAAAGGATTTGAGTATAGGAGCAGGGAGGTTCTACTGCAGTTGTACAGGGTCGTGATGATACCACACCTGGAGTATTGCGTACAGTTTTGGTCTCCAAATCTGAGGAAAGACATTCTTGCCATGGAGGGAGTACAGAGAAGGTTCACCAGACTGATTCCTGGGATGTCAGGACTTTCATATGAAGAAAGACTGGATAGACTCGGCATGTACTCGCTAGAATTTAGAAGATTGAGGGGGGATCTTATAAAAACTTCTTAAGGGGTTGGACAGGATAGATGCAGGAAGATAGAAACATAGAAACATAGAAATAGGTGCAGGAGTAGCCATTCAGCCCTTCGAGCCTGATTCAATATGTTCCATCTCAGTATCCCGTACCTGCCTTCTCTCCATACCCTCTGATCCCCTTAGCCACAGGGCCACATCCAACTCACAAGGGCCACATCCAACTTAGATTGTTCCCGATGTTGGGGAAGTCCAGAACAAGGGGTCACAGTTTAAGGATAAGGGGGAAGTCTTGTAGGACCGAGATGAGAAAAACATTTTTCACACTGAGAGTGGTGAATCTCTGGAATTCTCTGCCACAGAAGGTAGTTGAGGCCAGTTCATTGGCTATATTTAAGAGGGAGTTAGATGTGGCCCTTGTGGCTAAGAGGATCAGGGGGTATGGAGAGAAGGCAGGTACGGGATACTGAGTTGGATGATCAGCCATGTTCATATTGAATGGCGGTGCAGGCTCGAAGGGCCGAATGGCCTACTCCTGCACATATTTTCTATGTTTCTATGTAACTAGTGTTGGTAAATGTGGGGGGGGGGAAGCAGGATACATGGATTGAAGGCCTGGATCCGATGGAGGATAAAGTAACGTTGAGGTCCATTGCAGGTCTGGGTGAGTGAGGCCTGGATTTGGACCAATAATGTTCACTTAAATGAAAGACTAATGGAAAATTATGTATTTTGTAGCAAAATTTTCAGTGTTGAAATTAATTGTTTGACCAGATACTCGCATGGAGAAGTCGTGGCTATATCTGAACTACGAGAGTTTGAAGAAGTGGACCTTAGTTCACTTGAAGTGGGGTCACCCTGTTTAGCAAAATTTGAAGATGAGATTTGGTACCCAGCTAAAATCCTAGGTGCGTACATCATTTATTCATCTAAATCAAAGAAACTATAAACATGTTCCCAACGGTTATTTCTGTGTAGATTATCTTAGTACTTTTTTAAAAAGTGAATATTAATATATTTGGATCAAGTCTATATCTGTGCAATAAATTCGACTTTTCACTGCAGAAGAGATTACTTTATCTGCTGAATATTTTAATTGCAGGATACCGGGATTGTCACTGCAACTTTGTGAGAGATATGTATGAATTTTCACTAGTTCTGTTATTTAACATAATATTGTTTATAAGAAAAATATAAATGTATTTATCAGTGAGTTTAAATCCAGTTTGTTTTAAATTAGCATTGTTATACTGCAATGGAACCGTGTTACCTTTCATTGTAAATTGCACAGTGTTGTAAAGTAAGCTCTTCTAAATTCAGAAGAAAGGGAATTTGATGTGATGCTAAAAGCAAAGTATTGGAGGAATTCAACAGGTCAGGTAGCATTGGAAGTGTGTTTGTGCATTGCGAGGGCAGAGGAGAAAGCTGAGGCAGGAACAATTGCAGCATTTGAATTGCACGTGGACCAACATCTGAATAGGAAAGGTTTTTGGAGAAATGGGGCAAATGCAGGCAAGTGGGTTTATCATTAGAATGTGAGTACGTAATTTTGCTTTGGCTAATCCTTTGCAGATAGCGAGTGAGCAGGCAAGTGAGATTAGTTTGATAGTTTATGTGATAAAAGAATAAGAGCTCACCATTCATGGCCTAATTGTTTGTTTCTGCAGTTAAATTCTATAGTTCCAGTTCCAAATGACACAAGATTAAAAATAATAATGTGAAATGTCACAGGCTACGGTATCTGTTTAGAAGCAGTATATAGAAAACTGCCTGTTTAAAATGTAAGCTGCAGCACCATATATATTAGTTATGACATACATAGTTTAAGAAATATAATTACAATTTCTGCCCTTCAGTTCTATGATTTAGGTCACTACTATTCCATTCTGTTTGTATAAAGTATACAACACTATAGCTGTCCAACTTCTTTTGTTTTATCTTGCTTTTTTAATTATAAAATCCAGAATACTGCATATTTTGATATTTGTTTTGAATGAGCTGAAATTTGAGCATTGTGTTTGGGGAAAAATCTGGCTATTTGTTTGTTATGTTTTTAAACTGCTTTTAGTTTCAGACTTCAGCCAATAGGTGGGGGTTAGAGTGAAATTTTGATCTTACTTTACTATAATGTAAAAAATGTTCATACATTGCATGAAAGTAAATTTGAAATGTAACATTCAAAAGAACATCCTTAAGATATGTGAACTAAAGTCTCAGCTGTTCGAATTCATTCTTGCATGCTATATTTCTTAAACTCTACTTTGTGCTTTGTATTTTGATGAAACACTATGTATTATTATCCCACTCCTTTGCTCTCACATTCACCATTCTGCCATCTGAATGCTTTCCTTCAATTTTGAAGGAAAATTCCAGCTTTATGTAAAATAAATGTGAAAAATATGGCATGTCGGAGTTTGTGTTTAAAAATAATGAAGAGCATGGGTTTAGAAAAGGTAGAACTAGATTACAAAGAATAAGCATTGAGTAAATTAATTATAAACTCCATATGCAAAGCTCTGCTATTTAGAAAAGTTTGTATTTCTGAATTTTGGCTTATATGTGCAAATAATTTGTGTTTTTTTTCAGATCTAGATAATGGTTATTTTACAGTAAAATTTGACTCCTTGCTTCAAAGAGAAATGGTAGTTGAAGGTGATGGGATTATGCCAGTACATCGGAGTGATGAGTCTTCCTCGTCATCTAGCTCTGAGGATGAGGGTCAGCTTGGTTATGCCAAAGGTAAGGCTTACAACAAAAATGTTATAGCTAGTTCTTCAGCAAACCATGTCCATTGAACAGCATAATGTATTTTAAACCCTTTTGCAGGAAGAGAAGGTATTTTATCAATTTAAAGCAATTATTAAATAATGCCTACAATGTAATGCTAGATAAGAAAATGTAAGGTGACTGGTGGCCTAGAATGTTATAAGATCATAATTCTGCAGTTCAATACTAATGCACAATAATCTTTTGAAATACCTGATTGAATTCTATCCTGGACAAGATTTCACCATTGGCATTAGAACTTCGGAGCAGCCTAATTATAATTGTTCAAGGCTAGAGCTCCCATTTATTAAAACAAACTATGAATAGATATGTGTTCAACTTAATTTGTACCCTCCACTTATTCTAAAATTAAGAGTACCTGATGTGCAAGGATATAAATGCAAATTTAGTTTTGTTACTATCTATATCCATATACGAGGGAATTGAATGCAACATCTCCAAGTATGCGGATGACACGAAGCTGGGGGGCAGTGTTAGGTGTGAGGAGGATGCTAGGAAGCTGCAAGGTGACTTGGATAGGCTGGGTGAGTGGGCAAATGCATGGCAGATGCAGTATAATGTGGATAAATGTGAGGTTATCCACTTTGGTGGCAAAAACAGGAGATAGACTATTATCTGAATGATGGCCGATTAGGAAAAGGGGAGATGCAACGAGACCTGGGTGTCACGGTACATTAAAAGTAGGCATGCTGGTGCAGCAGGAAGTGAAGAAAGCGAATGGTATGTTAGCATTCATAGCAAAAGGATTTGAGTATAGGAGCAGGGAGGTTCTACTGCAGTTATATAGGGTTTTGGTGAGGCCACACCTAGAGTATTGCGTACAGTTTTGGTCTCCAAATCTGAGGAAAGACATTCTTACCATAGAGGGGGTACAGAGAAGGTTCACCAGACTGATTCCTGGGATGTCAGGACTTTCATATGAGGAAAGACTGGATAGACTCGCTAGAATTTAGAAGATTGAGGGGGGATCTTATAGAAACTTACAAAATTCTTAAGGGGTTGGACAGGCTTGATGCAGGAAGATTGTTCTCGATGTTGGGGAAGTCCCGAACAAGGGGTCACATTTTAAGGATAAGGGGGAAGTCTTTTAGGACCGAGATGAGAAAAACATTTTTCACAAAGAGAGTGGTTAGTCTCTGGAATTCTCTGCCACAGAAGGTAGTTGAGGCCAGTTCAATGGCTATATTTAAGAGTGAGTTAGATGTGGCCTTTGTGGCTAAAGGGATCAGGGGGTATGGAGACAAGGCAGGTACGGGAGTTGAACGATCAGCCATGATCATATTGAATGGCGGTGCAGGCTCGAAGGGCCAAATGGCCTACTCCTGCACCTATTTTTTATATTTATACTTTTAAAAGTGTGTGTGTGTTTATTTGTGTCAGATTTTTGCCCTTTGATTTCATGGTTCGCCCAAACCACACGCTCAAACTCCGAGAATCTTTCCATTTTGCTAGCCATTACACTTTTACATTCACGGATCTACTCCTCATTACATTTAGACATTTTTATGTACACATTTTTTAAATAAAATCCTGCCCCCCCCCCCCACACACTCACTCATTTTGTGGCCTCCTGCTGGCCAGCCACCATAACGGCTGCTGCTGCTGCTGCCTGCTGCTCTCCTCCAAAAACACTGCCATTTTCATTCTTTCGCTGCTGCCGCCAGCCTCTCCCCCCCCCCCCCCCTCCCCGCCCCCCCTCCCCACCCCCCAGGACACGACATTTTCGCTGCCGATTTTACTCGCAGCCTCACCCCGCCCACTCAAGCCCGCCCACCCTCTCCCCCCCCATCCCTCCCTCTCCCCCCCCATCCCTCCCTCTCCCTCCTCTCCCCCCTCCCTCCCTCTCCCCCCCTTCCCGCCCTCCCTCCCTCTCAACCTCACGTTCGGGGACCAGACCCAACGGGTCTGCACTTGGTCTAATACTTATTAAATGTCTCATCGTGTATGTATGCGTGTGTGTGCCTGTTTCCGCATGTGTTTTTCTACTGTTGTCAAAACGCTTAAATTTTTACATATTCTGACTCACATTTTCTCCCTCCATGCAGGAATCAGGTTCACTTAAGATTTCATCCTATATTTCAAGTTATTCACGATTCAAGTTTTTAAAAAAAGGCAAAAACGATTCTCACACACAGCCTTTTTCCAGGACTTTCCACTGATGATGTCACAATGCCACTCACAGTGCACCAATCACAATGGGTTCGCAAGCTGCAGAGTGCCACAATGACATCACAATGGGACGTTGCCAACGGTAACCGCAGCTTCACACACACAGCCTTTTTTCCAAGAGCTTCCAACGATGATGTCATAATGCCACCTCAGAGCACCGATCACAATGAGCTCTCAAGCTGCCGAGTGCCACACTCCCTCGCCACCCCCAACTGGGTTATTCACACACATCACCCCCTCCCCCCCCCCCCCCCCCACCGCCGGGCTATTTACCCCCCCCCCCCGGCCCTCTCCCTCACGCTGGGTTATCCATACCCCCCACCCCCTCCTCCCCGTTGCCTAAAAAAGGCAGCGAACATCAGCAAAGACCCACACCATCCTGGCCACACACTCATTTCACCGTTGCCATCGGGAAGAAGGTACAAGTGCTGAAAACTGTAACGTCCAGGTTCAGGAACAGCTTCTTCCCTACAGCCAAGCAAGCAAGAATTTTATTGTCCTATCTGGGACACATGACAATAAAACACTCTTGACTCTTGACCCCCTTAGATTTATACCACTGTTTTACATCTAAAGAAACCTGAATGAAGTGTGGAGGGGTAGTAATAGGAATAATATCCAATAGTCCAGAAAATCTTCCATTACAGCACCAACAACATCCAGAATTTGCCAGATCAATAAAGTTTGACAACATATCTGCACTATGCCACGAGGATCTAAACTTATTTGAGTTCAAAATTGTAAGAAATCTTTGTGAATTGAACCTTTGCCTATAAATACATTTTAAGAATCAAAATAACTTGTCAGCATGGCATTTGTGCAAAAATATCAATCTATTGCATCAACATTTTGTGATATTGACAGTGTGAAAGATACATCTTCTAGATGCGCTGGGACGCATCCTCAGTGATGTGACCTGGGGGTCATCGGGTGTTTCGGGTCTCAGATCCACAGCTCAGGTGGGAGAATCTGAGTTGTCCACAGGACAACTACTAGTTGTGCACTCCACAAATCGGGCCTTTATGGAAGAGTGGCAAGAAGAAAGCCATTGTTGAAATAAAGCCATAAGAAGTCCCGTTTGCAGTTTGCCACAAGCCACGTGGGGGGGGGGGGGGGACAGCAAACAAGTGGAGGAAGGTGCTCTGTTCTGATGAGACCAAAATTGAAGTTTTTGGCCTAAATGCAAAACGCTATGTGTGGCGGAAAACTAACACTGCACATCACCCTGAACACACCATCCCCACTGGTGGTGGCAGCATCATGCTGTGGGGATGCTTTTCTTCAACAGGGACAGGGAAGCTGGTCAGAGTTGATGGGAAGATGGATGGAGCCAAATACAGGGCAATCTTGGAAGAAAACCTGTTAGAGTCTGCGAAAGACTTGAGACTGGGGCGGAGGTTCCAGCGGGACAACGGCCCTAAACATACAGCCAAAGCTACAATGGAATGGTTTAGATCAAAGCATATTCATGTGTTAGAATGGCCCAGTCAAAGTCCAGACCTAAATCCAATTGAAAAACTCTGGCAAGACTTGAAAATTGCTGTTCACAGACGCTTTACATCCAATCTGACTGAGCTTGAGCTATTTTGCAAAGAAGAATGGGCAAAAATTTCAGTCTCTAGATGTGCAAAGCTGGTAGAGACATACCCCAAAAGACATGCAGCTGTAATTGCAGCGAAAGGTGGTTCTACAAAGTATTGACTCAGGGGGGCTGAATAGTTTTGCACGCCACACTTTTCAGTTTTTTATTTGTAATAAAATTTGGAAACCATATATCATTTTCCTTCCACTTCACAATTATGCACCACTTTGTGTTGGTCTATCACATAAAATCACAATAAAATACATTTATGTTTGTGGTTGTAACGTGACAAAATGTGGAAAAGTTCAAGGGGTATGAAAACTTTTGCATGCCACTGTATATCTGATGTTACACTTTTAATGACTTTGGTCGGTTATCTGTGACTTTTTAATTTGTTGACCATTTCTTCCTGTGGAGCTCTGGGATTATTACATAAAATGTTCCAATCAAGTTTGTAAAACAATACATTAGACTGCTAAAAATAATGTTCTGCATTTTTATTTACATTTATTTACATTTATTTTGTTTCACAGTTTTGGATGCAAAACCTGGGGAGATGGAAAATTGGACAGCATCTTCCAGCTCTTCATTTGCAGGTTGGGAAGCTCACACTCGAGGCATGGGATCCAAACTAATGATGAAGATGGGTTATGAATTTGGCAAAGGTAAGGAGGTTATTACTGACCAAATATCACCTGGTAGAGAAATACTTAATACTCTTGCTGAGATACAAACAAAATACTGTCCAGCACAAGATATTGGTTCTATTAATTAGTTGCATAATTATATTGACATATTGAACTTTACATATTAAATGTGATTCAGTTACAATATTTATGATAGTTAATTGGCATGCAACAGATGATGCTCAGAAAATTTGGAAACGGTGAAGTTGTGTCACGAGCTGCATGCTGTTTCCAAAATTTAATTATTTAGTGTTTGCAATACTTCTATCCTTTACTTTCTACAATGGTGTAGTCTTGTCAATGAGTGATGCTAAGGAAAAATTTGTGTTTATTGATAACAAAAAATGATTTGTATATTTCCTAAATTTATACATTGTATTCCCTTTCCAAATAAATCGAATGTGCACAAGCAGTTAAAAACTGAAATACACATCAAGTCAAACAGCATCTATAAATGTTAACAGTTCAGGTTATTGACTTTTCACCATTAACTTTAGACATACAGCGCGGAAACAGGCACTTCGGCCCACCGAATCTGCACCGATCAACGATCACACCGTAGGCTAACACTAGGGACAATTTGCCTTTTTTTTTAACCAAACCCAATTAACCTACAAACCTTTTAAAGAAGGAACTGCAGATGCTGGAGAATCGAGGGTACACAAAAAGCTGGAGAAACTCAGCGGGTGCAGCAGCATCTAAGGAGCGAAGGAGATAGGCGACGTTTCGGGTCGAGACCCTTCTTCAGACTGGTCAGGGATCAGGGAAACGAGAGATATAGACGGTGATGTGGAGAGATAAGGAACAATGAGTGAAAGATATGCAAAAAAGTATCGGTGATAAAGGGAACAAGCCATTGTAAGCTGTTTGTGGTGTGAAAATGAGAAGCTGGTGCGGACTGGGGTGGGGGAGCGAGATAGAGATAGAGGGAATGCCAGGGCCCGAGGGCTGAGGGAGAGGTGGGAAGGGGAGGAGACAGCAAGGGTTAACAGAATTGAGAAAAATTCAATATTCAAGCCAAAGGATGCAGACTTCCCAAGCGGAATATGAGGTGCTGTTCCTCCAGCTTGCGGTGTTGCTCACTCTGGCCGTGGAGGAGGCCCAGGACCGAGAGGTCGGATGTGGAATGGGAGGGGGAGTTGAAGTGCTGAGCCACCGGGAGGTCGGGTTGGTTATTGCGGACCGAGCGGAGGTGTTCGGCGAAGCGATCGCCAAGCCTCCGCTTGGTCTCACCGATATAGATCATCTGGCATCTGGCATCTGGAGCAGCGGATGCAGTAGATGAGGTTGGAGGAGGTGCAGGTGAACCTCTGTCGGACCTGGAAGGATGCTTGGGTCCCTGAAAGGAGTGGAGGGGGGAGGTGAAGGGACAAGTGTTGCATTTCTTGCGGTTGCAAGGGAAAGTGCCCGGGGAAGGGGTAGAGTGGGAGGGGAGGGAGGAATTGACAAGGGAGTTGCGGAGGGAGCGGTCTTTGCGGAAGGCAGACAGGGGGGGGAGATGGGAAGATTGTGGCGGGTGGAGGGGTCACGTTGGAGGTGGCGAAACTGGCGGAGGACTATATGTTGTATATTGCCGGTGGTGGGGTGAAAGGTGAGGACCAGGGGGACTCTGCCCTGTTTGCGAGTGGGGGAATGGGGAGCGAGGGCAGTGTTGCGGGGTATGGAGGAGACCCTGGTGCGAGCCTCATCAATAGCGGGGGAGGGAATCCCCGTTCTCTGAAGAATGAGGCCATTTGTGATGACCTGGTGTGGAACACTCATCCTGGGAGCAGATGCGGCGTAGACGGAGGAATTGGGAATAGGGGATGGAGTCCTTACAGGAAAGCAGGGTGGGAGGAAGAGTAGTTCAGGTAGCTGTGGGAGTCAGTAGGTTTGTAGTGGATGTCGGTCAGGAGCGTATCACCTGCAATAGAGATGGTGAGGTCAAGGAATGGTAGGGAAGTGTCGGAAATGGTCAAGTGTAATTTGAGTGCCAGATGGAAGTTGGTGGTGAAAATGAATGAAGTCAGTCAGTTGTGTGTGGGTGCAGGAGGTGACACCAAAGCAGTCGTCGATGTAACGGAGGTAGAGGTCGGGGATGGGGCCCTGGTACGCCGAGAACAAGGATTGTTCGACGTACCCAACAAAGAGGCAAGCGTAGCTGGGGCCCATGCGTGTGCCCATAGCTACGCCTTGTGTTTGGAGGAAATGGGAGGAATCAAAAGAGAAGTTATTGAGGGTGAGGACCAACTCTGCTAGGCGGAGGAGGGTGTCAGTGGACGGGTATGGGTTGCTCCTCTGGTCGAGGAAGAACCGGAGGGCTTTGAGACCGTCCTGGTGGGGGATGGAGGTGTAGAGTGACTGGACATCCATGGTAAAGATGAGAGGATGGGGGCCTGGAGAATGGAATGCACGGAGCCGACGGAGAGTGTCTGAGGCGTCTTGAACATAGGTGGGGAGGGATTTAACAAAGGGGGATAGGATGGCGTCAAGGTATGTGGAAAAGTGTTCGGTGGGGCACGAACAGGCAGAGACAATGGGTCTGCCAGGGCAGTCGGGTTTGTGGATTTTGGGGAGAAGGTAAAATCGGGCCGTGCGGGGCTGGGAAACGATGAGGTCGGAGGCTCGGGGGGGTAGGGAGCCGGAGCTGATGAAGTCAGTTATGGTGCTCGAGATGGTGGCCTGGTGTTCGTCAGTGGGGTCATGGTCCAGGGGTAAGTAGGAGGAGGTGTCCGAGAGTTGGCGCGCGGCCTCCGCTTTGTAGAGATCGATGCGCCGGACTACCACGGCACCTCCCTTGTCGGCGGGTTTGATAACCCAGTCTGGGTTGTTACGGAGTGAGTCGATGGCAGTACGTTCAGGGCTGGAGAGATTGGAGTGAGACAGGGGGGTGGAGAAGTCGAGGGGGTTGATGTCCCGACGGCAGTTCTGGATAAATAGTTCTACAGCCGGAAGGCTACGAGGGGGGGTCCAAGTGGAGGCGGTACGTGGGAGACAGGAAAAGGGATCATCAGTGGGGGGCGAGGGCTTCTTCCCGTGGAAGAACGCTGTTAGGCGGAGGCGACGGTAGAAGAGCTCCAAGTCGTGGTGGGCGCGGAACTCATTGAGGTGGGGACGGAGGGGGACAAAGGTGAGACCTCTGCTGAGGACAGACCGTTCGATGTCGGAGAGGGGGAGGTCCGGGGGGATGGTGAACACGCGGCAAGGATGGGGGTTGTGGCCGGAGGAAGGCAGGTGAGTGGACTGAGGACGAAGCGTTGTGTGGTGGAGGGGTGGAGGGTGGTCAGGGGGTGTGGGGGTATGGGGGCTGTGGTGTGGGTGGGGAAGAGCAGGGGTTACATGGTAGGGGGGGGGATGGGGAAGACCCAGTGGAATAGCCACTGGGGTCTGGGGAGCCAGGCACTAGGACCCAGTGCCGTTAAAGACAGAGTGGTGGGAGGAGTTAGCAACGTGGAGGCTTCAGGCCCACTGCAGAGTCCAGTCTGCAGGTGAGGCGACGGCTGCGGGCTGCTGGAGGGCGGTGGAGTGTCGTGGGTCGGCGGACCCGGAGGTAGGAGTCCACGGGCAGTAGAGTCGGGGTCGGCGGGCGATGCGTTGGAGGTCCCGGTGGGCGGGTGGTCGGTCCGACCGGTGAGGCGGCGAGATGAGTGGGGTGCGGTGCGGCGGCCGTGTTCGGGGAGCCCCGGTCCGGCGGCGATGCCAGGTGAGGCAGGTGCGGCTGTGGTCTTCGGCGGGCCCCAATGCTGGATGGGCCCGGTGCAGCGATGGAGTTAGGTGGTCCCGGGGGGCGGCGAGGTTCGGCAGTCGCGTTGCGCTGGTGATGGGCAGTGGAATCGGTGTGGGGGAGATAAACAGAGTTACCGGGCAGGCAGCAGGGCTGGGCGTCATCGGTAGGCAGGTGGAGGTCGGCGGCAGCATCGGCGTGGAGGTCGGTGAAGGCGGCGTCCTGGTGAGTCCTGGAGGCGCTCCTCGTGGCCAAGATGGCGTCGGGGGACTCAGGCCGGCGGCTCGGGCCAGAGTTGGGGCCCGGGGCCTGCGGGCGGTCGAGTCGGGGATTGTCGGTGGCTGGAACGGCCTGGAGGCGGGCTAATTTTAGGTCCTTGGTGGCGGTAAGGTGGGACAGGAATTGTTGATTGAAGCCTACAAACCTGTATGTCTTGGGAATGTGGGAGGAAACCGGAGCACCTGGAGAAAAACACACGCGGTCACAGGGAGAACATACAAACTCCGTACAGACAGCACCTGTAAACAGGATCGAACCCAAGTCAAATCAAGTTTATTTGTCACATACACATACGGGATCTGCAGTGAAATGAAATGTGCAGTGCCTCTGGTGCTGTAAAGCAGCAACTGTATTGCTATGCCACTGTGCCGCCTTTTCAGTCAGTTCAGGTCCAGTCACTGTCACTGACTTCTCACCTTCGGCTTTGTTCTCTTCTTCACACATTTAGCCTGACCTGCTGACCATTTCCGTCTTTCTGTTTTTATTTCAGATTTCCAGCATTCACTCTTGTTTGCTTTTTGATTGCTAATTTGGGGCGTTTTTTTTTCTTTTAGGTTTAGGAAAGAATGCTGAAGGTAGAGTGGAGCCAGTACACGCAGTGGTTTTACCACCGGGGAAGTCGCTGGATCAATGCACTGAAATTCTGCAAAAAAAGAGAGAAGGAAAACTGAACCATCTTCATAAAAAGAAGCACAAGAGGAAAGGTCAAGGTGGCTCGTGCATTAAAGAGAGAAAACCACGCCAAAATGTGTTTGACTTTTTGAATGATAAACTACAAAGTACTGGGCAGACCAGCAGCTCGTCAACTCAAACTGAACTTGCTAAAAGAGAGAGAAACAGCAAAGAATGTTACAGGGCCAGCAACAGCATGAAGAAGACGCTAAATGTCCAGCTCTTTCAGATAATGCAAAAGATAGACCATACAAAAAAGGACATTGCAAAAATTATGGAAGCACTTGCAAGAAATGTTGGAAGGTATCTACCACTCTCTTTACAATTTGATCTTAATTTAAATTGGTAATTCTGTCATGTTATTAAATCATATTGTTTAAAATAGTAGGTAATCACTGATGAATGTGATGAAGCTGCTCAAAATTAAAAGGAGGAAAGGACGCTGTTTGGTTCCTATCAGAAAATAGCACCCTGACATTGCCTCTCTCAGCTGCTCAATGCGTAAGCTGGGTAGAATTAGCAGAATATTTCAATTGGACAGTAGTCTGTAATGAAAATCATGATGTTGGAAAACTGACAAAATGCTGAAATACTCAGCAGGTTAGGCAGCATTTGTGGAAAGGGAAACAGGGGTAGTGTTCCAGGTTGGAGACCTTGTGTAACAACCTGCTGAAATCTTGGACAACCATTTTTAATGTGTAGGAATGACTTGCAGAAGCTGGTTTATACCAAAGATAGACACAAAATGTTGGAGTAACTCAGCGGGTCAGGCAGCATCTCTGGAGAAGAGGAGTAGGTGCTGTTTCGGACTCCTTTTCTCTGGAGATGTTGCCTGACCCCCTTGAGTTATTCCAACCATTTTTAATGTTCACTCTACCACCAATTTTAGTGTCATCTGCAAATGCTTTCAATATTCAACTTTTCCAATGCCACCATGCCAAGTTATTGTTCATCACGTACACCTAACATTTATCTACATTAACGTGTTGGACTTCCATTCCACAGTGTACTGGTTCTCAAGTCTTCCGGATATGTTCTACCTCTTCATTATCCTTGTATAGAAGCACGCAGCCAACATTCCTTGACTTGCATCATTGTAATTTCCCCCCAACCACACCGTAACAAATGAATATAGCGTCCTAATACCCATACCACCAGTAATGCCATTTTGAAACTCGTTTATCTTGTTACCTCTTAATTCCCATTTTAATTACTTTACAATTAATTGTATGGCCTAGCTACTTTCTTCATTCCTTTCCAACTCTTCCCCCCCCCCCCTGCAACAGCTGCAGGGTTTAGTGACCTGCAAATTATTTTTCTTTGCTAGTTTAAAAATCCACATTAACTGGTATCATTTAACTTATTGTCAATTATGTAAGTGAGCACAAGATTTATTTTTGCTGAATTATTGCATAAATAAATATTTTTAAAGGGAAGGTGAAAGCTGCGATAAAATTGTTTTATCTTGTGTAGCGTCTCAAATAAGGTAAAATATTTTTAAATCCTTTAAAGGTGAAGGTTTAAGTCGTTGGTCAAAGAATATCAAGAGTTATGTAATATCAACATCACTCAGAATGCTTCACTATTCTCCACTGCTTTATTACAGAGACAAAGCAGTAACTTCTCATCTTGAGGAGAAGTTGTCTAATGCAAGGAAGCAGTTATCCTATCTAAAGACTCAGGAATCCGGGGCAACGCGGGAACAAAAGAAAGGAAACACGCACAAGATGATGACCAAATTCTGATTTGAAGTCCTCCAGTGCTCTTTGTCCTGTTTTGAAGTGTAAATATTTGTGCAGCATTTTCAGCGGCAAATATATGTATACAATGAAATTAGTCTTATACGGTGCTAGTGCTTTTAGGTGTAACCTTTTGAAGGGTTTGCAGAGAACTAGTGAGGAAAATCTCTTCTGTTCTTATAAGAGACTCAATGTAAGCACTCAGACATCACAAATGCCCCACTAACTTTATAAAAACCCAGAAAAGTTACGTTGTTTTGGTCTTGTAAATCGTAAAGTAGCAGTTATATTAAAATGTTTTCTCCCCTGTGATTTTTCATAACTTAAGAACACGGAGTTAAACTCAAACTTCTGGTCAAGCTCCAAGAAAAAAGTTTGTTTTTGAAATAAGAGATTTTCTGTTTCAGCGTGTTGACAGACTGGAAATTGATTTGGTTTCAAATATCAACTCAATTTAACAATTGTGATTCCTGGATTCAATCACAGGATTCAACACCATGCCATTTGAGGAACCAGATACCAGCCAGACTCCCACTCAAGTGTTGCAGTAGATCCTGGAACTCTGTGTATCAAATGGAACTTGTTTACTTCTGGGCCGTTAGATGACTTACTCAGGGAAAATCTGAGGCTCCATCTGCAGGTAATACAGCAGAGGGCCTCAGCATCGTATGATTTGTAGGTGTGAATTTAAAGATGTTACAACGGTGAACCAAGATTGTGGAAAATATAGATGATTTTGAAATGGTGTTGTGATGAACAGCAGTGCCAGTGAGCACGTACTGGCCAGTGAATGGCAAGACCAAGTGTCGGGCAATAAAGGTGTTGACACTGGCAAGGGCAGTCATGTTTATAGAAGGAGGTTGACAAAAAAAATGTTTAATGTGGCAATAGTTTGAATAAACAGGAGACTGATAGAGCTGAAATGCACAGGAATTAAATTTGTTTTCTGCTGAGCAGATGGTTTTGCGCTTGAGTTTTAACCCAACATCAAGGAATAAATTAAAAGGAAAATATTAATAGAATATTGACTGGCCTTGAGGGGGATACGACATATATTGCCTGAAGGAGATTCATATTGCCCGAGTCAAAGACGAGGGCAATATGGATCTAGTGAGGGCAATATATGTCGTATCCCCCGAAAGAGGACAGTCAATATTGTTATTATTACCCATATCAGACATCTAGAGGAAAATCTGAACATCTCAGCTCGGCGGACTTCCACGTAAAATTTAACCAAAATGGACGCGGCAGTCTTCCTGTCTGCCGTTTGAATATTCTAAATTTCCCACGCAGCGTCACGTTGCCAAGTTCCCGGATGTGAGACCAGGGGAATATAAGACTATATTCTCCGCTGTTTTAACAGGTAAAGTCCATAGGCGTTCGCAAGAAAGGGGAATACAAGAAAATATTCCCCTGTTACCCCTGCTGGCAGTAAAAACGAAGGGAATACAATTTTGTAAAAGCATACCTCAGATGTGTGATATGGGTAATAATAAAGATTCTTTCCAGTGCCCACTTTACACCTGAAGTCTTTTCAGTCTTCAACATAGGACCTATGGCTAATGGTCCTATGTTTCAAATCTGGTGTAATTTTCAGACATTGTATTCTGATCGCTGCACACAACGTCAAGCAAGGCTCTCGACCCGAAATGCTACCCATTACTTTTCTATAGAGATGCCGTCTGTCCTGCTGAGTTACTCCAGCTTTACGTACGAAGGAACGGCAGATGCTGGTTTAAATTGAAGATGGACACAAATTGCTGGAGTAACTCAGCGGGACAGGCAGCATCTCTGGAGAGAAGGAATGGGTGACATTTTGGTTCAAGACCCTTCATCAGACTGAAGAAGGGCCTCGACTAGAAACGTCCATTCCTTCCCTCCAGAGATGCTGCCTGCCCCCGCTGAATTACTCCAGCTTCATGTGTCTCTTGTCAAGGAGATATGGTCTGGTCAATTGAGCAGAAAAGGAGCAACTGGAATGAATTCCAAAATAGTGAGAGATAATGCATTTGGGAGGAACAACAAGAAAGGGACTGGACAATAAATGAGGGAATATCGTGTAGTGATGGGGATCAAAGGGACCTTGGAGCGTGTGTCCACAGGCCATAATGGTAGCAGGATTGATCAGAAAGGTGGTCAGGAAGGCAAAATAATTGTATTAGCTCAGCATTGAATAATAAAAGATAATAGTTTGTGCTAGAATTGCATACAGCTTGTTAGATCATAGCTTGAGTACTGGGCAAGTTCTGCAACCCAGCTGAACTGTGTGCAGTATTCTCCCAGCTCCTATTTTGTGAGAAGGACCCTGGTTCAACAGGGAAATGTCAACCTCACAGCTCTTATCAAGTCCTTAAAAATATTGTATGTTTAACTGCAAATGTTTCCCATGGTTAAACTAAGGCCATACTTGCAAAATAAGATCTGGGCCGTTCAGGGTATATGTGGGAAGAGGTTTCTTCATTCAACTGGGCCTAAACTGTTGTGGAGTCTTCAATCATCAGTTGAATTCAAAAAATAAATCAAAAGATTTTCAGACATAATGGCAATCAAGAAATATATGGTTGGTTAGTGCAGCAAAAAGGTACCAACTCTCATTTTAAATTCTGGAGAAAATGGCCTCAGTAGCAGAGAGGTCAAAAACCAGGAAGCATATATTTAAATTAATTGGCAAAAGAACTAAAGGGAAGATGAGGAATTTTCTGAAGAAAGTCATAAGAGCAAAACTAGGCTATTTCGCCCATCGCGTCTACTCCGCCATTCAATCATGACTGATCTAACTTCCCCTTGCAACCCCATTCTCCTGCCTTCTCCTCATAACCTGTGCTAACCAAGAATCTGTCAATCTCCACCTTAAAAAAAATCCATTGATGGCCACAGTCTTCTGTGACAATGAATCCCACAGATTCACCACCCTGGTGATCTCTTGTGTTCTGCTTCAATGACATGTCCATGTAAGGGAGGCAGTATCGCTGCATGATTCTGTGCCTCTGTATACAGGTTCCATGCTCTATGTAACATATCTCAAGAGATGGCAAATACCTTGAAGGAGTCCACTTCCAACCTCAAACGGAATTTGGTGCAGAGCCAACAAACGGCATTCTTCACGCTTTGGGAGCCATACACATTTCTGTAGATGGCATAGTTTTCAAAGATACATTTGTGTTATAGGAGCTTTTAAAGCAAGTTCACCATTTAAAGATGGACATTCAGAGGTGTTATTCCTCTGGTTTAATTCCAATAAAGGCCTGCTAGTTAACACTTGGAAGATGAAGAAAGTCATGCATGAACAAAGCTGGCCATTGTAACTCTTGAACTGAGAAATGCTGCCATAAATGTAATTGCCTTAATATTGGTTTTAATGTATTATTGTCATGTGTATTGAGGTACAGTGAAAAGGTTTTGTTTGCGTGCTATCCAATTAAATCAGATTGTACTATACATGAGTATAATCAAGCGAAACAGAATTACAACAGGTAGTTCAAAGAGAACTATACTAGAGTACCGAATATAGTTTGCAGCATTGTGGTGTTACAGTCCCAGAGATAAAATCCAATTCCCACAGACATAGATTGGAAGATCGGGACTACACCAAGCTGTTTAGTAGTCTGACAACAGAGGGGAAGATATCAGAGGCATATGCTTTCAAGCTTTTGTATTTTTTGACTGATGGAAGAGGGGGAAAAAAGTTGCCCATCAGAAGTGCGGATACTTTGATCAATCCAAATGGCTCACCAGCTCTTAAATTAAGCACTTAAATGGAATCTGAAAGAAACCTTAATGGGACCAAATCCTTCCAATTAAAGAATTATCATGTTTGCTGAGGGTTCGCCCAAGCACAAGGTCATTGTGATCTTGTGCTCAGTGTGATGAGCATTCGAAGATAAAACACATAAATCAAAGAAAATAGGGAGGGCAAGAAAGGTTTTGATTTATTTGGTGTTCTCATTGGTATTGTGGCAAACTGTTTTCATAACCATACAAGCTCCAAAACCAGTTCGACTTTGAACAGTTTTACAGTGAAGGCAATCAGGCTCATGGCCAAAGAGAAAATATTTATATTCTGCCAGTCATTTGGGAGTGGTATCAACCAATTCAGGTGTCAATCATTTTTTGGAATGGAATGTGACTTAACATCTTGCATTATTATGTTTGGATGACCAAACCACGTTTTAGCCCATGACTCATTGAAGATCGTAGATCTGTGCAGCACGGAATCAGGCCCTTCAGCCAATCATCCATGCTGACCAAATTGCCCAATCAAGATAATTGAATGAATTATTCAGTTTCCTCCCACACTCCAAAGAAGCACAGGTTTGTAGGTTAATTAGCTTGGTGTAAATGAAAAATTGCCACCTAGTGGGTGTAGGATAGTGTTAATGTGCGGGGATCACTGGTTGGCGCGGACGTGATGGGCCGAAGGGCCTGTTACCCTGCTGTATCTCTAAACTAAACTAAGTAACCCTTGCATTTTTCATTTACACCAAGCTAATTAACCTACAAACCTGTGCTTCTTTGGAGTGGGGGAGGAAACTGAAGAGCTCAGAGAAAACCCACGCAGGTCATGGAAACGTACAAACTCCGTACATACAGTATCCGTAATCGGGATCGAACTGGGGTCTCCGGGGCAGCAAATCTACCGCTGCGCCACTGTGACTGCGACTTGAATTTGGAGAAATCAACATTCTTCCTCTTACGTGTGGCATGCACAGCTTAAGCATGTAGGACAACTTGTTCTATTTGATCTTATTTGATTGTGCACATCAGGTTGATTGCATTAGTCGAAACAGGGCAGACCACGTGAAGGTTGATATCTCCCACCCCATTCATACCACTGAGTTGTAAGCTGCTTCAGAGATGCTGCAAAACTGAATGACTCCAGCATTTTGTGTCTATTGCTATGGCACACCACTTGTTACAAACCTCCAGTCTGAAAACAACTCTCCATCACTACCCAGTGTTTCTTATCTTCAAGCCAACTTTGTATCCAATTGACAAATGTAACAAGCTGGAGTAACTCAGCGGGTCAGGCAACATCTCTGGAAAAAAGGAATTGGTGACGTTTCGGGCCGAGACCCATCTTCAGACAGAGAGTCTGGTGTAAAGGGAACTAAGAGATATAGAAGGTGCATAGAATAGAATAAATGAATGAAAGGTTTGCAAAAAAGCAACGATGATCAAGGAAAGGAGGAACCCACAATGGTACGTTGTTGGCTGTGGTGATATCGAGTTATTCAGACAGTGAAACTGGTAGGACCACTAGGGTGGGGGAGGAACGGTACCTCACCCTGGATCCTATTTGATCAAACCTTCCAGTCCAGTGTAATGTGCGGTACCTTTTCAGACATCTACGCATGTAATTGCCCCTCAATTGCTAATCGCTCTCATTCCCTTCCGTCTTCTTACACTCCTCCAGACAGACCAAATCTTAGGTAACCAGACACAAAATGCTGGAGTAACTCAGCGGGTAAGGCAGCATTTCTTTCCATACATTTCATTAATTTGTTCTTGGTACCTTTCCATACCACTATTTTCCCTCTCCCCTGACTCTCGGTCTGAAGAAGCGTCTCGACCCGAAATATCACCTCTATTCTCCAGAGATGCTGCCGAAATATCACCTCTATGCTCCAGAGATGCTGCCCACTGAGTTCCACCAGCATTCTGTGTCTATCTTGGTGTAAACCAGTATCGGCAGTTCCTTCCTACACACTTCTTAAGTAACTAGCATTAATGACCCTCTGATAGCACCAACATTAGTTATATCATCTGACGACCTTAGTTACCATACTATACAATCATGTCCTTTGTTATCGCTACTAGATTCACCTCTCCATTTTAAACATGCATCTAGTTCTTCTGAAGATTCGTTCATCGGAAGCATTAACTCATACTGCCCACAGACACGGACTCGTTCACTCAGTATCCCACAGTTTTCTGAATTTTATTTCAGATTTCCAGCATCATTCATTGTTTTTATTTTGTATAACCCGCAAAAGAAATATAAAGCGCTGCACCAGATAACAAAAATAACCGAGTATCAACGAAAGTTATTTATACCACAGAAATATTAAACAATACATAGTTTACCCACTCAAAGAAACATGAACTATATCCTCCGATGAAATTGTTCCAATGGTGCGAAATGTTGTTTGCAGAATTTTTGTTTGGATGTTTAGCACTCATGGAATAAGGTATAAAGAGTAATAAATGTGTCACACACTGTAATTTGAACGTTCACGGTGACACAATAGTTCTTATTCTTCTTTAGTGTGGCGTGCACAGCCTCAATTTGTTGGACAACTTACACAATAGTTGACACACGATAAAAACCGAGTGGTAGATACAAAGTGGAAAATGTACTTCCATTATAGTACAGTATTATTCCTGGTCTAATGCCACATTTATTGCTGAGAATGTTTTACATCCAGCGGCGAATGAATGAGATCATTTGAGGACATAGAAAGCTGGATTTGAGACAGCATCTCAGCAAACGATCTGTTAACGGTCTGTTAAAGTCTGAGGAAGGGTCTCGACCCGAAACGTCACCCGTTCCTTCTCTCCAGAGATGCTGCCTGGCCCGCTAAGTCATTCCAGAAATGTGTGTCTATCTTCGGTTTAAATCAGTATCTGCAGTTCCATCCCGAGTTAACCAGCATGTTGCGTCTTTCCGAGGACAAATTGGACAAGCTGACGGGCACCTTGGTCGACATGCACTTGAGTCTGTTTCGCGACGTCTGTCCCCGTCTCGCCAGTGGCTGTGAGCTTGGTTGGTGGCAGTTTAATTCTTCATACCATTTGTCGCATTTCCTGCGAATAATTGTTGCTTAATAATCTTCACGCTGCAAGAGACGGTGCTACATCCTTTGGCGAAATACCAGAGAGCACACTTGATGAAGAAGGCACAGCACGCAGATTCCCAGTTACCCAGTGTCTAACTGTGAGCGTCGTTAATAAAGACTGAAACTGCCAGAACCGAATTTCACCGAAAAACACAGCATTCAAAATCTTTTAGGAATTCAATGTATTGTTTCTTTTCATACACGCCCCAGGAAAGACCAAGACATGCCCATCCGTGTCTATATCAATTCTTAGCACTGTGATAGTTACAACGACGGAAATTAGATGTTTGCAAGAGTTAAGCTTTAATATTTTCTTTTTTTTTAAATTTTATTTTGCATTTCATCATTTATCTCATACCAATCCATGTTTTTTTCTCCATTGTGCTAAGTAAGTAAGTAAGTAAGTAAGTAAGTAAGTACGTTTATTGGCCAAGTATTCACATACAAGGAATTTGCCTTGGTGCTCCACCCACAAGTAACAACCGCGCGGGTTTCTTTCCATATCCCAAATAGGTGCGGGAAAAGAGACACAACGTGCTGGAGTAACTCAACGAGTCAGGCCGCATCACCGGAGAGCATGGGTAGGTGACGTTTCGCAAGTTTTTGTTTCTTCTTTCTGTAAAACAGTATCTTCAATGCCCTATTTCTGCTAAAGACGTGCGGGATTGAAGGTTAATCGGCCTCGGAAAAATGCTCCTAATGTGAGGGCACTGGATGAGGACGTGGGATAACATAGAACTAGCGTAAACAGATGATCGATGGTGGGTGTGGACTCGGTGGGCCGAATAACCTGTTTCCATCTGTATCTCTAAACTAAACTCCATTAAACATCTAACCAGCAGCGTGGTGTTGTTTTAACGTAGAATATAAACCCCGGCCTAATTAAAAACGAACTTTGAGATGGATTATTTTGAATTATTCAATATCAAACATTGTCCTTGGATTCTGCAATTGCCTGAAGAAGGGTCTCGACCAGAAACGTCACCCATTCCTTTTCTCCAGAGACGCTGCCTGTCCCGCCGAGTTACTCCAGCATTTAGTGTCTATCTTCGGTGTAAACCAGCATCTGCAGTTCTTTCCTCGCACACGCAATAGGTCCACAACTGATATCTAAAACATTTACATGGCTTTACACGGCTGTTTCACACGATGTCGGTAATAAAACGCCTCGCGGAACTGAAGGGTTGTTTTCTCTGGCGCGGTTGAATAAGCCGCGCAATTTTACTCTGAACCTTTTCATTCTAGCCACCACGCGCCCCCTGCCTACAAAGTAGATGAGCGGGTCAATGCAGCTGTTTAAAGTGAGCAGCCCTGTGGAGACCTCGAAGGACACGTAAACAGCCCTGGTGTTTGGCTGACAGAAATCTTCCAACTGAAAGTGCCTGGAAATTAAATTGAGAAATCGCAAAAGATGGTAAGGTGCAAAGCAAACCGTAAACAAAAGCATAATAATGATGGCAAGGTTCCGGGACCGTTTCTTGCGACCTCTGTCCCAGCTACGGTTTTTGTTGAGGACCTCTGCGATTTTACAGTAACATGCTATCATGATTAGTAAGGGAATCAGGAATCCAGTCACTGAAACGACCTGGATGTACAACAGGTAGGAGGCCACATCTCCGTCTATCAATGTGATGTAGCACTTTGAGCCATCGGCGTTGGTCTCCGTGAAATGGAAATCCATTAAGGTTTGAAGCAGAACCAACGTCCAGACCAGGGCACTGATCAGAGCCGAGTGGCGGGTCTTCCATCGTCCCAACATCCTCATTGGATGCACGATGCCCATGTAACGCTGCACGCTGATGCAGGTGAGGAATCCCATGCTCCCGTACAAATTCAGATGGAAAACCACCCAGCCAATCCGGCAAATGGCTTTGCCAAAAACCCAGTCGGCGCGGGCGGCGTAATACGCCACGAAGAAAGGCAGGGTGAGCACACTGAACAGGTCCGCGAGTGCCAGGTGAAACACGAAGAAGTCCCCGTTGAGCCATTTCCTCCGCCTCAAACACAGGCAGGCCAGCACCGAGGCGTTGGTGCAGAAACCCACCACGAACGCAAACGCGTAGGTGATGGAGATTATTATGTCCTGAAAGGGCTTGGTGACCAGGCACTCGGCGGTTTGGTTCAACTCTGTGAAACCAGGAGTGGGCGAAACCGCGATCGAAGAGTTTACTTCCGTCATTCCAAATAGCCCACGGGGCAGCACGGCAGGGGGGATAGGAAGGGCCGCCTTAAAACCTTGTAATCCTGGTACCCCGTCAACCAAAAGCCACGCTATAAATCTGAATCAGCAAAATACGATGTTTTGGAGCAACTTGGCGGGCCGGGCAGCAGCATCTTTGGGTCGGCACAACTTCTTTAGAAAACCAAACTCCACTCAACCACTGAACGAGAGGAGCTGAACGCCATTAAAGGATCACAGCCACACCCCGTTCTCAAAGAACATGTAAGGTCCTGTACCAAAGACACGTACGGGCAATCTGCCCAAGACACCGAAAATAATTGTGCAGGAAGGAACTGCAGATGCTGGTTTAAAACGAAGATAGACACAAACAGCTGGAGGAACTCAACGGGACAGGCAGCTTCTCTGGAGAGAAGGAACGGGTGACGTTTCGGGTCGAGTCCCTTCTTCAGGCTGATGTCAGGGGTGTGGGCGGTACAGAGATAATTGATTTGGGACCCGCGGTCTCCTCACTGCCGGTGTGGAGGAAATACCTTGAAACCCAAATATTGACAGCGCAGCGAGGTAGAAGTGACTGGGAAACTTTATCAGATGATAAAGCCCCCCTCCCTAGCTTTGGCATTCAGATACATTTACAAACTATTAAAAAGAAGTCAACGGTATTTAAAATAAAAGGCACAAAATGATTAAGATGTGTCTTTAAACGGGCGGCACAATGACACGGCTGGTAGAGCTGCTGCCTCACAACACGAGACCCGGGTTCGATTCAGACCCCGGGTGCTGTGTCTGTGTGGAGTTTGCCCGTTCTCCATGTGACCGCGTGGGTTTCCTCTGGGTGCTCCCGTTTCCCCTCCCCCCCCCCCCCCCCCCACCCCACACTCAAAGACGTACGGGATTTGTAGGTTCATTGGTCCATGTGAATCCTCACTAGTGTGTATGAAATGGATGGGGGAAGTGGGATAACATAGAACTAGTGTGTGCGGGTGATCGACGGTCAGTGTAGACTCGGTGGGCCGAAGGGCCTGTTCCCAGGGTGAATCTTTGAATCAGTTAAACCATGGAACTACATGTAAACATAAACAATTAGCCATTGTACTGATGTTATTATAAGAACATATTATCCCCACCCCCCTTTTGCTTCTATTCAATTCCGTCATCTTCCCATTGAAACCTTTTGAATGTTTGAACTTGGTGCAGAATTTGAGATCTAACCACCCCCCCCCCCCCCCCCCCCCCCCCCCAAGTTTTGAAGGGTGAAGGATCTCAGCATGAAGGATCCCCGCTTCCACACTCCCCTACCCTGGTCCGTTCACATTTGACAACACAAGGTCAGAAGTCCAGACCGGCTAACATTTAAACCGCTACATTTCCAAACACTCGCTGTTCCGATTGGACCCACCGGTGGCTCGCGGGAAGATTCTATCTCACGTAAGGTCAACGGAAAATAGGGCTTTGCTCAATCCATCTGGAGGACATCCGTAACTTCCGGTATA
Organism: Okamejei kenojei; assembly: GCA_035221665.1. Taxonomy (NCBI): domain Eukaryota; kingdom Metazoa; phylum Chordata; class Chondrichthyes; order Rajiformes; family Rajidae; genus Okamejei; species Okamejei kenojei. The sequence goes on from CM069150.1 coordinate 41,410,651, forward strand.
TGTTATCAATGCATGAAACGCGTACTTTCCTACTTGTTAAAAACCAAAACGTTGCATTTTTGAGCTGTAAAAAATTGTGGAAGTCGGGGTAAGTGTGAGAGACATGTACCCAACTTCAGAATTCCAAAAGTGAAGCGAAATGAAGGTAACAAGAAACGAGAGCTGAAGGGACAACAACAGCTAAAGTGCTTAGAGAACATTGGCGGTACAGTAGGTATGTTACAAAACTTACCTTCAGCTGCGCTACAGTTCTGTCATTGGCCATGTGTGCGACTTTGGCGCCTTTGAGAGGGGGGATGGGCGGGGTGTTAAAATGCGGTTTTCCAATGCCTTCCGGAGTTATATTTTCTCGGGGTGCGAGCTTTTGCTGGAGATTCGTTCCGACTGCCGGTATGTGAATTTTTTTTTAAAATCGCCCGACTATTTCAGCGCCGGAGTAAAATAAAAATTAGCTTCTAATACCTTGAACATCGACAACGGGGACGAATTTTGCGTACGGGACAGGGAAAGGAAAGCTGTTTATTTTTTCATATACACTTGCTTGTTAAGATGACCTTAATCAACATTTCATGTTGCGAAACAGTGATTTATTCCCCATACGAACCGGCAGTAGTTTTCCTGCCGATATGGGGTTTAAATTCACCGCAACCGCAACTTTCCAATCCATCGAGTTCCATAAACTCCCACTCGCAAGCTGATTTAAATGGCCATTAATTTACGGGCATTAAACACTAAATTCCTTCAATTTGGCTTATAAATTCATGACATTGAGATTTAAAAATCATGTTATATTGTGATTTCTTGTGTGAATGTTATTTGGACACTTAGGCTTTTTAAAAAATGTTAATATTTTCTTAAGAAATGGATAGATGTTTAGATCTAGTAATTGAATTTTGTAATTAGCTACAATTGGGTAACTAACTAATTTTACTTCGGAGTCACGTGAGTGACTACATGAAGAAGCCCCGCCTGGCGCTGGAACGGCATTACGTCGACGCTGACGGCAGAGCAAGAGCTGCAGAGGCAGCTCCTCGACAGCGGTAGGTACGGGCCCGCAGGTAAGTGCAGGGAAAAACACTTTCAGGGTCTAAAAAACTCCGTGGTTGGTACTGAATACCAGAATTTAAAACTAATTTAAAAGTAAAAATAAGTTGAAAAACAACGGAGTTTTAAAAAAGAACGTCCTAAGGGGAGCGATCGGAACGTGAGATTACGGAGCCGGTTCCGATGCCGGTGGCCATCAAAATTACGTTAGAAAGGTTTTTTTAGTCGCTCCACACGGGGGGGGGAATTTTATAAAGTCACAAAGGCCATAATTTAAAAAATTCAATAAAAGGCCTTCAGACTAAAAAAGGTTATGGCTTGAAAAAATAATGGGGGAAAAAAAAAAAAAATTTCCAAAAATAAAGTAAATAAAGAATTCAAGCCAAAAAGGGTTAAAAGGCCCCAAAACATTTCCTAACCTACCCTAAAGGGGTTTCATATATTAATATATATGATGAATTATGGTGGGAATATCTACCTGAGATTTGAAGGTAGTCTCCTTGAAGAAAAACTCAGGAGTAATAAGGGCAGTAAAAATAAAATGGAAAACTGACCCTAAAAATGCACTGATAGTGGTGGCTGGTCATGAAGTACACACCACAGCACCAGGAAAAAATAAATATTTATATATATATATATATATATATATATATATATATATATATATATATATATATATATATATATATATATATATATATAGGTGTAAGTACAACACCTGAATAAGAAGTGAGGCCATGGAAAATAACCATGGAAAACAAAAAATAATTGGTCTCTCACTAAAGCTATTATGATTAAAACAGCAGAATAATAATAAAACTTTTTATGTTTTATTTTAAGTACACTTCAGCACAAAATTAAAATATATATATATATATATATAAGTGTACTAGGTTTGATACATAGAAACATAGAAACATAGAAATTAGGTGCAGGAGTAGGCCATTCAGCCCTTCGAGCCTGCACCGCCATTCAATATGATCATGGCTGATCATCCAACTCAGTATCCCGTACCTGCCTTCTCTCCATACCCTCTGATCCCCTTAGCCACAAGGGCCACATCCAACTCACTCTTAAATATAGCCAATGAACTGGCCTCAACTACCCTCTGTGGCAGAGAGTTCCAGAGACTCACCACTCTCTGTGTGAAGAAAGTCTTTCTCATCTCGGTCTTAAAGGATTTCCCCCTTATCCTTAAGCTGTGACCCCTTGTCCTGGACTTCCCCAACATCGGGAACAATCTTCCTGCATCTAGCCTGTCCAACCCCTTAAGAATTTTGTAAGTTTCTATAAGATCCCCTCTTAATCTCCTAAATTCCAGAGAGTATAAACCGAGTCTATCCAGTCTTTCTTCATAAGACAGTCCTGACATCCCAGGAATCAGTCTGGTGAACCTTCTCTGCACTCCCTCTATGGCAATAATGTCCTTCCTCAGATTTGGAGACCAAAACTGCACGCAATACTCCAGGTGTGGTCTCACCAAGACCCTGTACAACTGAAGTAGAACCTCCCTGCTCCTGTACTCAAATCCTTTTGCTATGAAAGCTAACATACCATTCGCTTTTTTCACTGCCTGCTGCACCTGCATGCCTACTTTCAATGACTGGTGTACCATGACACCCAGGTCTCGCTGCATCTCCCCTTTTCCTAATCGGCCACCATTTAAATAATAGTCTGCTTTCCTGTTTTTGCCACCAAAGTGGATAACCTCACATTTATCCACATTATACTGCATCTGCCAAACATTTGCCCACTCACCCAGCCTATCCAAGTCACCTTGCAGTCTCCTAGCATCCTCCTCACAGCGATACCTGAATGTATGAGTGAGACCATGAAAAATAAATATGAAAAAAAAATAAAAAATTTTGGCCTCACCAAAGCTGTTATAGTGAAACAGCAGAATATGATAAAACGTTTAAGTTATAAAGATATCAACGGTGAATCCGGTTATGATATCCATGTCTCAATTAGATGAGATATAAGGAAATACGATTTTAAAAGTATTTCAAACTGGTGCATGGCATTTCCATTCAATGGAAAACAAATAAAATAATAAAATAACCAATACATTTAAAGGAAAATTAATTGGCATCAGTTTGTGGAGCTCATAGGGACCAAATCTGCACTCTAGAGTTGCAGATCAAATCAGGTTATGTTAAAATCCTGATTATTATGGAATAAAACCTGCCTTATGATTATTCAAAGTATTGATTACAAAAGAACAGACTATTGGTCTTTAAACTTTTGGGGGGAAAAATTATGATCCAATATAAAGATTTGATAATGGATCAAAACTAAGGCAGAAGTATGATAAATAAACATAATCAAACATAGCCTTATCCGAACCCATATAATTGGGAAAAGAAGGCCTGAAGTACGCGGAAGAGATGCAAACAACTGTTACAAAATAAATTCATGAAATCTCCGATTGTGCGGGATTACAGGTGTATTATGATCATTAATTTAATATAACTAAGGACTACAAAAAAATAGAAAGGATTGGTTCACCTGTATAAGAAAACGTAAAAATTTGATTTTAGGTTTGCACCCAAAAGTAACCCCAATAAACAAGGGGTACGTACATATATATATATATTATAAATTACCTCAGTGTACAGATGTGATGGTATAAACCATACAAAACATCGTTTTATATACACTTTCACAGTGTAAGAACATTTTATTAAAATGGAACATCTTCAACATTGAAATACAGTTGTTATTAACAAAGTGTTAATCAAATATTACAGGTGCTTGAAATTAATTAAAATGGGTCAAGCAGTGCAAGTTAAAACATTGTCTAAAGGATTAAATCCAGTTTAAGGCTGTTAAACAGAATACTGGAAGAACAATTGCACTGATAAGATCAGCACTTGCACTAATGAGGACATGGTCATGGTTATCTTGATCACATTTAAATTAGAGTCAGCTGCAAATTAGTGCTGCAATTACAAGTCTGTTGAAAGGCAAAGACTTGACCCATCACATAAAGCCTATGTTTTAGGCATTCATAAATATTCATAAATTGCTATTTAGGAGTAATTCAGCACCATAAGAGGGGGAAAACTGTTCCATGATGCAAATATGTCTTATGGTTTTGTTGACATACTTTGTCCCTCCATTAGAAAAGGAGCCTAGGTAAGAGTAATAAAGCTCCAAAAGAAGAAATACAGAAGATTATAAGAATATGTATGCCTTTGTGAGAGGCTTATACAAATACCAAATGATACATTATCATTATTAAAGTAATGGATTTAAAAAAAAAAAAGGGGTTCACAAGTTGCTTCAACTATAAGCTTAGCAGCTGTTGCAAGCTGAAGCAAGTATTAACAGATGATGGAGTTTCTGTGAATATTTGGGTAAGATAAAAATATTATCTATTCTTATAAAGATAATTGATACGTCTCTTTGTTGGGACTACGGACAATAATACCACGTAAATGCAAATGAATTGTCCTAAGAAATTCTCCAAACATTTGTATTAATTATTGAATTATAATTATAGAATTATGGATTAAATATCGATTGTTCTATTATGGAAGTGTCCAGGTCATAACAAGGTGTACAATACCACGGATGTGGCGTATATTAAATCACATGATAAGTAAAATAATAATCATGTGATTATCTGAGTAAACAGATGTGGCATATTCTAAAATGTTTAGTCCAGCTGTTTATCTCTAAGAAAGAGACAATATTATCACAGACTACACATTAAGGGGGGAAAATACATTGTCATTAATATGGATTACTTACAATTTATCTGGTTGTATACAGATTAAATAACCAATTTTTCAAATATTCTCGTGGGTAAACCAAGAACAGGAAAGGTGGATGCTTTTCTCTCAATTACATGAGGAAAAATTGGTTTTTATGTTCCTCATTTTTGTCTGATAGGGCAGTGTCCGATGAAAATATAGCAAAACACTGCCAGACGCATTTTGGTGGTCTAAAACGGATCCTTCATGGTTTTCATAAATATTGAGTGATGTTGAACCACTTGTGATGATTCATAGTTGCAGTAATTTATTGTTGGCATCCATAATATGAAAATATGAATTGACTATCTTCAGGTTGATCAGACCATTACAATAGTTTAATGGTCAAAGAAGTCTATGAATGTTTAACTAATATAACAACATAACAATAAAATAATTATGTATAAAGAAATGTTATACCTGCAATTTGGAGGGAAAAAAACAAAACAATATTTTATAAGAAATTGGAAGTCTGTGTATACAGTAAAATTATTTGTCATATTAGATATATGTCAGTTCTTGTGGATTGCATTTTTTCTGAGTATCTAATTGATAGAGCCAATAATAGGGCTCAGAGTGTTTTCGTCCTATTTACGGACAATATACTAACCAAGAAGTTATCAGGTTCATTCGTAAAATCCCGATATGAAAAGGGATATATATGTAGATATAAATATAAGTATATATATATATGTGTATGTGTATATATAATCTGTCCAAAATTGCAATACATAAGTCTGGAGATCAATATAGTCCTGAATTGCCTTAGGCAATGGACTCCAGTTCTATCAATGATTCAAAAAAGTTAACATTGAAAGTAATAATGCTGATGACTTTAGTATCAAGATAAGAGTGCAAATATTGTAAATATTACGTTATAATTATATGTGGATACAGATTACATTATCATATATGTTTATGAATTTACTAAACAAAGCAGACCAAGAAGAGCTGGAACCAAGGTAAACCTATAAGCATATCCTGTCGGCCTTAAATTGTGTGTGTGTGTGAACATTGATGAAATATGTTAAAGTAACTAAGAGTCTCTGTGGTAATGAGACAGCACTATTTATTACACACAAAAAACCACATTACGTTCAGTAAAACTGATGGTTCTAGAGAAATGTATTCTAGATGGTTAAACATTGAATAACACTCAGTGGAACTAGACACTGAAATGTGGAAAATTACTCTGTTAAGGAGGTAGATACATTCACAGGAATGGCACAGGATGAGTCGCTCGAGCAAAGATGCAAGGCCACAGGAGGGTGTAAAATAAATATTAAATTAAATGAAATCAGTCATTGTGTCACGATTGGACATGGAGTGTTGGGTTCTCTATAATTGTTGCTTTGTAACATACCATCAAATTATATATATCAATTGATATTTTGTGATAAACTTGCCTTTCAATAGAAAGGGCATTACTTTTATTCTTTTATAGTGTGAAATAATTTATCACATAACTTGAGGCAATGTTTGGGGGGAAAAAATGTGTTATTTTGCTCATTACTGTGTTGTGTGAGCCAGAGTGTCGTATGGAAGGAGTCTACGACATGAAAAACACAGAAAGCTTCAAAATCTTCACGGTCACTCACGTGACTCCGAAGTAAAATAGTAAGATTAAACGAGAACTTACCAGTTCAAAGTTTGATCGTTATTTTATGAGGAGTAACGATGAGGGATTACGTTCCCTCCACTTCCGACCCTCATTAATTTTTTTTATTGTCACGTGTGCACTGCACAGTGAAATTATTTTTGCCCACGCCTCACACATGCAACAAGTCGCCAAATGTTGGTGCCATTTACAAAAGTTCAAAGTCCGGTCTATGTGCTTGATGTAGCGGAGCGGCTCCCGATCCAGATAAGCCCCAGGCTGCTTCAGGACCTCCTCCGTCGCCTTCGACCGGCTCGGTCCGTGAACCAACGTCCCCCTCCTCGTCCAACCACCTCTGTTTCTCTGAGGTGTATCCTGCAGCCAAACCTGAAGGCTCTGGAGGCAGTACCCTGATCACTCTCCTACCAGCCCACTCCTCGCATCCATCGTCACCAGCAACTCCCTCCTCCTCGACACTCGACAATAAATCCCTGTTCATTGAAAACCTAACCAATTCTATCTACATTATATTTAACTTGACCTGATTTTATGATCTTACTTTGGTTAGTTCCTTTACTTAATCATGAAAACAAGATGAACCTTTTAGAAAATATAGAGGCTGGAAGGAGAGGTCAGAGTTTAGAGATACAGTGGAAACAGGCCCTTCAGCCCATCGAGTTGACACCGACCAATGACGCCCCCTAGTTCTATCCTACACACTAGGGACAATTTACAGAAGCCAATTAACTGTCAAACCTGCACGTCTTTAGAATGTGGGGGTACAGGCAGAGGAGCACGTGGAGAAAACCCACGCGATCACAGGGAGAACGTACACACACAATACAGACAGCACCCGATTAAACCCGGGTCTCTGGCGCTGTAAGTCAGCAACTCTACCACTGTGTTGTAACAACTGTTCAGTTGATGAATGGGTCCTGACCTAAAACGTCCTCCACAGAAGCTCCCTGACCTTACCTTTGTTTTGCATGTCTTCCATTAGATCATTTCAGATCTTTTTATTGTCCTCGACACCAGGTGCATATAAATCCTTTAGTCACCTGATGCTCAGCGAGCAAACAATAAAGATACAGTAATGATAAATACAACAATAAACGCAAATCAGCTTGTAGTTCGCTCCGAAGATAGACACAAAATGCTGGAGTAACTCAGCAGGACAGGCAGCATCTCTGAAAGAAGAAATGGATGATGTTTCTCCAGCATTATGTGTCTATCTTGGTGTAAACCAGTTCCTTCCTACACACTTATTTTTTTTTAATGAATAGTTTTTTATTGGAGGGAAAAAAAAAATTCACAGTACATCTGATGTATAGCATTACATTTTCCTCCATTTTGTTTTTTATATATAATAATAATAATAATAATAATAATATAAACAAAATAACCCTAACCCACCCTCCCTAAACGCCCCTTGGCAGCTTATTTTTTCACAATCCAAATATATCACAACATCAAATGCACTTTTTATCAATAATAAAGTAACAAAACAGAATAAAGGCAGAAACCCACTTAATGTCAAGTGCCCTCAGTCAACAGGTAGTTCCTTTAGACCCTCAAAGTATGATAAAAAAGGGTTCCCATTTCAAATAAAACTTTTTCAAAGACCCCCTCAATGGATTTAATCTTTCCTAACCTTAAAAAAAACCATGACGTCTTCCAGCCAAGCAGCGGCAGATGGAGGAGTGTTAGATTTCCAGACCAGCAAGATTCTCCTACGGGCCAAAAGTGATGTAAATGTAATGATATCAGACTGGGTTGTATTTAAACCCAAGGTTTTATCTGCTACACCAAATACAGCTACAAGCGGGCAAGGTCTCACTGATGGTTTTAAAAACCACTGCCCAGTAGTTAACAAGTTTGGGGCAAGACCAGAATGCATGAGCTAGATTGGCTGGAGAGAATGAGCACCTGTCACAGCCAGCGTCCGTCCCTGGATATATGTTAGCAAGCCTGGCTTTGCTTAAATGAACCCTGTGTAAAACTTTAAATTGTATGAGCCCCAATCTGGCACATGATGACGAGGAGTGGACTTTTTTCAGCGCTTTTGTCCAGCATTCCTCAGACAGATTCATACCAAGGTCATCTTTCCACCTAGCTTTAACTTTATTCAGGTTTTGATATCCTAAATACATCAATCGAGAATATACTGCAGAAATCAGTCCTTTATTTGCAAAGGTAAGAGTGAGTTTATCCAACACTGTGACAGGAGGGAGATCAGGAAAAGAAGGAAATTGTTTCATGACAAAGTGGCGAACCTGAAGATATTTAAAGAAATGATTATGTGGGAGGCCATGTTTTTTGTGTAGGTAGTCAAAACTATCAAATATGTTGTTAGTGTATGAATCCTTAATGGACATAAGACCATTCAAACCCCACTGTCGAAAGGTTGAGTCAAGTGTAGAGGGGGGAATAAATAGTTACTGTGAATGGGACCCAGAACTGAAGCTGATGTAAGCTTATAATGGCAACGAAATACTTCTTAAGTAACTAGCATTAACGTCCCTCTGATAGCACCAACATTAGTTATATCATCTGACGACCTTAGTTACCATACTATACAAACATATCCTTTGTTCTCGCTACAAGATTCACCTCTCCATTTTAAACATGCATCTAGTTCTTCTGAAGATTCGTTCATTGGAAACATTAACTCATACTGTCCACAGTCACGGACTCATTCATTCAGTATCCCAGTTTTCTGAATTTTATTTCAGATTTCCAGCATCATTAATTATTTTTATTTTGTATAACCCGCAACAGAAATATAAAACACAGCTCCAGATAACAAAATAACCGAGTATCAACGAAAGTTATTTATAACTCAGAAATATTAAACAACATAGTTTACCCACCCAAAGAACCATGAACTATATCCTCCGATGAAATGGTTCCAGTGGTGCAAAATGTTGTTTGCAGAATTTTGCAGAAATTGGACAAGCTGACGGGCACCTTGGTCGACATGCACTTGAGTCTGTTTCGCGACGTCTGTCCCCGTCACTCCGGTGGCTGTGAGCTTGGTTGGTGGCAGTTTAACTCATCACATCAGTTGGCGCATTTCCTGCGTATCATTGTTGCTTAATAATCTTCACGGTGCGAGAGACGGTGCTACATCCTTTTGGCGAAATACCAGAGAGCACACTCGATGAAGAAGGCACAGCATGCAGAGATTCGCAGTTACCCAGTGTCTAACTGTGAGCAGTTCTTTCCTCGCTCACGCAATGGGTCCACAACTGATATCTAAACCATTTACATGGCTTTACACGACTGTTTCGTACCAAGTCGGTAATAGAACGCCTTGCGGAACTGAAGGGTGGTTTTCTCTGGCGCGGTTGAATAAGCCGCGGATTTTAACTCTGAACGTTTTCATTCTACCCACCACGCCGTCCCTGGCTACAAAATAGATGAACGGGTCGATGCAGCTGTTTAAACTGACCAGCCCTCTGGTGACCTGGTAGTACACGTAAACCGCCATGGTGTTTCGCTTACAGAAACCTTCCAACTGAAAGTGCCTGGAAGTTAAATTGAGATATCGCAAAAGATGGTAAGGTGCAAAGCAAACCGAAAACAAAAGCATGATAATGATGGCAAGGTTCCGGGACCGTTTCTTGGGACCTCTGTCCAGGCTACGGTTTTTGCTGAGGACCACTGCGATTTGACAGTAACATGCCATGATGATGAGGAAGGGAATCAGGAATCCAGTCACTGAAACGACCTGGACGTACAACAGGTAAGAGGTCACCTCTTGGTTTATCACAGTGTCGTAGCACTTTGAGCCATCGGCGTTGGTCTTGGTGAAATAGAAATCCATTAAGGTTTGAAGCAGAACCAACGTCCAGACCAGGGCACTGATCTGAGCCGAGTGGCGGGTCTTCCATCGTCCCAACATCCTCATTGGATGCACGATGCCCATGTAACGCTGCACGCTGATGCAGGTGAGGAATCCGATGCTCCCGTACAAATTCAGATGGAAAACCAGCCTGCTAATCCGGCAAAAACCTTTGCCAAAAACCCAGCGGGCGCGGGCGGCGTAATACGCCACGAAGAAAGGCAGAGTGAGCACGTAGAACAGGTCCGCGAGTGCCAGGTGAAACACGAAGAAGTCCCCGTTGAGCCATTTCCTCCGCCTCAAACACAGGCAGGCCAGCACCGAGGCGTTGGTGCAGAAACCCACCACGAACACAAACACGTAGGTGATGGAGATTATCATGTCCTGAAAGGCCTTGTTGACTAGGCACTCGGCGGTTTGGTTCAACACTTTGAAAGCAGGAGTGGGCGAAACCGCGATCAAAGAGCTTACTTCCGCCATTCCAAATGGCCCACGGAGCAGCACGGCAGGGGGGATAGGAAGGGCCGCCTTAAAACCTTGTAATCCTGGTACCCCGTCAACCAAAAGCCACGCTATAAATCTGAACCTGCAAAATACAAAGCTTTGGAGTAACTCGGCGGGCCGGGAAGCAGCATCTTTGGGTCGGCACAACTTCTTTAGAAAACCAAACTCCACTCAACCACTGAACCAGAGGAGCTGAACGCCATTCAATATGTCAACATGCTAATTCAATGTAGGCGTGGGTGAGCGGCTCAGCAATTAAAGGATCACAGCCACACCCCCTTCTCTAAGAACATGCAAGGTCCTGTACCAAAGACATCTGCCCCAAGACACCGAAAATAATTGTGCAGGAAGGAACTGCAGATGCTGGTTTAAAACGAAGATATACACAAAAAGCTGTAGTAACTGAACGGGACAGGCAGCTTCTCTGGAGAGAAGGAACGGGTGACGTTTCGGGTCGAGTCCCTTCTTCAGGCTGATGTCAGGGGTGTGGGCGGTACAGAGATAATTGATTTGGGACCCGCGGTCTCCTCACCGCCGGAGTGCAGGAAATACCATGAAACCTAAATATTGACAGCGCAGCGAGGTAGAAGTGACTGGGAAACTTTATCAGATGATAAAGCCCCCCACCCCAGCTTTGGCATTCAGATACATTTACAAACTATTAAAAATAAGTCAACGGTATTTAAAATAAAAGGCACAAAATGATTAAGATGTGTCTTTAAACGGGCGGCACAATGACACGGCTGGTCGAGCTGCTGCCTCACAACACGAGACCCGGGTTCGATTCAGACCCCGGGTACTGTGTCTGTGTGGAGTTTGCCTGTTCTCCCTGTGACCGCGTGGTTTTCCTCTGGGTGCTCCGGTTTCCTCTAACATTCAAAGACGTACGGGATTTGTAGGTTAATTGAATCCTCACTAGTGTGTATGGAGTGTACGGGGGAAGTGGGATAACATAGAACTAGTGTGTGCGGGTGATCGACGGTCAGAGGTAGATTCGGTGGTCCGAAGGGCCTGTTGCCATGCTGCATTTTTCAATCACATCAATCATTCAGACTTGTTTCTACAAACAAGAAGCGATCGATGTGGACTCGATGGGCCGAAGGGCCTGTTCCCCGGGTGAATCTTTGTGTCAGTTAAACCCTGGAACTACATGTAAACATAAACAATTAGCCATTGTACTGATGTTATTATAAGAACATATTATCCCCCACCCCCTCTTTTGCTTCTATTCAATTCCATCTTCCCATTGAAACCATTTGAATGTTTGATCCTGGTGCAGAATTTGATATCTAACCCCCCCCCCCCCCCCCCCCCCCCCAGTTTTGAAGGGTGAGGGATCTCAGCATGAAGGATCCCCGCTTCCACACTCCCCTACCCCGGTGCGTTCACATTTGACAACGCAAAGTCATAAGTCCAGACCGGCTAACGTTTAAACGGCTACATTTCCAAACACTCGCTGTTCCGATTGGAATAGGCACGTGCCGTGAGTAATTACTCAGGGTAGGCACTCAGTCCGCTTAAAAAAATAAACTGCGCATGCGCAGATTGCCCGCCGTTAAATAAATAAATAAATAAAAATTGACTGCCATTTCAATTTGCCCAAGGCTTGGGGGAACAGTTCCTTTCACAGCGTGTGGAGAGTGTGTCAGGGGTAAAGTTGTGGGGAGGGCATGAGTGTTGAGAAGGAGGGTGTCGGGGATAATGGCAGAAACTTACTCACCGCTGCCGCAGCTCTCCGGGCATGAAGCCCCGCACTGTAGCTGGGGATAGAAGCAGCTCGGGTAGCTACGAGCGGCCGCCGGTACCCGACAGCAGAACTGGCCGCCACTTCAGCGCCTTCTGCCGGCCCGCTCACCTCTGGCAGTGCTCTCCGTCGGAACACCTGTCACCTGCCTTTCGCCGACTTCGCTCATGTCAGCGGCTTCCTGCAAATCCTTAAATTCCTACAGCCGAGTAACCTCAATCGCGCCGTCGGAATTTAAGGACATGAGTGAGGCCAGCGAGCGGCAGGAGAGTGGTTTGTAGACGGAGAGCTGCAGGAGCTAAGGTGGCGGCTGGTTCCGCTGTCCGGCCCAGCGGCCGCTCAGCCACCCGAGCTGCTTCTCTCCCCCCCCCCCCCGCCTCAATGCGGTGGCATTCCACGCCTCCGTGCAAGGAGCGTCGCAAGTGGCATTATCCCAATCCCCTCCTTCATAACATTCGTGCCCTCCCCGCAACCTTACCCCGGGCCAGACTCCCCAAACACTGTGAAAGGCGCTCTACCCCCCCCCCCCCCTCCCCACACCCCGGGAAATACAGTATTTAAAAACATAACCACAAAATGTACTTACCACATTGTTGGTACACAAGCTCCATTCTTCTCTGTTACCTAACATACACAAAATATTGACAAACCATATTTGAAAACCCCGCCAAGAAACTTGCTCTGCGCATGCGCAGTAGACCGATGCACATGCGCAGTGCTGCAAAGGCAGAATTTCAACTGCCTTCAGCCCCGCTTATCACTGACGGCTTCAGGCAGCGCTGACGGCATGTGGGTGGCACAGAGCTTCCCGTGTTACAAGCGCTGCGGATGAAAGGCATGGAGAATTATGCCTACCTAAGAGATCGATCTCTTACATAGGCATAATTCTCCCATGCCATTACTATTTATATTTAGTTATTACCATGTTATAATTTTAGTCAGGGTAGGCAGTGCCTACCTTGCCTACCCTGGATTGGACCCACCGGTGGCTCTCGGGAAGCTTCTATCTCTCTTAAAACCACTACAGAAAAAAAAATCTAAAATCGTTAAATTTTGAGTCAGAGAAAAGGACAGTTTGGTCTATCGGGCTGATACTCACACTCCACTATCCACTGTCACCAATAATCCCTGTTCGTCTCGACCTGAAACGTCACCTATTCCTTTTCTCCAGAGCTGCTGCCTGACCTGCTGAGTTACTCCAACATTTTGTGTCTCTCTTCGGTGTAAACCAGAATCTGCAGTTCTTTCCTACACAATCCCCGTTAAAGCTTTATGCATATATTGGGATTCGGTTCTGTACACCCAGTTCCCTGTCTCTTGTTCAACTAAAGGGGGTTTGCACGACACGTAAGGTCACCGGGTAATAGGGCTTTGCTCAATCCATCTGGAGGACATCCGTAACTTCCGGTATATGTTATTAATGCATGAAACGTGTACTTTCCTACTTGTTAAAAACCAAAACGTTGAATTTTTGAGCTGTAAAAAATTGTGGAAGTCGGGGTAAGTATGAGAGACATGTACCCAACTTCAGAATTCTAAAAGTGAAGCGAAATGAAGGTAACGAGAAGCGAGAGCTGAAGGGACAACAACAGCTAAAGTGCTTGGAGAACATTGGCGGTACAAAACTTACCTTCAGCTGCTCTGCAGTTCTGTCATTGGCCGTGTGCGCGACTTTGGCGCCTTTGGGGGGGGGGGGGGGTGGGGCAGGGTGTTAAAATGCGGTTTTCCAATGCCTTCCGGAGTTATATTTTCTCGGGGTGCGAGCTTTTGCTGGAGATTCGTTCCGACTGCCGGTATGTGAATTTTTTTTTTAAATCGCCCGACTATTTCAGCGCTGGAGTAAAATAAAAATTAGCTTTTAATGCCTTGAACATCAACAACAGGGACGCATTTTACGTACGGGACAGGTAAAGTAAAGCTGTTTATTTTTTCATATAAACTTGCTTGTTAAGGTGACCTTAATCAACATTTCATGTTGCGAAACAGTGATTTATTCCCCATACGAACCGGCAGTAGTTTTCCTGCCGATATGGGGTTTAAATTCACCGCAACCGCAACTTTCCAATCCATCGCGTTCCATAAACTCCCACTGGCAAGCTGATTTAAATGGCCATTCATTTACGGGCATTAAACACTAAATTCCTTCAATTTGGCCTATAAATTCATAACATTGAGATTTTAAAATCATGTTATATTGTGAATTCTTGTGTGAATGTTATTTGGACACTTAGACTTTTTAAAAAATGTTAATATTTTCTTAAGAAATGGATAGATGTTTAGATCTAGTAATTGAATTTTGTAATTAGCTACAATTGGGTAACTAACTAATTATATGCTTTAATTTCTGATCATCCAAGTAAGATTGTTTCATATTTGTTTCAGAATGCTTCAATCTATAATAACTGAACATTTCTTTCAGTTCTCTTAATTTTTAAGAAAGTTATGGGCTTTTGACTGTCCTCGATCACAACTTTTGTGTTAAGTCAATGGAAAAGCAATAGGGAACAAGATGCTAATTTCCGAGTCTGAAAATAGCCATAACGTTTTTAATACTGAAGATATGAAAGTGAATTAGGTGTCAAATTAAACTTATTTTTATGCTTTATCTGATGGGATAAATTGCAGACTTGATTTTTTTAATCTCAACATTTTGTAACATTGCTACGTACAGATATCGGAATTGAAAATATTGGGAATTATTGCGTTTGTTCACATCATTTCATCAAGTAAGGCATTATTTGTGTTTTTTCTTGATTCCTTTGGTATCTAAAACGTATCAGAAGTGAGAAATCGGGCTGTAAATTTTGCTTCAGAGGCGTTTTCTTTTTGTATGTAAAAACCCACTTGAGAACTATGGGCGATTTTAAAATTTTACAGCCAGATTTATCACTTCTGAAACTTTTTAGATGCCAAAGGAATCAAGAAAAAACACAAATAATGCTTTAGTTGATGAAATGCAGTGAGCAAAAGGCCAATATTCACCAAGCACTCTGGCTGTTGTTGTCCCTTCAGCGCTCGCTTCTATCTACCATAATTTATCCTCACTTTTGGAATTCGGATGTAGGCTAAATGTCTCACGCTTATCCCGATTTCCATAATTATTTACAGCGCAAAAATTGACCATTTTGGCGGGTTTTAACGGGCCCGCTGCGCTGGAAACAATGGTCATCGCGTGTAGTCCACTTCAGCGCAGCGTAGCAACAGTACGGGTCATGGGTCGTGACCCGACTGCCGTGAAAGCTCCCAATAGTAATCTAAAATGGGGCTTTATATCAGTGCACAGTGCAAGAACCTGGATCTAAACAATATTTAACGTTCAGATTATTTTTGTTTGAAACCTGCATCATCCTATTGTTATATTAATGGTCCAATCAATTGTTCAATGTTTTTTTTTATTGTCACGTGTGCACTGCACAGTGAAATTATTTTTGCTCACGCCTCACACATGCAACAAGTCGCCAAATGTTGGTGCCATTTACAAAAGTTCAAAGTCCGGTCTATGTGCTTGATGTAGCGGAGCGGCTCCCGATCCAGATAAGCCCCAGGCTGTTGGAGGACCTCCTCCGTCGCCTTCGACAGGCTCGGTCCGTGAACCAACGTCCCCCTCCTCGTCCAACCACCTCTGTTTCTCGGAGGTGTAAATCTGCAGCCGAACTTGAAGGCCCTGGAGGCAGTACCCTGATCACTCTCCTAGCGGCCCACTCCTCGCATCCGTCGTCGCCAGCAACTCCCTCCTCCTCGACACTCGACAGTAAATCCCTCTTCATTGAAAACCTAACCAATTCTATCTACATTATATTTAACTCGACCTGATTCTATGATCTTACTTTGGTTAATTCCTTTACTTAATCATGAAAACAAGATGAAGCTTTTAGAAAATATAGAGGCTGGAAGGAGAGGTCAGAGTTTAGAGATACAGTGGAAACAGGCCCTTCAGCCCATCGAGTCGACACCGACCAACAACCACCCTAGTTCTATGCTACACACTAGGGACAATTTACAGAAGCCAATTAACCGTCAAACCTGCACGTCTTTAGAATGTGGGGGTACAGGCAGAGGAGCACGTGGAGAAAACCCACGCGATCACAGGGAGAACGTACACACACACACACACAATACAGACAGCACCCGATTAAACCCGGGTCTCTGGCGCTGCAAGTCAGCAACTCTACCACTGTGTTGTAACAACTGTTCAGTTGATGAATGGGTCCTGACCTTAAACATCCTCCACAGATGCTGCCTGACCTTACCTTTGTTTTACATGTCTTCCATTAGATAATTTCAGATCGGTTTATTGTCCTTGACACCAGGTGCATATAAATCCTTTAGTCACATGATGCTCAGCGAGCAAACAATAAAGATACAGTAATGATAAATACAACAATAAATGCAAAACAGCTTGTAGTTCGCACCGAAGATAGACACAAAATGCTGGAGTAACTCAGCAGGACAGGCATCTCTGGAAAGAAGAAATGGATGATGTTTCTCCAGCATTCTGTGTCTATTTTGGTGTAAACCAGTATCTGCAGTTCCTTCCTACACACTTGTTAAGTAACTAGCATTAATGACCCTCTGATAGCACCAACATTAGTTATGTCATCTGACGACCTTAGTTACCATACTATACAAACATGTCCTTTGTTCTCGCAACAAGATTCACCTCTCCATTTTAAACATGCATCTGGTTCTTCTGAAGATTCGTTCATTGGAAGCATTAACTCTTACTGTCCACAGACACGGACTCATTCACTCAGTATCCCAGTTTTCTGAATTTTATTTCAGATTTCCAGCATCATTAATTATTTTTATTTTGTATAACCCGCAACAGAAATATAAAACGCAGCTCCAGATAACAAAATGACCGAGTATCAACAAATGTTATTTATAACTCAGAAATATTAAACAATACATAGTTTACCCACCCAAAGAACCATGAACTATATCCTCCGATGAAATGGTTCCAGTGGTGCAAAATGTTGTTTGCAGAATTTTTGTTTGGATGTTCAGCATTCATGGAATAAGGTATAAAGAGTAATAAATGTGTCACACACTGTAATTTGAACGCTCACGGTGACACAATAGTTGACACATGATAAAAACCGAGTAATAGATACAAAGTGGAAAATGTACTTCCATTATAGTACAGTATTATTCCTGTCAATGGGCATTTCGCCAGATCTAATGCCACATTTATTGCTGAGAATGTTTTACATCCAGCGGCGAATGAATGAGATCATTTGAGGACATAGAAAGCTGGATTTGAAACAGCATCTCAGCAAGCGATCTGTTAACGGTCTGTTAAAGTCTGAGTAAGGGTCCCGACCCGAAACGTCACCCGTTCCTTCTCTCCAGAGATGCTGCCTGGCCCGCTAAGTCATTCCAGAAATGTGTGTCTATCTTCGGTTTAAATCAGTATCTGCAGTTCCATCCTGAGTTAACCAGCATGCTGCGTCTTTCCGAGGACAAATTAGACAAGCTGACGGGCACCTTGGTCGACATGCACTTGAGCCTGTTTCGCGACGTCTGTCCCCGTCTCGCCAGTGGCTGTGAGCTTGGTTGGTGGCAGTTTAACTCATCACACCATTTGGCGCATTTCCTGCATCTCATTGTTGCTTAATAATCTTCACGGTGCAAGATACAGTGCTACATCCTTTTGGCGAAATACCAGAGAGCACATTTGATGACGAAGGCACAGCGCGCCATGGCCGTCCGAAGGGGGGGGGGGGGGGGGGGTGCTTTGGCACCCCCCTTTTTTCACAGGAAAAAAATCCCAGGAAAGATTTTTTTTTTTAAATATTTGCGAACCTCCGCGCCTGCGTAGTGGGGGGAAGCTTGTGACCAAAGACGCAGAAGCGACGCAAAATGGCGCTGTCTCTGCGCGTGCGCAGTGGTCGGGATCAGATCACCCATTTTCAATGCATCGCCTCGACGCTCCGGGCCTAGTTTGGGTGAGTGGGACCGTGAAATGTTGCGTTGCGTTGCGGGGATGGGGAATCTGTTTGTTTTATATCGGGGGCATTATAAAACGGAATGGTTTGGGGAAAAAAATGGGTTCCTGTTTCTCCGGGGGAGGGTGGGAGGGGTGCGGTGTTTGCCCGCCTGGTCCATCGGCTCCATCCGCGGAGTCGGAGCCTCGCCAGCGCGTCACGTCCGCTACCGGCACGGGGAGACCGTTCTCACCTCGCCGGGCGGGAAGGACTGAATCCGAACCCAGTCCTGCCAGCGGCCATGACCCGACACCAGGCGCTGCTCAGGCCGGGTTTACATCACCCTCCCACCGGTCCGTTGCCTTTCCCACCCCCCGCCGCGGCCCTCACCCCCGGACCTTGCCTTTCTCACCCCTCAACCTCCCCTTTCCCACTCCCTCACACCCCCCCCCATCGTTTCTGGGCAGCGGCGGCGACGGCTGTAGTGCGGGGTGACGGAGGGTCGGAGTGAATGACGAGCCCCGCACAGCAGCAACAGCGGCGGCTGCACCTCCTCATGCACCGTGCGAGCCCTCACAGCGGCCGCTGCTTGCCACTCCGCCAACAACGATAACCGCTTTCACAACAACCCCTCCCGCACGCCGAGACTGGGAGGTGGGAGGGAGCGAGGAAAGAAGCGGGAGGCCCCCTTCTGCCGTCTGAAGCACCTGCACCGCTCGGCCCCGCACCTTCCTGTGGCTGGCGGAGGTGGCGAGGAGTCCCAAGTGGACTTGGCGGTGGACAGGGACGGCCAAGGCTGCGGGGCGATGATGCCGTCCCTGTCCGAGGAGCACTGACTTTCCTTCCTCACCACCTCCTCTGCCCCTTCCCCTCTCTCTCTTGTACGCCCCCCTCCCCCTTATCCTGGGACCTCTCCTCCCCATTCCCCCCTCTATTCAGTCCTCACTGACATCCCCTGTGATCCCTTTCCCATCTACAACCCCCCATCTATTCATCCTGCACTGATCTCCCTATCCACCTCGCATTGATTCTCCTGCCACATGCACATCCATCTTACACTCGTCCCCCAATTCATCCTGTACTGATCCCCTTCCCATCCATCCTGCACTGCCCCCCCATTCATCCTGTACTGAACCGCCCATTCATCCTGCACAGCCCCCCGATCCACCCCCATTCATCCTGTACTGATTCCCCCCATTCATCCTGTATTGATTCTCCCATCCATCACGTATTCCTCCACTGATATCTCCCGCGCTCTCCCCTCACAAATATATCGACTCCAACCAACACACACTAATTCCCCTGCCTGAATCCATCCATTCCGCACCGATTTCCTTCTCAATCTCCCCCCCCCCCCCCCCCCCCCCCCCCGCCATCTACCCATCCCACACTGATTCATCCAGCACCCCCCCCCCCCCCGGAATAAGTGGGGGGTGGAGGGGAGAGGGAAGTTCAGTCTACACTCGCTGAATCCATCCCTGTGAAAAGTTAGAGATGATGATTGGATCTGGAAGCGGACCAATACGTCTGTAAATAAAACTGGACAGGCATCTTTTCATTTGCACCACGCATCAGGCCGCGTCACGACCCGACCACGACTTGACAACCATTTTTCAGGCTGTCGCCGAAAATGTCACCCAATTGGGACAGGCCTTTCACGCTGCGAAACATGAGGGCAAGGCTTTCTAAGGCGATGTCGGCGGCAAACTTCTTCCTGGCCAGGTTCTCCATCACCTCAGGCTCGAGTCCGCAGTGCTCGAAGAAAATGTTCAAGCCCGAGCAGGCTCAATAGAAGCGGCAGCTGAGGTCGGAGTGCGAGCGCCTTCACCAACCTGCTGCTTGAGCGGCTCCTTGGGGCGACCTGCTGCTGCTTCTCTTGGCGCTGCTGGCGTGCTTACTTGTGCACCCTGGGGTGCTGCTGGCGTGGCGACTGGTGCTTCCTGGGGCACTGCTGGAGTGATTACTTGTGCACCATTTGGGTGCTGCTGGTGTAGTTACTTGTGCAACCCTTGGGTGCTGCTGGTGTAGTTACTTGTGCACCCTGGGTTGTTGCTGATGAGGCTGCTGTTTCTCCCTGGAATGCTGCTCATGTGGTTACTTGTGAACCCTGGAGTGCTGCTGGTGTAGTTACTTTTGCACCCTGGGGTGCTGCAGCCGCTGCTAATTCTCCCCTTCCGACGTTTCTGTCCTGTTGCCCTCCACTGCTGCTTGTCACCCCAGCCGCTAGAGCCGGGCAGCAGCCAGCGGACTAGGCTGCCAGTGCCCTTGAAACTGCGGGCGCTGCTGGTGGCCGCCACTCCTAGCACAAACTCACACTTCTGCCGGTACATGACTGGCGAATCGGGCCTGAGCTGGAGCGACGCACAATGTCAGGCGAGAGCCCCAGCTGCCCGCTCTGCTGTGGGCTGTCAGAGGCCAGGTAAGTCTTCATGCTGCTGCTGGCCCTGCTGCCACTGCGTTTCTCGGGGGTGGGGGGGGTCCCTTGGACATGAGCCTGAGCGACAGAGAGAAGCTCGCCTCAGGCGGCATGCTTGCAGTGGGCGCGATCGCGCTCGGCACCTTACTTTGATCCAGCCAACGTGGACAAACACGTTTTCACATCCACAAAGAAGGAAAGACCAGGACTTCCATGAGCAATGACAGGCTGTCTGCAATTGCCTTAATCCACATTCACTATGATTTTGCCCTTAACTTGGACAAAGCCGTGACTAGGTTTGCGCAGTTACATTCTTGGAAAATGGAACTGGAAAACATGATTTATGGCTAAATGGCAATATATGCAGCCTACATGAGTGTCCGACGCCTGCATCACTACGCCAGGACTTCCATGAGCAATGACAGGCTGTCTGCACTCGCCTTAATGCACATTCACTGACTTTGACCATGACTTGGACAAAGTGGTGAGTAGGTTTCCACAGTTACATTTTCGGAAAACTGAACTATTTCATGTTGAGGTTGATGTGATGTGAAGTTGTTAGATCAGGAGGACCATTAAAGGTGCACTGCACACACTAACACAGTCTAACAGTAACAGGCAATAAAATCAACACACAAAACATTTTCTAAAAAAGGTTTTCATTACTGCAAAAACTTACAGTATTTTTTTTGCAGTTTTTGCATGCTCATTCATAACATTGTACATAACATTTTACAACAGTACAACTTGATTATTAAAACAAGAACAATTCTTAATTTCACAAAAAAAAGTATACAACAATGATCCCAATCATCCCATTCCACCGACTCATTATTCTTAATTCAACCAAAATTATTTCTGAAATATTGGTCATTGGTGCAAAAAGCTCCAAAATAAGGCTCAGAATGCACCAGAGAGCATCTAAAACTCCAGAGCTTTCAGAGCCCTTAAGCGGGCCCTGGAACCCGGGTGTGAGGGGCTTACCGCTTGTGATGTGCGCAGCATGCACAGTATTTCACATAAAATTTTGGGAATCCTGTCGTGCCACCCCCCTTTTTGAAAAGCTTTGAAGAAGGCACAGCATGCAGAGATTCCCAGTTACCCAGTGTCTAACTGTGAGCAGTTCTTTCCTCTCACACGCAATGGGTCCACAATTGATATCTAAACCATTTAAATGGCTTTACACGACTGTTTCGTACCAAGTCGGTAATACAATGCCTTGCGGAACTGTAGGGTGGTTTTCTCTGGCGCGGTTGAATAAGCTGCGGATTTTCACTCTGAACGTTTTTCATTCTACCCACCACGCCGTCCCTGGCTACAAAGTAGATGAACGGGTCGATGCAGCTGTTTAAACTGACCAGCCCTCTGGTGACCTGGTAGTACACGTAAACCACCCTGGTGTTTCGCTTACAGAAACCTTCCAACTGAAAGTGCCTGGAAGTTAAATTGAGATATCGCAAAAGATGGTAAAGTGCAAAGCAAAACGAAAACAAAAAAAATCTGGTCTCCAAATCTGAGCAAGGACATTATTGCCATAGAGGGAGTGCAGAGAAGGTTCACCAGACTGATTCCTGGGATGTCAGGACTGTCTTATGAAGAAAGACTAGATAGACTCGGTTTATACTCTCTAGAATTTAGGAGATTGAGAGGGGATCTTATAGAAACGTACAAAATTCTTAAGGGGTTGGACAGGCTAGATGCAGGAAGATTGTTCCCGATGTTGGGGAGGTCCAGGACAAGGGGGAAATCCTTTAGGACCGAGATGAGAAGGACTTTTTTCACACAGAGAGTGGTGGGTCTCTGGAACTCTCTGCCACAGAGGGTAGTGGAGGCCAGTTCATTGGCTATATTTAAGAAGGAGTTAGATGTGGCCCTTGTGGCTAGGGGGATCAGAGGGTATGGAGAGGGCAGGTACGGGATATGGAGTTTGATGATCAGCCATCATCATATTGAAAGGCGGTGCAGGCTCGATGGGCCGAATGGCCTACTCCTGCACCAAATTTCTATGTTTCTATGTTTAAAAGCACAATAATGATGGCAAGGTTCC
Source organism: Okamejei kenojei (assembly GCA_035221665.1). Lineage (NCBI taxonomy): Eukaryota > Metazoa > Chordata > Chondrichthyes > Rajiformes > Rajidae > Okamejei > Okamejei kenojei. The sequence continues at coordinate 41,433,532 of CM069150.1, forward strand.
GGGACCGTTTCTTGTGACCTCTGTCCAGGCTACGGTTTTTGCTGAGGACCACTGCGATTTGACAGTAACATGCCATCATGATGACCTGGTCACCTCTTGGTTTATCACAGTGTCGTAACGCTTTGAGCCATCGGTGTTGGTCTTGGTGAAATAGAAATCCATTAAGGTTTGAAGCAGAACCAACGTCCAGACCAGGGCACTGATCTGAGCCGAGTGGCGGGTCTTCCATCGTCCCAAAATCCTCAATGGATGCACGATGCCCATGTAATGCTGCACGCTGATGCAGGTGAGGAATCCGATGCTCCCGTACAAATTCAGATGGAAAACCACCCAGACAATCCGGCAAAAACCTTTACCAAAAACCAAGTGGGCGCGGGTGGCGTAATACGCCACGAAGAAAGGCAGGGTGAGCACGTAGAACAGGTCCGCACGTGCCAGGTGAAACACGAAGAAGTCCCCGTTGAGCCATTTCCTCCGCCTCAAACACAGGCAGGCCAGCACCGAGGCGTTGGTGCAGAAACCCACCACGAACACAAACACGTAGGTGATGGGGATTAACATGTCCTGAAAGTGCTTGTTGACTAGGCACTCGGCGGTTTGGTTCACCACTTTGAAACCAGGAGTGGGCGAAACCACAATCAAAGAGCTTACTTCCGCCATTCCAAATGGCCCACGGGGCAGCACGGCAGGGTGGATAGGAAGGGGCGCCTTAAAACCTTGTAATCCTGGTACCCCATCAACCAAAAGCCACGCTATAAATCTGAACCAGCAAAATACGAAGCTTTGGAGTAACTCGGTGGGCCAGGCAGCAGCATCTTTGGGTCGGCACAACTTCTTTAGAAAACCAAACTCCACTCAACCACTGAACCAGAGGAACTGAATACCATTCAATATGTCAGCATTGCTAATGTAATGTAGGCGTGGGTGAGCAGCTCAGCAATTAAAGGATCACAGCCACACCCCGTTCTCTAAGAACATGCAAGGTCCTGTACCAAAGACATCTGCCCAAGACACCGAAAATAATTGTGCAGGAAGGAACTGCAGATGCTGGTTTAAAACGAAGATAGACACAAAAAGCTGGAGTAACTGAACGGAACGGGCAGCTTCTCTGGAGAGAAGGAACGGGTGACGTTTCGGGTCGAGTGCCTTCTTCAGGCTGATGTCAGGGGAGTGGGCGGTACAGAGATAATTGATTTGGGACCCGCGGTCTCCTCACTGCCGGAGTGGAGGAACTACCATGAAACCCAAATATTGGCAGCGCAGCGAGGTAGAAGTGACGGGGAAAACTTTCAGTTGATAAAGCCCCCCACCCCAACTTTGGCATTCAGATACATTTACAAACTATTAAACACAAGTCAAGGGTATTTAAAATAAAAGGCACAACATGCTTAAGATGTGTCTTTAAACGGGTGGCACAATGACACAGCTGGTCGAGCTGCTGCCTCACAACACGACAGACCCAGGTTCGATGTCTGTGTGGAGTTTGCCCGTTCTCCCTGTGACCGCGTGTAGTGGAGCGGCTCCCGGTCCAGATAAGCCCCAGGTTGCTGCAGGACCCCCTCCGTCGCCTTCAACTGACTCAGTCCGTTAACCGACGTGCCTCTCCTCGTCCGACCATCCTGCAGGCGAATTTGAAGGCTCTGGAGGCAGTACCCTGACCACTCTCCTACCGACCCACTCCTCGCATCCGTCGTCGCCAGCAACTCCCCCGTCCTTGACAAGAAACCCCTCATCATGGAAATCCTAAGCAATTCTATCTACATTATATTTACCTGACCTGATTTTATGATCTTATTTTGGTTAGTTCCTTTACTTAATCATGAAAACAATATGAACCTTTTAGAAAATGTATTGAGGCCGGAAGGAGACTTCAGAGTTTAGTGATACAGAGTGGAAACAGGCACTTCAGCCCATCGAGTCGACACTGACCAACGACCCCCCTAGTTCTATACTACACACTATGGACAATTTACAGAAGCCAATTAACCGTCAAACCTGCACGACTTTAGAATGTGGGAGCGCAGGCAGAGGAGCAACCGGAGAAAACCCACGTGATCACAGGGAGGGCACACACACAATACAGACAGCACCCGATTAATCCCGGGTCTCTGGAGCTGCAAGTCAGCAACTCTACCACTGCTTGTAACAACTGTTCATGAATGGGTCCTGACCTAAAATGTCCTCCACAGATGCTGCCTGTCCTCCTTACCTTTGTTTAGCATGTCTTCCATTAGATCATTTCAGATTGGTTTATTGTCCTCGACACCAGGTGCAAATAAATCCTTTAGTCACATGATGCTCAGCGAGCAAACAATAAAGATACAGTAATCATAAATACAACAATGAATGAAAAACAAATTGTAGTTTGTACCGAAGTTAGACACAAAATGCTGGAGTAACTCAGCAGGCCAGGCAGCATCTCTGGAGAGAAGGAATGGATGATTTTTCGGGTCGAGACCCTTTGTAAACCAGCATCTTCAGTTTCTTCCGACAAAAATTGTAATGCAATCTGAAATCGTGCAAAAATTATTAATTTACAATATTGGAATATCTGAGTACGATAAGTTAAAGGTAAGTATGTGTGGCCGCACCTCCAGAAAGAGGGTGTGAAAGATTGGATTGGTTCAGAAGTCCGATAGCAGTGGAAAAAAAACTATCTTAAATAGTTTATTTATTATCGTGTGTACCAGGTACAGTGAAATACTTTTTTTGCATACAGCTGAGCAATTCTATAACCATACATCACAACAGAGTGCACAAAACAGCCCACTGAACCTATATGCAAGTGGCGCAATTTCTGTGCCATTTTACAGCCCCTACTGTAGCTGGCCACAATGGCCCGTTGCAGCCATCGCTTCCATTCACGTCGTCCCACTCCACGGCCGGCACTCTACAGCCCTCTTCAATCAAAACAAGCCAAACTTGAGGGCACGAAAGGTAAGACCCCTTCCTTAAGTCTGGAGCTCCGAGTTTTCAAGCTCTTGTGTCCTCTTGCAGAAGGCAGAAGAGAGCAAAGGGAACGGCTAGGGTGGCCTAGCCATTGACAATCACTGCTGAATGACATTGACAATATTACCAGCATTCCGGTTGCAACACATAGTCAAGATGGAAGGAAGTGATGGGTGTATGATGGCCATATATACATGCCCCTTTGTTTTCCTTCTTTTCAACTGCCCATGTTAATTTGTTAACCAAATTGTTTTGCAACCGTTTCAAATAAATATAGCCTTCCCCCTTCCTTTGTCCTAGGTCCCTCCTCCACCCTCTCTGTAACATAAAACAAACTTAATTTCACACTTCTTCTGTTCTGATGGAACATTAACTCTGCTTTTGATAGGAATGGGTGATGTTTCGGGTCAAGACCCTTCTTCAGATTAATGTCAGGGGAGTGGGCGGGTCAGAGATAGAATGCAGTCAGACACAGTAAGACTGGTGCGAAAACCTTGTCTCACTGTCTCCGACCACATTCTATCTTTGTCCCTCCCGCTCCCCTGACATCGGTTTGAAGAAGGGTCACAACCGGAAACGTCACCCATTCCTTCTCTCCAGAGATGCTGCCTGTCCCGCTGAGTTACACCAGCATTTTGTGTCTAAAACTGTGCTTTTGATGCTGTCTAATCTGTTACAGCTTTCTTTTTGTAGCCCATTGTGTGATTGTACATTGTATAACATAGTAAGATTAAATGAGAACTTACCAGTTTGAAGTTTGATCTTGATTTTATGAGGAGTTACGTTGGTGATTACGTGAAGATCCCCGTCTAGGCCGCATGCGCATCAACCTTCAAAGCAGCGGTATGAAATCACAAATAACAATCACTGAAGTGACATGCGTGACTCGAGAACTACCAGATTATCTTTTATGAGAGAGGGTTGGGCATGGCGTGCACGTAATCACCAACGTAACTCCTCATAAAATCAAGATCAAACTTCAAACTGGTAAATTCTCGTTTAATCTTACTATTTTACTTCGGAGTCACGTGAGTGATTCCGTGAAGAGTTCGAAGCTTTGTGATTTTATGCCGCAAATCAAAATCTCGGCGTCTCACTGCATCGATTGACTCAGGATGAGTGAATAATCAAAATGCATTAGCATGATATTGATTCATATGTATTAATGGTTTACGTTAATAAAGAAATCAATAGCAATCCCTGTAACTCAGGGGAGGCTAAAGTGGACGCAACCAGAATGGGCAAAACCCTGAGTCAGTAACCGACCTATGGAAATTAAAAAAAAAAAAATTTAGTTGACCATCCTGCGGTCGCGAGGATATGGTCGATGGGCATGGCCATTGCCCTGGCCGCTGACGTTGATGCTGACCTGGTGGAATGATATATACAATCGTCAGTGTTAATACCTGCATAATCCAGAACCTGCTGCAGCCACCTTGAAATAGTCTGAACCAATCTTCCTTTGTGTAGCTGTTTGTTGATTAATAAACAATGCTGATTCCACACTTCTTAGGATTCTGGTGGCCTTGATAACATAGACGTGAGACCATGGGGTATCCAAAAAATGATCTTAAATCATGCCACCCCTGGTCTGCTCTGCTTGTGTAGATCAGAATGTAAAATGTAATGGCACCTGCAGCCAATTCCATCCTATCTAGCCACAGCGTTTGCAATGTTTGCCGTTATTGTGCTGATATTAGTGTCATAACTAAGGATGTAGCTGGAACCCCTTGGTGAAGTAATGTTCACACATTTTCAATAACCAACTGCATATTCTTGTAGTGGGAGAACATGTGTCCGGATCTCTTTAACAACTCGATATCTGGGTTGAACCCGACAGAGTAATTCCCGTTTGTTGCAGCTGTAGTGTCTATAACTGAATAATTGTCAAATACCATTTAAGAATGAACTGGAAAATGTCAGTAATCTGTACCGTATTAATATAACTAACATTTAAACAAATCACTTCTGATGCCCTCAATAGGAATGTACTGCTTTTTTGGGTGCTATCCCTGCACTCTGCAGTGAGCACATTCATGACTTGATGTGACAACCTGAGTCATATGTTAATCCATTCAAAATGGGTAAGTCAATGTTTTATTATGCAAAGGCCAGTCTCCTGAACCAAAGTTTTAGTTTTTTGGAATAACCGTATACCATTGGATTATTATGCCTGATGAAGCAGGCAACATGGCTGTTTAGCCAGTCCAACAGTATGAACCCAAGCCAGGTCTTGCTGACTGTTTTAAGACCCGGCTAATGAGGCAAAATCGAGGAAGACATAAAAGAACATTCCTCCATTTGTAGCGAGAATGGATTTCTCCGCACTGTTGTGCCACATATTTTTGCAATCGGTGAATAAACATGCACCAACATGTCGATATAGCATTGAACCATACTTTCATAATACTTTGAGAACCAGTACCTATTCTGTGTTGTCATCGATCTGAACTGGATGATACACCAGTGGCAAAGGCGATTAGGTAATTATTACAGGATACTTTTACTTGATTGTCATGTGACTAACATATGTCACCATCGTAGAGTAGCAACTTGAATTTGAGCATGTAGAATATGTATATTCGCTCAATAATCCCTTACCCATGGGGTACATCTAGTGTATATATTTAGTTGATACCAACAATTGAAGAATTGGTAACATGCAAATCTCAAATACCTCCAACTAGAGATGGCATTCGGACTTCTCATCTTAGAGTCCTTAACATCAGTTTGTAATAACTGAATTTGACCGACCAAACTACTGGAACGAGTTTCAAGTTCAAGTGAGTTCATTGTCATGTTCAGCAATGCTGAATACTGTTTTTTCATCATTGTGACCGAGGTAGCTTCAGCTGACAATAGCATAAGGTTGTTAACAATGGTCTAATTGTCCTTTGAGAGGTTGCTACTTACACGATATCAGTTCCTTGATTTGCTCAGCTGGAACACAGCTACTATATTGCCAATTACCCTTGATGAAAATGAAAGTCAGTTTTATAACAGGTTGCTGTTAACTCCAATCTCTTGCCACAGAGTGGAGTCAAGGCCAATTAATAATTAAAGGTAAATCCCAATGACCAACGAACAGTTTATCCCATTCCGCAATGTTTTACTGTTACTAGTACAGTTATATTGTCTTTGATAACCTCTGTAATGGGAATTTCATAGCATGGATCTTTGAGACCCTTATGAATCTGTTGTTAGTCAGGAATAGGTTTCATATTCAGAAAGTTCATATGCCCGACATTCTCCATTTTTCATAATAACATGCCTTATTCCATGGGTGGTTTGCATGAGAACTTTTGCCCAATTCCCAAACTGTAGATGATGTGTATACACCTTTAATTGATAGTGACGATGTCCATGCTAACCCACCCCCCCCCCCCCCACCAGTTAGTATAATTGTAACCCACACGCCCCTAGCTCTCTCTAGTGATCGTGACAGACCACGTACAGCTAGGGCTATATATGATGTATGATTAATAAAGTAGTGAAGACCTTAAGGTGTCTGTGTACCTTCTCTACATGCTGTCAGAAGTGGGATAGTGCGGGTCCTTAGGGTTGATGCAGATCTGTATTTTGCTCGTCTTTCTTCGCAGCGACAACCATAGTAGAAACCCACCGGGTGGAGTCCGTTACTGGCTTCAGGATGCCCGTGGCCACCATCTCGCGAAGAGCAGACTCTACCTTGCCCCTCATGGCAAAGGACACACGGTGCGGGGGACGGATGACCGGCGTGATGTCGGGATTGAGGGCAATCCTGTAGCTGCAGGGCAACTTCCCCAGCTTCGAGTCAAACCGGTCTGGGAATTCGGCCAGCGGGTTCAGGGGTGCCTCTACCAGGTGGACATCACTGTGGAAGCTCACCAATCCGAGGTCCTGGCAGGCCTCCACGCCGAGCAGGGGGTCACATTTACCGTCTAGCAGGAAGAAAGAGAGGGGCCGAGAGGTCTTCAGCATCTTGCAGTGGAGAGTGGCCCTCCCCACAGGAACAAGTATGCCACCCCCATAGGCACGCAAAACAGCACTGTCTGTGGAAACGGGCTCATTATTTCTTATCTTCCTGAACAGCCTTGTTGACATAACATTAGCAGCAGCCCCCGTATCCACCTTAGCAGAAAAGGCCATGCCATTCACCGTGACTCGGACGGTCGGGTCCGTTATCAGAGCAGCTGCACCTCGCAAGGAAAACACACTCAGCTCGCTCTGAGAAGAGTCAGGGTCAGACGGGGGAGATCATCGTGCTGGAGATGGGAACCAGACGCTGTATCATCACGTGTCAGGTAGCGAGACGGTTTCTGCTGTGGCTGTACAGGGTTCCCATGGGAACGGCATGCTGCCGAGAAGTGGTTGGGCTTGTTGCAGAAATTACAGGTTTTTCCCAACGCCGGGCACACATTAGAACGGCGTGAAACAAAGTTAAAATTTGGACATCGTTGAGGCGGTCTGAAGCCCTGCAGTGGTCTTACCCTCTGTCGCCAGGGAGCATTGTACTAGCGATCAGCGAGACTGGCTGCGTGGACCACAGGGTCAGGTACAGCGGAGGAGACAGCCTCAGCTAAACGAGAGGCATGCAACGCCTCATCGAATGTCAGATCAGGCTTACGCAGCAGCTCAGAGCGCAGCTTATCATCCCGTAGACCAAAGACCAAGATGTCACGGGTCAAAGTATCAGGGGTCAGAACATGCAGGTCACATCGGCGAGCCAGTTGGCGTGGCGCAGCGCAGCCACGAAATTGTCAATAGATTCCCCAGCGTTTTGGCGTCTGGAGAACAGTTTGAAACGCTCTAAGATGTGGTTAATGGGAAGGTCACACATCGCTGTAAATTTAGCAAGCAGACATACCGGGTCCTGGATACTCTCACCCTGTCCATAGATGAACGACTCCGAACGCTCAAGCGCTTCGGGACCAGCTAGATTAAGCAGCAGGGAAGCCTTTACAGCGGGGGCCACAGCAGGGTGGGCGATGGTAACATAATGCTCAAAGTAACGTCAGAGCACACTCCAGCGATGAGTGATGTCTGCATCAAAGACTAAGATGTCTTTGACTAGGATGTCTTTGATTTTTTAACTTTAAAAAATAACCCTACGACTGTGCCTCAACCAGATGTTTTTATCCTTTGTGTGTTGTACAAAACAAATGTAAATATTACAACTTGTGAACGGTTCACTTAACCATGTTGTGGAAGTGCTAGACCCATTTTGTTGAGTAGGGTTGGTAAGGTGCATGGAATTTCTGAGCTATCATGCTGCCCCCAGCTCCAGTGGACTGCTTACTGCCGATAAGCGCCTGGGGTGCGTTCTGAAACGATGACTTTGCCCGCCGTTGGCCTAATTGATTCGTCTGCCAGGTTTTCTTCCCCTGTTGAATAGGCCTACCTGAATAACAGATTCGGCGGCTGGCTCTCACATCCCCCTGTTGGCGCAGTTCACTGTCGGCACATATGTGCTTTAGTATGTTCTATTGACTTCTTTAGAGCCTGGAGTCAGTTATATCTTGAGCTTTTGCTCTTCCCTCCTCAGAGAGGGCGATTCGTAGGCAGCCCTAAACAGGCGCTGCCGCAGGCCACAGGATACCAACACTGATAAGAACCCATTTGACCTATGCCCAAATAGAATATTCTGCTGGGATGGCAACTTTGTTGTCAGGAAAAAAGATACATCTGACACAAGCCCTTCATCCCTTGGGGTACGCCCCACGGCCATACACTGAGACTCAGTGTCGGCAGGATACTGACCCGTCTTTGTCTCTGCCTCCAAGAGGGAGACCTGTAGCAGATCTGTAACTGGGGCTGCTGGTGCGGCCTGCAGAGGTGGAAACTTCTGTCTCACCCTACCACCAGAGTCGGTGTCAGAACTAATCCTCATCTATGAAGGTACTGTCAAACCGTTCTCTACCAGATACTGCTGGCGCCTTTTTTGTTCAGGATGGCGCTGACACTCCTCCTGTTGGCGTGTGCCCTGCTGTAGCACTGTATGCAACAGTTGCTGTATTTGGGATAGTCGTTTCAAATGCACTATCCAGCCCCAGTGAGGAATCATCCCCAACTCCGTGGGCCTTGCTATCCAGCCCCGGTGGAGAATCATCTCCCTACTCCGTGGGCATAGCAGATTTATGTGTGAACTTGAGCAACTCTGTCCCAGGTGTACACAAAAAGCTGGAGAAACTCAGCGGGTGCAGCAGCATCTAAGGAGCGAAGGAGATAGGCGACGTTTCGGGTCGAGACCCTTCTTCTGTCCCAGGCGTTGCTGGCGCCGCCTCTCGTATGGCCAGTGCTTTTTGACATGAAACAGCCCTGTACCAGGCGCTGCTAGCACGGCTCTCCCGTAGGCCAGTAATGTCACAAATGAAACAGCCCTGTACCAGGCGTTGCTGGCACGACTCTCCCGTAGGCCAGCACTTTCATACATGAAGCAGCCCTATCAGGCGCTGCTGGCGCGGCCTGTCCCATAGGCCCGCACTATTACACATGAAGCAGCCCTATCCCAGGCGCTGCTGGTGCGGCCTGTCCCATAGGCCTGCACTATTGCAGTGTAGACTCACTAAATCAAATTTTTTAGTGTACAGCTTTACCTGTGAAGGGTTAAAACAATGTTTAATCCTTCACAGCAACTTGTGCTAAACAACAAGGATTTCATTGTCAGAGACATATGACAATAACTTTTTATGACTTTAACTTTTAACTTTAAGAAAAAACACTATAACATACATAAATTTTATTATTAAGAGAAAACCCTTGCAGCTCGACTCACCCGAGTCCAAATAGGGCTGAATGAGTCCAATTTTATTCCTTGCCTGGGGACCAACGTCTGTGAGCCGCTGACCGCACTGTCAGTGACTCTGGCGTTATTTCCTTGCCGTTCCACGGCATCCCCGCAGGCTGGGAGCCACTGACTGCCTTGTTAGCGGCTCCTTATCTCACAACCTGATCTTTTCCGCTTCCACTGTTGGACTGGGTTTCTCCACAGTCCATAACCGGTACACTCGTTGGGCTGTGAAACTAGCAGGAAACTTCTGTTGAAGAGAGGCGCCTGCCTGAAAAAACCCCTTGTAAGTTAAAACAAACTTACTTTCTAGGTTTAACTTACCGCTGGCAGGAGCTCTGTCTTGCCAGTCTGCTGCTTGCGCCAGTGTGGCTGACGTACTGACGAGCATGCGGCTGGATGGGGTTCTTCAAGGAATCACTCACGTGACTCCGAAGTAAAACCATATCCAGAAGCTATTTGTGAAGCAATTCTTCATTCAGTTTTCCATCTTTTTTCCATTTAAGTCACGAGAAATAAATTGGGTAAATGCACAGAGTCTTTCATTCACAATAGGCGGATTGAGAACCAGAGGAGATGGGTTAGGTTTAAGGTGAAGGGGGAAAGATTTAATAGGAACCTTAGGGCAACTTTGTCATACAGAAGCTGGTGGGTGTATGGAACGAGCTGCCGGTGGAGGCAGTTGAGGCAAGTACTATCACAACATTGGAAACAAATATTTGGACAGGTACTGTACATGGATAGGACATGTTTATAGGGATATGGACCAAATGCAGGAAGCTGGGACTAGTGTAGATGGGCCATGTTGGCGGGTTTGGGCAAGTTGGGCCGAAGGGCCTGTTTCTACACTGTATGGCTCTATGAATCTCAGTATACTTTCTGGGGATCATGACAGAAGCCTCCTCGTGGTGATCACCACAAACAACGACACGATGCACTCTGTGACGCATCGGGCGACCAATTCTGTCAACATGTTGGATGACGACAGAAGCCAACAGCGAGTTACACGTCGTCTGACACATGAGCGAACGAAGTATACTTTCTGAAAATGTTGCATATCAGGACCTAAATAGTTGTATGCCCAAACAGGCGTTTCACCATCTGAGCGTCAGGAATAAGGTTACAATAGACAAACATTGCATATTTCTTGAATATAATTCACATAAAATTTAGCATCTGAGTATGACATTTGAGAAAGGATCCCAACTAAAAACGTCACCCGATTATTCCCTCCCCAGATGCTGCCTGACCTATTGAGTTCCTCCAGCATTTGTGTTTTGCTCAAGGTTCCAGCACCTGACTGGCACAGTGGCGCAGGGGTAGAGCTACTGCCTCATATTCCAAAGACACAGGATCCGGATTCGATCCTGATCTCTGGCCTGTATGTACAGAGTTTGTACATTCTTTGCGTGACAGCATGGGTTTTCACTGGGCGCTCCCATTTCCTCCCACACTCCAAAGACATGCAAGTTTGTAGAGGCCTGTACGAAACTTTTCAAAAAGGGGGGGTGGCATGACAGGATTTGTGGAACCAGGGTTGGTATATAGGGTAAGGCCAACAGATGCCCTTGCATTAGTAGAAGTAGTGGTAAATGGCAATATACATTCAGGTGCACCTGTTCCGTTGTTTTGCACAATCCGCAGGCATTGCCACTTTCATTTTACTGCACATCTTGTATGTGTATGTGACAAATAGACTTGACTTACCTTGACTTGACGACTTACCTTGACTTGACTTACCTTGGCGACTTCACTTGGTTTGGCAGCATCATGCCAATCACATTGCATTTTCATTTTGCTGTCATTGCTCATGGAAGTCCTGGTGTAGTGCTGCAGGCAACAAAACTCGTTACTTGGATGATCTGAAATTAAAGCATATAATTAGTTACTTACCTAATTGTAGCTAATTACAAAATTAACCGTTGTGACGGAAATAGTAATTAAACACCCAGACTGCCTTGAAAATTCAAAAATGTGATATTCTCAAGATCAGAACTTTAATATTATTGTTTTATATGCTACAAGCCCGTAACAGATAGGTAAATAAATGATAATTTCTAGCAATAGACCAAGTCTTTATGAAGATCAGTTGCAGGCTGGTATATTGGTATACCATAATCAGTAGCATCATCATAGTCCTCAGATTGTAACCAATAAGCAACTCTGTACTTACACCAGCGATTCGTATGGGGCCCAAATAACATTTTCGCAACGAAAATTAGATTAAACCCATCCCAAGAAGCAAGATTACATATAAACGACTTACCCTTTGTTTTGTCCTGTTTTTGCGATGTGTCACGTTGTTGGCGTTAGAAGTTTTACTTTAATCCAACTATTAAATTGTCCAGCGATTTATTTTAATAAAAAACCGGGATCGGAAGTCTGATCGATTTTTCTTCATCAACTAGCAGCCCGAGGAAATTCCTCTCCAACAAGCGATACAAACCTGCATTTTAATCCTGCGCCCTCCCCCCCCCAGCCCCCTCAAAGGCGCCAAAGTCGCGCACAGCCCGTGACAGATCTGCAGCGCCGCTGAAGGTAGGTTTTGTAACATCGCTGCATTAAGGCGAATGCAGACAGCTTGTCATTGATCATGGAAGTCCTGGTGTAGTGATGAAGGGAAGGGACACTCATGGCAAGCCAGTATATATCACCATTTAGCCATAAATCATGTTTTCCCTGTTCCATTTTCCAAGGTACAGCTTCTGAGCATCTGAGAGGTTGGCAATAGTTTTAGCAGCTTCTTCATTGGTTGTGGTAGAATTAAGGAGAATACCAATGTCACTAATGCTGTTGAACAGAGACGCAGGAGGTGCTGACTGGGTACATGTCGATCCAGGCACAGGAGGTGCTGGCTGGGTACATGTCGATCCAGGCACAGGAGGTGCTGGCTGGCTATCTGTTGATTCAGGTGTAGGTAATAATGGCTGGCTACATGTTGATCCAGGCATTGATGGTACTGGCTTGCTACCTGTTGATCCAGGCGCAGGTGATGTGGTAGATATGGGTCCGGATGGCATATTGGCTAATGAGGGAGGCATGGCACTTGAAGTGGCTGGAGATGGCGGACAAGTTGGAGAGGATGAAGGAGCCTGCTTTAGGATTTCTTCATCACAGTCAACCTTTTGCAATGGTACCTCCTTTGGTCCTAAAAGAAAAGAAAAAACCATTAATACGCATAATCTCTATAACCATACGCATGACTCTTCACAAGTAGGTCAGAGGTCATGGTCTTTCCTCTCAGGTCATATCTAGAGTGAGAGAGTACTGTACACAAACTCCATCAGATTGCAAGTCACATATAATGTAATTATGCTCCTACAGCTTACCCCTTAGTCTAGTTCAGTAAAACACCGAGTCCAGCACTGGATCAACTAAAGGGCCTGTCCCACGGCTGGGACCTAATTTGCGAGTTTAGAAGAGTTTGCACTCGCAAACTCGCAGCATTGTCGACACGTAGTCCTAGGAGGTCTATTCAACTCTCCTTCATGCTTGAGAAAAGTTTGAGCAAGAATTTCATTGTCCTATCTGGGACACATGACAATAAACTCTCTTGAATCTTGATTAGATTATAGCTATTGACAGTCCCCAAAACCAATCACAAAATTCACCATTGCATTGTTTCTACAGAAAGTTCTAGCAGGAAGAGTTTACAAAAGAATAGAAACATTTCTCCAGGTAGCATAAACAATTTGAACAAGGCATTACACTTCACAAGATAACAGCACAAACACTCTGCAACGTAATTAACAGTACTTTACAACACCCACTATCTGACCAATCCTAATCATGCATATGGTAGGGGATTGAGGAATGCTGTGGAACAGAGAGATCTAGGAATAACTGTGCATAGTACCCTGGTGGAATCGCATGTAGATAGGGTGGTAAAGAAAGCCTTGGGTGTGCTGGCCTTTATAAATCAGAGCATTGAATATAGGAGTAGGGAAGTAACGTTAAAATTGTACAAGGCATTGGTAAGACCAATTCTGGAGAATGGTGTACAATTTTGGTCGCCTAATTATAGGAAGGATGTCAACAAAATAGAGTACAGAGGAGATTTACTAGAATGTTGCCTGGGTTCCAGCAACAGAGAAAGGTTTAACAAGTTAGGTCTTTATTCTTTGGAGCGCATAAGGTTAAGGGGGGACTTGATTGAGGTCTTTAAAATGATGAAAGGGATAGACAGAGTTGACGTGGATAAGCTTTTCCCATTGAGGGTAGAGAAGATTCAAACAAGAGGGCATGACATGAGAATTAAGGGACAGAAGTTTAGGGGTAACGTGAGGGGGAACTTCTTTACTCAAAGGGTGGTGGCTGTGTGGAATGAGCTTCCAGCAGAAGTGGTGGAGGCAGGATCGATTTTAACATTTAAAAGTAAAGTGTATAGGTATATGGACGGGAAGGGAATGGAGGGGTATGGTCTGAGTGCAGGTAGATGGGACTAGGGGGAAACAAATGGTCGGCACGGACGGGAAGGGCCGAGAGGGCCTGTTTCCGTGCTGTAATTGTTATATGGTTATATGCAACACCTCTTAGCTCTTCTACAAAACCCTCATACATATAAACAAAAGGAAAGACATTTGGACCTCGCCTTATCCTCAACTTCCATCTAGGGTCCAGACTCCTTGGAGCGTGACTCACAGCTTGCAACCTCACACAGAAGTGTTAAAGAAGGAACTGCAGATGCTGGAAAGTCGAGGACACACAAAAAGAAACTCAGCGGGTGCAGCAGTATCTATGGAGCGAAGGAGATAGGTAACATTTCAGGCCAAAACCCTTCTTCAGACTGATGGGGGGTGGGGGGAGGCGGGGGGAAGAAAGGAAAAAAGAGGAGGAGCCAGAGGGCTAAGGGAGAGGTGGGAAGGGGAGGAGACAGCAAGGGTCATCCGAATTGAGAGAATTCAATGTTCATGCCAAGAGGATGCAGACTCCCCAAGTGGAATATGAGGTGCTGTTCCTCCAATTTGCGGTGTTGCTCACTCTGGCCGTGGAGGAGACCCAGGACGCAGAAAGTGGACAAACAGACTTTGCAAATACAGAGATTCTCCATTTTGTGACATTTTATTTGGCCAATATTATAATTAACAGGACTTAAGACATTATATGTATTCAAAACATATTTTACTGATAGGCTGCATATATGTGGTTTTCACAATTCTTGTAAGAACTCATGATATAGAAGATTAACAGAGACAAAATTCTTCACAAATTGAGCCCACATTTATCAAAGTTCTATATAAAGAATGCTCAGAGGAACTTGTTTAATGCAAAAATGATCAGTAATTTATAAAATTGGCAACAATTTTGATAATTGCGGCGAGACTCAACGACTTCCGCCCAGTTGCACTCACTCCTATCATCGCCAAGTGCTTCGAAAGGCTGGTCATGGTACATCTCAAATGCTGCCTACCTCCCACTCTGGACCCCTACCAGGTTGCATACCGCGAGAACAGGAGCACGGAGGATGCCATCTCAACGGCACTCTACTCCGCCCTCTTCCACCTCGACAACAGAAACACTTATGTGAGAATGCTGTTCATCGACTACAGCTCAGCATTCAACACCATTATCCCCTCTAAATTGATCGCCAAACTCGATGACCTGGGCATCAACCCCTCCCTCTGCAATTTGTTACTGGACTTTCTAACCAACAGACCACAGTCTGTTAGGTTGGATAACCACTCCTCTTCTACCCTCACCCTGAACACTGGCGTACCCCAGGGCTGCATGCTGAGCCCCCTCCTCTACTCCCTCTTTACCTACGACTGCATACCTGTACATGGTACCAACACCATCATCAAGTATGCAGATGACACGACGGTGATTGGCCTCATCAGCGACAACGATGAGTCGGCCTACAGGGAGGAGGTTCAGCACCTAACAGCACGGTGTGCCGACAATAACCTGGCCCTCAACTCCAAGAAGACCAGGGAGCTCATTGTGGACTTCAGGAGATCGGGAGGCTGCACACACAACCCCATCCATATCAACGTGACGGAGGTGGAGCGCGTCTCCAGCTTCAGGTTCCTGGGGGTCAACATCTTCGATGACGTCTCCTGGACCCACAACACATCCTCGCTGATCAAGAAAGCTCACCAGCGTCTCTTCTTCCTGAGGAGACTTAAGAAGGTCCACCTGTCTCCCCAGATTCTGGTGAACTTCTACCGCTGCACCATCGAGAGCATCCTTACCAACTGCATCACGGTATGGTATGGTATGGTAACTGCTCTATCGCCAACTGGAAAGCTCTGCAGAGGGTGGTGAAGATCGCCCAATGTATCACAGGCTCCTTACTCCCCTCCATTGCGTCTGTCCATAGTAAACAATGCCTGCGCAGGGCGCACAGCATCGCCAGGGACAGCTCACACCCCAACCATAGACTGTTTACCCTCCTCCCATCCGGGAGAAGCTACAGGTCCCTCCGCTACCGTACCAGCAGGCTCAAGAACAGCTTCTTCACTGCGGCTGTCACACTTCTCAACTCTGCACCTCAATGACTGCCTGTCCCCACCCCGGACTATCCAATCACCAGCAAATTGCACGGATATCACTGTATATGTATAGATGTATATACTCATGCTACCGCGCAATTACTTGTTTATTCGTAAGTTTGCCCTTCGGAGATACCAACTGCATTTCGTTGTCTCTGTATTGTACACTGCACAATGACAATTAAAGATTGAATTGAATGAATGGAATTGTAATTGAAGTCAATATTTCTCATGAAAATTGGCAATGTTCTATCGAGAATTTAAATGACAATGCTCGTATTTTCATTTGTAATACTTCGTAATGTATCAATATAAGGAAAAAAGAAAAATATGCTGCCAATGTGAATGATGAAAGGACTTTTTGGCTCCTCAAAAAAAATGTCTATGGCATCAACGGGTTAAATCAAATACAAATGCGATGTAATTTACCTTTTGAGAAATAGGATGTGATTTGTTTGGGGATCACCGCGGCCCTTGTGTGTGAAGTTTTCTTTCTTTTTTATCTTCCACTGCAGGATGCGGCTGTACGCTTCAGACTATCTGCTGTAATGAAATAATACAGGATAATGCTATGGATTTATTTCATGTTATGATTAACATGTATTATGCAATACAGTGTCCATTAATCCTTTAACGATTAGGCTATTGGCTTTGAAATGACCTTGAAAGGGAAATGTTACATTTGTATATAATGATCCATTAAAATATATATTTTATAAATTTCCAATATTTTATACTAAGTTTATTAAAATTGGTTAGAATCGCAACTAGCTCTGAATAAAATTGGTGATAATGTTTTCCATCTAACCTTTGTTTTTTACTGCACCAAGGAGACCTTCCAACTCCATCTTCTGCCTAGCTTCCACAGCAGCGACATCATCAACGGACTGCTGCATTACTGCGGACTGATCCATGATGAACCTGAAAACATGCAGATTTTTGTAATATTCAAATTATATTAAAAATATGCTGCAAAAAGAGTCACAAGCATTGGAATTCATATTTTTAATATTGTTATCAAGGCAAAGAAAGCAGTTCCAATTGTTTGATAGTATTTGATATTATTCATGAGGAAAAATATATAATAGCTCTAAAACATACCTCAATTTTACAATCTCATTAAAGATATTCCCCCTTTCCCTCTCCCCTCATCATCTCTCTCTCCCTTCTCTTCCCTCTCTCCCTCTTCCCCCCTCTTTCTGGCGTGGGGCGGGGGGCGAAGATTAAGGTGGTGCGGGTCCAGCGAGGCCCTGCGGGGGTGGCGAGGCCCTGCGGGGTGGCGGGGGTGGCGGGGGCCTGCGGGGGTGGCGGGGGCCTGCGGGGGACTGCGGGGGTGGCGAGGGACTGCGGGGGTGGCGAGGCCCTGCGGGGGTGGCGGGGGCCCTGCGGGGGTGACGGCCCTGCGGGGGTGGCGGGGGCCTGCGGGGGTGGCGGGGGCTTGCGGGGTGGCGGGGGGACGGGGGAGACGGGGGACTGCGGGGTGGCGAGGCCCTGCGGGGGTGGCGAGGCCCTGCGGGGGTGGCGAGGGCGGAAGATGGCTTGGACGGCAGAAGCGCCGCACCCCCCCTTCCACTACTTACCCGGAGCGGACTCGAGGCATCGGGTTCAATGGGTGAAGCACAAATGGGAGTCTGTTCCCGCCCGGGCCCACTGCGCAGGCGCGGAGAGACGGCGTCATTTTGCATCGCATCCCCAACTGCGCAGGCGCGGATGGGCGCTTTTCTTTTCCTCCCCCCGGCGGCCGGAACCAGAATTACAGGCGATTTCTGACTTAGGAAACGCTGATTGTGCTCCGATTTTTATTTTTATTTTTCTGGGGATTTTTTTTTTCTCTGGAGGGGAAAAAAAAGGGGGGTGCGGTCACGCCCAGCGCACCCCACCCCCCCTTCGGACGGCCACGTTGTAGGTTGATTGGATTCTGTAAAATTGCCCCTCGGTGTAGGATGTGGAAGTGGGACAACATGGAACTCGTGAACCTGGTGGGCCGAAAGGCCTGTTTCCAGGCTGTGTCTCTAAACTGAGTTATGTGCGGCATGGCTTCCAAACAGCTGATGCTTGGGTTTAAACAGCTGAGTTCAAAGCTGTGTACTTGGAAAGTGTCAAGCAACCATTTTATTTTGCGACAGGTTCTCAGTGATGTGTAAAAAAACATGAAGAGGAGAAGGGTCTCGACCCGAAATGTGAGATACCCTTTATGCTCACAATTAATACTCAAAGACTAAATCCTGGAAGCAAGAGATTTCTTTATTTTACGAGTCTGCAGACCGGGTGCCTCTCCAACTCGAGACACACCGAAGCCAGAGAGATCATCCCCCTTTATACACAAAATCTTACATTCAATCTCCCCTCCGGACCTTTCTCCAATCAGGGTTGGAGGTGCACAATCTGTGGGTACCTCCCACTGTACATCCCCTCGCACCTCCCATATCATACATTGCATGTTCAAACATGTTCATGGTAATGAGCAATTTCTTGACCAGGGGTGTGTTGTAATATTCATTTATTCTATTAAGCATGCTCAATTGCTCATGACCTGGCCCAGTTTTACTCACCTCCTAGTGAACCCTCTCAGTTTTCCTATATCAGTACTAAAGCTAAGCTATAGTGACAAGGGTCCCATCTATCACTCCTTTCCACTGATAGGGATCTCTCTACATCACTCCCTTCTCTAGCTATATACAATGCATCTCTTCTTCCTCAAGGACTCGAGGATGGGTCTGGCAACCTTCAGACACTGCTGTGTCAGAATCCTCTCTCCAGCCCCTCTCTGTTTGAATTCTCTTTAAAACTTTCTTTAATAGGGTTTAATCACTTTATCCCTCACAGAAATGTCACCTCTGCCTTCTCTCCAGAGATGCTGCCTGTCCCGCTGAGTTACTCTAGCATTTAGTATCTATAATAGATGGATCATCAGTTATGCTTTGTGCAGTGTTTGAATAGGGATTACTAAACACCAATCTTGACATGCTCAATTAAAGGTCTGAGGAAGTGGAAATGTAAAAAAATGATTGTTCAAGTGCAACGGGTTCTCATGCTTAAGGCTTAAATTATGCAGGTTACAGCCTGTAGCAGGATATACTTCTGCTGGAGTCAATAACATTGATTAAACCAGCATGCTATGCTGAATGGTTTATTACATTTTAACTATTATTGATTTCACTTCTGAACTTCCAACCCATAAATCTGCATCACATTTCTCAGATAAAGAAAGTGAGTTTTAGATCATGTGCCTTTTATGGCTAACAAAGTTAAATACAACAATGATAATACAGAGAATATTAATATCATATTCACGTATAAATCAGCCAGCATTGCACATTAAGACCAATCTGCAAAGTTCTTTTGCCCTAAGTTTCATGAAAATGCCACAATTGCACATTAAATGCTCTGTAAACACTATAAATATTACTTTAATGGTGATAACTGTTATTCAATTTAATTTATTGTCACATGTACCAAGGTACAGTGAAAAACATTTGTTGTGGGCTAAACATGCAGCAGAAAGACAAAACATGATTACAAACAAGCCATTTACAGTGTGTAGATACATGATTAAGGAATAATGTTTAGTGCAAGATAAAGCCAGCAAAGTCCGATCAAGGCTAGTCCGATGTTCACCAATGAGGTAGATAGTAGTTCAGGACGGTCCTCTGGTAATGGTGGGATGATTCAGTTGCCTGATGACAGCTGGAAAGAAACTGCCCCTCAATCTGTAATTTACAGAGGGCCGATTAACCGGAGGTCCGGAAGTGGCGGCGCTGCCCTGGCAGCTGCGGCTCGCCTGCAGTCCGTCTGTTTTTTCTTTTTTTCGTTGTTCTTGTCCTGTTTAGCCAGTTAATTTGAGTTGTTAGTTTGTGTGTGTGTGGGGGGGGGGGACTTGTTTTTAGTCTCTTCGTTCAGGGGGATGTGACTTTTTTTTGTCGTATCCCCCGTCTCCGTCTGCGCTGAGGCCTAATGGCGGAGCTGGCGGCCTCCAACTGCGACCGACCTGAGACTCCGGAGGGAGAGCCAGAACTTACCAGAGCGAGGCTGGCCAACTTCGGGGCCGTGGCGGGCTCCGGCGGCGGTGACGGCCTGACTCGGGGCTGTGGAGGTGTCCCGGCGGTACGGCGGCCTGACTCGGAGCTGAGGAGGTGTCCCGGCGGTACGGCGGCCTGACTCAGGGCTGAGGAGGTGTCCCGGCGGCGACGGCCTGACTCGGGACTGAGGAGGTGTCCCGGCGGTGATGGCCCGACCTCGGAGGTTCGGCCGAGGGCCCAGCAGACGACATCGTCAGGAGCTCGCAGGTCACAGGTTGGTGACCTGTTTTTCCGGAGCTCCCACCACAACAGCTTCGTCTGCTGGACTGGAGGGCGGCAGCTTCGTCTGCTGGACTGGAGGGCGGCAGCTTCGGCAGCTTCAACCACCCAGGGTCGTGGAGTTTGAACCGGCCCGTTCGCGGAGCTCGGATTCAGCCGTGGGACTTACCAACACCCGGTGGGGTCACAACATCGGAGGCCTGGATCGCCTCAGCGCAGAGGGAGAGCAAGGAGGGAAGACACAAAGACTTAAGACTTTTGCCTTCCACCACAGTGAGGAGGTGCTTGGTGAACTCACTGTGGTGGATGTTAATTTGTGTTTATTGTGTATTGTTAATTTATTAAATGTATGACAGCCAGGAACGAAATTTTGTTCAGACCGAACGGTCTGAATGACAATAAAGAATACTTTACTTTTTACTTTATCTGGAGGTGTATTCTGGTTTTGCCCAGATAGAAAACAAATTAAAATTGTACTAGAGATGAAGGATGCAGGAAGATGCAGTCAACATTTGAAATGGCCGACCTCAGCGAGATTTGATTTCCTGACATAATAATAATAATAATAATAATAATAGAATATTGACTGGCCTTGAGGGGGATACGACATATATTGACTGAAGTAGATTCATATTGCCCGAGTCGAAGACGAGGGCAATATGGATCTAGTGAGGGCAATATATGTCGTATCTCCCGAAAGAGGACAGTCAATATTGTTATTATTACCCATTATCAGACATCTAGAGGAAAATCTGAACATCTCATATGATATGAATGTATCTATACATTTTGCAATATGCATTGCAACATTGTAAATAAGGGTACTAAAACAATGTAACATTTATGTTTCATTTATGTAATTTATGTAATTCATTTATGTGACAACGTGAAGGTCGAACTTTTAAATCGCGAACCTCTTCTCGCAACCGGCTGCCATTTTGTTTGTTTTGAGAATAAATTTTAAATTTCGCACGCAGCGTCACGTTGCCGTCACGTTGCCGTCACGTTGCCAAGTTCCCGGATGTGAGACCAGGGGAATATAAGACTATATTCCCCGCTGTTTAAACAGGTAAAGTCCATAGGCGTTCGCTAGAAAGGGGAATATAAGAAAATATTCCCCTGTTACCCCTGCTGGCAGTAAAAAGGAAGGGAATATAATTTCGTAAAAGCATACCTCAGATGGGTGATATGGGTAATAATGAATTTTATTTGCTGGCGCCTTTCTGGACACCCAAGGACACCTTACAGGACATAAAATCACAATGCATTATCAATATTAAAATCAAGTTGATTAAAAACAAAAAACAAAAAATACACAAAACATTTTAAGTCATTAAAATCAGGGTGAACATGGTGGAAGTTATGTCGGGTATGCTAATCTAAACAGGTGTGTTTTGAGTTGTGATTTGAATTGATCAATAGTGTCCAGGTGACAGATGGAAGGTGGGAGAGTGTTCCAGAGATGTGGGGCAGAGCAACTGAAGGCTCTGGCACCCATGGTGCTGAGTCTAAATGTGGGGACAGTTAAAATTGCAGCTGAGGAGGAACGAAGTGACCGGGAAGGTCAGCAGGTCAGAGAGGTATTGGGGAGCAAGGTGGTGTAGGGCTTTGAAGGTCAGCAGCAAAATCTTGTAGTTAATCCGGTGGTGCACAGGGAGCCAATGGAGCTGAGTGAGGATGGGTGTGATGTGGTCCGATGATCTGGTGCGGGTGATGATCCGGGCTGCACAGTTCTGAATGCATTGGAGACGATGAAGAAGTTTATTGGAGGTGCAAGTGAGGAGGGCGTTGCAGTAGTCGATGCGGGATGTGACCAGAGCATGGATGAGGACGTTTGTATTGTCTTTGGAGAGGGAGGGGCGGAGTCTGGAGATGTTGCGGAGATGAAAGTATGCAGAGCGTGTGATATTGCTGATGTGGTGGCCAAAGGAAAGTGTACTGTCCAGAATGACGCCGAGACTTTTGACATGGGAGGAGGTGGGTATGGGTGAGCCATCAACTGAAATAGTGAACAGGTGGGTTTTGGAGAATGTGGACTTTGAGCCAATTAGCATGATTTCTGTTTTATTTCCATTGAGTTTTAGAAGGTTGAGTGACATCCAGTTGCTGATAGCTTGAAGACAGGTGGTGAGGGCAGTTGGGGGAAGGGAGGTGTTTGGTTTTATGGAGAGGTAAAGTTGCTGAGAGGTTGAATATAGATGATAAAAAGCAGTGGCCCCATCACCGATCCCTGAGGAACACCATGGGTGACTGTGGCTGTTGTGGATGTGACTTTATTTCCCTGGATGAACTGTTTTCTGTCGTGTAGATAGGACCTGAACCAAAGTAGTGTATTGTTGTTGATGCTGGTGGCTGATAAACGTTCCGGATGAATTGGGTGGGAGATGGTGTCAAAGGCTGCTGTGAGGTCGAGGAGGATCAGGATGGATAAGTGGCCGGTGTCAGCTGCGAGGAGATCATTTGTAATTTTTACCAAGGCTGTTTCAGTGCTTTGATTGTGGCGAAAACCGGACTGAAATGGTTCATAGAGGTTATAGTTTTGAAGGTGGACTTGAAGTTGTGTCGCTACTGTCCTTTCCAGAAGTTTAGTGATGAATGGGAGGTTGGAGATGGGGCGGTAGTTATTTGGATTGTTTGGATCAGAACCTGTTTTTTTTAGAATCAGGGTGACAGAAGCTGTTTTGAGAGATGTAGGGACAGTAGCAATTAATAGGGAGGAGTTAATTATGGACATTATGATGGGTGAGATAGAGGGCAGACAGGATTTAACCAGGACAGTAGGGATGGGATCAAGCAAGCAGGAGGAGTTCTTGGACTTGGTGATGAGTTTAGTTATTTCTTCGACTGTTGGAAGCTGGAAAGTAGATAGGGTGGAGAGTGGGGAGTCCAGTGTGGAAGTCCAGGGTGGGCTGTTGTGAGCAGAAGCTGAGAAAGAGTTCAATTGGTGATGAATGCTGGTGATTTTGGTACTGAAGAAGTCCAAAAACATATTACACTGAGCAGTGGAGGTGAGGTGATTCGAGGTTTCAGGAGGCTTGAGTAGTTTGTTGATAGTGGGGATTGAAGTCCGAGTGTTATTTTCACTGTTGTTGATGATGTTGGAGTAGTAGGAGGGTTTAGCAGCGGTCAGGGCATTTTTATATGAGAGAAGATGACCTGTATGCATTTGATGGTGAATAGTTAGTCCAGTTTTTTTTGTAAGTCTCTCCAGACGCCGGCCCACCATTTTCATATGGCGGAGTTCAGGAGTGTACCACGGAGATGACCTGCTAAAAGAGACTGTACGGGTTTTCAGAGGAGCCAAGGAGTTTAATGAGTGGGATAAACAGTCATTGTAGTGATCAACCAGATTAGCAATGCAGAGTGGGGGGGAAGTAGGATGAAGAGAGTTACTGATTAGTCTGTTGAGTTCCACTTGAGTAATGTTTTTCAGATTACGGAAGGATATGGTGCGCCTCAGATTGCGTTTAGACAGTGGCAGATTAATATCATACAGGACAGTTTTATGGTCTGAAATAGGAAGCTCTGTAGATTTAAGATTGTATGGTGTCACTCCAGAGCAACAGACTAAATCTAAAATATGGCCTTTATTATGGGTTGGGAAATCGATGTACTGAGTGAGGCCAAAACTATCCAGAACAGAAGTAAAATCTTTAGTAAAGGTGTCAGTATGTTTATCTAAATGAATATTGAAATCACCCATTAAAATGACATTGGGGGACATGGAACATAGTTCAGATAAAGTAGCAGTGAGTTCGCTAATAAAAACTGTAGAAGGCATGTATAAGGGTTCTGGTCTTTGTGCAGAATTAGCAAAGAATTCCAAAAACAGTCTGTGGCAAGTTCATTCTGGTGTGTGAGATTAACTAAATGAATATCCAGAATAAAGTAGTAACTTAAAACCTTATATAAAGAATTTTCAACGTGTAAAGACGTGTGCAAAGATGGCAGAATATTTACAGATGTTAATTTGCCCAAACATCTTTTAATAAATAAATTTGTATTGCTGTTGATGATGGGATTTCTAGACATTATGAGAAAATATTAGGAATTTATGGATTTAGCCCTTCATATTGGAAAAAGATTATGTGAAATTAGGTCAACCAAATGAAGTTAATTTAAAGGACATATTAGAAGAGGCCGTAATTAGATCAAGGAAGTATTTAGCAAAGCATTCTGAAGCGAAGATAAACAAGGGGTATTTATAAACCACAGGCTATGTTAATGAAGTTGATCATGAAACAAGATGAACCACTTTATGGTACCTATTTATAGAAAAAATAAAGAAGCATATTTTTAGGCACAAGAAGTAAAGACCAGAGATAGACACAAAAAGCTGGAGTAACTCAGTGGGTCAGGCAGCATCTCTGGATAGAATGAATGGGTGATGTTTTGAGTCGAGACCCTTCTTCAGATTGAGGTGCAAGGGAGAGGGAAACTAGAGGTATGAAAAGGTACGGAACAAATCAGAGCCGGCACCGATGAACAAAGAACCCACAATGGTCCATTGTTGACTGTGGAGAAGGTGTGAACGAAGGGAAACTAGCAGAATGACTAGGGTGGGGGAGGGATGGAGAGACCCAGGTGTCAGACACGTAGAGGCAGCTCCAGCAGGAATTAAACACTGGTTGAAGACTACAAAGAAATATAGAAACATAGAAAATAGGTTGAGGAGTAGGCCATTTGGCCCTTTGAGCCAGCACCGCCATTCAATATGATTATGGCTGATCATCGAGAATCAGTCCCCTGTTCCTGCTTTCACTCCATATCCCTTGATTCCGTTAACCCTAAGAGCTACATCTAACCCCTAAGAGCTATATCTAACTATATCCACCTTTCACTTTCACTTGCACCTCCTCCCTCATCTACTGTTTCCGCTGTTCCAGGTGTCATCTCCTTTATATCAGCGAGACCAAGCGCAAGCTCGGCGATCATTTCACTTAACACCTGTGTTAACCAGGCATCTTAACCTACCTGATCTCCCGGTTGCTCAGCACTTTAACTCCCCCTCCCATTCCCAATCTGACCTTTCTGTCCTGAGCCTCCTCCATTGTCAGAGTGAGGCCCAGCGCAAATTGGAGGAATAGAACCCCATATTTTGCCCGGGCAGCTTACACCCCAGCATTGACTTCTAAAACTTCAAATAGCCCTTGCTTTCCCTCTCCATCCCCTCCCCCTTCCCAGTTCTCTCACCAGTTTTACTGTCTCTGACTACATTCTTTCTCTGTCCCGCCCACTCCCCTGACATCAGTCTGAGGAAGGGTCTCGACCCGAAACGTCGCCCATTCCTTCTCTATAGAGATGCTGCCTGTCCCGCTGAGTTAATTTAGCAGTTTGTGTCTACCTTTGATTTAAACCAGCATCTGCAGTTCTTTCCTACACATTATATCCATCTAAATATGAGTAAATAGTCAACTATTGCACAAAAATAAAATTTCCATGTGCTGCGTGAATACTATAAAAAGCTGTGTGTTTTGAGGCAAGAAAGGCACAATTAGGTCATGTTCACAAGTGATCAAAGCTGGATTCAGCCATTCGGCCCATCAAGTCTATTCCGCCTTTCAATTATGGCTGATCTATCTCTCCCTCTCAACCCCATTCTCCTGCCTTCTCCTCAAAACCGCTGACACCCATACTAATCAAGTATCTCTGTCTTAACAATATCTATTGACTTGGCCTCCACAGCCTTCTGTGGCAAAGAATTTCACGGATTCACCACCCTTTGACATTCCTCCTCATCGCCTTCCAGAAAGGAAGTCCTTTAATTCTGAGGCTATGCCCTCTAGTCCTGGACTTGATGCAGGGTGGTGTGTTGATGCAGACATTATGTAGCGTAACATGATATACCCTTGCACCCTTGGAACCAGACAGAGAGGGGAGATTATGTGATTAATTAGACCTGACATTGTGAAACAATGCTTGTGCTGAAGGGTTTTGTTCCAATTGCAAAGCTGAATGTGCCTTCAAATGCAGAAAGGACTCACAAAAGCGTTATCTAAACAAAAGCAATTATTTTCAGTATGGTTGGTGATTGATTATTAGCGGCTGGTGTGATTATGCACGTTTGCTATTTTCTAGAGTTCTTTAATATCCTTAAATTGTGGAAAGAGCATTGTTGTGGGTGCTGAAGAATGTAAGTAAAGTTTCAGCACGACCCAAATATTTCGAGAAGAGGGAATAACGCAGGACTGGTAGAATGAGGAAACACAATAAACTCTCAATGAGTGATGAGAATGGGTGAAAAAACTCCCCACTAAACCCACTACTGCTCAGGGTGCTCTAGTGCTGAATTCCATCAGGGAACAATGTATACATATTAGCGTAACTCAGCAGGACAGGCAGCACCTTTGAAGAGAAGGAATGGGTGACGTTTTGGGTCGAGACACTCCTTCAGACGCTGAAGAAGGGTCTAGACCCGAAACGTCACACATTCCTTTTCTCCAGAGCTGCTGCCTGTCCCGCTGAGTTACTCCAGCATTTTGTGGTGTTTATCTTTGGTGTAAACCAGCAATGCATAAATATTTGAGACCATCAAAAAAAAAGCTGCAGTGTATGCAAACCTGAAATATATCTGAAAATACTAGAAACAGCTGTCGAGCAGAATCTGGGATCAGTCTACTCAAATATATAGGATAGGTGACCATTTGAAAGGTGCTGTATATATCAATGTAACCTGCTGTTATTATATTCAAGCATTTAATGTGTAAAATATTCAGGCTGCTCAGCAAAGGGAAGATTATATATTTTAAAAGTAGAATATTAGACATGCCTTAAATGAGTCGATGGACCATAAAATTGGGGCACGAAATGCCATATTGATCTCAATTTTGCAGCTGCTAATTAGATTGCAAATCTGTTTGTGAATCGGGAGTGTATATTTGCAGCGTGATATTGCGTTTCATATTGAGTAACTTGATCCTATATGTCCTCTGCAGGTTTAATAAAGAACACAGTTGGTGAGGTGAGTCATCGGGTAATGTTGATTTGATATGTGACCTGTCAAATTGGGTGTATCCATCTAGCCAAAGCATTGAAACCATCAGGTTTACATAGAAACATAGAAACAATACTTTTACTATAGTCGGATACAGTGAAAAGCTTTGCTTTGCATGTGGTGCAATCAAATCAGATAATACGATGCATAACTCCATTCGTACCAAACTCACATACAACATGCATCGCAACTGTCCTGTCACACATTCCCAGGGACAGGTTCAGACACAGACTGAAGCTCCCTCCGCACTGTTCCGCTTCTGTCACAGAAGGCTGTAAATCGATATTTTTATGGCGGAGATTAGTACGGGTGTGAGGGGTAATCGGGAGATGGCAGGAGAATGAGTTAAGAGGGGAAGGTAGGTCAACCATGATTGAATGGAGCAGTAGACTTGATGGGCGAATGGGCAAATTCTGTTCCTAACACTTATGAACTTATGTACTGATTATGTATTATGTATCACTATTGGTCAGAAGCATGAAGACTGGCAAGCAAGAAATAGAACATGTAAAGGGGAGAAAGCGCGCACACAGTGAGAGGAATAAATGCACAGTCTCTTGCCCAGAGTAGTGGAATTGAGAACCAGAGGACATACAGCGGCTTGCAAAAGTTTTCATACCCCTTTATCCTGATACCCCTAAATAAAATCCAGTGCAACCAATTGCCTTCAGAAGTCACCTAATTAGTAATAGAGTCCACTTGTGTGTAATCTAATCTCAGTATAAATACAGCTGTTCTGTGAAGGCCTCAGAGGTTTGTTAGAGAACATTAGTGTACAAACAGCATCATGAAGCCCAAGGAACACACCAGACAGGTCAGGGATAAAGTTGTGGAGAAGTTTAAAGCAGAGTTAGGTTATAAAAAAAATATCCCAAGCTTTGAACATCTCACGGAGCACTGTTCAATCCATCATCCGAAAATGGAAAGCGTATGGCACAACAGCAAACCTACCAAGACATGGCCGTCCACCTAAACTGACAGGCCGGGCAAGGAGAGCATTGATCAGAGAAGCAGACAAGAGGCCCATGGTAACTCTGGAAGAGCTGTAGAGATCCACAGCTCAGGTGGGAGAATCTGTCCTGATAATAAGTCATGCACTCCACAAATCGGGCCTTTATGGAAGAGTGGCAAGAAGAAAGCCATTGTTGAAACAAAGCCATAAGAAGTCCAGTTTGAAGTTTGCCACAAGCCATGTGGGGGACACAGCAAACATGTGGAGGAAGGTGCTCTGGTCTGATGAGACCAAAATTGAAGTTTTTGGCCTAAATGCAAAACGCTATGTGAGGCGGAAAACTAACACTGCACATCACCCTGAACACACCATCCCCACTGTGAAACATGGTGGTGGCAGCATCATGCTGTGGGGATGCTTTTCTTCAGCAGGGACAGGGAAGCTGGTCAGAGTTGATGGGAAGATGGATGGAGCCAAATACAGGGCAATCTTGGAAGAAAACCTGTTAGAGTCTGCAAAAGACATGAGACTGAGGCGGAGGTTCCAGCAGGACAACGACCCTAAACATATAGCCAGAGCTACAATGGAATGGGTTATATCAAAGCATATTCATGTGTTAGAATGGCCCTGTCAAAGTCCAGACCTAAATCCAATTGAGAATCTCTGGCTTGAAAATTGCTGTTCACAGACGCTCTCCATCCTATCTGACTGAGCTTGAGCTATTTTGCAAAGAAGAATGGGCAAAATTTCAGTCTCTAGATGTGCAAAGCTGGTAGAGACATACCTCAAAAGACTTGCAGCTGTAATTGCAGCGAAAGGTGGTTCTACAAAATATTGACTCGGGGGCAGAATACTTTTGCACGCCACACTTTTCAGTTTTTTATTTGTAATAAAATTTGGAAACCATGTATAATTTTCCTTCCACTTCACAATTATGCACCACTTTGTGTTGGTCTATCACATAAAATCCCAATAAAATACATTTACGTTTGTGGTTGTAACGTGACAAAATGTGGAAAAGTTCAAGGGGTATGAAAACTTTTGCAAGCCACTGTAGGTTTAAGGTGAGGGCAGAAATATTTAATAGGAACCCGAGGGATAACTTTTTCATGCAAAGGTGGGTAGGTGTATGGAATGAGCTGCCGGAGGAGGTAGTTGAGGCAGGGACTATCAAATGTTCAAGAAACATTTAGACAGGTACATGGATAGGACAGGTTTAGAGAGATATGGGCCAAATGCAGGCAGGAAGGACTAGTGTAGTTGGATGGGATGATCATGTTGGTCAGTGTGGGCAAGTTCAACTGATGGGACTATTTCCGCACTGTATGACTCCATGACTCTATGACTCATATCTCCTATATGATCACCCTTTAGCCTCCAGTGCTCAAAGGAATAAAGTCCTGACTTTCTCAATCTCTCCCTATAGCTCAGGCTCTCAAGTCCTGGCAACACCTTGTCAATCTTCTCTGCACTCTTTACAGCGTAAAACATCTTTCCTAAAGCAGGGTGACCAAAACTGAACACAATACTCCAAAAGCATCTCACCAATGTCTTGAGCAACTGTAACAGAATATCCCAACTTCTACATCAATACCCTGACTGATGACAGGTGATGTACCCAAAACTTGACCACGCTATCTACCCATGATCTGTGCACCAATGTTGGTGAGAGAGGGTGGAGTACTTGGAGGTGTGAGACCGAATTCTGCAACGTTCCATCTCACTTCCAGAGAAGGAATCTGGTGAAGCCTCTGATTGGTGGAAGAGGACCAGAGGCAGCAGCTGATTGGGTGCACCCGGGGTTTACATTTTTACATTTCTGCCTTCAGGTTTAAGGATTCTGGGAGTTAAGGATTCAGTATTTATTAGTAAAGTTTAAAGGATAAGTTTTTGTGTTTTTTAATATTTAATACAGAGTAATTTGGGAGTAAGATATGTCAGTAGAGATTGGCCCCATGCCTTGCTCAGCCTGCAACATGTGGGAGATCAGGGATATGGACGGTGTCCCTGGTGATTACATTTGCAGGAAGTGTGTCCAGCTGCAGCTCCTGGAAGACTGCATTGAACGATTGGAACTGCGGCTGGATTCATACTGGAGCATCCACAATGCTGAGAAAGTCATGGATAACACGTACAGCGAGTTGGTCACACCGCAGGTAAAAGGTAAGAGGACAGAAAGGGAACGGGTGGCCAATAGCCATCAAAGCAGTAGGCAGGTAGTGCAGGAGTCCCCTGCGGTCATCTCCCTCCTAAACAAGTATACCATTTTGGGTACTGTTGAGGGATATGGCTCATCAAGGGAATGCAGCAGCAACCAAGTTCATGGCACCATGGGTGGATCTGCGGCACATGAGGGGGGGAAAAAGAGGGGAAGGGCAATAGTAATAGGGGATTCAATTGTCAGGGGAATAGATAGTCGTTTCTGCGGCCGCAAACGAGACTCCAGGATGGTATGTTGCCTCCCTGGTGCAAGGGTCAGGGATGTCACTGAACGGCTGCAGAACATTCTGGAGGGGGAGGGTGAACAGCCAGTTGTCGTGGTGCATATTGGCACCAACGATATAGGTAAAAAAAGGGATGAGGTCCTACAAGGTGAATTTAGGGAGCTAGGAGTACCAATGTTACAAATTTTTGAGATATTAAAAATCAAGTCTGCAATTTATCTCATCAGATAAAGCATAAAAAGAAGTTTAATTTGACACCTAATTCACTTTCATATCTTCAGTATTAAAAATGTTATGGCCATTTTCATACTTGGAAATTAGCATCTTGTTCCCCATTGCCTTTCCATTGACTTAACACAAAAGCTGTGATCAAGAACAGTCAAAAGCCCAAAACCTTCTTAAAAATTAAGAGAACTCAATGAAATTATCAGTTATTATAGATTGAAGCATTCTGAAACAAATATGAAACAATATTACTTGGATGACCTGAAATTAAAGCATATATTAGTTAATTATCTAATTGTAGCTAATTACAAAATTCAATTACTAGATCTAAACATCTATCAATTTCTTAAGAAATGATAAACATTTTTTAATTGCCTAAGTGTCCAAATAACATTCACACAATAATCCACAATATAACATGATTTTTAAATCTAATTTTCATGAATTTATAGGCCAAATGGAAGGAATTTAGTGTTTAATGCCTGTAAATTAATGGCCATTTAAATCAACTTGCGAGTGGGTTTTAGTGGAATGCGGTGGATTGGAACGTTGCGGTTTGCGCTGAAGTCGGCAGGGAAAATACAGCCAGTTTATACTTTTTTTTTGTCCCCTTCTCGCAACATGAAAATGTGATTAAATGCTTCCTAAAAATCAAGTTTTTATATAAAAATAAACTCTGTCGCTTCTTTTATCGCCTACGTTAGGTCCGTTCTGCTGTCGGCGCTCAGAGCTTTAGAAGATGATTTTTAAACTACTCTAGTTAATAAATAATCTAGCGTAGTTTAAAAATGACTTCATGAATGAAATGTCAGAGCGATTTCTCTTTAGCGACAAAATCGCCCGACATGGATCGATTTGGACTGTCTGGGGAAAAACGGCATTTTAAACCCACCCCCCTCTGAAAGGTGCCAAAGTCACGCACACGGGGAGCGGCAGAACTACAGCGCTGCTCAAGGCAGGTATTGTAACATACCTACTAGGAGATAAACTTAAAAGTAGGACTTCAAAGGATTACTACCAGTACCATGGGCCGGTCAGAGTAGAAATAGGAGGATATTGCAGATGAATACGTGGCTTGAAAAATGGTGCAAGGGGGAGGGATTCAAATTTTTAGGGCACTGGAAACAGTTCTGGGGGAGGTGGGATCAGTACAAACAGGACGGTCTGCACCTGGGCTGGAATAGAACCAATGTCCTTGAGGGAGTGTTTGCTAGTGCTGTCGGGGAGGATTTAAACTAATGTGGCAGGGGGATGGGTACAAGAGCAGAGAGGCAGGTGGGTGTAAAATGAGGGTAGAAGCAATAGGTAGCAAAGTGAAAAGTAAAAGTGGAGGCAGACAAAGTCAGGGCAAAAATCAAAAAGGGCCAGTTTTCAACATAATTGTATAAGGGGTAAGAGCGTTGTAAAAACAAGCCTGAAGGCTTTGTGTCTCAATGCAAGGAGTATTCGTAATAAGGTGGATGAGTTGAACGTGCAGATAACTATTAATGATTATGATATAGTTGTGATCACGGAGACATGGCTCCAGGGTGACGTAGGCTGGAGCTGAACATCCAGAGATATTCAATATTCAGGAGGGATAGACAGAAAGGAAAAGGAGTTGGGGTAGCGTAGCTGGTTAGAGAGGCGATTAACGCAATGGAAAGGAAGGACATTGGCTTGGAGGATGTGGAATCGGTATGGGTAGAGCTGTGAAACACTAAGGAGCAGAAAACGCTGGTGGGTGTTGTGTACAGGCCACCTAACAGTAGTAGTGAAGTTGGGGATGGTATCAAACAGGAAATTAGAAATGCGTGCGACAAAGGCAAAACAGTTATAATGGGTGACTTCAATCTACATATAGATAGGGTGAATCAAATTGGCAGGGGTGCTGTGGAAGAGGATTTTTTGGAATGTATGCGGGATAATTATCTAAATCAACATGTAGAGGAACCAATGAGAGAGCAGGCTATTTTAGACTGGGTTTTGAGTAATGAGGAAGAGGTAGTTAACAGTCTTGTTGTACGTGCCCCCTTGGGCAAGAGTGACCATAATATGGTTGAGTTCTTCATTAGGATGGAGAGTGACATTGTTAATTCAGAAACAATGGTTCTGAACTTAAAGAAAGGTAACTTTGAGGGTATGAGACGTGAATTGGCCAAGATTGACTGGCAATTAATTCTAAAAGGGTTGACGGTGGATATGCAATGGAAGACATTTAAAAACTGCACGGATGAACTACAAAAATTGTTCATCCCAGTTTGGCAAAAGAATAAATCGGGGAAGGTAGTGCATCCATGGATAACAAGGGAAATCAGGGATAGTATCAAAGCAAAGCGTACAAAGTAGCCAGAAAAAGCAGCATGAGGACTGGGAGAAATTCAGAGACCAGCAGAGGAGGACAAAGGGCTTAATTAGGAAAGGAAAAATAGATTATGAAAGAAAACTGGCAGGGAACATAAAAACTGACTGCAAATGTTTTTATAGATATGTGAAGAGAAATAGATCAGTTAAAACAAATGTAGGTCCCTTGCAGTCAGAAACAGGTGAGTTGATCATGGGGAACAAGGATATGGTGGACCAATTGAATAACTACTTTGGTTCCGTCTTCACTAAGGAAGACATAAATAATCTGCCGGAAATAGCAGGGGACCGCGGGTCAAAGGAGGAATTGAGTGAAATCCAGGTTAGCCGGGAAGTGGTGTTGGGTAAATTGAATGGACTAAAGGCCGATAAATCCCCAGGGCCAGATAGGCTGCATCCCAGAGTACTTAAGGAAGTAGCTCCAGAAATAGTGGATGCATTAGTGATAATCTTTCAAAACTCTTTCGATTCTGGAGTAGTTCCTGAGGATTGCCAGGTAGCAAAAGTAACCCCTCTTTTTAAGAAGGGAGGGAGAGAAAAAACAGGGAATTACAGACCAGTTAGTCTCTAGTGGGGAAACTGCTAGTCAGTTATTAAAGATGGGATAGCAGCACATTTGGAAAGTGGTGAAATCATTGGGCAAAGTCAGCATGGATTTACGAAAGGTAAATCATGTCTTTTTTTTCCCTTGTTTATTTATTTTTGTTAGAAGTAAGTAGAATAGTCTGGTACTTAAGTACCTAATACATAAATACATATTTTCATTCTTGTACGACGTCATACTTTTGGTTCAATAATAAAAGAACAGTGAAAGAAAAAAAAGAAAAAGAGTGTCGGAATAGATAGACAAGCGAGTAGAAACAGAAAGCAAAAGAAATAAAGGACAGAGATGAGAAGTTAAAAGATTGAAAGAAAAGGAAAAAGTAAGGAAAAGAGAGATTAGGAGAGATCTACCTATCTCATATTTGTGCCCATCCGTCACCCAGTTCTAAACCATTTAATTTCTAAGGTTATGTTATGCTGCACCATATGCTTGCAAAAAGTTGATAAAAGGAGACCAAATCTTTAAGAATTGGTCTACTTTGCCTAGTAGGAGGAATCTCATTTCTTCAAGATGTAGCGTTTCAGACATGTTTGAGATCCACGTTTTGAATGTTGGCGTAGGTGCGTTTTCCCAAAATTTAAGTATAAGTTTTTATTAGACCATAATTAAGAAAAGCTTCTTGGAATATAGTTAGTTTACTTCCCTCTTACATTGATCCAAAGATAATCAATTCTGTATTGGGGTTTAATTTTGTGTTAAATAGTTTTGTAAAAATTCCAAAAATTTTATTCCAAAATTTATACAGTTTTGTACAAGAGACAAAGGAATGTGCAAAGTGGCATTTTGAGTTAGACATTTGTCGCAGATGGGGGAAACATTTGAAAATATTTTATTCAGTCTTGTTTTCGAATAATATAATCTATGTAAAATTTTAAATTGAATTAGGTTAAGTCTTACATTCGTTGAACATTTGTTTACATATAATAAATTTTTATCCCATCTATCGTTCGGAATTTTTATCAATAACTCTTGTTCTCAATCTCTTCTAATTGCCTCTGTCGTTGGTGTTTCTACATTTAGAATTATATTATATAAGTAAGATATTAAATTACTTGATTCTGCCTTTCTATTCATTCCTTCCTCCAATAGATCTGGGGTTAAAGTTTGATATCCTTGTATATACTTTTTCAAATAATCTTGAATTTGAAGGTATTTGAAATATTGATTACTTTTCAAATTATATTTTAGTTGTAGTTGTTGGAATGATAAAAATTTTCCCATTTCATACATATCTCCCATCGTTTTAATTCCTATTCTTTCCCAATGGATAAACGTTTTATCAATAATGGATGGTTTGAATGAGGGATTATTAGCTAATGGAGAAAGAAGCGATAATTTTCTTAATTTTAAAGTTAATTTTATTTGTTTCCAAATTCATATTATACAATGAATAATTGGATTCTTCTTGTATATTATATTCTTCAGTTTTATCGGGGAAAGAAGGATTGCTCCTATATTATAAGGGGAACAATCCTCTTTCTCCATTCTTATCCAATCTACCTGTTGGGCAGAACTGTCCAACCAGTAGATTATATTTTTAATATTCACTGCCCAATAATAATACAATAAGTTAGGGAGTGTCAGTCCCCCTGATTCTTTAGATTTACACAAGTGTTTTTTTTTTTTAATTCTGTGTGATTTATAATCCCATATGAAGTTTATAATATCAGAATCTAATTTTTTGAAGAATTTTTTAGGTAAGTATATTGTTATTAATTGAAATAGGTACAATATTTGTGGTAAGAAGATAATTTTATTGCGTTTATTCTGTCTATTAAAGACATCGGCAGTGTCTTCCAAAATTTAATCAACCCAATTAATTTAGTTATTAAAGGCATATAGTTTGCGTTGAGTAATGATTTATAGTTCCTAGTAATTTGGATGCCCAAATCTTGTGGAATTTTTCGAGGAAGTAACTAGTAGCGTGGATAAGGGAGAACCAGTGGATGTGGTGTGTCTGGACTTCCAGAAGGCTTTCGACAAAGTGACTAGTGGGATACCGCAAGGCTCAGTGCTGGGACCCCAGCTATTTACAATATATATTAATGATCTGGATGAGGGAATTGAAGGCAATATCTCCAAGTTTGCGGATGACACTAAGCTGGGGGGCAGTGTTAGCTGTGAGGAGGATGCTAGGAGACTGCAAGGTGACTTGGATAGGCTGGGTGAGTGGGCAAATGTTTGGCAGATGCAGTATAATGTGGATAAATGTGAGGTTATCCACTTTGGTGGCAAAAACAGGAAAGTAGACTATTATCTAAATGGTGGCCGATTAGGAAAAAGGGAGATGCAGCAAGACCTGGGTGTCATGGTACACCAATCATTGAAAGTAGGCATGCAGGTGCAGCAGGCAGTGAAGAAAGCGAATGGGATGTTAGCTTTCATAGCAAAAGGATTTGAGTATAGGAGCAGGGAGGTTCTACTTCAGTTGTACAGGGTCTTGGTGAGACCACACCTGGAGTATTGCGTACAGTTTTGGTCTCCAAATCTGAGGAAGGACATTATTGCCATAGAGGGAGTGCAGAGAAGGTTCACCAGACCGATTCCTGGGATGTCAGGACTGTCTTATGAAGAAAGACTGGATAGACTCGGTTTATACTCTCTAGAATTTAGGAGATTGAGGGGGGATCTTATAGAAACTTACAAAATTCTTAAGGGGTTGGACAGGCTAGATGCAGGAAGATTGTTCCCGATATTGGGGAAGTCCAGGACAAGGGGTCACAGCTTAAGGATAAGGGGGAAATCCTTTAAGACCGAGATGAGAAATAATTTTTTCACACAGTGGTGAGTCTCTGGAACTCTCTGCCACAGAGGGTAGTTGAGGCCAGTTCATTGGCTATATTTAAGAGGGAGTTAGATGTGGCCCTTGTGGCTAAGAGGATCAGAGGGTATGGAGAGAAGGCAGGTACGGGATACTGAGTTGGATGATCAGCCATGATCATATTGAATGGCGGTGCAAGGCTCGAAGGGCCGAATGGCCTACTCCTGCACCTAATTTCTATGTTTCTATGTTCTTTGTGAATATCTAAAGCTAAGGGACATTGATTTTGGAGTAAGAAGATACCCATTGCGATAAGGAAAATTTTCTGTTTCTGCCCCTCAGGTCCCTTATGAATCTTTGTAATGTTTTCAGCCCAGATGGTACCAGAGGTTGAATTATTGAATATATCCAAGAGGAGTTTTGGCCTCAGGAGTTTTCAGTCAGAGATTGTGGGGAAGAGGCAGGAGCAGACCAGAAGCAGAAGTTCAAAATCAGATCAGCCTTAATCTCATTGAATTGCAGAGCAGCCTGGAAGGGTTCCATGGCTCACTCCTGCTCCTAGTTTTTATGTTCTTAGTGATAGAGTCGTACAGCATTGAAATGGTCCTTCGGCCAAAGGTGTTCATGCTGACCAAGATGTCTATCCAAGGAGGACCTTTACCTATAATGGTCCCATTTCCCTCTGAACCTTTTCTATCCATGTTCCTATCTAAATGACTTTTAAACATAGTTCTACCAGCTCTACTGCTTCCTCTGGCAGCTCGTTCCATCCACCCATCTCTCCCTCTGTGCGAAGGTTGCCCCTCAAGTCCCTTTTAAATCTTTCCCCTCTCAACTCTTTATGTATGACCTCTTGTTTTGGACTCCCCTACCCCGGGAAAAGAGAAAACAGGAACATTCACCGATTCCATTCCAATAGACACAAATGTTTGACACAAACCTGTGAATGGTATTTGTGAATTTCAAATTCCACATTCTTCTTAATTTATTGAATGCTTTGCATTTGTTACAAAGTGTGGCATTTATGTTATAGGTGGTATGTGGTGTGTTATGTCTGGAATGTGTCATCTCAATGGGAATAGCTGCCCAGTGACGACCCCCTTCTTCCGTCTTCTACATTCCTCCTCTTCATGGACTCCTCCTGCCGGCATTCCAACCTCTTTGGACCTTTATTATCCCGTCTACTGGTGGAACATCCTGATTTCTCCATTCCCCCTACCCAATCCAATCTCTACCCCTCCGCACACACACAGCCCTCCACTCGCTCAGCAACAATCACCACATCTTTATTAAACCCACTGACAAGGGAGGTGCCGTGGTGGTCTGGCGGGCTGACCTCCACCGTGTCAGGCGCGTTCACTCAAACACCTCCTCATACCATAAGACAAATCGTAACAAATATTACCTTCCACAAGAATGACCATGTCTTGTTTTAGAAGTCAGTTTTTTGAATAAATCCCTTTGCACAAAAATTATGCATTATACAAAATAATTTCTAGGCCTCTCTTTTATAAATGAATGAGGATGCATCGCCATCTGCTGGCTATATTTCACAATCAGGATTGACACAAAATGCATGAGTAACTCAGCGGGACAGGCAGCATCTCTGGATAATGGGGAATCCGGTGTTGGTGTACCCATGAGGACACTGAGTGCTGGAGAAATTCAGTAAGTTAGGCAGCATCTCTGGAGGACATGGGTAGGTGGCGTTTCGGGTCAGTCGGCGATTCCGGGAGGCAATGAATGGATGCGACTTTTGGGTTTCTCTCTGTAATTTCTTCAAATTTTTTTTTTTAAGTGTTTAAGACAAAATCATAGTTTAAGAGAAAATCAAATGTGTTGGAAGGAACTGCAGAGGCCGGTTTAAACTGAAGATAGACACAAATTGCTGGATTAACTCAGCGGGACAGGCAGCATCTCTATAGAGAAGGAATGGGTGACGTTTTGGGTCGAGACCCATCTTCAGACTCTGAAGAAGGATCTCGACTCGAAACATCACCCACCCAGTCCTTCTCTCCAGAGATGCTGCTGTCCCGCTGAGTTACTCCAGCATTTTGTGTCTGTTTTCGGAATCATAGTGAAGTTCTGCTAAGTGTTTATTTTTTCCTTGTGTACTATGGAAACAATTTAGTCCATTTGAAAGTGTTAAGGTATTGACATGCAGTAGAGTAGATAAAACGCACATAATGTTCCTTTGGCAAACTTGGTGCTTTGCAAATCATTGGTTTCCATGATTTAATTCAACGAAGAAAAATAAATGAAATAAAATTTTCCTCGACTGACTTAAAAACATAGATGATTTTCAGAGGCACCAATAAAAAGGTGATTTTTTTTTTGTCTTCCTTCCTGGAGACAAGTATGTCCAAAGTCTATGATGTGCCAATTGAAAGTATAAAGTAGTTCATAAGTATCATAGAACAGAACAGGTACAATGTTTGTACCGAGCATGATGCCTTGTTTATCTTCCTGCACATGACCCATATCCCTCTATTCCATGCACTTCCATATGCTTATCTAAAAGCTTAAACACCACTGTTATATCTGCCTCCACCACCCCTGGCATTACATTCCAGGCCCCCACCACTCTGTGTGCAAAAAAACTTGCCCCACACATCTCCATTAAACTTTTCAGCTTCTCATCACCTTCCAGCTAAGCCCTCTCGTGTTGGATATTTCCATCCTGGGAAAAGGGTTCTGACTGTCTTCCCTATCTCCTCCTCTCATAATTTTATATACTTCTATCAAGTCTCCTCTCGACCTCTGACATTCCAGAAATGAGCAGTTCAAGTTTATCCAACCTCTCCTTGTATCTGAAACCCTCTAATCCAGGCAGCATTCTGGTAAATCTCCTCTGCACCCTCTCCAAAGCCTCGATATCCTTCCTGTAACGGGGCGACCAGAACTGCGTGCAATACTCCAAATGCGGCCTGGCCAAAGTCTTGTGGAGTTGCATCATATCTTCCTGTTGGAAAGAGAAATTAAGTCCTCACTGATTTCAGATAAATCCAGCAAATTGAGGAGAAGATTACACAGGTATGTCAAGCACTTTCCGGCCTTTTCTGCATATATTTTACATTTATTTTTAAACTGTTCTTTGCAGCTATTGAACACTAATGCCATTGATGGCATTTTTGTCATTTGTTGAACAATTTATCTGCATTAACATTAATATATGATAATCTATGATATATTTTGTACATTTGGAATATAATGGGATCAGTGTAGGTATTTTATAGAAAATAAAACCATTTGCTTTCATTTTTTTTTGGAATACGAAGGGCCTAATGGCCCTCCTCCACCTATTTTCTATTTTCTATGTTTCCAGTTCAAATCATGGTCATCTCTTTCCCAGACATGGAAGGAATTGACTGTAGATTGTTCCAGTTTGTTGAACATATTTTTTAGACTCGTAAAGTTTGATCACTTGAAAGAAGGAATTTACTGTTGAAAGAAATGCTTGTTAGAAGACAGAGACATAGAAAATAGGTGCTGGTGTAAGCCATTTAGCCCTTCGAGCCAGCACTGCCATTCAATATGATTATGGCATCATCCAAAATCAGTGCCCCATTCCTGCTTTCTCCCCATATCCCTCGATTATGTTAGCATCAAGATCTATATCTAACTCTCTCTTGAAAACTGTCAAGAATGTTAGTGAATCTCACATTTTTGGTGGCTTGTGGTTGCTCATTTGACCCCCTTGCATCTATTTTTTACATTAACTTATCTCCAGAGACTGTACACATTGATTGCCTGTCGCTGAAAGAGAAGTTTACATTTCCCTTTCGCAGGCATTATCAGAATTTTTTCCCCCAGAAATGATTGGAGTACTCTTTAAAGAAAATTATGGCACTTACAAAAATAAACCATGTCCAGATTTTACTCAGAAAAAAAGATCTCTGGCACTAAACCTTATTTTTCATTCCTTTGTGTCGGAAAGTACTGGCTGTTCATTCAAGGAAGGAATCCGGATGATGGCATGGTACTTTGTACTCATGGTGAATTTTTTTGAGGTTGCAAACATCTGTAAGGCTTTAATTTTCCTGCTAGAATACCATTTATTTAAGTTTATCCTGAACACAACAATGTTTTTTTAATATTTATTAGCAACATCAAAATGATAATTTGTGGAGGAAATCAAAGCATTCTACATCTGGATATAAACCATTTGTGACTGCATTTTAGTCTTATGTCATCCTTTTTGTAGTCTTGTCAACATTTGCTGGCCTCCCCCTTGGCAATGAATATGTAGTTCCAAGTCCATTTGTAACTATATGGATTGCGTAGATGTTCAACACAGCATGGTGGCGCATATGTAGAGCTACTGCCTTACAGCGCCAGAGACTCTTGTTCGATCCAGACTACGGGTGCTTGTCTGTACGTAGCTTGTATGTTCTCCCCGTGACTTGCATGCGTTTTCTCCGGGATCTCCGGTTTCTTCCTTACGCTCCAAATACGTACAGGTTTATAGGTTAATTCTCCTGATATATTAAACTGATCTAATCTTCAATAACATTATTCAAGCTCAAGATTCCAGCATCTAATGGCACTAAAAACATTTGGATAGGTATATGGATAGGATAGGTTTAGAGAGAGATGGGACAAATGTTGGCAGGTGGGATTAGTGTAGATTGGGCAGAAGGGCCTGTTTCACTGCTGTATGCGCTATGAATCTATTGGTGTTTTGTGAATTCTTATGTCCTCATTAAAGCTGGTTAGCAATATCAAAACTCATAAAACACATTTTTTTATCATAGACTAATGCACTTGCTGAAGATAATGATAAACATCTTACATTTTTACAAACATTTGAGAGATATCATTTTTTGTAACCTGTGGTTTAGAAATATTTTCCATGGTTGCACTGATAGATGAAACATCTCAAGTGAATCTTGTTTCAAGATCATTCATGCAGTGTCGTTCACAAGTTAAATCTCAAACATGTTTACTTGGTACTTGGAACACAACATTCATCAACATCTAACATCTTCCATAGCATCTCCCCTCTTGCACATGGCAACTCACTTTGGAAGTTGTTCCCATTGATTCGCGTTGCTTTCGCAAAGCTCATCCAACAATTGGTCTTCCAACAATTGAAAAGGAGAAGGACTACTGAGAACAAAAGGGAAGGATGGTGGCGCTGCAGCAGAGTTGCTGCCTTACAGTGCCAGGTTCGATCCTGACTACGGGTGCT
Source organism: Okamejei kenojei (assembly GCA_035221665.1). NCBI lineage: Eukaryota > Metazoa > Chordata > Chondrichthyes > Rajiformes > Rajidae > Okamejei > Okamejei kenojei. The sequence goes on from CM069150.1 coordinate 41,475,550, forward strand.
GTCTGTACGGAGATTGTACGTTCTCCCTGTGACCATGTGGGTTTTCTCTGGGTGCTCCGGTTTCCTCCCACACTCCAAAGATGTCCAGGTTTGTAGGTTAATTGGCTTAGGCAAAATTGTAATTTGTCCCTAGTGATACAGCGCGGAAACAGACCCTTCGGCCCACCAAGTCCTCAGAGAAACATTGATAATTCCTGGATTATCTCCCTGGAAATAAGGGTATTAGGTATAAAGAGAAGATAGACACAAAAAGCTGGAGTAACTCAGCAGGATAGGCAGCATCTCTGGAGAGAAGGAAAGGGTAACGTTTCGGGTGAAGACCCTTCTTCAGATATATAGAGAGGTTGAATAAATGGGTGGAACTAATCTCGAGCATGAAGGAGAGTTACAAAGACCTGCTAGGACCTCGTGTCGACCGTGCCGCGAGGATGAGTGGAGGGCAATCTAAACTCGCCAATTAGGTTGCCGCAGTGGGACAGCCCCTTGATCCGCAGGGGTGGAAATGTCAAAGACTAGAAGGCATTGCTTTAAGACAGAAGGGGCAATGTTTAAAGGAGATGTGCGGGGTAAGTGCTTGGAGTGCCCTGCCAGGAGTGGTGGTGGAGACAGATGTAATAGTGGCTTTTCAGAGGCCTTTAGTAGGCACATGTAGGAATGGAGGGGTATGGATCATGTGCAGGCAGATGAGATTAGTTCAAGGTGGTATCGTATTTGGCAAGGGCTTTGTGGGCTGAAGGGTCTGTTCCTGTACTACACTTCTATGTTCTGTGGTAAATTCTGAACCACTGTGACACAATGAGGACAAATATATATCCATTATACTCACAACACAACATTTTGGAAGGTATACAAAAATGCTGGAGAAACTCAGCGTGTGAGGCAGCATCTATGGAGCGAAGGAAATAGGCAACATTTCGGGTCGAAACCCTTCAGATTTTGGAAGGTATGATTGATTTTTCTTGCTTTACTGGAACAGGGCAGTTTCTTCCATGTATCAGTACAACAATGGTATTGACTGCCAAAACCACCACCTTTCACTTTGTCCAGATTGTGTTTCAACTGAAACATTTAAACTAACGCCATAAAATTCACTTTGGTCAGGACTGATTTATCCATGCGGATTGAAGCTTTCCAGCAAACAGACTGGTCAGGAAATTCAATGCCTAATGTCAGCAGGCGAACTAACTGCTAAGATAAATAGGATGTAAAAGTCTTATGGCAGCAAATTATCTGATGATTGAACAACAGTAACTGGAATAGCACTGTTGTGTCAGTCTACAAAACTTCAATATGTTGCCAACGAGGATGTGAAAAACAAAGATGAATTTCTGCATGGAGCTGTAACAACCTTAGTTCACGTGTGACTCTGCACTTTGGCCTTCAGTTGCCTTATCACAGATTTGAGCACATTGGAACAGCTCTACTTTATGTCTTTTTCCAGCAGAATTTGAAGAGAGTGATTTTCTGTGTACATTCCATGAGCAATTCCACAAGCAATTCCAATATCTCATGTTGGAAAATGACATTTAAAGGCAGCACAGTGGCAGAGTGGCTGCCTTACAGTGGCAGAGACCTGGGTTTGATCCTGACTATGGTGCTGTCTGCATGAAGTTTGTACGTCCTCCCTGTCACCACGTAGGTTTTCCCCGGGTACTCCGGTTTCCTCCCACACTCCAAAGACATGCAGGTTTGTAGGTTCTATCCCGCTCTACCCCTTCCCTGGGCACTTTCCCTTGCAACCGCAAGAAATGCTACACTTGTCCCTTCACCTCCCCCCTCCACTCCTTTCAGGGACCCAAGCAGTCCTTCCAGGTCCGACAGAGGTTCACCTGCACCCCCTCCAACCTCATCTACTGCATCCGCTGCTCCAGCTGCCAGATGATCTATATCGATGAGACCAAGCTTGCCGATCGTTTCGCCGAACACCTCTGCTCGGTCTGCAATAACCAACCCGACCTCCCGGTGGCTCAGCACTTCAACTCCCCCTCCCATTCCGTATCCAACTTCTCGGTCCTGAGCCTCCTCCACGGCCAGAGTGAGCAACACCGCAAGTTGGAGGAACAGCACCTCATGTTCCGCTTGGGGAGTCTGCATCCTCTGGGCTTGAACATTGAATTTTCTCAATTCTGTTAACCCTTGCTGTCTCCTCCCCTTCCCACCTCTCCCTCAGCCCTCGGGCCCTGGCATTCCCTCTCTCTCTATCTCTCTCCCCCACCCTAGTCGCACTAGCTTCTCATTTTCACACTACAAACAGCTTACAATGGCTTGTTCCCTTTATCATCGATACTTTTTTGCATATCTTTCATTCATTGTTCTTTATCTCTCCACATCACCGTTTATATCTCTCGTTTCCCTGATCCCTGACCAGTCTGAAGAAGGGTCTCGACCCGAAACGTCGCCTATCTCCTTCGCTCCTTAGATGCTGCTGCACCCGCTGAGTTTTTCCAGCCTTTTGTGTACCCCAGGTTTGTAGGTTAATTGGCTTCTGTAAATTATCCCTAGTGTGTAGGATGCAAAACTGGGATAACATAAAACTAGTTTAGTTTTGTTTATTGTCTTTCGGTTTTTTTCTTTTTATTTCTCTACGTCTTCCTTATTTCTTTTACTCACTCACTCTATTGGCTACACCAATTCGGTAGTCTAGGGGTTCTATCCTTCCACATCCACTTTTATTCTCTCTTGCTTTTTCTCTCTTCTTTTTTCTTAACTATAGCTAAAAATTAAAATTGAAGCTGTACAATAACGGTATTATGTCATATGCCGCTGATTATATTTTTGTACACTGCTTCTAATAAATTAAAATTAAACGTTTTGTTTATGGTCACATGTACAAAAAACTGAAGAGCTTTTGTAAGGGTGATTGTTGGTCGGCGCGGACTCAGTGGGCCGAATGGCCTGTTTCTACGCTGTATCTCTAAACTAAAATAACTAAACTAAACTAAAACTAGACACTAACCATTGACAGGGAGTTCGTGACTTGTAAACTGCAGTGTATTTCTACAGCTTTGCCCACAGAGATAAATTGCATGCATTGCTACTGGCTGCGAAACCACCTTTTGGATTTTGCAAGAATATGTTGCTTTGATAAAAATGTATGGAATCCAGGTATCATTTCCTTCCTTTACTTTAGAACATTTGGCTGATTATTGGCATTTATCCAGAAGACAGAAGGCCAATGTCAATTCCAAACATCTGGTTTGCAGCTGTGCTGATACTCATTTGCTGGGCAAAACAAAATAAAAATTCAAAGTGAAGATTAAAAGATCTTTACAATAGGCAATGTTACAATGTACGATTTGGATATGTTAAGGATTGCACGAGTGGCATTTAGTTCAAAGATAGTGCATGGAAACAAGCCTCTGCGTCACATCAAAAGAACACTTTCAAATTGAAAAAATATAAAAGGTTTATGGGATGTGGAATAAGATAAATTAATATTTTAGAATTAGTTACTAAATATTAAAATATGCTTCAGAAGTTTATGAATTACAATTGTAATTCATAAACAATTATGTATACAATTGTGCAAAAGGATCTCTTGGTACAAAAGATCCCAATGAAACTGGAAAAAGTGAAAAGTAATTAGATTTCAAATTTAGCTTTTAGTTTAGTTTTAGAGATACAGCACGGAAACAGGCCCTTCAACCCACCAAGACCATGCTGACCATCAGTCACCCATTCACAATAGTTGTATGTTATACCACTTTCACATCCACTCCCTACACACTTGGGGAAATTTACAGAGGCCAATTAACCTACAAAACCACACACCTTTGGGATGTTGGAGGAAAACGGAGCACATGGAGAAAATCCACGTGGTCACAGGAAGAACGTGCAAACTCCACACAGGCAGAACCCGGGTCTCTGTCGCTGTGAGGCAGCAGCTCAACCTTTCAGCAAGTGAGTGAAATTTTCAAATGCAGGGTGCAGATCGAAAGAGAAGAACAGACGATCCACATGATCTAATCTTCTGCTTATCGCATAGCAGCCTTAATCCTGCTGGAACACAGCGCAGGAGCAAGGGCAGAATGATCAACTGTGAGTTGGCCAAATTGCATCTAAACAAATCATTAGCCTGAACCAATATATTTTGACTAATTTCAGACCAAGCCTCAAAGAAAACTCCAAGGGAGCACGAAGAAAAGATTGTTTCTTTTAAAAATATTGAATTGTAGGTTGTTCTTATTCATTCAATGTAGGTACAGACAGCACCCATAGTCGGGATCGAACCCGGGTCTCTGGCGCTATAAGGCAGCAACTCTAGTACTGCTCCACCCCTTCTACTGGTGCACACTTGCCATCTGTCCAAATCTGTACCCGACCCAAAGCTACAATATTATGCGAACACTAATTAAATGCAAAGTGCACAGTTTAAATTGAATTTGCCTCTAACTTGCCAACAACAACTTGGGTTTAAATTTATTTCAATATCCAAATATTCTGGGCCATGTTTTCCAGAACAGAGGAAGCAATAGACTGGAGATGAATTGCCACGCTGTTTCCAGTGCATAATCAAAGAAGCCGGAATTCGTGGCAGAAAACTGAACAGAAGCCATTGCCACTAACCTTCCGCCATTCAATCAATTTTCACTAATTCACTCACCCACTTAGGTTCCACCTACAATCGAACCGCTGATCCTGAGCCTTCTTTAAATATTTGGTGCACCACTAGTGCTGTAACTCAAAACGTATTGCTTTCACATTTGAGATACTCTTGTAATCTTAGGTAACAGATTTATTAAGTGTGCTGCTGTCAGGATCAACAAAGTAAAAAGAGTTTTAAGAATCTGACGCGCAATTTCAAACACTTGCCCCGGTGTTTTTTTGTAGCAACTTTGCCAACGCACCTGGATGTGTTTCTCATGGCTACTGAAAATATCAGGCTGGTGGCAGCTATTCATAAAGCCACCTGCACTCATGCTCAGTTTAAAGGCAAAACATCATTATTACTATAAAACTCTGATCTTGGATCCGGATGCGCTAACGGGAAAATGTTTACATATTCCGGTAGACATTTTACTCCCTGGAGTCAAAAATCCGCTTACCTGAAACATCTGATCTTTATTTCTTGAGTTATTTATGAAAATGTTCACAAATGTTTGAAACTAAACGAGATGGGCACCTCACAACGGCTCTGCTCGCGCTATATTCCTTGCGCTGCGAGTGACGTCACCTTCCGACCCCTCTACCTCCCCCCCAGGCTTTGGATTGAAGCCACTGAAGTCCTTTGGTCGATGCATGCCCTGCTGCCCACTCCCTTCCTCCTCTCCCCCCTCCTCCTCCTCTTCCCCCCCTTCCCCCCGACCACTCACCCACCTCTTTCCTCCCGCCACTCCCCCCCCCCCCCCCCCCCCCCCCCCCCCGTACTCGGGCCCTGTAGCCTGGAGCCTCCAACGGGAGCATTCAGGAATCAGCCCTCTTCTGTGACGACCCCCCCCCAGGCTCTGGATTGAAGCTGCTGAAGTCATTTGGTTGACATGCGTCCCAATCCCTTCCTCCTCTCCCCCCTCCTCCTACTCTTACCCCCCCCCCCCCTTTCCCCCTGACCACTCCCTCCCCTCTCCTCGTACTCGGGCCCTGAAGCCTGAAGCCTGGAGCCTGAATGAAGCCTGCAGCCACGAACGGGAGCGTTCAGGAATCAGCCCTCCTCTGTGACCCTAGCCCTCTCGCCCGCCCAGCTTCCCTCCTCCTCTCCCCCCCCCCCCCCCCCCTCCACTCCCCTCTCCCCCCCTCTTCCCTCTCCCCCTCTCCCTCCTCTCTCCCCCCACTTCCCCCTCCCCCGCTCTCCCCCCCCCCACCCCCCTTGAGGGGACGAGACCCTTGGTCTAGTTATTGTTTACAGTTATTACCGTCAACCATGTTCTGGTTCCCAATGCCAGCTAACTTGAAATAAAAACAGAAAATGTTGGAAACACCCATAGGCATGGTTGAGTTAAGAGTGTCTTAATGTCATATTTTTCCAAAAAGAACAATGGAATACAACTGAACAACAGAATACGTGAAGATTATATTCTGTAAACAATATATTAAACTAATAAAACTTCAGTATATATGTCAGTATACAGGCTCAGTATATACAAACATACACACACACATATATATACAGGTTTGTAGGTTAATTGGCTTCGTATAATTGTAAATTGTCCCTAGTGTGTGTAGGATAGTGCGAATGTATGGGGTGGTCGCTGGTTAGCGCGGACTCCGGTGGGCCGAAGGGCCTGCTTCTGCTCTGTATCTCTATAGTCTAGAGTAAAGGAAAAAGCACACATTCTACATTTATTTATATTTCCAGCACTCTTAATTGTTCATTACCTGAAAAATACTGTTGGACAATCATTTCTTTGTATTCAAAAAAATCGTATCATAGATCAATGAATGCTTTGAAGGCTTTCATTGAAATAATAATAGTAGGTGCTTTCATTAAAATAATAGAGAATGCAATGTTATACAACTACATTAAATCATCATAGAGAGTCACACAGGTGGGAAACAGCCCCTTTAGCCCCACTTGTCCATGCTGACCAAGTTGTCTTATCCATGCAAATCCCGCCTGCTTGCTTTTGGCCCATATCCTTCTAAACCTGTAGGAAGGAACTGCAGATGCTGGTTTAGACCAAAAAGCTGTAGTAACTCAACGGGTCTTACAGGATTTCTGGAGAAAAGGAATAGTTGACGTTTCAGGTTGAGACCCTTCTTCAGGACAGAAACGTCACCTATTCCTTTTCTCCAGAGATGATAACTGACCCGCTGAGTTACTCCATCTTCCTTCTAAACCTCTCCTGTTTATCTATTAAAATTGCCAGCTGTATTTTCCAGTCAACAAATAATGGTTGCAATGCATACAAGCAGGTTCGGGTATTGGTAAAATGAATGCTTTGTGATGTTAATGCATGGTGATGTTTATTTTAGAGCGGTTGGTTTTATATTGTTCTCAAAAATGATATCTTGATGATGTCAAGCACATAGAAACATGGAGCATTGAAGCATAGGAGCTGGAGCAGTTCATTTATTCCTTCAGGCTAGCTCTGCTATTTAGTACAGTCATGGGCAATCATCCAGCTCGGAATCTTAAATTCCATGCTCTTTTCCCATAGCCCTTTCATTCTTTTTGTTTTGATGAGTTGCAAACGGTGTGCTTTGTAACATAATGCTTTTCTTGGATCACATTAAAAGGGATTTCCCATCACCCCATAAGAATTTTTGACATACAATTTGATGACAACCCTCCAGGGTAATGTGTCAGTGTTGTGCTCCGAAGCTCTGCTTGCTACATTCAATAAGTTGTACTTGAGAAAAGTTGTTAAATATGACCTCTAAATTCCTGGCATGAGGTTCTGCCATGAGAAGACTTGGAAACTGGAAAACTTTGATCTGTGAGTTGGTAATACATGCAAGCTGAACTAAATGACTAGGATTTATTTTCACCAATTCGGGTGATTTTTAGTAAGTGATTAGAATACATCACAGACATGTTAAAGAAAGAGCCAGGGTAAGTTTTAAAACGTAAATTAAAACTGACAGTTAAAAGAACACATATGAAAACAATATTAAAGGTTAAATTGACCTAGAGTAAACGTTTATTTAATAAACACTAAATAGTTTGAATTGTACCAAAGATTAATTTTTTTTTAAATTAAATTAAATGGAACATTTAAAAGCAGATCAAATTATATATTCAGAAGATATAAAGTACTATAGAATTGATAACATTCAATAGAATGCCCAAATAGTTCTACCAGCTGTGCCATGGTTTGACCTCGGCTGTTGCTGTGTGGGATTTTGTACATTCTCCCTGTGACCACGTGGGTTTCCTCCAGGTGCTCCGGTTTCCTCCCACAACACAAACACACTTCATGTGAGCTTGTAGGTTAATTGATCGACTGCCGCAAGAGTGAGATAACATAGAACCAGTGTGAACGGGTGATTGATTGTCAATGGTGTCTCAGTGGGCTGAAGGGCCTGTTTCCAAACTGTATCTTTCAATCAAAGAGGATACTAATACCTAAAAGTGAATATGTGCTGGGGTCTTCATCAGTCAGAGTATTGGGTATAGAAGTTGGGATGTTATGTTACAGTTGTATAAGATGTTGGTGAGGCCATATTATTCAATGTTACACACCCTGCTATAGGAAGGGTATCATTAATGACTTGATGACTTGAGCTACAGGAAGAGGTTGGGCAGGCTAGGACATTATTACTTGGAGCGTAGTGGGCTGAAAGGTGATCTTGTAGAGGTGTATAAAATCATGAGGGGAATAGGTATGGTGAATGTATAATGTCTTAAGGTGATGGGGGAAGGATTTAAAGAGAACCTAAAGGACAACCTTTTCACTCAGAGTATGGTATGTATATGGAATGAGTTGCCAGAGGAGATAGTTGAAGCAGATAGAACAACAGTATTCAAAAGACTCTTGGGCAGGTACATGGATAGAAAAGTTTTCAAGGGACCAAATGTGGGCAAATGGTATTAGCTTAGATGGGTACCTTGGTCGGCATGGACAAGTTGGCCCAAAGAGCCTGTTTGCGTGCTGTATGACTATGGTTGTAACACCACAAACAAAATGTTCCTTGAGCCACTGATCAAAGCTGTCAGTTCTCAGTTTCTTGATTTTGATATTTCACCTTACAGCAAGTTTCAGCCGGCCTCAAAAACATTGGAAAAATATTGAAATTTGGGGATAATCTGCAATTATTCTTAGGAAGAAAGACACACAGTGCTGGAGTAACCTAGCAGGTCAGGCAGCATCCCTAGAGAACATGGATCAGTGTTGTTTCAGGCCTTCAGTCTGGAGAAGGATCTTGAGTCTGAAGAAAGATGGACCCAAAATGTCACCTAACCATGTTCTGTTAACATCCTGTTAACCAGCATCTGCTGTTCCTGGTATCTAAAATTACTGTTAGTGTTCCCTCAATCTCAAGCACCATTAAAGGATCATGCTCACACTTCAGTTGAAAATTTTCTTAGGCTGTGGTACAGATCCAGATAATGAAATCATAGTCATACTAATGACTATTTTAAATTGTCATTGTGTTTTTAAATTGTTTTTGTTAGTCATTCCAACGTTCTGTACGAGGAGGTTATAGGTACCATAATTTGATGATTCAATGTTATTTAAATGTCATGGGGGTTATATCACTTTAGCTAACTACAATAGTTCAATTCACATGCTGGACTGCCGAGGTTAGCAAGTTCTATTCTCCAAATAACTTTTGTGAACTACTTGATTGTTTTTGGCCCAAACCGTTCAGAATACATCAACTTCAATTGAATAAATTGTCAAGTTGCAAATTTGATTCAGGTTGTAGGTTGGATTTAATCCAATACTATGTAATGTAATGCTGAGGCTCTATAAGGCGCTGGTCAGGCCGCATTTGGAATATTGTGAGCAGATTTGGGCACCAATATCTGAGGAAGGATGTGCTGGCTCTGGAGAGGGCCCAGAGGAGGTTTACAAGAATGATCGCAGGAATCAGTAGGTTAACATATGATGAGCGTTTGACATCGCTGGACCTGTACTCGCTGGAGTTTAGAAGAATGAGGGGGACCTCATTGAAAGGCTTGGATAGAGTGGATGTGGAGAGGATGTTTTCACTTGTGGGAGATCAACAACTAAAACAGATTCTAATATTAATCTGTGACTAATTTGTGTTGTGAAGAAAAGTACTGGGTAGGTGGTAATGTTTTCAGACAGATGAAGTTGTTAAGTGATGCAGTTAAGAACATTACTACTTTGCCCAAAAGGTCTTGATTTTTGCTAGGGTAGGGGAATCAAGAACTGGAGGTAATAGGTTTAAGGGGCGAGGGGAAAGATTTAATATGAACGTGAAAGGTCAAATTCTTCACACAGAGGGTGGTGGTTATATGGAACGAGCTGTCAGAGGATGTAAATGAGGCAGATATGGTAACATCATTTAAAAGACATTTGGACAAGTGCAATGATAGGAAAGGTTTAGAGGGATATGGGCCAAATGTGGCCAAATGGGACTGCTTAGATGGGGCATCTTGGTTGTCATTGACAAGTTGAGCTGAAGGGCCTGTTTCCATGCTATATGACTCTATGACCATATAATCCTGAAAGACATGAAAGAAATTGTTGAGAGATGGTTAGTTTAGTGAACATGGAAACAGGCCCTTCGGCCAACCGAGTCTGCACCGAACAGCAATCACCTGCACAGTAGTTTTATCCTCACTAGGTATAATCTAGCCAATTAAGCTACAAACCTACACATCATAGAGCCATAGAATCATAGTCATAGAGCGTGGAAACAGGGCCTTTGGCCCAATGCCAACAACGGCCAACATGCCCCATCTACACTAGTCCCATCTGCCTGCATTTGGCCCATATCCCTCTAAACCTATCCTATCCATGCATCTGTCCAAACGTTTTTTTTAAATATTGTGATAGAACCTGCCTCAACTACCTCCTCCAGCACCTCGTCTAATATACCTCCCGCCTTTTGTGTAAAAACGTTGTCCCTCAGGTTCCTTTTAAATCTTCCCCCCGTCCCCCCTTCACCTTGAACCTACTTCTTTGGAATGTGGGAGGAAACTGGAGCACCTGACATTGCTGCCTTATAGCGCCAGAGACCCAGCATTGATCCTGACAATGGGTGCTGACTGTATGGAGTTTGGATCTTCTCCCTGTGACCATGTAGGTTTTCCCCGGGTGCTCCGGTTTCCTATTCAGGCTGAGTTACTTCAGCACTTTGTGTCTTTTTTTGTGGGTGAGGTGTCTTTGTGGCACCTAATCAGATCAGTAGGTGATTCATCCTCTCTGCTGTTTGTAAGACTTTTCTAACTGGAAATTGACTTCTGACCCCTGAACAACTTTATTTTTAAGTGTTTTAGATTGGTGTCATAATCATTGGAAAATAATAAAATGCAATCTAAGTTCAAATTCTTGCTTTGACCTCTGTAATTTAAGTCAAGTCAAGTCAAGAGAGTTTATTGTCATGTGCCCCAGATAGGACAGATAGGATTTTCTTGCTTGCTGCAGCTCAACAGAATATGTAAACATAATACAGAACAGGAGATAAAAGTTCAGTGTGTCTATATATCATAGACCATATAGATACAATAAATATACAGATAAAGTGCAATAGGCTGTTATCGTTCAGAGTTTGTTTGATGGCGAGTTTAATAGCCTGATGGCTGTGGGAAAGAAGCTGTTCCTGAACCTGGATGTTTCAGATTTCAAGCTCCTGTACCTTCTTCCCGATGGCAACGGAGAGATGAGTGTGTGGCCAGGATGGTGTGCGTCTTTGATGATGTTGGCAGCCTTTTTGAGGCAGCGACTGCGACAGATCCCTTCGATGGTGGGGAGGTCAGAGCCGGTGATGGACTGGGCAGTGGTCACAACTTATGGCTTTTTCTTCTAGAGAAAATAGGAATTAATCACAAATGAAGACTTTCAGGTTTGGCATTAAAATAGCACAGAAATGTAGGCAAGATTAAGAAACCATGAATGAAAATTGATTTTGTATGAAATTACATAGGCTCAGGATTACTTACAATTGACTGCTAAATGTGTTCAAAGTTAAGTACAAAGAATGTATTAAATATCTTTATCACCATACAATGTAATGTAATACAACACGTTAAATACTTCCAAAATCCCCTCAAAAGTGAATTTAGAAAAATAGAAACATAGAAAATAGGTGCAGGAGTAGGCCATTCGGCCCTTCGAGCCTGCACCGCCATTCAATATGATCATGGCTGATCATCCAACTCAGTATCCTGTTCCTGCCTTCTCTCCATATCCCCTGATCCCTTTAGCCACAAGGGGAACATCTAACTCCCTCTTAAATATAGCCAATGAACTGGCCTCAACTACCTTCTGTGGCAGATAATTCCAGAGACTCACCACTCTGTGTAAAAAATGTTTTCCTCATCTCGGTCTAAAGGAATTCCCCCTTATCCTTAGACTGTGACCCCTTGTTCTGGACCTCCCCAACATCGGGAACAATCTTCCTGCATCTAGCCTATCCAACCCTTAAGAATTTTGTAAGTTTCTATAAGATCCCCCCTCAGTCTTCTAAATTCTAGCGAGTACAAGCCAAGTCTATCCAGTCTTTCCTCATATGAAAGTCCTGACATCCCAGGAATCAGTCTGGTGAACCTTCTCTGTACCCCCTCTATGGCAAGAATGTCTTTTCTCAGATTTGGAGACCAAAACTGTATGCAATACTCCAAGTGTGGTCTCACCAAAACCCTGTACAACTGCAGTAGAACCTCCCTGCTCCTATACTCAAATCCTTTTGCTATGAATGCTAACATACCATTTGCTTTCTTCACTGCCTGCTGCACCTGCATGCCTACTTTCAATGATTGGTGTACCATGACACCCAGGTCTTTTGCATCTCCCCTTTTCCTAATTTGCCTCCATTCAGATAATAGTCTACCCTCCTGTTTTTGCCACCAAAGTGGATAACCTCACATTTATCCACATTATACTGCATCTGCCATGCATTTGCCCACTCACCCAGCCTATCCAAGTCACCTTGCAGCCTCCTAGCATCCTCCTCACACCTAACACTACCCCCCAGCTTAGTGTCATCCGCAAACTTGGAGATGTTGCATTCAATTCCCTCGTCCAAATCATTTATATATATTGTAAATAGCTGGGGTCCCAGCACTGAGCCTTGCGGTACCCCACTAGTCACTGCCTGCCATTCTGAAAAGGACCCGTTTACTCCTACTCTTTGCTTCCTGTCTGCCAGCCAGTTCTCTATCCACATCAATACTGAACCCTCAATACCGTGTGCTTTACGTTTGTATATTAATCCCTTATGTGGGACCTTGTCGAAAGCCTTCTGAAAATTTAGATATAACACAACCACTGTTTCTCCCTTATCCACTCTGCTAGTTACATCCTCGAAAAATTCTATAAGATTCATCAGACATGATTTACCTTTCGTAAATCCATGCTGACTTTGTCTAATGATTTCACCACTTTCCAAATGTACTGCTATCCCATCTTTAATAACTGACTCTAGCAGTTTCCCCACTACCGATGTTAGACTAACTGGTCTGTAATTCCCCGTTTTCTCTCTCCCTCCTTTTTTAAAAAGTGGGGTTACATTAGCTACCCTCCAATCCTCAGGAACTACTCCAGAATCTAAGGAGTTTTGAAAAATTATCACTAATGCATCCACTATGTCTGTGGCTACTTCCTTGAGTACCCTGGGATGCAGACTATCTGGCCCTGGGGATTTATCGGCCTTTAATCCATTCAATTTACCCAACACCACTTCTCGGCTAACCTGGATTTCACTCAGTTCCTCCACCTTATTTGACCCCCGTCAAATTTATTATGCTTTTCAAGATTTAAGGTGTCCTGAAGCATTTTATAACTAATAAATTATTTTTCAAAGTGATCTTGGGAGTCATAGAGTGAAACAGCGTTGAAACAGGCCCTTCTGCCCTACTTGCCCACACCGGCCAATATATCCCAGCTACACTAGTCCCACCTGCCTGCGTTTGGTCCATATCCCTCCAAACCTGCCCTTTCCATGTGCCTGTCTAACTGTTTCTTAAAGGTTGGGATAGTCCCTGTCTCATAGCAGGCATATTGAAGTCACAAGATCATAAGTAATAGGAGCAGAATTAGGCCATTCGGCCCATCAAGTATACTCCGCCATTCAATCCTGGCTGGTCTATCTCTCCCTCCTAACCCCATTCCCCTGCCTTATCCCCATAACCGCTGACACCCGTACTAATCAAGAATCTGTCCATCTCTGCCTTAAAAATATCCATTGACTTAGCTTCCACAGCCTTCTGTGGCAATGAATTCCACAGATTCACCACCCTCTGACTAAAGAAATTCCTCCTCATCTCTTACCTAAAGGAATGCCCTTTAATTCTGAGGCTATGACCTCTGGTCCTAGACTCTCCCACGAGTGGAAACATCCTCTCCACATACACTCTATCCAAGCCTTTCACTATTCGAAGGAAGGAATTCTTTGTGCAGTGAATGTGTAAAGGGTCAACTGGGGGCTGTCCTTTGAGGAAGTTGGTCTTATATTCATTGAAGTTTGGATCAACGAGAAATAATCTCATTGAGAAATAAAGATCTTGTGAGGATTTGATGGTGTAGATGACAATGTATCTCCTCTCCAGATGAACTGGAAACACATCTTCAGAAAGAGGAGTTGCCCAGTGAAGACAATAATGAGAAGAACCTCTTCTCTCTGACGATTGTCTATCTTTGGAATTCTTTACCAAGAGAGATAGGGAGCTTGAGTCAGAGAATGCATTAAATCTGGAGATAGACACAAGAAGCTGGAGTAACTCAGCGGGTAAAGACAGCATCTATGAAGAAAAGGAATTGGTGACGTTTTGGGTCGAGATCCTTCTTCAGACTCAGAGTCAGGGGAAAGGGAAAGGAGAGATATAGAAAGTACATAAGGCAATTGAATGAAAAATGTGCAAAGAACAACGGTGATGACAGAAAGTGAAGCCCACAATGGTCCATTGTTGGCTGTGGGCTAGGAGATAACCAGTTATACAGACAGTGAAACTCAACAGGACTACAGTGAAACTATTACAACACCTAGGGTTGGGGAAGGACGGAGAGAGAGGGGATGCAAGGGTTACTTGAAGTTAGAGAAATACATATTTCTTTGTTAATATTTAAATATTTAAAACATCTATTTTGTTTGGCAACAAGCTGAGGGTTTGTTGTCTGCGGGATTGATTTCAAAGAGAGTTAGATTTAGCTCTTTGGGCGAAGGGATTAAAGGGATATGGGGAGAAAGCAGGAACGGGCACGGATTTTGGATGAGCAGCCATGATCATATTGAATGGGGGTGCTAGCTCGAAGGGCCGAATGGCCTACTCCCGCACCTACCTTCTATGTTTCTAAATACTTATGTCTGCATGAAAGACGCAACGATCGATTTGCAATCAGATGCGATTGGTGAATGAGGTTGCCAGGCAGAGCGATGTGTTATGATGTGACACCTAGTGCACCGGTAACCGCGCAACTTTCCACTTGGGTCTTTAACTGTTATTCAATAACAAATTGGACCACATGTTAGCGAGTGTCAGAATGTCAGTAGATATCTGGAATGCGGACAAACCTGGTTCTGTTCCAGGGCTGTCTGGTTCTGCGATCCAGCCTGTGATTAACGTCACTCCTCTCTATAAATACAGCGTCTTCCCCGGGCTCGTTAGAAGCTGCGAACTTAAAAAAAAAACCCAGCAGCTTTGCTAAAGACTCCGCGTTTTGCTGCTTCGCACCGACAGGGCAGAACGAAGCACCATGTGGAATCTCGGGGTTAATAGCGCGTTAGCCTTTTATATTATCCTCTGCAATGCATGCAAGGTGAGATTGCGGCCCTTTGCTCTACACTTGTTATCACTTCATTAGATTCTGTGCCAGTTTGTTCATCCACTATCAAGAGATTTTCTGTGTGGTAGCAGTTTTGTAATATGTATTGTGTCGGAAGGAACTGCAGATGCTGGTTTAAACCGAAGACAGACAAAAAAAGTGGAGTAACTCCGCGGGTCAGGCAGCAACTCTGGAGAAAATGTATAAGTAGACCCTTCTTCAAACCATGGATAAGATCCATATGTAATGTTTTGCTTTGTAATAACTACACCAGCAGGGAAGACATTACTGATTCGCCTTGTTAGTATAGTCGCCTTCCAGTATAGTCCCTGATGGACTCTTCGGGAGCGATGACCACAAGATACAAGCTACAAGGTTTGCTATTTTTTGTTTTCTTTGAAATGATTTAATATATGCCCTGTGGCTTATGTCACTTATAATGCAGCCAACAACTTCCAGGCGCGTGTGGTGGATCTGACACTACGTTCTGCTCTCTCCTCTTTCTTTCACGGTTATTTGTACGAACTTTATTCTCACTTCCAGCAGTCCAACTATAATCGAGACTGTCCTCTGGAAGATGTTTATTTAGGGCGGCGCAGAGGTGCAGTTGCTGCCTCGCCAGCGCCAGAGAACCGGGTTCGATACTGACCTCCGGTGGTGTGTTTTCCGGTTTTAAAAAAAACTTTGGAAATTTGGAATATAATTACTTTTCACTTTTTCCAGTTTAATTGATATCGTTTGTACCGATTGACTTTTTTTTTGCATAATATACCTTATTTAAAAACTGTAGGTTAATTGGCCTCTGTAAAAATATGCTTCAAGTGTGTAGGGAGTGGGATAACATAGAACCAGTGTGAATGTCAGTATGGACTTGGTGGGCTGAAGGACCCGTTTCCATGCTGCATATCTAAAACTAAATTTAACGTAGAACTAGTGTGAATGGATGACCGATGGTCAGTATGGACGAGGTGGGCTGAAGGGCCTGTTTCCATGCTCTGTCTTTCAATTCCATCCAATGTCCAACATTGCACATCTTGCACCGTGCACTTGCCACACAGTTCCATGACACTTTAATGACTGCCGCCCTCTCCCGCAGGTTGGTGCCCAGCCTTGCCTCTACCCCTGCCGCTGTCCTCGGATCCCACCCCGCTGCGCTCCGGGGTCTTCACTGGTTGTAGATCCTTGCGGTTGCTGCCGGGTCTGTGCGAAACAATTGGGAGAATACTGCACCAGATCGGACGTGTGCGACCCAGAACGGGAGCTCTACTGTGACTACAGCATCAGCTACGCTGGCAACACAGGGATCTGTACCTGTAAGTTGAAGGATACTGAGTCTGAGCGTGTTTGTGGGCGAGAGATGGGGGTGAGAGGAAGCTTGTGCAAGGAAAGTCCTTTCACTCCATGAAGCAATAAGCAAACATTAAACAAGCAATAAACAAGGAACTGCAGATGCTATACATCACAGAGTTCTGGAGTAACTCAGCAGGTCAGGCAGCAGGAAAGAGACACAAAGTGTTGGAGTTACTCAGTGGGTCAGGCAGTCACGCTTGAGTATTGTTTGTAGTTTTAATTGCCTGATATAGGAAAGATGTTGTCAAGCTGGAACGGGTGCAGACAAGATTTACCAGGATGTTGACATAACTTAAGGGCCTGAGCTGTAGGGAGAGGTTGAGCAGGCTAGGACTTTATTCCTTGGAGTGCAGGAGGATGAGGGGTGATCTCATAGGGCGTACAAAATCATGAGAGGAATAAATAGGGTAAATGCACAGTTTTTTACCCAGAGTACTGGAATCGAGAACTAGAGAGCATGTGTTTAAGGTAAGGGGGGAAATGTTTAATTGGAAGCTGAGGGCTAACTTTTTTACAAAAAGGGTGGTGGGTGTATGGAACGAGCTGCTGGAGGAGATAATTGAGGCAGGGACTATCACAATGTTTAAGAACCATTTAGACAGGTACAGGGATAGGACATGTTTAGAGGGATAATGCAGGCGGGGGGGGGGGGGGGGGGGGGACTAGTGTAGATGGGACATGTTGGTCGGTGTGGGCAATGTAGTTGCAGGCCACAAAATGCAGGATTCTGTTGTAATATATACCAGTGGATGTACATATATGTTATGGAGTGTTTTAACATATTGAGATGTGTAACAATGAAGAACAGATTAAATGAGATATGAATGATGAACATTTTTAAATTGTGTCTAGCGCTTGAAGCTGGAACTTGTGAATTCAATGGGGTGCTCTATAAGGATGGTGATGTATTCCAGCCCAGCTGTAAACATCACTGTTGGTGTTCAGACGGAGGAATTGGTTGCATTCCACGCTGCAGTGAAGACATCCGCCTACCCGGCCCGGATTGTCCTCATCCAAAACGTGTGGAGATCCCTGGAGAATGCTGTCCTCAATGGATATGTGAGAAGCAAGACAATGGTATCTTTGGTGATGCCTTGGCAGGTACACTAATCATTATTCCCATTATTCTCTTATCATGTATCTGTGAGATACGCTTTGTGCTCACAATCACTGCTCAAAGACTAAATCTTGGAAGCAAGAGTTCTTTATTCCTCACGACTCTGCAGACCCGGGTGCCTCTCCAAGTCGAGACACACCGAAGCCAAAGAAGTCATCCCCCTTTATACACAGAATTTTACATTCAACCTCCCCTCCGGACCCTTCTCCAATCAGGGTCTGAGGTGCACAATCTGTAGGTACATCCCACCGTACATCCCCTCGCACCTCCCATATCATACATCGCATGTTCAAACATGTTCATGGTAATGAGCAGTTTCTTGACCAGGGGTGTGTTGTAATATTCATTTATTCTATTAAGCATGCTCAGTTGCTCATGACCTACCCTAGTTTTACTCACCTCCTAGTGAACCCTCTCAGTTCTCCTATATCAGTACTAAAGCTAAGCTATAGTGACAAGGGTCCCATCTATCACTCCATTCCACTGATAGGGATCTCTCTACATCACTCCCTTCTACCGCTATACAATGCTATTACTTCTTACTCAAGGACTCAAGGATGGGTCTGGTAACCTTCAGACACAGCTGTGTCAGAACCCTCTCTCCGGCCCCTCTCAGTTTGAATTCTCTTTAAAACTCCTTACTTTAATGGGGTTTAATCACTTTATCTCTCACATATCTGTACACTGTGGGTGGCTCGATTGTAATCACGTATTGTCTTTCCACTGACTGGTTAGCGAGTTTCCACTGACTGGAAACTAAACTTTATCTAAATCTTTTTATTTGAATTTCACAGCAATTTGCATACATACAATGATAACAGACAGTGATAGTCAGGACATAATTGTGCAACAGTATGTAAGCGACCCTCAAAGCCCTTACCCTTACCCCCCCTCAATCCACCCGAATCAGGTCGGAACCAAATGGGGACAAACAACACTCACATACGTACACATCCACACAAATACGATAAGATAAACGAAACAAAATCTACACCAAAAAAAACAAACAAAAAAAGGTGGGGGGGGGGGGGGGGGGGGGGGGGGGGGGGGGGGGAGGGGGGTGAGTGTGGGGAGAGCAGCTGCAATGAGACAGAGCAGTGATAGAAGGCACTCAGTCCTCTTCCGAGTCCGGAAACAAGTTGAGAGAGTTAACAAGTTCCAGGAAAGGGTTCCATGTATCTAGGAATGTCTTCATAGAGCCTTTGAGAGAAAACCTAAGTTTTTCAAGCTTTAAATTGTAGAGCACCTCCTTGATCCAGCGGGCGTGTGTTGGGGGACAGGTAAGCCTCCAGTTAAGCAAGATCAGTCTCCGGGCTAACAAGATTGTAAAAGCCAGGACCCACTTCAACTCAACAGAGCGGTTGGTGTTGGGAGGAGTACCAAAAATAGCTGACAGTGGGTTTGGAGGAATAGTTTGGCCATAGGCTCTGCTTATCACGTCAAAAGCACTCCTCCAAAAGGCTGCCAGCTTAGGGCAAGACCAAAACATATGGCTATGGTTGGCAGGGGATTAATTACATCTGTTGCAGGTGTCCTTGACAGTGGGATATATTCTAGATAATCTTGCATTTGAGTAGTGGACTTTGTGAAGGACTTGGCATTGGATTAGGCCATGATGGGCACATATGGAGGAAGATTGGATCAGTCCCATTGCTGGTCTATTAGTTTCATATTCAGCTCACCCTCCCATGCAGCTTTTAATGAGTTATGAGGATTCAATATTACCGACCCTAAAAAAGAAATGCATTTCTTCCGGTTGGGATCTAGAGCTAGGATGGAATCGGTCTGGGTTTCAGGGGGGCGATTTGGGAAGTGAGAGAATGTCTTCTTCACAAAATCCCTAATCTGGAAAAAACGGAAAAGGTGGGAGTTTGGGAGGCTGTAGTTGGACGAAAGCTCCGCAAAGGACGAAAAAATACCATCCTTGTATAGGTTTTTGATACTGATACCATTACTATGCCAGGCTTTGAGTGCGGAGTCTGTACTTGAAGGTTTAAAGATGTGATTTTTAAGCAGTGGGGTCAAGATGGAAGGGCCTTGTAAACCAAAGTTTTTCCTGAGTTGACTCCATATCTTGAGCGAGAGGGAAGCAATTGGTCCTGCACCCACAGATGTTGTAGAAATGGGGAGTTTGGAGCATGGAACCGACTGCAACGGGAGACGTGAACTCGCCTTTTCCATGTGTACCCAGGTCGGTAGGTGGTCACAATCATCATACATCCAATACAAGATTTTTTGCAAGTTAGCTGCCCAATAGTGTCGCCTAAAGTCAGAAAGTGCCAAACCGCCGTCACTCTTAGGAGACTGTAGTATCGTCTTTCGAATTCTAGCCGGTTTGCTACCCCATAAAAATTTAGATATTCTCCTTTCTAATTTATCAAAAAAAGATTTAGTGATAAGTATAGGGACGTGCTGGAAAAAGATACAGGAATTTGGGTAGGACGACCATCTTGACCAGATTTATCCGGGCCGCGAGGGATAATGGTAAAACTGACCAGCGGTCAAAGTCTCTTTCAGCTTTCTCAACCAGAGGCAGGAAGTTTGTGCGGAACATATCAGATATAGGTGTTGTGATAAAAACGCCGAGGTAGCGAAACCCGTCCTCCGCCCATTTAAACGAGGTTAAAGAGCGAGGGAGCTGCTTAGCCAATGAATTAATCAGTAATAGCTCACTTTTTTGGTAGTTAAGTTTTATAACCAGAGTACGCACCGAACTGTTCTAAAATATTTCGTAATCACAGGGAGAGAGCTGACTGGATTCGCGATGTACAGAAAGCAGGTCATCCGCATACAATGAGACTTTATGGGTTGTGTCAAACCATGTAATACCTTTAAAGCCGTTCTCTGAGCGTAACCAAACCGCCAAGGGTTCTATCGCAACAGCAAACAGGAGTGGTGTTAATGGGCAACCCTGCCTGGTACCTCTCCGAAGGGGGAAGTGGGGCGACAGTGTGTCGTTTGTTTGTACTGAGGATACCGGGGACGAGTATAACAAACTGACCCAAAGAATGAAACTATTGCCGAGGCCAAACCTGTCCGTCGCCTCATATAGGTACCTCCACTCGACCCTGTCGAAAGCTTTTTCGGTGTTGAGGGAATTCAATTCAATTCAATTCAAATTTAATGTCATTGCACAGATACAAGTATGGGTACAACGAAATGCAGTTTAGTGTCAATACGTAGTGATAGCAATGTTTAGATAAATACAGATAAATAAATACAGATGTGGGAACCTATCGGCGGGTCCGAGTTCAGCAGTGCGATGGTGTTATTGTAGAAGCTATCCTCATCCTGCTGGTGCGGGACCTGAGGCTCCTGTACCGCCTCCCCGATGGTAGGAGGGCAAAAACAGTCCATGGTTAGGGTGGGAGGGCTCCTTGATGATCTTCCCAGCCCGTCTCAGACACCGATTTTGGTGGAGGGCATCCAAAGCAGGGAGCGGGGCACCGATGATGTGCTGGGCGGTTTTCACCACCCGTTGTAGTGCCTTCCTGTCTGCTACGGTGCAACTGCTGTACCATACCGTAAAGCAGGTGGTCAGGATGCTTTCGATGGTACAGCGGTAGAAGTTGGTCAGGATCAGGGGGGACAGGTGGGCTTTTTTTGAGCCTCCTCAGGAAATAAAGGCGCTGCTGCGCCTTTTTGACCAGCTTGGAGGTGTTGAGGGACCAGGACAGATCCTCCGAGATGTGTACCCCGAGGAATTGTAGTTGAGAGACCCGCTCCACCTCAGTCCCGTTTATATGGATGGGGGTGTGACTGCCCCCTCTGTTCTTCCTGAAGTCGACTATGATCTCCTTCGTCTTTTGGGAGTTGAGGACGAGGACGAAACCACTATCTCCGGGGTCTCACTACTTGGTGAATGGATGATGTTAAGGAGAC
Organism: Okamejei kenojei; assembly: GCA_035221665.1. Taxonomy (NCBI): domain Eukaryota; kingdom Metazoa; phylum Chordata; class Chondrichthyes; order Rajiformes; family Rajidae; genus Okamejei; species Okamejei kenojei. The sequence continues at coordinate 41,497,231 of CM069150.1, forward strand.
GCCTAGTATTGTGGAGGACTGTCGGCCTGGCATGAACCCTGTTTGATTAATGAGATAATAGAGGGCATCACTTGTTGAAGACGGAGCGCAAGGGCTTTAGCGAGGATTTTGAGGTCCACATTCAGGAGTGAAATTGGTCTGTGTCTACTACAAAGCAGGGGATCTTTCTCCTTTTTAAGAATTAGGGAAATAGTAGCCCACGACAAGGTGGGCGGTAGGCGACGATGTAGAAACGCCTCATTGTACATATCTCAGGACAGGTGCGAGGAGAGCAGGGAAAGCTTTGTAATATTCTACAGTGAGGCCGTCAGGGCCGGGCGACTTTCCGCTTTGCAATGATGTGATGGCTGCTTGGACTCAGCAACAGTTATGGGACCATCCAAGTCTCTCGTGGCTTCATCGTCAATTCGGGGAAACGTCATACTACGGAGCATGTCATCTGCAGTGGGGAGGACAATCGGAAGCGTATAGTTCAGCGTTAGAATTTAGCAAAATGCTTCATTAATTCTAAGAGGATCAGTGTGGATCTCCCCTAAGCTAGATCTAATGGCTGGAATTAGCCGTGACGTCGCCTCGGTTCTGGCCAGAAACTTCCCAGATTTGTCCCCAGATTCAACAAAGTGTTGCCTAGATTTAAGCAGCCGTAGCTTGGCTTTATTAGTAGACGTGAGGTCAAAGTTGTTTGTAACCTAAGGCGTTCTTTATAAAAATTAGGGTCTGGGTCAGATGCATATTTGTCATCAATGTCCTTTATTTTTCGTAACAGGTCTGTCATTTGGGACGTCTCGGCTCTTTTCAGGTTGGAGACAAAAGAGATATGTTGGCCCCTAATATAGGCTTTTGAAGCTTCCCAGAGTATACCTCTTTCTATGTCTGGCGAGTCATTCAGCTCAAAATATAAAATGATTTGGGAGCGCAAGAATTGCTTGTAGTGAGCCTCTGCTAGTAATGAGGAGTTGAACCTCCACTGTTTAAAGGGGTTAGTTCGTTTACGAAAGTGGAGATCGAGGGAAGTCGCAGCGTGATCTGATATCACGATACTATGATACTCGCTGGATTTGATTTTGGAGAGCAGTCCGTTATCCAAGAGGAAGAAGTCTATACGGGTATAGGTGCGGTGCACGTGGGGAAAAAATGAAAATAATTTAGTCGTGGGAAATGTATGTCTCCATGGGTCTGTGAGCCCAAGTTGTTTGGCAAAAGCATGCAAAGTCCTATCTGATTTAGTTAAAGTAGAAGCTTTGTTCGAAGATATGTCCAGTATCGTGTCTTGGACCAGATTAAAATCTCCACCCACAATGATGTGGTGATTTTCAATGTTTGGGAGAGATGTAAAAAATTTGGTTACAAATGAGCTGTCATCCCAGTTGGGACCGTAACTACTGGCCAATATGGCAGGTGTGTCTTGCAGTTTGCCAGAAACCATGACAAAGCAGCCAGCAGGGTCCTCCACAGTTTTCTGTGATTCAAACGTAACATTTTTACGAATTTACCCTTGGCCCTATCATTAAATTTCGAATGAAATAAGTGGCTAATCCAGCCTCTCTTAAACCGTGCTACCTCTCTGTTGCGAAGGTGGGTCTCTTGAATAAAAAATATATCGCCCTTAAGCTGTTGCAAGTGGGCCAAGATCCTATCAATCTTAGTAGGACCCCCCACACCCCTCACGTTCCATGAGACAAATCTAAGAATGTCGTTTGTGTTGGCCATATTTAGCAATATCCAAGCGAGTGGGCAGAGAACTGTAGTATTGCAAGTTGAGACGGAAGAGCGCATCAAAGCCAGCTGCAAAGAGTGGGGGTGTGGGTGGGGGGGAAGAAGTATATATATATATTTTAAATAAATAAATATATAAATACATAAATAATAATAATAAAAATAATAACTAAAAAAAAAAATGATAAAAAAAAAGATACATACATATACGTACACACACAACAAACAATCGGGACACATATCACTTAGCCATCTTTCAAACCTGAGTCCCCGGACCTGAGATCCCCAATATCCCAACCGAACCTTGAGTGCCCATTGCACCAAGGTACGTTGTCCTCGCATCCGCATGGAGTTGTCCGATCTTAACTCCCAATATTTCCACCTCCCAAAGCAACAAAATCGCTCAATGTCAGTAAAGTAACATAAAATGAAATAAATATAGTAATGATAACAATGATAATAATTTAAAAAATAGAAAATAAAAATAAAGTAAAATAAACATAAATGAATGAATACAAAGTTAAAATAATAGCCATGATAGTTGTGCTACCAATGACATTGCTTACACTAATGGTAATAATAGTAGTGATGATAGTAATAATAAGACAAAGCAAATTAACAAAATGGTGATACTAAATAAGTAAGGCAACGTATAAGTGAAACAAGAATAGCTTCCTTTGGTATAACATAGTATAACTTAAAGTTGACAAGGTATAAAGAAAGAGTTAGCATTAGAGAGATTAGCAAATTGCAAACTGGGTTCTTGGATTAAAGCGCAGGGCAGTTGAACATCAACTAAGTATTGTTAAACAAAAACACTGTAAGAACTAATTGGTGTAACACAGCCTTGACTATAATGAGTTCTTATCAGTGCCAGACAGTCCGCTATGAAGACTAATGTAAACAAACCGGTCAAATTCTGGCAACGTTAGCAGCCAGCTGCTAAAAACAAGAAGGCAGAGATCAGATCACGAACCACAAAGTGGGTCCCTTAAGCCCAATTTTATAGCATGTGCAGGGGAAGAGCCTTTCAAGTATGATTACACATAAACATTATAAGGAAAAGTTGGTATAACATAGTCATGAATCGTGGTGAGTTCTTACCGGCTTTCAGGACAGGGGTCTAGTATAATCAGCAAGGCCGAGTGGCTAATTGCTAAGAGCAGTCAGGCTAAAGTTATGAGCTAAAGTTAGCCCATAATGTGAACTAAACTAAACTAAACTTAACTAAACATATTCTGAGATGATAATGCACATAGAATAAAGTTCCTGGTTGGACTGTGGAAGTGAGGAGACAGATACGTTAGCAGGTAATTGATAAGATGCAGCTTATTGATGCGGAAGATGAAGGGAACAAGGACATTCTTGTACAGACAGGAAGAAAAGCCATTGTTTGAACTGTTGCAGGAATCAGATGAGATTGGTGAAGGAAATAACGTATATAATCAGTGTCATTTTGGCAGCACATCTCCAGGACTGAGATGAGGAAAAACGTTTTCACCCAGAGAGTTGTGAATCTGTGGAGTTCTCTGCCGCAGAAGGCAGTGGAGGACAATTCGCTGGATGTTTTCAAGAGAGAGTTGGATATAGCTCTAAGGGCTAATGGAATCGTGGGATATGGGGGGAAAGCAGGAACGGGGTACTGATTTTGGATGATCAGCCATGATCATATTGAATGGCGGTGCTGGCTCGAAGGGCCGAATGGCCTACTCCTGCACCTACTTTCTATGTCTCTATGTCATTAAATCAGTATTTTAGAACAGATGGATGGAAAGAAGCCCAGATCATGAAGGTACTAATCAGGTAAAATAGTAGGATTAAATGAGAACTTACCAGTTTGAAGTTTGATAGTTATTTTATGAGGAGTAACGATGAGGGATTACGCGAAGAAGCCCCACCTGGTGCATGATCGGCATTAATTCAAAGCAGCAGCATGAAAAACACAGAACCAATATAGCCGGAGTAAGATAGTAAGGCTGTACATAGATTGAGAACTACCAGTATGATCGTATATTTTATGAGGGTTGGGAGTGGAGGGCACGTAATCCCTCATCGTTACTCCTCATAAAATAATGATCAAACTTCAAACTGGTAAGTTCTCGTTTAATCTTACTATTTTACTTCGGAGTCACGTGAGTGACTACGTGAAGATTTTGTAGCTCTGTGTTTTTAATGTCGTAGACTCATTCCATACGACACCCTGACTCAATCAACACAGTAATGAGTAAATAACACATTTTTTCCCAAACATTGCTTCAGTTTATGTGATAAGTTTTTTTGTTTTTTTTTCATTATAAAAGAATGAAAGTAATGCCCTTTCTATTGAAAGGCAAATTCATCACTAAAATATCAATTGATAATATAAATTGATAATATAAACAAAGCAACAATTACACGGAACCCAACACTGCGTGTCCAATCCTGACACCATGACTGGTTCCTTGTAACTTTAAAATTTATTTTACATCCTCTTACGGCCTTTAATCATTGTTCGAGCGGCCCATCCTGTGCCATTCCTGTGAATGTATCTACCTCCTTAATGGAGTGATTTACCTCATCTCAATGTCTACTTCCACTGAGTCTTAAACATGTTTTAACCATCTAGAATGTAATTATCTAGAACCATCAGTTTGTACTGATACTTAATGTGGTTTTTGTGTGTAATAAGGAGTGCTGTCTCACCACTACAGAGACTCTTACCTACTTTAACATATTGAGTCAATGCTGACCCACACACAATTTTTGGCCGACAGGATATGCTTAAATTTTACCTTGGTTCCAGCTCCTCTTGGTCTGCTTTGTTTGGTAAAGTCATAAACATATAAGATAATGTAATTTGTAGCCACATGCAATTATATAACGTAACATTTGCAATGTTTGCACTCTTATGCTGATACTAAAGTCATGAGCATTATTACTTTCAATGTTAATTTTTTGAATCATTGATAGAATTGGAGTCCATTGCCTAAGGCAAGTCAGGACTATGCTGACCTCCCAACTTCTGTATTTCAACTTTGGACAGATTATATATATATATATATATATACACACACACCTTTTACATATCGGGATATTATGGCTGAGCCCGATAAATTCTTGGTCAGCAATTTGTCCTAAATAGGACGATAAACACTATGAGCCCTATTATTGGCCCTGTCACTTAGATGCTGAGAAAAAATGCAATCCACAAGGAACTCCCATATATCTAATATGATAAAATAACTTTTACTGTCTACAAAAGACTTCCAATTTCTAAAAAAAACAAAATATTGTTTTTTAATGCTATTCTCCAAATTGCAGGTATAACATTCCTTTTGTACATAATTGTTATATTGTTATATTGTTAAAACATTCATAGACCTCTTTGACTTTCAAACTGTTATAATGATCTGGTCAAACCTGCAGATAGCCAAATTCATATCTTCATGCCATGGATGAATTTGTACAACAATAAATTACTGCAACTATGAGTCATCATAACTGGTTCAAACATCACTCTCAACATTAATGAGAACCATGACAGTCGGTTTGGGCCACCAAAGCGCCCCTGGCAGCGTCCTGCTACATTTTCATCAGACACTGCCCGATCAGACAGAATGAGGAACATAAAAGAACATCTTTCCTCATTTAATTTAGCGAAAATGCATCCACCGCTCCTGCTCCCGGTTTTCCCATGAGAAACATTTGAGCAATCAGTGATTTAATCTGGACACAAACAGATTAAGTAATCCATATTACTGACAATGTTTTTTCCCATGATTTGTTGTCTGCGACAACATTGTCTCTCCCTTAGAGATAAACAGCTGAACTCAAATATTTTTAGAATACGCCACATCTGGTTACCCAGATAATCACTTGATAATGACCTTCCTTGACCCATGTGATTGATATATGCCACAGCTGTGGTATTGTTCACCTGATTGGACATGCACACTTTCATAGTAGAACAATAAGCTTTTAATCCATAAAAAGCTCCTGATACTCCAATAATTAATACAAATGTTTGGAGAAAAAAGTTTCTTAGGACAATCCATTTGCAACTCCCTGGTGTTATTGTCCGTAGTCCCCTAAACAAGGACGTATCAAATATTAACTTGATAAGAATAGATATTATACTTATCTTAGCCCAAATAATCACAGAAGCTATCCATCATCCGAGAATACTTGCTTCAGTTTGCAACGGCTGCTAAGCTTATATGTTTAAAGCAGCTTGTGGAACCTTCTCTATCCACCACTTTAATTCTGATAAAGTATAATTTGGTAATTGCATAGGCCTGTCAAAAAAGGCCTGCATACTCTTATAATGCTTGTGTTTTTACCTTTTTTGGAGCTTTTTTATTCATTTACCCAAGCGCCTTCTCGGATGGAGGGACAAAGTTTGTCAACAAAGCAATGGAACATATTTGTAATATTGTCATTTTGTTTCTTGGAAAAAAAAATTCCCCCATATGGTGCTGAATTACTCCTAAACCCAGAATAGTAATTTGTTTAGGAATGCCTAAAACATAGTTTTTATTGGATGGGTCAGGGCCATTGCTTCTCAACAGGCTTGTAATTGCTGCACTAATTTGCAGCTGACTCCTGATCCACCTTCCAATTTAAAATGTGATCAAGATAAACCATGACCATGTGTCCTCATTAGTGCAAGTGCTGATCTTTTATCAGTGCAAATGCTGTTCCAATAATTGTGTGAACAACCTATAAACTGAGTTTAATCCATTAGACAATGTCTTAACTTGCAACAACTGATCCATCTAATTAATTTCAAGCACCTGTAAATATGATAATAAATTGGTACTAAATATCATCCTTCAAGTCTTATAGTAATGATTAACAATTTGTTAATAACAACTGTTTTGCAGTGTTGAAGATGTCCATTTTGATAAAATGTTTTTACACTGTAAAAGTGTATTTAAAATGATGTCTCGTATGGCTTTACCACCACGTCTTCCTTTTCCCTGGGGAAATTTATGATACAAATTTTCTTACCTCTTCTTTATTGGAAATATTTCAGGTACAAACCTAAAATCAATTTTTAGGTTTTCCTATACAGGTGAATCAATTCCTTCTACATTTTTTTTGTAGATCCTTTACACATTAAAATAAATCAATCGATCATTGATCGATTGATTTACCTGTAATATCCCACAATTGGAGATTTCATCAACTTCTTCTGTAACAAATGTTTGCACCTCTGCAAATGTACATGAAGCCTTCTCTCCCCAACCATATGGATTCACATAAGGCTGTGTTGGATAAAATATTTCTTTATCATACTCCTGCCTCTGTTTGATCTAAAATCTTTACTTTGGATCAAACAGATAGTCTTTCCTTTGTAATCAATGTCTTTGATTTATCTTTAGGCAGGTTTACTCCATGAATAATCAGGTTTAACATAACTTTATCTGTATTGACCTGCAAATCTAAAGTGCAAAAAATGGTCCCAATAACAATTACATACATATATATATATACATATATATACATATACATATACATATATATAATATAATATATATATATATATTGTACCATTGAGCTCCACATATGAGCTCCAAACAAATGGCAACTTGTCTTTTTATTTAAACATTTTTTGGTTATTGCACAATGTTTTACTTGTTTCACATAAGTAGTGATGCCACGCACCAGCTTGAAATTCTTTGAAATCGTATTTCCTTATGTCTCCATATAAGTGAGACATGGGTACCATAATCGGATTCACCGTTGATACCTTAATAAAACACAAATGTTTTATCAATAACTCTGCTGTTTCAACCATAACAGCCTTATGAATCTGGTGAGAGACCAATTAATGTTGGTTACCATGGTTACCTTCCATGGCCTCACTCCTTCATTCAGGTATCGCACTTAGTACACCTGTATGTATATTTGTGCTGTGGTGGGTACTTATGACCAGCCACCACTATCAATGCACTTTCAGGGTCAGTTTTTCATTTTCCTTTTACTGCCCTGGCACTCCTGAGATTTTGCTCAAGGAGACTTCCTCCAAACCAATCTGAGGTAGATATTCCCACATTGGTAAAAACCACCATATATATTAGTATATGGAAACCCCTCAGGGTCTGTTTTTGGGAATATTCTGGGTGTTTTTTAAACCCTTTTGGTTGAAATTTTAATTTGGAGTCTTTCTCCATTAATTTATTGTAAGCCATAAAGCTTTTTTTTTGTCTGGAGGCCTTTTTTATTAGAACTTTTAAATCATGGCCTCTCTAACTTCTTAAAATTTCTCCCCACTGGAGTTTTTCTCATAGCTAAAATTTTATGGAGCAATTAAAGTCTCCCTAACGGTAACTTTAACGGCCACCGGTATCGGAACCGGCTCCGCACTAATCTGCCATCCCAATCGCTGCGTTTTCCCCCGGGACGCTTTTTAAACTCCGTTTTTTCACCCGGAGTATTTTCTTTTCTTTTTTACTCCTGGTGGCTCTACACACCAGCCACAGAGTTTGGACATGCCCTGTAAGTAATTCAAATGTACTTACCTGCGGGCCGTTCCTACCGCTGAGAGGAGCTGCGCTCTGCAGCTCTTGCTCTGCCGTCAGCATCGACGTAATGCCGATCATGCGCCAGGTGGGGCTTCTTCACGTAGTCACTCACGTGACTCCAAAGTAAAATTCAGTTGTAGCTTCCAAAGCTGCTGGCATTTGACACCTCAGCAACATGTACCCTTTAGACCACACTGTGTGCCTCTTGTGCTATTCTTCGGGAAGTGGACATTGGTCTACTTTAACATCTACTACATCTTTCCCATATTGGCTCGGAAAGCCGCTCACATGGAAGTTGCCGAGATAGCAACAAGTGGAATAACAGAACTGACACTTCGAGGGATGCAGGACGTTAATAAATGCAGAACTGGGAAACAAAACTGACAATATTGGGCACCAGTCAATAGTAAATGTTAACTTAAATTGGATTTCGATCAAGAGGCTTTTACAGATGACCGTACATCTCTCTTTTAAAGATGCATTCATCCTTAGAGTATTGAGATCTGAGACAACATTTTTTTTTTCTTTTAATTATTTTTTTATTGAAAGCATATGTACAAATGATAGTAAACGACAAACTGGTTACAGAGTTCTTACATAGCTTCAATTTTTAAAGTTTTTTTTAAAAGAAAAGAAAGAGAGAGATAGGAGAAAGTGCAAGCTAATAGAAAGGAAAGGAGAGCAAAAAAGAAAGGAGATTACAAATATAAAAATTGTGGAGATAGATCCGGGAGATGTTGAGTATAGTTGTTCATCCAACCCTAAACTCAAGTTGTGACTTTAATTTTGTGTTAAACCAATTTACTTTTTTTTAAAATTCAATAAACGGATACCATATTTTGAAAAATAGTTCTGGTTTGTCAATTAAGACAAATCTTATTTTTTCCAAATGCAAGGTCTCGGTCATTTCCGTAATCCACATTTTAATTGTGGGGGTTGTTGGTTTTTTCCAAAATGTAAGTATTAATTTTTTCGCAGTTATTAAACAGCAATCCAGGAAGTGTCTCTGGCTTATCATAAAGTTTGTGGTATGTTCTGATAATCCTAATATTATTAATTTTGGATCTGGGTTCAGTTGATTATCGATAACTTTAGCGATAATTTTTAAAATGTTCATCCAAAAATTTAGCATTTTTATACAAGTTAGAAAAGTGTGAGTTAAATTGGCTTCTTGAAATTGACATTTATCACAAAGAGGGGAAGTGCTTGGGAAAATCCTATTTAATTTTTTCTTCGAATAGTGTAATCTATGTAATATTTTAAACTGTATTAAGGAATGTCTAGTGTTTAACGAGCAATGATGTATATATTGTAAACATTCATCCCATATATCTTTCATTATGGGTTGAGCTAATTCATCCTCCCATGCTCGTCTATATTACTTTTTAATCAATACGCTGTCTGTCAGTATACAAGAGTCAAGTCAGGAGTGTTTTATTGTCATAGGTCCCAGGTAGGACAATGACATTCTTACTTGCTGCAGCACAACAGAATATGTAAACACAGTACACTGTAAACAATATAATAAATAGGAAACAAAAAGTCATATAAGTATATATATATATACAAATATTCACAATATATAGTGTATGGTGTGGTTGTGTGTTTATATATATATATATATATATATATATATATATATATATATATATATATATATATACATAATAGACAAAAGAGCTGAGTCACTGGGACAGGCAACATCTCTGGAAGGAAGAAATGGGTATTGTTTCGGGTCGAGACCCTTCTTCAGACATATATATGTATATATATACACACACATGTGTACACATAATATATGTATATGTGAATATTTGTATATATATATATACTTATACACACACTGAACTTTTTGTTTCCTATTTATTATATTGTTTACAGTGTACTGTGTTTACATATTCTATTGTGCTGCAGCAAGTAAGAATATATATATATATATATATATGCACATATATGTACACAATAAACAAACAATAATAGTGCAATATTAACAATAATAGTATATGTGGTTCAGAGCTTATTGCATGTTATAGTGTTTAATAGCCTGATGGTTTAGGGAAGAAGCTGTTCCTGAACCTGGATGTTACAGTTTTCAGACTCCTGTACCTTCTTCCCGATAGCAGGGGTGAGATGAGTGTGCATTCTCATTGCCTGTGCAGCCCAAAATAGAACACAGCACTGTACAGCACAGGAACAGGCCCTTCTGCCCACAATATCTGTGCCGAACATGATGCCAGGATAAACTAATCTCCTTTGTCTGCACATGATCCACATCCCTCCATTCCCTACATATCCATGTGCCTGTTTCCAGTAATTGGAGAGTCTCGGACCAGAAGGCACTGCCTCAGGATAAAAGGACGAACCTTCAGAATGAGGATGAAGTTGAATTTCTTTAGCCAGCGGGTGGTGAATCTTTGCAATTCATTGCCACAGATGGCCGTGGAGCCTACATTATTGCGTATTTTAAATACAGAGATTGATAGGTTCTTCATTAGTAAAGGGAGAAGGCTGGAGAATGGGGTTGAGAGGGAAAAATTGATCAGCCATGATCGAATGGTGGAGTAAACACAATGGGCCAAATGGCCTGATTCTGCTTCTTTGTCTGATGGTCTTCTGGTCATATCTAAAAGCTTCTATTAGAGTCATGCAACCTACAAACCTGTACGTCCTTGGAGCGTGGGAGGAAGCCGGAGCACCCGGAGAAAACCCATGGAGAATGTACAAACTCCGTACAGACAGCATCCGTAGTCAGGCTTGAACCTGGGTCCCTGATGTTGTAAGGCAGCAGCTCTACCGCTGCACCAATGTGCCGCCCTATCCTTATTTCTTGATTTTACAGGTTGAATATATGGATGTCATTGTTGGTTTGATCATTTATGAATGACGCGGAAATAACTGAGGTTGTTGTCCACTTCATCTCCAGCGTTCAGATCAGAGGTATTCAATGGACGATATCCCTCCAGTGTACTTTACAATTGCCTGGAACAGAGCAGTGGATGGTCTGCCTGCTCCAGGAGCTGTGGCATGGGGATCTCCACACGAGTTTCCAATAAGAATCACCGCTGTGTTCTGGAGACACAAAGCCAACTTTGTATAGTGAAGCCATGCCAACAGGATCATGCAAGACCAGCCTACACGGTGAGTAACTAGTTGGTCTTCCACCAGCCAATACACAGTGAACCTTTGCATTAATGGACCACCACAAGGTGGGGGGAGGATGATGTCCGTTGTTGCTGATTGTCCGCTATAACAGGGTTAGGGTAAAGTTTAACCCAAGGCCGGGAAGAAACACGACGTTGTGGGGGGTGGGGGGGGGGGGGGTGTTAAACAAGTGGGAATTCACAGAACGGGGAGCGGCAGAACATCATTACTGATCGGGCCGGTACTCACGCCACCTCCATGTTACTCCCTCTGTCCCCGCATCTGCAACTGGAAGCTCCCTCCACGTGGTGCCAGCTCTATGGGTAACCTGGCGGAAGTGGAGGGGTGGTGTATGGGGGGCCTCGGTCCGCTGTAACCAAAATCCGCCAGATAGCGGTCCGTTATTGTAATCTGGTCGGCAGTGAGGTTGGTGTTGCAGTGTTTTGTAATAAATGTAAAAAATATAAGATTTTATAACAATGATGATTGAAGGTCTTTACAGCACGGAAACAGGCCCTTTGGCCCATTAAGACCACGCCGACCAGTGATCCTCGCACACTGAAGGGCCTGTCCCACTTTCACGACTTAATTCACGACCTTTTTACTGGTGGACATTTTTCATCAGGCTAAAAAAACTCCCCGACCTATTTGGTGCCACGAGTACCTACAACTAGCATCACGACCTATCTACGACCTACCTACGACCTCCTACAACCTCGTGACGACCACGCTGCGAGTATGAGTCAAGGGCAAACTCGTCAGAGGTCGTGAATTAGGTCGTGAAAGTGGGACAGGCCCTTAATACTATCCTACACACTAGTTACAATTTACACTTTACAGAGGCCAATTAACCTGCAAACCCGTTTGTTTTGGGGACGTGGGAGGAAACCAGAGCATCTGGAGAAGACCTTGCGGTCACGGGGAGAACGTACAAACTTCACACATACAGCATCCACAGTCAGGATTGAACCCATGTCTCTGGTGTTGTGAGGATAGCAGCAGCTCTACCGGCTGAGAAATTACGCAATTATTAGAATTCATATTGAACTAAAACTACATGATCTATTCTCAAGCTGAATAATTGCACTTAATTGCCGTGTTCTTGCTGTGGCTATCCTTGATTGGACTTTACTGGCTTTGTCTTGCACTAAACGGTATTCCCTTATCATGTATCTGTACACTGTAAAGGGCTTTCACTGGTTTTCATTGTACCTCGGTACACGTGCCAATAAACTAAACTAAACTGAACTCTGACTGCGTCCCGTTTACAGGGGAGGAGGTTTTGCAAGCCAACTACAAGAGCACTTCAACCAACTCACTTTGAATACAACAACTGCGTCAGTTTGAAGAGTTACCGGCCCACCTACTGTGGGTCTTGCTCTGACAATCGCTGCTGTACTCCATACAAAACCGGAACAGAGAGCATCGAGTTCGTATGCAAGCACGGCAGGGTTGTCCACCAGCCAATGATGTTCATCATCACCTGTGCCTGCCATTATAACTGCTCACACGCTTACAAATAATGGAATCCGTCCAACATACTGCAGCAACAGCAGCTGTTTATTCCCATGAATAACTTTCCATGTAAAAAGTTGCTTTATTCAGCATTTAAATATGACCAATTTCCAAACAATTCAAATAGAATATTTTTTGTCAAGAGTTAAATCAAGTCAAGAGTGTTTTATTGTCAGATGTCCCAGATAGAACAATGACATTCTTACTTGCAGCAATTTACTTTGAACAACTTCTGGGTTTAGTGCACGATTCAAACATTTTTAATGTGCAGGAAGGAAATGCAGATGCCGGTTCACCCTGAAGATACACACCGACAGCTGGAGTCACTCAGCGGGTCAGGCAGCATCACCAGAGAAAATTAATAGGTGACGCTTTGGGTCGAGACCCTTCCTCAGACTCTGATGTCTCGACCCAAAATGTCACATATTCTTTTCTCTGGTGATGCTGCCTGACCCGCTGAGTGACTCCAGCTTTTTGTGCCTATCTTCAATCATTTTAATATTGTTTCTAGTGCTAAATAGCACATCATCTTCATAACAAAATAGATTGGTGATCGATCACTTTAAGTTACTGCATATCAATAATTAACCGCTTCGTATCTAAAGTCTTTGTTACGAGAGTTTGAGTTTATAGGTTGCACTGTTGTTCTGTTGTGAGAAACAAGCACAGAAGGTCATTGAGAAGAAACACAAAGTACTTGAGTAACTCAGTAGTTCAGGCAGCATCTCTGTAGTTCAGGCAGCATCTTTGGATGACATTTTGTGTCCGCATTTTGGGTTAGGAAGTCCGACCAGAAACTTCACCCATCTGCAGAGATACTGCCAGGCCTGCTGAATTACTCCAGCACTTTGTGTCTTATTTAAAACCAGCACCTGCAATTCCTTGTGTCACACTCTAAGAGCTTTGGTGCCTTAAAGGTTATTTTCATTGGTAAAGATGTCATTGATGTCCGCTGGTGGGAAATTCAATAGAGCACAAGGCTCAGGGCATTAGAGTAAAGTAGGCTGTGGGGATGAGTTGAGAATTAGAAGGGGTGCAAACGGCAATAATTAGTGAAGGGGCTTGGTAAAGTGGGTTGTTCAGCAGTGAGGTCGAGCGGATCTGATGACTGTTTCTAGTCATGGGTCTTATGGTTATTAAGGAGTTAAAGGTGAGTTGACAAACGCGTCAATGGTGATGAATGTTGGGTTTGGTTGGTGTTGGCAGATGAGGGAGTCAGGAAGGGGAGTGATTTGAAATGTTGGCGTTTCTACTTTTTATTTTTTTGCTTTTTATGCAAAGTGTAGATGCTAACGGACCATCACAAGTTAGCCATTTGGGGAAACAATAAACCCATCCCAAAGTGCAGACACGAGGAACTGCAGACACTGGTTAACACAGCGGGTCAGGCTGCAGCTCTGGAGAACATGGATAGGCGACGTTTCGCGTTGGGACCCATCTCAATACATATTTATTAAACCGTGAGCGCCCTCTGCTGACAAGATTATAATGCACATTTACAGAGCATGTTCCTACGCCGGCAATGGTCCAAAGTGAAAGTGAGATATGACACATTTTAAAGAAGAAATAAGTTGCATCTTTGTCAAGAATTCAACAATTTATTTTGAAGCAAACAGAGCAATACAATATTTTGTTATATCTTTAATTAAAAGTAATATTATGCATATTACCAGTGTGCATTCTAAAGCCTTTTACTTGAAACATGTATTTTATGTAAATTTCTGTACACGTCAGTATACATTTCCCTGAATTATGTTTATGTAATAATCATCCATTTAATTATTTGTCAATGCTTCTAACTATGTATGTTACAAGTTGTGGAGGGATGATTAACTTTGTATATAAAATTACCGTGTTGTCATTTATAGCTGCATTTTCATCAAAAAAACAAGTTCTAATTTCTGGAGGAGAGGACTGCAGAAGGGTCTCAACCCAAAATGTCGCCCATTCCTTCTCTCCAGAGATGCTGCCTGTTTGGCTGAGTTACTCCAGCTTTTAGTGTCTATCTAGTTTCCTGGAGATAGACTCCAGTGCTTTGTGTCTATCACAGTTTTCTGAAAGGTTACGGCAGGTGAAAGGAAGGTTTGGAATGAGTTGGGTGTCAGGGAAGGTTTGAGAGGTGGGACGGATGTGGGGAGGCGGTGTAACAGTAAGCATGGTAGTACTAATCGTAATGGTAAAGTGATGGTAAGTAATGTTAATAGTAAGTTACAAAGAGAAGTAGTTTTGATTTTCATCCCATGCTGAGGTTACATATCAAAACCATTCAAGAATCTTGTTACATAATCACCAACGGCCCAGCTTTGAAACACATAGCAGGAAATGCACAACAATGAACCAATGAGTCTCCCATTTGTTACTCTTTCACCCTGCGTGCATGACTTGAGTGTTCTATGGCACTGGGCCTGAACTCGCTGGAGTTTAGAAGGACGAGAGGTTCTTGAATAGTAAGGGTGCCAGGGATTATGGAGAGAAGGCAGGAAAATGGGGTTGAGAGGGAAAGATAGATCGGCCATGATGCAATGGCAGTGTAGACCCGACGGTCCGAATGGCCTAATTCTGCCCCTGGAACTAATTAACATCTTAATTTCAACTGACTTAATTTCAAAGGTCCAAGTGTCACAGCTCAGAGCATCGATGAGGAACATATGAATTTGGAACAGGAATAGATTGCACATTCCCTCAGCTGCCTGTCATTAAGATCTTAGCTGAGGGGGGTGAAAATAGTAAATTAAATAAAAGTGAAATAAACTGCAGAAGCAGGAAATTTGAAATAAGAACAGAAAATGCTGGAAGCACTTAGTGCGTCAGGCGGCATCTGCAGAAAGCGAAGCAGTTAACATTGCAGACCATTCTGATATAATTATTTAATTTGTGGTGATCAGGTCATTATACCATTTGCACTGCAAGAAATCTTAGCTTTGACTGAAATTAATCTTCTGAAAGTCATATCAAGCCAAGAGATGTATAATCCCAGTGGGGTTTTAAAATGTTGCTCGCTTTAAGCCCCTTGATAAATGGAATTTAAATCATTATTAGGAATGAAGGTCACAAATTGCTGGAGTAACTCAGCGAGTCAGGCAGCACCCTTGAAAAACATGGATAGGTCACAACATGTTTCAGGTCGAAACCCTTCTTCAGACTTGAGAAATCTGACCCGTTTTGTCATTTTCAGGGGAAATTATATGCATATCCATTTCCCACCATTCCCTGCACATCCTATCGAAAATCCTTTTAAAACGCTACTATCGTATCTGCCTCCACTATCACCCCTGGCAGCATGTTCCAGGCACCCACCACCCACTGTGTAAAAAGCTGTGCCTCTCTCACTTTCTCTCTAGTCTTTGACATTTACACAATGGGAATAAGGTTCTAGTTGCCCGTCCATTCAATCTCTTAATGTCCAGATCTGTATCTGAATGGAAATACATTTCAAAGTGACCATGACCATCAAACCTTTGCACAAGAAATGAGCCAGAAATCTGATCCACTGAACTACAGAGAACGTTTATAACACGAAAAGTCAACAAAACAAAACAAATTTACTGATAACAGACGTTTCGGGTCGAGACCCTTCTTCAGATTGGTAATGTCAGGGGAAAGGGAAATGGGAGATATAGACGATGATGTAGAAAGATATAGAACAAATGAATTAAAGATATGCAAAAAAAGTAACAATATTCCTGTCACTCTCAGTCTGAAGAAGGGTCTCGACAGGAAACGTCACACATCCCTTCTCTCCAGAGATGCTGCCTGTCCCGCTGAGTTACTCCAGCATTTGGTGTCTATCTTCGGTCTATACAAGCATCTGCAGTTTTTTCCTACCAATTTACTGATAGTTCTTCTTTAACAATGTAACGAACAGGGTCCAAACTCCATGCCATGCTGAAAATTGCACAAAAGGACCTTTAACCACGAGAAAAGAAACTTCGCTTACATGATTTAAGAAGGATTGATAAGCTTGTATTACCAATAAATACCTTTAGAATGGCACATTAGCAGACTATCGCAGAAGACAAGGTGTGAATCATTAGAATAAGGGTGTTTTTTTAAATGAATAACAACATTACATGCAGCAGAATTCCATAGCCAAGGTGCAATCCCCTTATATCATAGAGATCCTTGGGACAAAGGTCAAATGCATTTAAAAAATCCAATTGGTATCTAAGGTAATCCATAATGAACTGATAAAGTCAAGTCAAGTCAAGTTTATTCGTCACATACACACACGAGATGTGCAGTGAAATGAAAAGTGGGAATGCTCGCGGACTTTGTGCAAAAAACAAACACAAACTACAAACAGAATAGAACAGAATCACATATTCTTTTACATATTAAATATTGTGGGCGGAAGGAAAAAGGGAAACCAAAAAAACAACAATTTAAAACAATCCAGTATAATAGTACAGTAAAGTTAGTCCCTGGTGAGGTAGGAGGTTACAGTCCTAATGGCCTCTGGGAAGAAACTCCTTCTCAACCTCTCCGTTCTCACAGCGTGGCAACGGAGGCGTTTGCCTGACCGTAGCAGCTGGAACAGTCCGTTGCAGGGGTGGAAGGGGTCTCCCATGATCTTATTGGCTCTGGAGTTGCACCTCCTGATGTATAGTTCCTGCAGAGGGGCGAGTGACGTTCCCATAGTGCGTTCAGCCGAACGCACTACTCTCGGCAGAACCTTCTTGTCCTGGGCAGAGCAATTCCCAAACCAGATTGTGATATTTCCGGACAAGATGCGTTCCACAGCCACTGAGCAGAAGCACTGGAGGATTCTCGGAGACACTCTGAATTTCCTCAATTGCCTGAGGTGGTAATTACTCACGAGTGCTGCAGCGTGTGATGTCCATGCAGGCATGTGCCGTCAGGGTAGGCAAGGTAGGCACTGCCTACCCTGACTAAAATTATAACATAGTAATTACTAAATAGAAATAGTAAAGGCATGGGAGAATGATGCCTATGTAAGAGACCGATCTGTTAGGTAGGCATAATTCTCCGTGCCTTTCATGCGCAGCACTTGTAACACACAAAGGTCTGTGCAGCCCACGTGCCGTCAGCACTGCTTCAAGCGTCAATTTCAAGCGGGGCTAAAGGCAGCTGAGATTCTGCCTTTGCAGCACTGCGCAGGCGCATCGGTCTACTGCGCATGCACAGCGCAAGTTTCTTGCCGTGGTTTTCAAATATGGTTTGTCAATATTTTAAGTGTATGTTACGTAACAAAGCGAGAAGAATGGAATTTGTGTACCAATGATGTGGTAAGTACATTTCTTGGTGATGTTTTTAAATACCGTATTTCCCGGGGTGTGGGGGTGGGGGGAGAGCTCCTTTCACAGTGTTTGGGGAGTCTGGCCTGGGGTAAAGTTGCGGGGAGGGCACGAATGTTATGAATGAGGGGATTGGGATAATGCCACTTGCGACGCCCCTTGCACGGAGGCGTGGAATGCCACCGCATTGAGGCCTGGGGGGGGGGGGGGGGGGGGTGGGCGAGAGAAGTAGCTCGGGTGGCTGAGCGGCCGCCGGGCCAGACAGCGGAACCAGCCGCCACCTTAGCTCCTTCTGCCGGTCCCCGCTCACCTCTGGTAGCTCTCCGTCTAAAAACCTCTCTCCTGCCGCTCACTCATGTCCTTAAATTCCGACAGTGCGATTGAGGTTACTCGGCTGTGGGAATTTAAGGATTTGCAGGAAGCCGCTGACATGAGCGAAGTCGGCGAATGGCAGGTGACAGGTGTTCCGACGGAGAGCACTGCCAAAGGTGAGCGGGCCGGCAGAAGGCGCTGAAGTGGCGGCCAGTTCCGCTGTCGGGTCCTGGTGGCCGCTCGCAGCTCCCCGAGCTGCTTCTATTCCCAGCTACAGTGTGTGGCTTCGCGCCCGGAGAACTTAGCTGCGGCAGCGGTGGGTGAGTGAGTTACTGACATTATCCCCGACAACACCTCCCTTTCTCAACACTCGTTGCCATCCCACAACTTTACCCCTGGCACAGACTCTCCACACCCTGTGGAAAGGAACTGTCCCCTAATTGGTCTAGGACTAGGACCAGCCTTGGCAAATTGAATTGTCCACCTGTTTTTATTTATTTCATATTATTTATTTTAACGGAGCGATACAATCTGCCACATGCGCGGTTTTAATTTATTTATTTTTAAAGCGGAACTGAGTGGCCGACCCTGAGTAATTTACTCACGGCACGTGCCTGTGTCCCATGTCATATCCTCATGAGATATGGAACTCCAGAGTATTTAAACATGTTCATTCCTATCCACAGTATCCCCATTTTATCCATTGGTGTGTCCGTGTACGGATGAGGCCCTCCTAAAGTCCACGACGATCCTAGTATCCTTAGTTTTTTTGATGTATGGTTGAAGGTCAGAGGACTTGTGGGTGGGTGAGGTGTTGAGAGAGTCTGATGAAATCCCTCTCTCTCTCTTGAATAAATGGACCCCATTAAGCTTAATCGTCAATAGATAATGAGAGATATCCACACCCAGCCGCAATACCCACGAAAATGGATCCTCCTTAACCCGGACCGAATTACAGAGTCCTCTGAAACACCCCGCTGCAATGTCAAAAAACCTGGTTGGCATCTAGGCCGGCCGAGATCGTCGGCATCGGACCTCATCGACTTCCGCGGCCAATCGGCCAGGATCGAATCATGACGGTGGTGGGAATCTGTGGCTGGGAACTCTGGAACGCCGGCCTGGCTGGAAGATATACACGTTCCCATAGCCGACCACCGTGGACCGACTTTGCGACCGGTAGGCCCTTGACCTGGTGTTAGTCTAGGACCGGGTTGGGATAGATTTGCTGGAAAAATCAGTGGTGCACCTCGGTGCACTAGTATTGAAGAATGCTAAGGAATCTTTATATTTTCCAAGGGGACTTGCTATCCAGTGATATCATCTAATGAAGTTCCCCTTTACCCCCTTCCTCTGCTATCTGCCCATCCTCTTTCTCACCTCCCGCCCCCAAATGACACCAACAGAATAAAATACATTGTATTGATGCAAAAAATGAACAGGTGAAACTGAAAAAATAATTAAGCAGAAAAAAATAGGAATAGTGGAAACCTCACGCAGAGATGAGGCATCAATTGTTGTTTATTCTACATTGTATGTTTATTTACATTAATGACACGTTCAACAGTTAATGGTCATCATAAATAAAATCGTCTCCAAATCAGCTATACCCAAACGCTTTTTGTTTTGTTTCTGAGTGGTCATGCATGTAAATGTCAATGGTAGGGGTCATCATCATGTTCTCAAAGCTTAGGGACCCGATTACTTGGTATAGCCATGGTTAGAGTGGTAGCTGTGTTTTAAGGGCTGTGTTTTAAGGGCTGTCCCCACTTTTTTTAGGCGTGATCTGCGATCGCCACTCACCTCCCTGGTGGTCTCTGGTGTGTCTACCTGGTGATGGGTGCGTCTCCTTCATGGTCGCGAGGAGTTCATTCTGGGAACTGGCTGCCTCAGTGTTCTTCCCCCCTCCCCCATCTTTTAAAGGACTTTACATAACCTTCCTTGACGCAATTATCATAGTGTGAATTTCAGTGAATTTCAGACGCTCCCCCGCTTTCCCTGGCCATGCTTTTTGCGCTGCTTTTGTCTGTGGGTTCCACCCTGACACTCGCCGTTCAGGTTTTTCAGCGGAGTGCCGGAACTTGGAGCAGTCGCGGCTGTCCGCTGAAAAATCACCGGTGGGCCGCTGTCCCTATAGTTTTTGGAGACCACATTCATGGGATACACCACCGGAGTCCAGCAGATCATCGATTAGTCCTGCGGTTACTGGGGAGGAGGGACTCATGATGTGTAAATGGTACATGCAAACCAATGGGCCCAACAGGCAACGAGGAAGGTTGGAAGAGTGAGGGAAATCCAGTATTTTGAAAGAGTATTTGAACAAAGTTTTATATTTTTGAAATAAAGATGGAAACAGGCCCTCCAGAAAGGCCCTCCACGCCGACTATCGCCTCTGAATCAGGTCAACGCCGACTTCACATCATTTTATGTTATTCATTCATTCACACTCATTTTATGTTATCCCACTTTTCTCTCCACTCCCTACACACTCGTGGGGAATTGAGGACCAATTAACTGTCTTTGTGAACAGGAGTCATAAAAACCCATGATCGGAATCTACAGGAATGCAAACTTTGACAGCACTGATCAGATTGAACTGATCCATTTATGGAATTTCCAAGACCTCTGTATCTGGAACATGGCTCCAAGAACATCTTAGACAGCTAACAATGGGATAGGAATATGTTCAGAGAGGATTGGACCAATTGAGCCAAAATGGGGACTATGCTTAGATGTGGAGCACCTTGATGGGCATGGACGACGGGCTGAAGAGCCTCTTTCCGTGCTGAGGACTGTATGAGCTCAAAACTTACATTGATAATAGAATATATATAGCCAAAATTAATATTCTAGCAATCAGCCAACAAATCATATCTACCTAGAATTGTATATAATGAGAGGCATAGAACAGAGTGAACAATCAGAACCTTTACCAAAAGTGGTGCAAATGTCCAACACTGGCGGCCATAAGCTACTGAGGATGTGAAGGCAGAACGTTTAATGGAGATGTACCAGGGAGAGTGTAGTGGAGGCCTGGTTAATGGATGAAGGGCAGATATGTAGTGGTGTTGTTTAAGTGTTTTTAGATGGGCACAAGGAAGTACAGAGAATAGAGGGTATTGGGTCATGTGCAGCAGATGAGACCACAATGTCTGTTCGGCACAGACCCATTGTGGGCTGAAGAGCGTTCCTGTGCTGTACTGTTCTATGTTTCATTTGCTAACTTAAGCATATACTGATTGCATATATATGGAGGTTGATCTGTTCAATTAGCCACGCTAAACAAAGCTCTGGGAACTTACCTCAGTACATGTGACACTAATTATACTAGTCGTATGACTACTACATGGAAACATAGAAGAAAAACATAGAAAATAAGTAATGCAGAGTAGGGGCATTCGGGCCTTCGAGGCCTGAGCCATTCAATATTGATCATGGCTTGATCATTCCAATCAGTATCCCGTATGCCTTCTTTTCCATACCCCAGATCCCACCTAGCCACATGTATTTAGCCATAACAGCTGTTGGAGGCCAAATTCAATTTGGGTAAATTTTTTAAGCGGGTATTGACAGGTGCTTCTCTGTATGGTTGTTAATGTTAAGGGGAGAAGGCAGAAGAATGGGGTTGAGAGTGAAAGATAGGATTCGGCCAGTGATTGAATGGAGGAGTAAATCAATGGGCCCAAAAATGGCTCTAATTCTGCTCCTTAGACTTATGGCGTTATCTCGTAAATAACAGGAGATTTTTATATTATTGTGTCATCAACAAACTGTTAGACATATAGCGAGCAAATTTAGTGCCACGTGTTGCAAGTCCTATACAGTGGCATGTGTCATGACAAGCATGTCACAGTCAGGAGATGCTTCCGTTGGTTTGGAGGGCCCGTCAGACACTCGCCCGTCTGCCACATTCTTCGCAAATATATCCCCACTTCAGCATGTTGGATTTGCTCCTTCCATGCCCCTTCCTGCAGGTCTGTTGACACTGCGCCAGGTTAGCCACGGTGGTCGGAATGGTGGGGATTCTCGGAGGTGAGTCAAAAAAATAATCAAATATATATCAAACAGGCTATAGCGCTAAGCTTCATTTCAACATGACCTCCAGCCTAAACTAAGAAAAGCAAAAAAAAACTCCATGACATATTCATAAGCAAATAATATGAAATCGCTGGAAAACAGGCGTTTGACAGGCTCTATCTCACTGAGATGTTAAAAGACCTCTTTCCCACAGATTCTGACTATCTGCTGTCAGTATTTTTTTTGGTTTTGGTTTTGGTTAGGTCTTACTTCATTTGCGATCAAGGTAAACGGATTACCGTAATGAGGATGAGTGACTGTTCTGAGTTTAAGTGCGAATAAAACATACTGGGCATTACAGGTGTATGGTTCAACCTGCGTTTCCATCAAGAATTAAAAAGACCATCGGTGTGATAATACAAAGCCAGACTTTCACTATTTGCCCTAAACAAGATGAAACAACGTCATTGATTATGTTTATTTTGACACCACGATTCAGGAAAACTGTGACTACAATTATGGCCTACTCACCGTTCTCTGCACTCCAAAGCCAATGATCTATAGGCAGTGTCAAAATTGTTTTATATTTAACTTTATTTATATTATTATTAATATTATTTTTATCACGAGATGGAACAGTCAAATAGGCTTTTTTTTGCGGTGCTATCAGGCCGTCAGTGAAAAAGAATCATCCATAATCACACCCTTCCTATCGAGCAGTCCACCATTGTGTACTGATACACCTAATACCATCAAATAATTTAACGGTTTAGTGCCTAAAACCTCCCTCACAGGTCAGACTTTTACTTAGTCACCGTGAGTGACTTGTGAAACCCCCCCCTCCCCAGCACCAATGCACTCATATCGTTTCTCACTCGACAATTGCTGTCGACAAGGCTGGGGGGGGGAGTGCGGCTCTTCCAAGCGCTCCTTCAACAGGGGGGGCACTCTTCAAAAGAACTACTATTCAAAGTTAGTGCTCTAAACCTTTTAAGCTGCAAGGTAGGATTCTTTGTGATTACTCCATGCAGGGAACGATGGGAAGGAACGGGAAAAGTAAATTTCCAAAAACCCGGACCGGGACTCCCTCCTTGATGGGTCAGCGGCAAAACTTCACCCGGGCTGGTTTCAACGCGGCGGCCTCGTGGGAAACGGACGGGGGGAAGGGAAGGAAATAGGTGGGAGGGGAGGAACGGGGGAGGAAGGGAACTAGGAAGGGAAAATAGCGGGGAAGGGAAAGGAAGGAAGGGGGAGGGAAGGAAGGAAATAGGGGAAGGAAATAGGTGCAAAGTTGTGGCGCGCCTGTTACCCAGCGCTCGACTAGTCTTCAGGGCGTGGCGAGCCGCACAGGCCCGCACAAGGAGCAGGGGTACCGGGAGGACCCTGACTTTCATGTCTCCATCCCCCGGGAAGAAGGGGTGGGGCGGGGGGAGCAGTGGGGTAGTGAAGCAGGGCAGAGCAGAGTCGTGGATGTGCCTCGCCACGGCAGGCAACACCCCATCTTTTACAGGTCCCGCGAGGGCCGGGGGACAGACTGCGGCCGACGATCGAGGCCCGCAGCCGCAGAGGTCTCGAGAAGAACCTGTTTACTGCTTCGGGCAGGACGGGTTTAGAGCTGCTGCAGAGTCGGCACACGCGAGGTGAGCGAGCCCAGCTTCACACGGGGTATCTGGTCTGTGCTTCGGAGTACAGTGACGTGGCAGCCACATATGCGGTCGGTTAGTTTGCCTGGGGCTGGCTGCACGTTGCCGATGCACCCAACCTACAGTGGAGACATAATTCAAGAAGTAGGGGTTTAGGCCTGCACGGATCTCGGGGAGGGAGCCAGGACCGGGGTGGGCCGGCACCGACTCGATATATCCGCTGCCTTCCCTCCAGGCACTCGGAACGCTCACAGTCGCTCTCGTGGGCGGCCCTAGCGGAGGTCTGTGGGTTAGTCGAACGGGCCTGCAGGGAGCGGGTTGTCGCACGACCTCTGCTGCACCAGATTCCACTCAGCAGTGCAGTTATGGGGGTGAGGTCTGTGGTAGAAAGCCCCCAGCAACACAGCATTGCACAGCTGGGGAAGTCGGCTTGTCGGCTAGTGTAGTAGCGTAGTCGCATGGTGGTTGGAGGTATGGTGAGAGCACCTAGTTGCAACAGTCAGGCAGGGAAGAACGGTGGTCCCGGGCTCTCCACTACCAACAAGCCGAAGGCCACCGTGCAG
This sequence comes from Okamejei kenojei, assembly GCA_035221665.1. Classification (NCBI taxonomy): domain Eukaryota; kingdom Metazoa; phylum Chordata; class Chondrichthyes; order Rajiformes; family Rajidae; genus Okamejei; species Okamejei kenojei. The sequence goes on from CM069150.1 coordinate 41,521,896, forward strand.
AGCTTCGCTTCATCCGCTTGGAGTGCCAGAGTTCTGCAAGGAGGTAGCGATTTGATGCCGAGCAGACATGCCTGTGCCGGATGTCGATGCTCCGAAGCAGAAGCGGAACTACTGGATTTTGTGTTGCAATTTGCTACCAAGACCCTCATTCAGGGGGGCCACTACATGCAAAACTGGCAGGGGCGATTTTCTACTATTCTAATCTCATCCACCACCGACCCACGGAACGGGTCCTCAACGGGGACACCATGGACAAATTCAAAGCCACGGAGAATTTTGCGTTAATCTGAATGTCCCCATGGTCAATGCTCAAATTTGGGGGAATTTGAGTAATTTCCGCCAGAGTCAGGACGCACGCCTCCAGAAGGTCCTGAAACTCCTATCAAAGGAGTATCACAGCGTACGCCAGGACCCTTGATGGGGGAGAGACGTGTCCAGTGAGCAGGCAGGATGCTGGCCTCACTCTTGCAATGCCAGTTCGAGAAGTCTGAAAACGAGCTCTCATCGGCCCACGCTCAACATAACATTTGCATGGTTGTGCGTACCTCCACCACTCCCACCACCACCACATCGCTGTTTGGGGAAGACCTGCCGAAATAGGTGAAAGAAATTGACGGGAGGCCAAAGCCGTTGGCCTCATGAGGCCACCTTCATCAAGGGCATAGCCTATGGAAACCGCGTATCCAATTGGAAACCGCGCCCACCGGAATAGACACCTAGGACTCAGCCACCGCCGGGTTCCCAACAGCAGACCCCTTTTTTAGAGGCCAGGGCCCTCAGAGCATGCTGGAAAATCAGGCCTCACCACGTCAGCCATACAACGTCCCCCCAATAACACCATTACACCAGGACCGCTGTTGACCATGGAGGTAAGGGGATCTGGTTCTACTAAGATAGTAGCAATGGTACCCTCACAAGTAGGGGGACAGGTTGTCGGGCATTCAGTGGTGCATTGGGATACCAATAAACTACAGAAGCTTTTATTTTACAAAGTGTTTCAGGATTATGTCATAGAGTTTATTAACGGTAAACTTCCCCCACTCAGATGTTACCCCATCGCATCTTGCGATTTTCTAAACAAGAGATTCGAGCAAGGACATGCAGAAATATTATTGGCTAGCGGACTTCGGTGGGGTGGCGCATGGAGGGCTAGAGAGTAATGCAGCAGCTCTATGAAAAAACGAGGAAAAAAACGGGGAGAAAAGACCTATTTGCTGCTGCTCTTTCTGCACGGCGTGCCGTGAGTGACTATCATCAGGCGTGCGACTCGTAATGGCAACCACACCGCAGCCCACCCATGGATAAATCAAACTTCGATATACAAGACAAAAAACAGCAGACAAGAAACAAGCTCGACTGAAGCCTCGGCTCAGGTAGGAACTATCCAAGAAGATGTGTCGAAAAAATCGAAGGAAAAAATCGGAAATGAAGAACTAAAGTTTTTTTTTCAGAAATGGCAGAGTTAAAGAAAGAAATAAAGTTTGGAACTAAAGATGAATGGCAAAAAATGAATTTGTAGGGAATAAACAGAAAAAATCAAGCAGGTGATGAAAGAGTTAAGTTGAAATCAATATCTCGGACATGGAAATATTGAAACATTGCGAAAGGAAATTGCATGAAAATATTAACGGATCAAGCTGCAAATATAGTAGTAAAATGAATGATAAAATCCCAAATATAAGATGGAAACAGAGCTGGAACATGAGGAGGAAGAACTCAAGGAGCAGTTCGACTGCATAAAGAATCTTTAAAGATTTTTTTAGGTTTTTTAACCGAAAACAAGTGCTCAGATATGAATACCACTCCTCAAAGAAAATCAAGGTCTATCTGATTTTACTGGGCAAATAACTGATAAAACGTACCGAGTTGGAATGACGGCAGAGAAGACAGAACCTTAAGGATCGTGGGTATTCGAGAAGGTGAGAGAAAAGATCAGATACGAGAGTTTACTGAAACTTTATTGCAAAGGTGTTATCTTGGAACAAAGCCTTTACTAGCCGAGCACAAGGGTAATGAGACGTTATACAAAGCAAGCGCCTCCAAGGGACAAATGATAGTAAAAGTCAGTATGATCATGTCCTGGAGGAGCCTGTGATGAACAAATTGTAAAAGTAGAAATCTTACAACGAAGAAGATTCGATCTAGCATTTATCGAGACTAACAGCAGAGGTCTCAAGAACAAAATGTGTTAAGGAGACCAAAAGAATTTTGAAAGAAGTGAAGAATTTGAAGTACAGTCTGGGTACCAGCCACACTGAGAGTACCTACAACCAGGAGAACATTATTTCAAAAACCCAGCGGGATGCAATGAACTTTGCCAGGGGATGATGGAATGAGAGGAAGGATGAATGAAATTTCAAGGATGATACGTATACAACAAATAAAATTGTAATTGTCAGGTGAGTACTGGACTATGGGCATCTTGTTTTACACCTAAAGATGAGATGGTCTCTTTGAAGGGATGCCCACGTTGGCTCGGGATTAGATACGGATTAGACTCTCTTGGTTCGTTAATTATAACATTAGCATAGATACACTACTAATATTATCCTTCATTCCCCGTAATTCTACACATACTTACTAAAATTTATTACAGCAGTATATTATCTATATATGTAATGAATAAACTGATAATACCAGAATTAATGATTAATTTCAACTAATTTTAGCTGATTGTAGAGAATTTAGGTAAGAGTATATAATCACATAATATAAGTTTGACTTTTATCCTCCCTGGCCACTTTTAATTTTTTTTTTTTTTTTTTTCAATTAAAGAAAAAAACATCGTTTTAATATGTATTAAATATGTATTATCATATCCTCGCTAGCAATTGACTTCCTGTACGATTTGTACACATCAGAGTTTAATATTGTTATTAAATATTTTATTGGAATACAATTATAAGGACCAGGAGATGGAGATGGTTAAGTTAAGTTTGTAACATCGACTACGGAAGTCGGTAGATTGCTAGCAATGGTAGTATGGATAACACTACTATCTACACTAATATTAGATGTAGGTTTTTCTCTCTTTGTGCACCTGGGACCTTATTCTAATCATCCTTTTTTTAATATTTACTGTTTTACTTTGTTATTATTTTAGTTTTTTATTTATGGAGTTATAAATTAATACAAAGGATATATTCATGAGAGATAATAGTTTGTTATTATTCGGAATTCGGGTCGGGTTAAAGTCGGGTCTATGGGTATATCGAGGACTGAACCATTTGCTCTATTTACATACTTCCTTAGATAAAAGATGCAAGACTTAAAACCAATCGGGGAATGAAGGAATAACGTTTTGTAGCTATGTTAAAGGTTTTAACGAACCAATACTTAGAGAGGTAGAAGTATTAGCACATTTAAAGCACTAAAGTAGACGTGGCATTTATCAAGGAGACCATATCAAGAGACACATCTAAAAAAAGAAGCAGCAAAGTTCTTTGCATCGGATGTACTAAGCATATCATTCTTCTTTTGCACACACAAATCTAGAGGTGTATCTAATATAATTCAAAGGCATTTCATTTAAACACTTCAAATTATCTGATAGTGATTGGTAGATATATTATTGTAATAGAGAAATTATAAACTGTTTTTTGTAAATGTATATATTATGGCCACATTTTGACAAGCCCACTGTTCTTTCAACAATATTTAATCAGCGAATCCAGAATTATTCATGAGATCTACTGGACTTTTACTATCATAATAATTGTCAGGAGGGGCGTTTAAATTGTCTGCACTAGATCCTTATTAGAAGTCTCATTATCTCTCGAAGATCATCAAGACAACGTGTCGGGGCTAAAATAACCCCCCTAATCGCATTCCCAGTTGATTCCAGATCTATAATAAACATGCATATACAGATATAGTAATATTAAAGATGTTTGGAAAATGCAAAAAACACAGCTGGACGATTTCATTTTACTCCCTGTGCGTGAGATAGAGATTTGATTCAGAATAGATTATTTTTTAGGTTCTGTGTCTCAAAATTGTGTGTCCCATTCCAGTTATTATTATATTATAATCTCAGAAGCACCTTTAACTTTTGATTAAAATCTGTAGAAAATCAGGGACTGGAGAGATTAACCCACAAATTTTTCGAATACATAACAAAACAGATTAAGGATTTTCTTTGAAATATGAAAAGCCTAAGAAATATACAGGCTTTGTTTCCCTATTTGGGGAAACTTTTAAAGCATATGTTCGGCTTATGATATATATTTCTCAAAGCAATTTTATAATAAAGGAATCGGAGGGAACAAACAGACATGTGTCCAGATAAATGTTTCCTTGGCGACATCAAACAATTAGATTTTCAAGGCTGTTAACCCAACCATGATTTAATTAAAATTCTGATTCGAAATATAAATTCCCTAAATTCAATTTTTGCCATTCAGTCAGGACCAAAGTTTAAAAAACTCACCAATTTCTTGTTACTAAAAAATACACTTGGAATTCTAAACCATATAAAAATTATTTCCGGCTCTCAAATTACAATGGAGGGATTAATTCATCCTTAGTGATTAAATCAGACAAAGGTTGAATTACTAGTACAAACAACTAAAGATATAAATGAGAGATTTTTGCAAAAATTTTTTGAGAGTTTAAAAAATTGAATCATGGGTGGGGCTGCGGTAGATGTTGCCAAAATGACGAAAATCGGATGGATAGCAAACAACATGCGACAATTGCAGCAGCTAGTAGGACTGGATTTTTAGAGAATCAACTACTAATCTGCTGAAATTCCTTAAAGAAATCGAGAATCAAATTGAGTCATTAAAAAAAATGTAAACTCCAGGACCGGATGTTATTGGTTCGGAATGTTTAAAACATTCTATGATCTCGATAGCACCCAAGTTTGAAGACCACTTTATGAATATATTTATGGCACAACAGAATAACTACAGAACATTAAATTAATCTATTATTATGCTTATTACCTAATTTAGATAAAGTCTGGATGATATCCAGGGTCGTATATAGAGCCATTGCTCTTTTAAATACTGATAAAAAAATTTAGCCAAAAATACTAGAACAAAGGACTAAAATACAGTGATTAATAAAGTAATTCATTCAGATTAACAGGATTTATACCAATAACGATACTCCTTATACAACTGAGACGAATATTATATACTCGAAAATAAATAATTAATAATGATCTAGCAATTATCTCATTAGAACGCAGAGAAAGATTTTGATTAGGTGATTGGTTTATTTATTTTTGTTACTGTAATCATTTCAGTTGGGAGAGAAGTTTGGTGAACACAGGGGTAAATACTATATACCAATCACAGCTAGGATATTAACAAATCAAATGTTATCAACTAAATGGTGTCCTCTATTTCCCCACACTGTTCGCACTGGCAAATTGAACCATTAGCTACTCATGTCCGTGGTTTACATCCTGAAATATACGGGTAATGAAACAAAGAAACTGAAAATAAAATCTCTTTATACGCAGATGATGTATATTTTCTTATATGACAAGCCTGAAATAGTTCCCATAACATTAGTTTTTAAATCCAAATCAAATCAATTTGGCTTGTTTTCAGGATAATAGAATTATTGATAAAAGTGAACTTATTGCCAATAATGGGAAATAACCCCACATATACGACAATTTCCTTTTACGATAGGCAATGAACAAAATCAATTATCTTGGAATTTATGATAACAAAAAGATATGATGCTTTATTTAAATCTAATTCCACCCCTACTGAATTTAACTACTTAAGAATATCCTATATTGGAAAAACATACCTATTTCAATGCTAGGTTAGATTAATGCGAATAAAATGATTTTTTTCCGCAATTATTATACCCGTTTCTATTCTGATTCCCGATATATCTTCCTAAAATTTGTTTTTTTAAGAAAGTGGATCTATAGTTACCAATTTTTTTTGGAATTATAGAGCCTTAGGATAAATAAAAAACATCTATGTAAATCAAATAATGGAGGTTGTGCACTGCCTTATTTTATGTTTTATAAATGGGGCGTTTATATTAAAAAATAATTTTTGGTTGGAAGAATAGATAAACAGCCAAAACATGGTTAAAAATGGAAAGGAAGATTGTTCACCTTCGAAATTAGCTCGATTATTTGCCATACTATAATACGTAAGAACATTCTAGCGGGAAATCCAATAACTAGAAAGTGGGATACGTTTCTGGAATCAATTAAATGAAACATTATGATTGGAAACGCTATACCACTATGGCTCTTCCCACTTGTAAACAACATTACTTTTTAAACCCTCAATGAATGGATAAAGGTTTTTTACAATGGAAGAAAACCTTTATTTTTGGGGATAATTAATAAGGATGGGTGATCTTACAGGAAAAGTCTCTTTCTTTCATTCAGAATTTACAACAAATTACGGGATTACACTCAAAAGTGTCTTTTAGATATTTACAATTAGAGGGGACTAAGTTAAATCAATACACACGGGGTTTTTAGAACTAGAAAGGACAGGAAATTTAGATGTATGTCTAAATAAATATCCGAACACAGTAATAATTTATATCATATATTATAATATTTTATTGGAAATGATGTACCAATGTCGGAAAATATATAGGCAAGTATGTGGAAAATCAAATTAGGTCCAAAACAATTAGTTTAGAGTTTGGTAATAGTTACAACATTATACCCACCTGCTCATAAATGCCAGGGACGTCTTTGTACAATTGAAAGTTTTTCATAGGATTACACTTTTTCAAAATTCAAATTAAACAGAATTTTTTCAAGTGTTTCTGCTAGATGTGATAAATGTCAGCATTTAGAAGCTTAATCTACACACTCATTCACCAAAAGTATAAAAATTATACTTTTGGACAGAAATATTTTTAAGTAATTCAAATGTAGTTAATTGCAAAATCTGACTCCAGGCTCTAATAATCATATTAGGAATATTAGAAACGTATCAACTACTAAAAACACAGCAAAGAATTTTTATTGAGTATAGTTTATAATAATTGGTAAAAAATTAATATTAAGATTTGAAAGGTCCTACATCCCCCACTAAATCAAAATGTGGATCCCGCTCTCAGAATGTCGGAGACCACCTTGTCATTGGAAAGATTAAAAGACTTGTCTTTTGGACATGCTAGATCAGTTCAGAGGAATTGGTCTCCATTATTGAATTATTTAAAGGGTCAATGATTGGTCGGTTTCGAGGGCCTGACTGAAATGAGTAGAACGGAATAGATGACGAATCTATATATATATAATAGACTCTGATATATCTCCAATGAAGATTGCCTGTTTAATAATACCTCCTCATATTGATTTTCTACTTTTATTTTATTTCTATTTACTATCTTCTTTCTGTTTTAAAATTAATAAAAAAGTATAGAATTTTTAAATAAGAATGATGTAAACTTTAAAACATATGACGAATGTATGTGGAAATATATGTCTTTTTCTTTTTATTTTATTGTTATATTCCTGTCTATTGTCTTTACTTATATAGAAAAATATTTTACAAAGATATCTATTCGTAGCAGCCAAAGGGGTAATAGGGAAGTCGACACATGAAAACATTGAGTTTGGTGTTCCTCTCCGCCCGCTGCTCATAATGACAAAAAGATGGGATGTAATCATCATCGACCTAACTCATTGAACACTTTCGTACATTACCCTTCAAAAAAATGGAAAACCTTTGAACAGCCCCAAGCAGACACTGTATCAAGGGGTACTTTTGGCTTGCATCGTCTAAAAGATGCTACTTCAGTCCCCATCATAGAATCATAGGAAATTCTTACATTTGGTTGGAAGGGGGCAGTTATGGGCCATATGAGGCTTTACCAATGGCCTTAACCCACACGGCCCTAGACTGTTTACCACAATAGTCAAACATACTGGTATCCTCAGGCAACAGGAATTATATCGTCATGGCATACCTAGACGATATACTTATAGTTGACCAAACCTCTCAATTGGCAGAGCTGGCAGGCAGTCACAGAGACCAATCTTTATACGAGACGTTAGTGTTTGTTACCATCAGACAAATCAACAAAATGCAACCCCATCTCATAAATCATGGACTATCTTGATATTCACTATTTGACACCACCCACATGAAGTCACTATCCCACCCAACAAAGCATCTGATATCTAAGATGCGTGCAACGCCTTGCTTGCGCCAGGGTGGCCGACTTTATTAGACGTACTGCCAAGGTCTTGGAAAACTGGCTAGGCAACATTCCAAGCTGCGAATTCGGGCTATCTTCCACTATCAAAAAATTACAAAAGAGCAAGATTTTTTCCAGGGGGGGGGGGGCATTAAAAAGCCAATGCTGGGCACCTGGACAGAGCCATCGGCTGCCAATTAAGGCTTAAAAACTGAGTTACATGGTGGGTTGTACAATATTAGTGCGTTGTTACAACCTTTCATTACTATTATCATCTGTAGGTGTTACAAACTGAACGCAAAGGCTCAAGGCTGGTGGGTGCAACTGAACTCCACTGTCCGTTGTTGTGGCAGATGGGGGATCTCACGTGTCTACCCTCCTTCAGGACACACGGGATATATTATTTGGAGATGATTGTGGGCTTTCCGTTGGTCTGAGGGCATACTGCACAAATTTACAGCATTTACAATGTTCCACCTTCCAAATAGATAATACCACGGTGGTGGCTTTACATAAATCATATTGGTGGGTATCAGGTCGGTATCTTGTGACGAATTGGCAACACAATTTGGCACTGGTGATTGAAATAAATATTTGGATTACAGCAAACCTATCTACCAGGGAAGCTCCAACAAGTGCAGTCTCCAGTCAGTGTGTGCAATGATCAATATCGAGTGGATGTTGATACCCCCCAAATATTTGCTCAAATTATAGCTACTTTGGTTTACACAGATATCCCTCTTTGCGTCCCGGTTGAACCATCAAGAATACCAAACGTATGTGTCCTTCGAACCGAGACCCTGTGGCAATATGGATGCTTTTTCACTACATTTGGGGGAAATGGTTCTGCTACGCATTCTCCCCCATTCTGCCTCAATCCAGTACGGGTTATTGGGCAAAAAAATATGCAACTGGATTCTGCTTCAGGATAACTCATCATAACCCGATTGGCCTACACAACCCCATGGTACCAAGGTGGTTATCCAAATAATAATGCGTCACGTGGGTTCAAATTGGCTAAAAAAACCCACGTTTACTCTCAACTACCCCATTACGGGGGGAAAGTCACCCGTGCCATGGTCACCATTTGTTTGGCTCTGCAGGTTCTGAAGAGGACCGCTCATGGAAGGGCCGGTAATTCGCCCAGCGGCTATAAGATCATTTCCAGGCATCGAGGGTTCAACAGCAGCAGTACTTCACCCGTCAGGAGAGTGGGAGGCCTACAGCTCCCCGAATACATAACACTACAACTCTGCCACAAATCCCCTGAACGTCCTGGAATTCCTAGCGGCCTTCATTATCGGTGAGGGTTCCAGCTACAGTGGTCCATCAACAGCGCCAGGAGTGCGCTCTCTCATACCTGAATATAGGTGGGGCACGCTACCAACTGGTGTCCCAATTCCAGAGCGGAGATGGTCAACCAACCCTCCACGACCCCGATACAAATCAGTGGGATGTGGTGTAGTACTATTACAACTATCTGAGAAGCTGGTTCCCTCCTATCTGACAGAACTCAACTCTTACAAGCTCACCTTTAAACTGGTGGTCATGCTGCTGATGGCACTGACTTCATCTCAAAAGTCCAGGCCTTACAGTAGCTTCGGCTGGACCGGATGCTCGACTCCTGCAAAGGTGACTTTTCTTTGTCGAGGACCTGCCTGAAGCAACAACAGGCCGGGTCTTCTGGCTGCAGTTGGATTTCTGGGCGTACCCCTCTGATTGCCACCCTCTGCATACACCATCTCCGCGATTTCATCCGAACAAACCCGAACCATCCGGATGATGGAGCGGAATGGGGCTCCTCATCAAGCCACACAACAACCACATTTGACGGGCGGGTGACTGTGCAGACATCGCCAGGTGCTCAAGGTGGTGTTGGGTGCAGCTGGTATCATACTAACATTTAAATCTCACTCTACCAGGTCTGCATCCACTCACGGCAGCTGCCGATGGAGGAGCCTATTGACCACATCCCCGCCACCGCAGGCCCTGGGCCAGTGGAATCGACCCCTTTCCAGAGCGATTTACATTTTAAAAAAACCGGTGGTCGCCCCTGCTAATTCGTGGATGCCGTCTGAGAGCCGCTACTGTGATTGATGTGAACTCCCAAGGAGGGGTTTTTGCTTTGTTAATTCTTTGTTTTAATAAATTTGCATATTTTTCAGCTATGTTGCCTGTTCAGTCGGGAATGCATTATACATACTTCCCCCATCAGTAAAAATTGTGGCAGTGTGATGAAGCAATGGACGTATGTCCAGGGCGTGTAATTCACAGAAGCTTTGAAGGTCTTCACGAAAGTCACTCACGTGACTCCGAAGTAAAATTATAAGACTTAAACGAGCTTACCAAGTTTGAAGTCCTTGTAATCTTATTTTATGAGGAGTTGCGATGAGGAGATTTCATGCCCTCCGCTCCCAACCCTCTATCATGAAGGCAACTGGTATAGTTCTACTTTATTAATCTTACTATCCTTCCTTACATGAGAGCTGCTCTGTGATTCCACACCGACTGCTTGCTGAAAGAATGTCGGCGCATGCGTAGGCTGGCTGGGGTCTTCACGAAAACCTTCATCGCAACCTACTCGTCATAAAATTAAAGATTCAAACTTCAAACTTGGTAACTGTTCTCGTTTAATCTTACTATTTAAACGATAGTCCGAGGGTCTCCCATTGAGGTTGGTGGTAGGTTTGGGGACGCACTCTCTAGTTGCTGATAAGGATGGTTCAGTTGCCTAATAACAGATGTGAAGAAACTGTCCACTGAATCTGGTGTTATGTGCATCTTTTACACATTTCTGAGAACCTCTTACCTAGATAGGAGAGGGAGAAGAGGGACTGACATGGTGAGAATTGTCCTTTGATTTATTGCTGGTGATCTTGCCGAGGCCAGCGTGAAGTTGTAGATGGAGTCTAGAGAGATCATAGCCTATCTCACCATGTAAATCTGTACACAGAAAAACCTATTCTTTCACTTGATGTCATGCTTTCAGTCTTTTTCATCGAATATCTTATTAAGTGACGTAGTTGAATCTGTACACCCAAAACATGTATTATGAATCCACATAATAGGAACGTCACAAAACACGTCATAAAGAGGTCATAAGGTCTGGTAGAAAGGTCCCCACCACCCACAAACGCCTTTACTAATCTATTTGTTCTCCAGAGATGTAGCTATGACTCCGCTGAGAGTTACTCACAAGCTGACACTTATTTTTATCTCTTGCGCTATATAACACAAACTGACTATGAAACATTCTAAAGCGTTTAAGAAAATTCATGCAACCGATTGCACTTACGAGATGAGCACTTATTATTCATTAAACACATTACCACAAGATCCAAACAAGTTGAAAAAAGGTGATTAATTGCTGAAAAAAAGGTCAGTGTAACCTCAAAACATGCCTTGGAAACCTAACTGAACAAAAAAAAAAAAAGAAAACCAAAAAACAAAAACTGAAAAAAAATAAAAAAAAAAAAAAAAAAACTTTTCCAAACTATAAAACAAGAAAACCAAAAACACAAACACAAAAAAAAAAGAAAAACAAACCTTATGACTTTGTTCTTAGACACAAAAATTATGGAGTAACTCAATGGGATCAGGACAGCCTCTCTCTGGAGAAAAGGAAGAGGTGGTTGTTTCGGGACAAGGACCATCTTGGCTCAGACTTGTCTGATGTCAGATCTACTTCTTTTCCACCCCCCTTTCCCACTGACTCCTCAGTCTGAAAAAATTGAGTCTCGTCCTGATACGTCACCTATTTCCTTTTCTCCAGAGATGCTGCTGTACCGCTGAGTGTACAATAGACATAGACACATAGAGTGCGAGGAGGTAGGCCATTCGGCCCTTCCGAGCCTGCACCGCCATTTTTCAATGTGATTCATGGTTGCATCCTCCCCCAATTCAGTACCCCGTTCCTGCCTTCGCCTCCAATATCCCCTGACTACCGCTATCTTTATGAGAGCCTATCTAGCGTTATCTTGACGGCGAAGGCATCCAGAGAACCTGCCTCCCCTGCCCTCTGAGCCCAGAGAACTCAGTGGGTACGTAACCAACATCTGCAGTTCCTTCTTACACATGTTGTGTCTCTTTATTCTCTTACTGTTAAAAAGGTGATTGTAATGGAAAGGGTGCTTATAAGATGATATTTGAGACAGGAATAATTAACCTATAGTGGAAGGAATGGAGATTGTTTAGGATACATCAAGGAAACTGCAGATGCTGGCATCTGTGTAAAGATGGGGTTTTTGTGGGGGATCTAGGACTGAAAAAAAGTATTAAAATGTAATTGTGTTGAGAGTAACAAATATGAAGATGATGTCAAACATCCAGAGGAATGAAAGTAATTGTTAGAAGGATTAGAGGGAAAATTAGTAGGATGAAACTGCAGATGCTGGTTTATACTGAAGATGGAAACAAAATGCTGGAGTAACACAGCGTAGGGCCAGACAGCATCTCTTGGAGTAAAAGCATAGACCCGTTTGAGAAGGGTCCCGACCCAAAACTCATTATTGTAATTTTTCTTTACAGCATGGATACCCTGATACAAGACCAGTCTTCTCTCATCAGACTGACAGTCTCCACTCACACACCACACACAAGCTCACTTACCTCTCACACATTGTACACACACACTGACAGACCCACTGTCAAACACAGTCATCTCACACACAAACTATGAACCACACAACAGTTCTCACTCCAGTCACACAAACAAATCTCACACACAGTCACCCCACTCTCACACACAATCCTCTCTGATCTACACAAACAATCTCTCATTCCACACCCACAATCTCCTCATCACAGGTCTCAATCACAAACTCAGTGCCACACACCCACCAGTCCTTCACATACACAGCTCACACACACCATCTAGCACAGGCGCACACAGTCTCACTCATATCAATCTCTCACACACAGTCTCTCGCTCTCACACACTTCAGAGACACAGCTCCAACAACACACAATTGCCCCAACACCAGTCCTCACCCACTCACCCACACACAGTCAAGACTCTTCCTCCCTTCACATCACAGTCTGACTGTCTCTCTCAAAGCACCTTTGGAGGTGTTAAATTCCTCGCAGGTGCCCTAAGCACACAAGGCTTCAAAAGCAAAAATAAAAGGGCAACAAAGCCAAATGGGGTGAGATGGCGGGGCGGAGGCAACTTTTGTGTGTAGACCATAATTGGGTGCCACTGGGCAAATAGTTGTTGCGCTTACCACTATCGATCACCGGTGGCGAGTGGGGAACGCACCTCAGGTATCGGCTTCTACATCCCAACGGGCGAGAGAAAACAAAATGAATACAGGGGCTAACTTATTTGGGGGACATGTATGAAACATAGGAAAATTAGGGCAGTAGTAGGCATTTCGGGCTTCGTAGCCAAGCGCGCATTCAATATGTATTCTGGCTGATCATCCCAAAATCAGTTTCCCAGTTTCCTGCTTACTGATTTCTTACCCCCACAAGAGCGCAATCTAACGTTTCTCTTGAAACATCCAGTGAATGGCCTTCACTGTGAGAGTTGTGTGCGCAGTGTGAGTCCTCACACACCTCACACAACTTTTCTGGGTGAAAAAGTTATTTTTTCATCATCAGTGTCAGTCCAAATGCCCACCCTTATTCTCATACGGTTGTCCCCCTGATCCTGGACTATGCCCCATGTGACATTTTTCCTGCCATCGACCTCCTGTCCGTATCCGTCGCAAGAAGTTACATGGTCGGCTGGGCGTGGGATGCCGCAGACAATCAGGCGAGGGTGTTTGACCCTGTCACCAGCCCTTTCAGTCGCTGATGATGCAACAGTGGGAACCAGGGCGACATTTCCTGCATCGTCCTTTAATCTCCAGGAGCTTTAACTCTGGGGAGCGGCGTGTAAAGCAACCGTGGGCGTTTGTCAATTCATTGCTCGCTCGGCGTGAGCGAGTCTGTGGGGCTGAACCATCCCAGATGGCGAGTTCCAGCGTTGAGGGGTATAGGAGATAGTATTGCGGGACCAAGGCGGGTCTACCGCCTATAAAATGGCTCTAGGTGCCCGAGTCCTGGCTCCACAACAAGTGCGAGGACGCAACTGGACCTTTGCGCCACTGAAACTGTCAAACTCACCGGCGAAAAAGCGCTAGCCTCAGCAATGGAACAGAGATCTAACAAAAAAACTAGGGGGGGGGGGGGGTACCGATCTTCAACAAACCCAAGGTAAAGCGAGAGACTTTATTGACCCTGAAGAAGGGTCTCGACCCGAAACGTCGCCTATCTCCTTCGCTCCTTAGATGCTGCTGCACCCGCTGAGTTTCTCCAGCATTTTGTGTACCCTCGATTCTCCAGCATCTGCAGTTTCTTCGTTAACACTTTATTGATCTCGTTGCTTTGCCTGGCCAGGTGCTCGCGTTGCCAGTTTATTATTGTCACTAACTATTTCTGCTCAATTCCATATGTTGCGATTGCTCGTGTCCGTTTGAAACAAAATATAATGGTTTTGAGAGGCCGCCCGTTTACCCAGTGCAGATTATTAGTGCTGTAATCCTAACGGGGATTAATGTTTAAAATAGAAACAATTGAAATTCTAGGGATTATAGTCATTATGAAGTGCATATATCAGTGTGCTGGAATAACACCAGCTGAAATAGTGCATGGGATTTTTGAGAACCCGTTTGCAATTAACATAGAATCTGAAACCGTGCACCTCTGCTGTAAATCCTATAAGAAATTAAAATTGTGTTCAGAATTGGGCAACTAAGAAGGGGCATCCGAGATAGACACAGAGTGATGGAGTAACTCAGCGGGTCAGGCAGCATCCCTGGAGAAAAAGGATGGGTGACATTTCGGGTCGGGGCGCTACTTAAGTTTCAGTTGCAGTTTCCACATTCATGACCCCCTATACTCTCACTAAAACAGACAGATTATTAATAAAAAGGGCTATTCAATGATGGGAGCAAACAAAAGGTGCATGGGGAAAGTGTAAGGTCTTTACATTTTACACATTTTTAAAAGGCAGAATATTTGTTAAATGTTGAGAGATTGGGTAGTGCCTACTTAGTGTTGAGGTCCCAATTGTGCTTTCATGTTTAAAAAAAAAATTGCACAGTGCTGAAGTAATTCAACTGGAGTTTAAGAAAAAAAGCCTCAAAGTGCTGGAGTAAGTCATAGGAGCAGGCAACACCTCTGGAGAACATGGATAGTTGCCCGTCCGGTTCGCACCCTTGAGACTGTTTGTGGTGAGGGGGAGATTGGAAACCACAGACTGTCACTCCACCCTTTGTTGCAAAATTAAAGAAGTCTTAATGCAATTGTATTTGGGCCTTAGCCAAATAGTCTGCGCCAGGAGCACTGTGTACAGTTTTGTGTTTCTTCCAGAGGAAAAGATGCACTTGTTGCAGATGAAGTATGGTGAAGATCTGCTAGATTTAGTTGAGATGCTCAGATGAGCGGGCGGCAGTTTGATGAGAAATTGAGGGGACGGGACCATAAGTTCATAAATTCATAAATGATAGGAGCAGAATTAGGCCATTCAGCCCATCACGTCTACTCTGGCATTCAATCATAGCTGATCTATGTTTCCAATTTCCTGCATAAACCCTGACATCTCCACGATGAAAATATCCATTGACTTGACCTCCACAACCTTGTGTGGCAATGCATTCCACCTGATTCCGGCCACACTCTGACTAAAGATAATTTCCCCTCGCATCTCCTTTTTAAAAGTACACTCCTTTTATTCCTGAAGGGCGATGGCCTCGGGTCCTGGACTGTCCCACTAGTGGAACCATCCTCTCCACGTTCACTGTATCCGGGCCTTTCACTATTCGGTAAGTCTCATGGAGGTGCGTCCTCATCCTTCTAACTCCAGCAAGTGCTCCAAAGCCGTCAAAAGCTCATCTCCTGAACATCAGCCAATTCCACTTACATGACCTAATTTCTGACTCAACCCAGAACATTTTGTATTCTACACAATATACATGGGATTATCAAAAACGATGAGTGAGGTGGCAATGATAGATCGGAGAGTCTTAATGATATGTAATAGTTATATAAGGAACAAATCCAGGAACATTGCACTTTGGCCCAATGGCGACTAACACAAATAGTCAAGAACAGTTTCTACATCTACTACTCAATTTGGACGCAATTTCGCCCCCTCCGGGTATGAATAAAGTTTTATTGTATCGTGTCACGTAAATTTGCTCAGAAAAAACATATTAAGGCTGAAGATTGGGACTGGGTTTAAAATTTGGCAAACATTGCTAGACAGATTGATTAATAGTGTGAAACAGTATGAGAATAAGCTTGCAAGAAAACCACAAAAGGTGCTATAAAAGCTTCCACGAATGTGTACAAAGAAAAAGTTGGTAACAAAAAAAGAATTCTAAATGGAGAATCAGTCAGGAAATATTTTATAAATGGAGAATAAAAAATCTGCATAACAATTTAATGCTTTGGTTCGTTCTTCATGGATGAGGACACAGATGAGTCAAGTTGAGTTTATTCGCATCTGCACAACTACAATGAGGTGCAGGTATAATGATGATCTTGCTTGCCACAGCATCGCTGGCTCATTGCACACGAGAGAAAAGAAAAAGATTGTGCAAAACATTTGAGAAAAGGAGCCCCTTTTTTGGTAAGTGCAATAGGTGGCCGAGTAGAGTTTCTGTGGCCTGAAGTAGATTTTACAGTTTGAACAATGTAGGAAGGATCTGCGATGCTAGGTTAAACGAAGATAACACAAAATTGCTGGAGTTACTCTAGCGGAGGTCAGCATCTCTGGAGAGAGAAAGGTACATTTCCGGTTTCTGGAAGAAAAGGTCTCGACAGCAAAATCAAGATGTGGAATTGTATTGCCTTGTAATGCTGGAGTGAGTTTCTTGATGATGCAAGTGGGAGAATACCTTGGGTAAATTGGATATCGGTGATTTTTTTTTTGAAGGACTTTAAAAAAATGCAACACTGTGGTGCATTGGTGTTGGCCATCACCAACACAGAGTCCAAATCTGTTCGATCTGACCCCCTAAACAAAAAAGGGGAGTAATGCACTGTATGAGTCTGGCGATCCCCTGTAAAACCGGTGTGTTACTTCCACAGGTGCTGGGGCCAAAAGTGGGTTATCCTCCACGTCCCCATTAGGGATTCCCGGGTTTGGGTTTGTAAGGTTTTAATACCCCTGGTGTGTGTACAAGAGTGGAAAACGTGGTATGTGATACAGAGAACTATGTAAAAGGTGATCACGGGTCAGTGTGGAATTGAAGGGCCCATTTCCATGACTGTATCTCTTAACCAAAAGTGCCACCATTAAAGGTTTGTTGGCAAAAACTACAACATTTAGGACTGGGGTCGATACGTATATGGATTGATATCTGCGTTAATGTCAGGGAACACCTGGAATTTAAAGAACGTCGGAAGAAAGGGTGTGGCCCGAGCGTTCCTATTTACTTACACTACTCGCTCCATTGATGCTGCCTCACACGCTGAGATTTCCCCAGCGTATGCTTGACATTCCCTTCGATTTTCCAGATTTGCCGTTCCTTCTTAAACATAGAATTTTAAATGAACGGGTTATTTTTGTTTGGGGGCAGGCAGTTTCCAGAGGTAGCTCGGTGCTTGGGGCTCCATTTATATGATATTTTATCAATGATTTGGTGAGGGAACCACAATGTAATATTTGTAAGTTTCTAAAACAGGGCAGTGAGTGTAACATTGTGACAGAGCATGAAGGCTGATTGCAGGAAAATTGAAGCTGGAAAGAGACAAATGGGATGAGAGGAGGATTAAAATGTCCTACTAAGAGCCCTTGATGTAGCAGCTGAATAAACCCCAATACTGTGATTGGTGTTTTTGTATGGAGTTCGATCTTGGTACCTCAATCTAGAAGCTCCAACTATAGGGGCCAAGCGGACAGAGTTTTCTGCCCTACAGAAAGCATGCTGCGCCAGAGGTTTTCGGGTATTCGATCCTGATTACAGGCTTGTCTATATACGGAGTTTGTACAATCTCTCCAGACCAACCTGTGGTTATCTCCAATCTTTTGTTTCCTCCCCGGCTTCACACTCCAAAGATCTAACATGGTATGTAGGTTTAATTGGCTTTGGTTAAGTGTAAATTGTTCTCGTGTGTGTAGAGATAGTGTTAATGTGCGGGGTCACTGGTTGGTGCGAACTCTGTGCTGCCGAAGCCCCTGTTTCCGCGTTGTATCTCTAAACTAAGCTCTCAATAACTGTTTACGAGTGTGTAGGAAAGAACTGCACAAAAATGCTGGAGAACTCAGCGGGACAAAAGCAAACATCTCTGGAGAGAAGGAATGGGTGTTGTTTCGGGTCAAGACCCTTCTTCATTGCTATTTCATGCACATTACTATTTCTACTATCACTTCTATAATTACTATTGCATGCATAGTCTCCCAATGTCATACAGTGTAGATTAAATGGAGTTAGTGAGTTAACAATCTGAAAGTCTTGAGTTTGGATGTGCAGCTTGACTTTTGGCACACAAAGGCATGTTAGAGTTCTTTAGGTGACCTGGACTTCCCAAGTAAGTCTCCAGTACTCTAGGAAATGGTCATAAAATGATTAGACTTAAACTGCTGTAAGTCTCCAGATGTATCAATGTTCTTCCAGGTCTGGAATAACCTGCCTAAACATGTCCAATCCTTTTTTTATCAGATATTCATTTAAAAAACCTGCCTCTGATGAAATCTATGGCCATCTTCGCTAATATATCCTTGCATGATTCATGTTGGCAGTGATACTCAGGCCCTGAGGGAAGCGTGCGAGATCTCAATCCAAGAAAGTATTTGGGTATTAACAGCAAATTGCAATGCCTTATTTAATGCAACTTGAAGACACATAGAAACTGAGAAAGAAAAATAGTACCACCCCCAATTTCCATTCCTGCTTTTTCCACATAGTCCCTAAGATTCCTTTTAGCCCTTAAGATAAATCTAGAAACATCTAGTGAATGGCCACCACTGCCTTCTGTGGCAGGGAGATTTCCCACACTCACGCTCGCAACTCTTGGGGTGAAAAAGATTTCTCATCTCAAGCCCTAATGGATACTACCTCTATATTATTAAATTGGTGACCCTAGTTCTGGATCCCCCAAGACTCGGGAACATTATTCCTGCACATCAAGGTCTGACTCAAATCCTTTAAGAATTTTTATATGTTTTCCATTTAAGATCCCCTATTTGTCTAAATTTCGTGAATATAAGCCCAGTTGATCCATTCCTTTTCATTTATATGTCAGTCCCGCATCCCGGGAATAATCTTGGTGAACCTTCGCTTGCACTCTCCTCTCAATAGCAATTAAATGTCCTTCCTTCCTCAAATTTAGAGAGAGACCAAAACTGCACACACTAATCCAGGTGGATGATCTATGTTGTTTTTTTTTTAGTTAAAAAACAATGTTTTTCTCTGACTACCCAGAGCTCCTTGGTTTAATCTAACAATGATTCTTGTTTCTTTTGACCAAGGCTTAGTCCTTAGAGGAGTACAACTTCCCCATGCTGTGTGAACAATCATGCTTTAAGGAAGATCAGTTAATTCAAGGTTAATTAAAAAGCGGCGTTGCACGTTTGCTGTTAATACCCAAATACTTTTCTTGGATTAAGAGTCTTTCGTGCTCCCATCTGAGATCATTGAGCTACTACTAGCCAATTTGAACTATACTGCAAAAAAAAGCACAACTGTTCATAAAAATGTATTTTCATAAATGCTGGCATATCTTGTGCCATGCATTCAACAATGGTACAATGCCACACTTTCTTTCAGAGGCTCTATCATTTTGTTTTTAGTTTAGGGCCCTTCAGCCCACTGAGTCCGCGCCAACCAGCGATCCCCGCACGCTGACGCTATTCTACACACACTGGGGACAATTTACAATTTTACCAAGCCAATTAGCCTACAAACCTGTACATCTTTGGCGTGTGGGAGGAAGCTGGAGATCCCAGAGAAAACACACGCAGACCAGGGAGAGAACGTACAAACTCCGTATAGACAGCACCCGTAGTCTAAATGTCAAAATGGGTGGCACAATGTTGGAAAATGGCGGCAAGAGTTTTGCTGCCTTACACAGCCAGAAGACTGGTTCGGTCCTGACTACCGGCTGTTGCTAGTACCGTTTCTCCCAGTGTCCGCCGATTATGGCCTCCCATTTCATCCCCCATAAATCTCCAACAGACTACAGATTTGTGGGGGTTAACTTCGCCTTTGTAAGTATATAAATGTTCCCTTGTGTGTGTGGGATAGTATTAGTGTAGGGGTGATCGTTGCGTCGGTGCTCGACATAATAGTTTCAGGCTGTATCTAACCTTACTGTAACTAAACTCTCCAATTCAATTTTTTTTTTTTACTTCTATCTAATTTATGGTCTTTCAGCTCCAATTTCCTAAATTTTTCTGTGGTTTGCCCTTAAAGTTACTTGAATTTCAGTTTGTATTTCCTTTGATGAGAGTAAGGGACCTCAAATGAATAGCCTCTTGAAACGGTTTCTTTCCTTGCAAGCTGTGGTGGAGTGGTCAAGTTCCTTCAGTTTCATGAGATGCCTGAAATTCCTGGTACATAATTTGACTAAAGAAATTCCCCCTATCTCTCATTTTAAAACTAAGTAACTCTTTTATTCTGAGGCGATGGCCTCGGTTCCACTAGTGGAACATCCACTCTCAGTTCACTGTATCCGGGCCTTTCACTATTCTTATAAGTCTCATGGAGTGCGTCTCATCTTCTAACTCCACAAGTGCTCCAAAGCCGTTCAAATGCTCATCTCCTGGAACTCACCAATTTCACTTACATGACCTAATTCTGACTCAACCCTGGAACATTTGTATTCTACACAATATTACATGGGATTATCAAAAACGATGATTGTGAGGTGGCTAATGATAGATCGGCAGAGTCTTAATGATATTGTAATAGTTTATATAAGGAACAAATCCAGGAACATTGCACTTTGTCCTAATGGCGACTAAAACACAAATAGTTCATGAACAGTTTTCTACATCACACTTGGACCAAATTTTCCTCCGGGTATTGAATAAAGTTTTTATGTATGTGTCACGTTAACTTTGCTCAGAGAAAACACTATAAGGTGAAGATTGGGACATAGGTTTAAAATTTGGCCCAAACATTGCTAGACGAATGATTATAGTTGTGAAACAGTTATGGAATAAGCTTGCAAGAGAAACACAAAAGTGCTATATAAAGGCTTCCACGAATGTGACCAAAAGAAAAAAGTTGGTAACAAAAAAAGATTTCTAAATGGAGAATCCAGTCAGGAAAATTTTTTATAATGGTGAATAAGAAATTGCATAAAACAATTGAATGCTTTGTTCGTTTCTTCATGGATGAGGACACAGATGAGTCAAGTTCGGAGTTTATTCGCTCTGGCACAATACAATGAGGTTGAGGTATGATGATGATTGCCTTGCCCAGATCGCTGGCTCTTTGCACACGAGAGAAATAAAAAGATTGTGCAAACATTTGAGAAAAGGAGCCCTTGGTAGTGTAATAGGTGGCCAGTAGAGTTCTGTGGCTGAAGTAGGATTACAGTTGAACAATGTAGGAAGGATCTGCAGATGCTAGGTTAAACCGAAGATAGACACAAAATGCTGGAGTAACTCAGCGGGACAGGCAGTATCTCTGGAGAGAAGGAATGGGTAACATTTCCGGTCTGAAGGAAAGTTCCCAGACAGCGAGTTATTCAAGATGGGAAATTGGTATTTGCCTTGTATGATGGAGTTTTTGATGAATGCAAGTGGGAGAATACCTTGGGTAAAATCAATGGATATCGGTGATTTTTTTCTGAAGGACTTTAAATGGCAACACTGTGGTGCAGTGGTGTTGCCTCACAACACCAGAGACCTGGGTTCGATCCTGACTATGGGGAGTACTGCCTGTATAGAGTCTGTGCGATCCCCTGTAATTGTGTGGGTTTCTTCCAGGTGCTCTGGTTTCCTCCCACGTCCCATAGATGCCCGGGGTTTGTAGGTTAATTACCCCTGGTGTGTAAAGAGTGGATAACGTGGTAGGTGGGATAACAGAGAACTAGTGTGAAAGGGTGATCGACGGTCAGTGTGGAAAAATTAAATGAAGAGCCCATTTCCATGCTGTATCACTAAACCAAAAGTGCCACATTTAAAGTTAATTTGCAAAACCTACAACATTTAATGGGAGTACATTACTTAATATGGGATTGGGGGGGGATTTTTGATATCGCTTTAAAAGTCAGGGAACATGGACTTTAAAGAAAGTCGGAAGAAGGGTTTTGGCCCAAGCGTTGCTAGTTACTTCGGCTCCATTGATGCTGCCCTCTCCACGCTGGTTTCTTCCAGGCTGCTTGATTACCCTTCGATTTTCCTAGCATTTGCAGTTCTTTCTTAACATAGAATTTAATGAACGGGTTATTTTTGTTGGGCAGGCATGTGTCAGAGGTAGCCTCGGTGCTTGGGATCCAATTAATTGATATTTAATCTATGATTTGGGTGAGGGAACCCACCATGTAATATTGTAAGTTTGCTAAAAGACCTGGGACGTGATTGAACATTGTGAGGAGCATGAAAGGCTGATTGCTGGAAAAATTGAGCTGGAAAGAGACAAATGGGATGAGAAGGAGGATTACAATGTCCTACTAGATCTTGATGAAGCAGCTGAATAAACACCAATACTGTGATTTGTGTTTTTGTATGGAGTCCGATCTTGGTACCTTCAATCTAGAAGCTCCAACTAGTAGGGTGCGCAGACGGCAGGAGTTTCTTGCCTTAAGAGCTTTGCAGCGCCTGAGTATCCGGGTTTCGATCATGATAACAGGGGCGTCTATACGTAGTTTGACATTCTCGCCATGACCCACTGGGTTTTGCTCAGATCTTGGGTTTTCCTCACACCCAAAGAAGTACTGTATGTAGTTTAATTGATTGGTGTATGTGTAAATTGTTCCTCGTGTGTGTAGGATTGTTGGTTAATGGTGCGGGGGCGTCTTGTTGTGCGTAAAAAAAAAAACCTCTGTGCTGCGAGAGCCCCTGTTTCCGACGTTGTATCTTCTAAAACTATGTCAACGTTACGTGTGTAGGAAGAACAGCACAAAATGCTGGAGTAACTCAGGGGACATAGCACATCTCTGAGGAGTGAAGGAAATGGGTGTTTTGTTTCAGGGTCAAGGACCCTTTTCATTGCTACTTCAGTGCACATACATTTCTCTACTATACTTCTATAATTTACTAATTGCCGTGCAATAGTCTCCAATGTCAACAGTGTAGATTATTAATGGAGTTTAGTGTAGATAACAATCTGAAAGTCTTGAAGTTTTGGGATGTTTGCAGGCTTGACTTTTGGCACACAAAGGCATGTTAGAGTTTTTAGGTACCATGTGACTTCCCAAGTAAGTCTCCAGTACTCTAGGAATGGTCATAAATGATTAGTACTTAAACTGCCTTAAACGTGTAAGTATCAGATGTATCAATGTTCTTCCAGGTCTGGAATTAAACTGCTAAAAACATGTCTCAATCCTTTTTTTTATCAGATATTCATTTAAAAAAACCTGCCTGCTGATGCAAATCTATGGCACAATCTTCGCTAATTATATCCTTGCATGATTCATTTGGCAGTGATATCCAGGCCTGATGGAAAGCGTGCGAGATCTCAATCCAAGAAAGTATTTGGGTATTTAACAGCCCAACATTGCAATGCCTTATTTAATTCTAACTTGAAGAGCACATAGAAGAACTGAGAAAGAAAAATAGTTACCCGATACCCCATTTCTGCTTTTTTCTCACCATGTCCCTAGATTTCCTTTAGCCCTAAGAGATAAATCTAAAAACATCTAGTGAAATTGGCCACCACTGCCTTCTGTGGCAGAGAATTCCACACACTCGCAACTCTCCCGTCTGGGTGAAAAAATAAGATTTCCACATCTCAGCCCTAAATTGGACTACCTCTATTATTAAATTGTGACCCCTTGTTTCGGATCCCCAACACGGGAACATTTCTCTGCATCAATCTGTCCAAACCTTTAAGAATTTTAAATGTTTCCCTAAGATCCCCTCTTTGTCGTAAATTTCTGTGAATTATTAAAGCCCAGTTGATCCATTCTTTCATTATAGTTCCAGTCCCGCCATCCCGGGAATCAATCTGGTGAACCTACGCTTGACTCCTCCATAGCAATAATGTTCCTTCCTCAATTAGGAGACCAAAATAATAAAAAAAAAAACTGCACACAATCTCCAGGTTGATGGATTATTTGTTTTTTTTTAGTTAAAATCAATGTTTTACCTGACTAACCCAGAAGCTCCTTGTTTAAGTCTAACAATGAATCTAGTTTACCTTTCTTGCAGGCTTAGTGTCCTATAGAGGAGTACAAATCAACTCATCCTGCTTGAACATCTATGCTTTAACTGGGTCAGTTTAATTTTCAATCAGGCTTTATATTTAAAATAGCCACGAGTAACGTTTGCTGTTTAAATACCACAAAATACTTTTCTTGGATAGATCTTTAACGCCTGTTGACTTCCTTTATCTGTGCATGAGTGTCCCCCACCACTGCCATTCGTGAACTACTCATGCAGGCATAATATCATGTTCTAACATGTATTTTCATAAATGCTGGCATATCTTGTGCCATGCATTCAACAATGTACAATGCCAACACTATCTCTCAGAGAGCTCTATCATTTGTTTTTAGTTTAGGGCCTTCAAGCCACTGAGTCCGCGCCAACCGCCGATCACCCCGGCGACGCTGTCGACGCTATTCTACACATCACTGGGGACAATTTACAATTTTACCAATCAATTAGACTACAAACTTACATCTTTGCGCGTGTGGGAGGAAGCTGGAGATTCCAGTGAAAACACACACGCAGAAACCCAGGAGAGACGTACAAATCCGTATAGACAGCACCCGTGTAGTCTGTACTTGAAACGGGTCTCTTGCGCTGTAAAGGCAGCAACTCTTAGACTAGCGCGTGTGGCCACCATGCTGCTGGTTAGCAAGAAAGTTGGCTTCATGTTGGCTTTAGATCAGAATCTGGTTATAAAACTGGTGCAACAGTGATCATTGGGACGGGAATGGAGTGAGGGGTCTGGCAAAAGCCTCAAACGATATGATGCGGGGATTAAGGATGATTGCATTAACATAACTGGCAAGTTGTGGTTTTCCAAGATATAAGTTACCTATCTTTGCCGGGGTTGTTGGGCAGGTGTAAGGGGGGTTAGTAAAGGGAATTAGAGGGACAGGATGGTGAATAATCTTCAGTATTTTTGTGGAGTTGGTGTGATGCAAGGACACTAACCTTAATTTGCCAACTTGCCTAGTTGGTAGTCACTATAGCAATCAATGATCTGGGTCGTATATCCACAGCAGATACTTGGAACAGGCCACTGCTCTTTACATATACCTCTACGGTGACCTACCAGTGTTTAATTGGGCATTGAAAGCAAACCTTTCATGTCTATCATTTAGCACTGATCGTCAAACAATGTGGGTGACACAGTGTTGGATATTGGCGGCACTAGAGTTGCTGCCTTACAGTGCCAGAGTCCTGGGTTCGGTTCCTGACTTCGGCTGTTGCTTGTGTACGTTCTTCCTGTGCAAGGTGTGGATGTTGGTCTAGTTCACTTCTGTCGGCATGGAAAGTTACCTTAATCCTGGGTAATAATTTGCGGGCCCGGATCCACACTGCATTTGTGGAGTCACGTTACTGTTTCCTCTTACTTTAATCTTATTCCTCCAACTATTCTTCACATTACTTTTCACTCTCACTAAGTTGAATGGTCGGTGTCCCTTCTGCCAATTACTTTTGGATGCACACAATTTATCAGTTTATGTTAATAGTATTATTGCGGGAATTGCATAAGCAACAAATAATTTTCTCATCTCATCTCTTATTCCTTACTGATAGAACTCCAATCTCACTTGACGGGGCTATAAAACCTTGAAACAATTTTGAATACTTTTCGGCACGTAAGTTGATATGTTATTTGCCATTGTATTTTACCTTAATTCCCTTTGTTTATGTACAGCATCTGGTTAGTAAATTATTAAGTTAAATGTTTGAGTAATGGCCTACTTGGAATTGTCATGACCCATAGACCGGCTCATTTATCTTTCATGCTTTCTTATATCAACTGCACATAACAGTGTTTCGGAGCAAGTGGCAAGTGCAGTTTACAATTTTTTACCTTCCATCAATCCAGTTTCCGAGATGCAGCAATGGAAAACCACGCGCCTTTTGAGCCCCTGAGTCAGCACCGAACATCGGATCCCTGTACACTAGCACTATCTTACACAACAATAGGAACAATTGCTATTTTAACCTAGCAATTAACCTAGCACCTATTACCTGGTCGCAGGAGTGTGTGTTTAGGGAGGAAATATGAGCACATGGAGTATTGTACAAACTACCACGCATTGCAGAGGCTGGTAGTTGGGATGAAAAATCGATCTATGGTGTAGTGAGAGTCAGCAGCTTCAGCAGCCACCACCCAAGTGCAATTGGCATTTTGGCAGTGATGATGAAATCTGTGGAGCAATTGCAACTGGTGTAGGCCAATGATGTTTGTTATTTGCTGATAATCCGGATATAATCCTTTTCCTCATCTCAACTCCATTAACCAATCATTTGCCAAAAGTAGATCAATAGGTTCTGTAATGTCAACATGAACCATATAAGGTTTACAGTGGAAAATTTAATTTATCATGCAATCATACCAGAAAAAACGTAACAAGGCACACAAACTACATAAAATTTTCATAAAACATCCACCACAGCGACTCTCCCACATTCCTCCACTGTCTCTTTTTCGTGTGGCGTGCACAGCCTAAAGTTATTTGGACAACTTGTTTTATTTGATCTTCTATTTGTGCATGTCGAGTTGATAGAAACATAGAAAATAGGTGCAGGAGTAGGCCTTTCGGCCCTTCGAGCCTGAACCGCCATTCAATATGATCATGGCTGATCATCCAACTCGGTATCCTGTACCTGCCTTCTCTCCATACCCCCTGGTCCCTTTAGCCACAAGGGCCACATCTAACTCCCTCTTAAATATAGCCAATTAACCGGCCTCAACTACCATTGATTGCATTAGTCGAAACAGGGCAGACCATGTGAAGGTTGCAATCTTCCATCCCACTCCTCACTGTGATGGAAGGCAATAAGGTTTCTAGTTTTGTGTGCTCAATTTTACCAGTGATCTTTTGTGCAAAGCTATGGCAAGTATCTTCTGGAAGCCCAACAGGCAAGATCCAAAATAAACTCGTCTTTCTGGTTTACTTTTCGATGGAAACAATCAGCTCATGCAAATTTGTCCAGCAAATCATTTATTTACAATTGATGTGCAGTTATTTACAAACCTGCATGGCTTTGGAGCGTGGGAGGAAACCGAAACATTTGGAGAAATCCTACATGGTCACATGGAGAACATACACAAACTGTAACAGAACAAGCACAACGCGTGGTCAGGGATCGAACACAGGGTCTATAAGCGCTGTGAGCGCAGCACTCCACCATGTCATAGTTGTAAAATATTATATGTTGTGTCACCAGTCAAATTTCATTCCATGTCAGCATTTAATTGTATCCTGAAATTTTATGAACGGTAAGTATCATTACGTTATGGAAAGCAGAATTAGGCTAGTTTTGGACCCATCAAATCAATCTTACGCCAATTCTGATCTATTTTCCCATATCCAAAACACCATCTCCTGTTTTCTTTCTCCCCTCCCTATAACCCTGACACTCGTTACTAATGAAGAAATCTGTCACTCTTCCTCCTCGCGTGTCCTTTCAAAAGGCAGGCACATCCTTTTATTCTAAGCGATGGCCTCTGGTCCTAGACTCTCCCACTAAGTGAAACAGTCCTCTCCACATTCACTTACCTAGAGTGTGGCAGAGGTGAATTTGTGCTGCCGATTTCTTGGCAGCCTACCCAGTGCCTAAGACCGAAGGTGACAATTCCGGGAGTGAGTAAACAACACACCGAGGCATCAGTCTTGCCTCAAACTGGAATAAAAAAACATTTAATTTAACACACATGTGCTTGACACGACCAATAACAGCACCTCCCCATTGGCTGTTATCTTTGTCAGTTATTCACTACCTGCATCTAAGTTTGCCTGAAGTAAAGCAATAACACATTAAGATAAACTTCTTTACAGTTGAAGAGCACTTTTTCATATATGTTAATCACCCCACACTACTGCTCTCAGCATTGTTATCTTAACTCAAAATAAAACATACTAAAGGTTTCTCCGTTATATCATGTAGGACTTTTACATACATGGTTTACTCCTCTATCAAACGAACTTTGCAAACTCCATCAACTTAAACTTTGTTGCAGGTATTTGTCATCACATCTGCTTACCATCTTGGTCTGTTGGGTCAATACTCCAAATACTTGGGATTCTTGCCATGATTCACAGTTGGGACCTCACAAAGTGATAATTTTTATGTCCACATGCTTACACCTCTGTCTTACAGGATTCTTTGCTAACACAATTTGTACCCCTGGTTATCCTCATAAACCTTGGGGTGTTGGGTTTTGATGTACCATCAAGACCTTCTTGTAGTTGTACTAGGTACCTATTACACTCTTGTAGTGTTGTGGCTAACGCCTCATATAGTTCAGCCTCACCAAGTTGACAGTGTTCAACGGTGGGCTGCTTTTTTGGTTTTCCATGAAATCAAAGGGACCATTTTTGTTTAGCTTACACAATTAACGATTGTATAACATCTGTCGGTTTACATCAGCCGCCCAAACTGCATCACTGTAAACTTGTAACGCCAGTTTCTCGTCGTCACAATTTCCTGTTAACAAACTCTTTCTCAATTGTTGCCTCTCTGTGGATATATCTCCGTTACAATGTTTTACAGGTAGCCCCATTTCTCTTCCGTCGGTCAGTAAAGTATATGTGACAGTTTACTTACTACAAAACTGAGGATCGGGTCTTGTGCATGTATGTCGTCAGATAAGATTAAGGCTACTCTACCTACTCTTCTCTGTATCCTTTTTCTGACATCAATGTCATTCAACTTTTCTCTGCAATCATCAGTGTAGTTCAATTTTTGTTCACATAATGTTTTGTTCACCATAATTTCTTTTGTGTGACATTCTCACACGTTATCACTGGGTCAAAATCAATGCCAAGAAAAAATTGTTTCAGTTTGCCCATGTCTTTAATCTTGAATTTGGCTGTGAGCATCTCCTTTCACAGCTTCAGTGCTTTTCATCATCTGCCAGCAATACTTAAGACCATTCGACACCTATTATCATGATCACTGTCATCTTTCCTGCTTTCCTGAGTATAACACACAATGATCCACTGGGTTTTGCACAAAGTCGTTTTCCAGTCAGATTACTCGTAGTAAGCATTTTGTTCCAATTTCTACCCGACTGATTTTAAACCCATAAAGTGACTTTTTTTCTAGGCTATATACCAACTTATATTGCGCTGGATTATACGATCATAACCTTCTTTCTGGCGTTCCATGTAAATCTCGTAATCGCAATCTTTTGGTGCATGTAAGTAGGCCCAGTTGACATTGTCTTATGTAAAGTCAGGTTTCCTCCCTGCGCTGCTATTTGCATCACCACTCGAATACTGGGTCAGGTTAGAAGAAGGAAGGAAAATGTTCCTCACTCACACACAAAACACACTTATTGACTAAATTTCCTTTGGTACATACCATGCCTTGTATTTATCAGATCCATCCTCATTGTTCTTGGATTGCATCTACCCGTCTTCCCACCCACAGCTGCTTTTCTTACCCTTCAGCAAAGTTTTGTTCAGGGTAAAATGTGTCAATTGTCTTCAGGGCTGACTTTTTTCCCACATCCATTGCGTTAAACCCGTTTCTTGTGATTTTAGTTGAGGTGTACACAGCTTTCCCTGAATGTATGGGGGGGATGTTAACACTCCATCTGTAGCAATAATCTCTAATGTTAATCATTACATGATATACACAATAACTTCGCTTGCCAGGTCACATATTCACTTAGAACTGGTTTCTTCCTCACATCTAGAAGGTAATCGTTACAGGATCATGCTTGGTTTCACCTTCTGTGCTTGGGCTATTCACCTCGGGCTTAGTTACTAGGATATCTTGGCCTTGATATGTCCTGGAATTTCATCAGTATTTTTTCATCCTACTGCCCTACTGCTCCTCATCAGTCATCATCACTGGGGGTCATGTCAGGCTGTGTCTGCCGCTCCTACAATTGTTTGGTACAAACGTCACCAGTCTGTGCATCTTATACTTTACCCATTGTCTGTAGAAGGGTCTAGAACACGTAAACGTAGCCTATCTCCTTCGCCTCCTTAGATGCTGCTGCACCCGCTGAGTTCTCCATAGCTTTTTGTGTACCCTTTACATTCCCCGTTGGCTGGATAGTAAACCAATGTAAGAGCTGGCTTTTCTTTGTCGTCCCAGAAAAGATTCGCTTCTCACACTTTGAGTCCAGTTTTCTCTTGTCCTGTTTGGCATGAACATACGTACTGACCCAAAACGTTTAGATCCTAGACAGCACCCCACCCCCACAATCCCCCCACGTCCCCCACGGGTGGGCTGTGTTTTTCTAGCAGCAACAATTAGGCGTCTGCTTTGAGCGACTTGTTAGCAGCATAATAGTTCCTCAAACTTACAGAGCTGCTGGTCGAGATGCACTGATTATATGTCCAAAAACTGTTTAGGTATAACCCACTCTTTATTAGACATACACACCTGGCCCATAGTCAACGGGTGTGGCCAATTTCGACTCATCGTACCAATTACATTTCTGGTGTGGTGAGTTGGGCAGAGGTTTCCTCCATGTCTATAATGCCATTTCTGCTGAGTAGTGCCTGGTAATTCTTTACCCAGGAAATTCAGTACCATTGTCAGACCTCATACATATAATCCTTCCCTGATAGGCGTGTTCGCAAGAAACTATCGGTGGCTTGGCAATGTGTCACACTATTCTTTAGAAGTACGCAAAACACTGCAACTGGGAATAACTCATCAAGATATTGATAGCGCAAACCTGGTCCCACTCAGGACTCTGGTCTATCGTCCGCTATAAATCCTGTGTGTACCAACTCCAAAGCTTGCTTTGGCTCTTACATCAGGGTTCTGTCCTAGTTTGGATCAAACTTTCCTGCGTTACTACACTTCACAGTTGTAGAGCAGGTTTGTCCCCCTTAATTGCATAACCTTCAACAATCCTGTAATTTTGAATATATCCTAATGATACTGTGCCTACCTTCTAAATCTCATGAAATGTCGCAAATCATAACTGCTATTAATTGGTTCATAACATTACGTTTTACCGTGTGCGAGTAGTACAGTCTGTTGTACTCATGAATGTGGAATTTTGTACCGTCCTTGTGTTGTAGGACGTCCTTTCCCCGTCCCTGAAGATTACGGTTGCTCCGCTGGAAGTAGCTGCTCTTGCAGAGAAGATGTGCTAGCGGGTTATGAGGGAGATGTACAACGCCTGCATCAGTGTTGCGTATGTCGGCGGCACCTTGTGCAGTCGAACCAAGCAAACCTCCGCGTCTCCTCTGCGCTCCGCGACTCCCATCACACTTTGGTGCCGTCTGCCAACTACACAGCAGTGTGTCTCGGACGGAATATTATACGAACTTCTTGGAACCTGGCTATATCAGTGATGATATTATGCGAAGGTTGCCCCCGTTCCAACCATCAGCCCTTTCAACTCGATAACACCAACGCTCTGACTGGATCTCCGCGTCCCTGTCACACTCACCAGGAATGTCTATTCCTTGTGTGTCTAGCTTCTCGGAAACTTGTCGTGCGTAGTCCTGCCCGCTTGCTTTCGACTGCAGGTTGTGTCCCGATGTGTTGTGCTTTTACAGTGATACACCACTGCTTGTGGTCGCACATGCTCTGGCTGATTGTTCCCATCAACCTGAAGCACACAATGTCCGCGCACGGACCCGCACCCAGGTCACTTGCCACTTGTGGGGGCGGGTCTCGCACTCGGTTGCACACGCGCCTTCATTCATGACATTTGTCGTCGGATGCTGCCTGCAACGGCATCTTTTCCGTGTCTTCGTAGCTCCGTAGTTTTAGTTTAAATTCGGCAAAAGGCATTGCCTGCTCACTTTTGCGTGACCATGGATAGCAAAATGTTTTTAAAAGAGTCAGGCAGTCCCTTGGTCGGAATCATTGCAACTTAACAGTCCGTCGACTCAACACTCTCTCCAGCGTTTCTCATAGCTGTGATGGCTGACTCTGCCGTATAACCTATATTACCTCAGTCTACTCTCTCGCTGCTCAAGCTTTTGAAGTGAAGTCAGTTCTGTATACAGGCTTATTATACGTGGCTTTCCCTTTCCCGCATAATAAATCTCTCAAAATGTAGTTAGTCACTTTCCGCCCCATCGTCCGCTGCTTTCTAGCATTTACCAGCGACTCGCAAACTTTCAACTTTTGTCATCCAGAACTGGGGATTAGGCTCAGCATATGCCTCTGCATTTTTGGCCTTCATCGACGGTAGGCTCTTTTCAAGATGGTATCCTTTAGCCCTTCCACACCGAATATTGGCCCAAAAATGTTGTCTTCCCACAGCTCATAGTTCTTTTCATCTCCGTCAAAACTAGCCAAGGACCAGCGGCTTCTCGACTCGGGTCGATCCATCTACTCATGGTGGCGTAGCTTAGCATGTATCTCTCACCGGTCTCACCGGTTACACGTCGGTACGTGCACGTATCTCTCGGGTGGTAAATCCCTGGATAACTGTTCTCTGGGCCCCCCCCCCCCCCCCGCCCCCCCCCCGGGGGTACCCTCTGGGTAACTCTAGGTAACTCTGGGCCCATAACCTGTTGGCAGAGGTGAATTGTGCAGCGATTCTTGCAGCCTACCCAGTGCTAGACTGAAGACAATTCCGGAGGAGTAAAAACACACCGAGGCATCAGTCTTGCTCAAACTGGAATAAAAACTTTATTAACACACATGTGCTTGACACGACAATAACAGCACCTCACATTGGCTGTTATTATTGTCAGTTATTCACTACCTGCATCAAGTTTGTCTGAGTAACAATACCACATTAAGATTAACTTCTTTACAATTGAGAACACATTTTTCATATATGTTAACACTAGCCCTTTCACTATTCGGTAAGTTTCAATAAGGTCCCTTCTCATCCTTCTATAAACTCCAGTGCCGTCAAAACCTCATTATATGTTAACCCAATCATCTCTGGGTTCATTTTCGGAAAAGGTCGATGAACACTGCTGATTCCACAGTCTCGTACCTCTAGTTAACATTTATTGACACTGACGCAGGATAATTTCTCGGCCTAAGGACTGCTTTGGAATCAGTGACATCGGAAGTAACAAAGATTTTTTTTTTTTAAATAAGTGATCCCAAAATGTATATTTCCATCACTTGGTGGCTCTGACCTCTGATTCTGACCTTAAAGCAACCAAATCAAATTTATAGAATGGCACTATACCTGGAAATAGCACCCAATCCATTTTGGTGATTACGTTTCAGGTTAAAATTTAGTCTTGCAGTGCTCAAAATAACTTTCCCTACCAAAAACAGAGAATTACTTTCCTCTACTTTCCCACAGCCATTTGCTTAAATGTAGTTTTTGTCTCATAATGTTCCATTGATTATGGCAAATAGTACAAAGCAACATTTGATAATTTGTCTCAGATAGGCAAAAGGGAACAGCCTATGACAACATGTATACGGTATATCTTTACAATCATTTTTATTTGTATCCGTAAAACCAGTTCAGCTCCCATGAAAGGCCACTCCTTCTAAAACATATTTACATACTTCCTACACTCCAGATCTATAGCTTTGTCTCACTCTTCACCATCCTGGCTCTGTTGCCCAATGTCAGCCCACACCCCCACTCTCTCATCTGGCTTTATCTGCCCATCATTCTTCTCCCTCATTCTCCCCCCCCCCCCTCTCGTTGGGCCACCTACTGGTCTCTGCCTCGTCTGCCCCTACTCTCTTTATGCTTCTTTATGCTATCTTCCCTCTCCACTTTTAGACACAAAATGCTGGAGTAACTCAGGGGATCAGGCAGCCATTGATGGATAAAAAGGAATAGATGACGTTTCGGGTAGGACTCTTCATCAGTCTGTAGAAAGGTCTCTACACAAAACTTCACCTACTCCTTTTCTCCTGAGATGTTGTCTGACGCACTGAGTTACTCCAGCATTTTATGTCTATCTTTGGAGTAAATCAGCATCTGTAGTTCCTTGGCGAGACCAAGCGCAGGCTCAGCGATCGTTTCGCTGAACACCTCTGCTCAGTCCGTCTTGACCTGCCTGATTTCCTGGTGGCTCAAAACTTCAAATCCCCCTCCCATTCCCAATCTGTCCTTTCTGTTCTGGGCCTCCTCCATTGTCAGAGCAAGGCCCAGCGCAAATTGGAGGAACAGCACTTCATATTTCGCTTGGGCAGCTTACACCCCAGCGGTATGAACATTGATTTATCTAGCTTTAGATAGCCCTTGCCCTCTCTCTATCCCGTCCCCTTCCCAGTTCTCCCACTGGTCCTCTATCTTTGTCCCACCCTTCTTGCACTCTCCTCATTTAGCTTTGGGTTTATTATTGTACGATTCACCTCTACCCCATTGTGGGATGGGACGTTATGGAACTGAAGCACTACAACATTGAGAAATATATTCTGCTCTCTGTAGCTTCCTCTTTGCTTCATCTATTGTACTTTAGTTTGACTTGATTGCATTTATGTATGGCAAACCTGATCTGTTTGGATCGCATGCAAAACAAAACTTTTCGCTGTACCTCGATAATTAATTATGGTTTATTATCATGTGGCTTCAGGTAGAGTGAAAAGCTTTTTTGTTTGCTATTCAATCAAACAGTATTATACACAATCCAATCAAGTCAAATAATATACACAAATGCAAATTAAATTAAATCAAATGGGGAAAAAAAAGTCAAATAATATTATGCACAAAATACAATCAATTCAAACTCAATTTCAATAGATAGTGAGGGGAAGGTACAGAGTGTGGAATATATAGTTCTCAGTGATGTTGCACACCAGTTCCAGAGACAAAGGCCAATGATTGCAACGAAGTTGAGATAAATCTGACAATACCGTTCTGATGTAGGGTCTCATCCTGAAATGTCCACCATTCCTCCCCTGGTCACTACAGACATTGGTCAACCCATTGAGTTCGTCAAGTTTATTTTCTCCGCTGCAAACAATCATTCTGTTCCCCTTCATTGAATTGAATATCATTCAAAATGTCAAATTTTATATCAAATATAAAATGCATTAATTTTTGAATTCCTGGGACGATGACTGAATTTAACATGACGGTGGAAATAATGTAAAGAATATTCAATGACATTGAAAGAGCTAGGTTGTGCACACATGCAGTTTAAAAATAGAGATACCTGCACTGATTGTTTACTGCCAGGTGGCAGTTAATAAATATACCTCACTCTGATGTTTTAAGCCCTTGTCCCACTTGGGTGACCTCCACCGCAACCTCTGGCGAGTTTCACCCATAGTTGCGGCAAAGTCGCCACGAGGTCGTAGGAGGTCTTTGTCACTCTCCTTCATGGTCGGGAGTGGTCTCCACATAGTCAAGGCTTCAGCCAGGTCGTGGCGTATTTTTCAAAATGTTAAATATTGATAGAATTAGGCCATTCAGCCCATCAAGTTGATCCCGTCAGTCAATCGTGGCTGATCTATCTTTCTCCCTCAACTCCATTCTCCTGTCTTCTCCCCGTAACTCCTGACAGCTGTACTATAAACTATACAACATATCAACCCCAAAGATACCAGCAAAAGGCATGAATCATTTTCATAGTTGGGCGTGGTTGAATACTTCACATTTTGCTGCCCGTGAGTTTTATGTGTTGATAAGCAGGTCACAGATCATGTGCTGAGATTGGGAATTTTTTTTTTTTTGTAGAACAGATGGCTCCTGTACATCTTCTGATTCAAAATGTGAGGGGCAGCAACCAATGAAATGGCGGGCCATGACTTTTGTCTGCAAGGCCACGCTGCATTGTCAATCTGTATAATCTTGATGTTTTGGTTGTAGCCTGATCCAACTAAACCCAATGTTCCCATTGACCTCATCTGGTTTGGGTCCACCTTTGCCCATCAAGCCATTACCAGTATGTCTACAGAGTGGAGATAGACACGATAGTATGGGAGTAACTCGGCAGCATCTTGAGAGAAAAAGGATTTTTCAAACATTGTTAACTCTCTGTAACATGTTTTGCATTATCATTATTGGACTTATGTAATGTATAATAAAGAATATTATGGAACTCTCGCGACCATTTTGGGGTAATTGTCCCTATCGTCTCTTTAGAAAACGTGGAATTAAACTGCCAGCAGACACTGTGGAAGGACTTTCGAACTACATTGGATATGAAGAACCTCTTGATCTCACTCAGTTCCTTTCAAGATTCACGTATTACATGCCAGCAATTGCGTAAGTAAAGCTTTAAATAATACGAGACCAAGTGGGACCCGTTGGGCCCCGTTCCCCCAATGCAATATTCCACCACTCACCCGTTCCCCCAACTCAACCCGTTTCCACCGCTCACCCTATCGTTGGGGGAGGGGTGTGTGGGGAAAGAGGGTGTATGGGGGGGTGGGGAAGTGGGGTAGGGAGTGGGAAGTGTGGGGAGGGGAGGGGGCTGGCACTCTGCTCATCCCACACCTTCAGCTTTCGGCCTCACGCAGCAGATCCCAGTCCCACTCCGGCTTAACTTAGAGGCTTCCGGTTCAACTCAGCAGCTTCCGGCTGGTCGTGCTGATCCCTGCAGAAGCAGCCCGCAAGCTGCTCACTCTCCGCAGACTGCACACTCTCCACGAGCTGCTCAACACCCTGCGCCTCTTCAGCTTTTTATTCTCCTCGCCACGTTATTGACAGCGGGTTATGGAAGGGGCGGTTTTTGCGATTTTTAAACCTTCTTAACATTTTGTACTATTTCACCGATCGGAACAAAACTTATTTGACTTGTAGCAGAGGAGAATGGTGAGTAAGGTAGCGAAAAATCATAGCGCTATGGGGGATCATTTTTGGGCAAATTTAAATACAACGCAGACCAGAAGAGGTCAAGATGAGAGTTTTACTAATAGTATAGATAGATAGATAGATACTAGACCAAGTGCAGACCCATTGCGTCTGCTCCCCTACCCGTAGCCCCCACGGGAGGCGTGGTCCTCCAACTCAACCCGTTGCTGAAGGTAAGATTCGAGCACTCCTCAGCAAAGATCATAGCTCATGAGTCTTCCCCAGCACTGGAGTTGAAAGAAAAATTGCAATACCAGTTGACCCTCTCCCTCCTGTCCTGCCAGGAGCTTTGATGGCAACATTGTTGCAAATGTCAGGTGCACTTGCTGTGAGATGCCATTCAGCTGAAAAGTTCAGTGTTCCTGCCTGTGTTCCTGGCTTGCAACTTTATCAAAGTGTGTTGGAAGCTGATATTAAAGTAAAAACAATTTTTTTTAACATTTTCAGTAACAAGTCGTGAAATAAAGCCTGACATTTTCAGATAAGTAGTTTGGACTCCAGGGGGAAAAAATCTCTACCGGAATATGTAAAAATGTTATTGTTACCACGTAGATTTCTTGCGAAGATGTGATCACACTCAAACTGTAATAATATTTTTATTAGAAGTAATCCATCATAACAACGGTATAACAACTTTTCAAATACACAACCAACTTATTTCAATAAGTATGCTAATGTTACGAATAATTCTTATAAACTTCTATTTTTTTGGAAAGTAGAAAAAGAAAAGAATAGATTTACTCAATAAGAATAGTGATTAAATAATTTTGATTATAAAGAGGAGAGAGAGAAAAAATATATGTATATATTCTTGTTATATATATTTAATTAAAACAATATATTTTAATTAAATTTAATTAATATATATATTTTAAATTTATATATATATATTAATTAAATTAAATTTAATTAATATATATATAACGAGATTATAGTATAAATCTTAATAGTAAATAACACAATTACAAATAGCAATATCAATAGAGACGAATGTATACAAATTAAAAAAGTTATTTTCATCTAATCCTGCCAGATACCCATTGAGTTGTGATGCCAAGAACAGCTACCCCTTCAAATATTCTGTATATGGAGACCATATCTGTTCAAAGAGTTCGTATTTGTCCATTAGGACAAATCTGATTCTTTCCAAATGCAACGTCTCCAACATTTCCACTCTCCACATTTTAATTGTGGGGGATAATGTTCCCTTCCAAAATTTCAGTATTAATTTTTTCCCTGTTATCAAACAGTAATCCAAGAAATTTCTTTGGTTTACTGTTAATATTAAATTTGAATCCGGAACTCCTAATATTATTAATTTTGGATCTAGGTCCTGTTTAATTTTAAGAACTTCAGAGATAACTTTAAAGATTTCTGTCCAATAATAATTGAGTTTTATATGTTACAAAACTATGCGTTAAATTAGCTTCCAAGTTCTGACATTTATCATAAATAGGAGAAATGTTAGGATAAATTCTATTTAATTTCGTTTTTGAATAACATAATCTGTGTAATACCTTAAATTGTATCAATATATGTCTAGCATTTAATGAGCAACGATGTATACATTGTAGGCTTTCTTCCCAAATTTCCTTCGTTATAGATAAACCTATTTCATTTTCCCATGTTTGTCGATATATTTCCGAAGTTGGGATTTCCCTATCCAAAATAGTATAGTATAGTATATATATGCTATTAATTTTGCTATATGCTATTAGTTTTTCTGTATTTGGGTGTTTATTAAACGATTCATCTAATAATCCTGGTTTTCTATTTTTATAGTCTTGCGTATTTGACTTAATATAGTTTCTAATTTGTAAATACCTAAATATGTTATTTGACTGCAATCCATAGATATCCTGTAACTCTTGAAATGAAAGAAATTTTCCTTTCTTGTAAAGGTGTTCTATCCTTTTAATTCCTAAATCATTCCAGTGTTTAAACCCCTTGTCCAATACAGAGGGCCTAAACAAGGGATTATTCATATTTGGCAAACAGTGACAAATTATCCATATGTAGGGTCTTAACTATTTGTTTCCAAATACGTCTATTGCTATGAATTATAGGGTTGTCACCATACTTTTTTTTTGTTGTACTTCCCTTGGTGCAAAAAGAATCAAACCTACATCAAAAGCAGCCTCCCTTTTCTATCTTTAGCCAGCTTGGTTCATGATCTAAATTTACCAACCAAAAATTCATTTTCTTAATCTGAACTACCCAGAAATAATATAAGAAATTTGGTAGTGCTAGTCCACCATTTATTTTAGATTTACATAGATGTTTTTTACTTATTCGATAGTTTTTATAGTCCCAAATGAAACTATTAACCAAAGTATCTTTTTTTAAAAAAACATTTTAGGGAGATATAAAGGGATGGCTTGAAATAGATATAACAATTGTGGTAAAAAAATCATTTTTATAGCATTTATTCTACCGATCATTGATATAGGTAGTGTTTTCCAATATAAAATATATTTTTTAGTTTATTTAATAATTGATGGTAATTATATTTAAATAGACAGTTATAGCACTTAGATACATTAGATTAATTCCTAGATATTTGAATTTGTCCGTGACTATTTTAAGTGGGAATTGTTCTAATATATTTAATTTTATTTCAGTTATAGGCTGAAATATCACTTTTATTCAAATTAATTCTATACCCAGAAAATGTACTAAACTTAATTATAACATTAAATAGATTGGGAATACTAATCTCCGGTTTTGTAATATAAATTAAGATGTCATCTGCGTATAGAGATATTTTATTCGTTGTAGTTTTGGTATTATATCCATATATTTCTGGTTCTGATCTAATCATTTTGGCTAATGGATCTATTACCAGTGCAAATAGTAATGGTGATAACTGGCATCCTTGTCTACAGCCCCTAAAGAGATTACATTTTGCTGATAGCATTTGATTTGTTAATATTCTTGCAGTTGGATTCGAGTATATGATTTTTACCCATTTGGAAAATCTATCCCCCAGTTGAAATTTCTGCATTATTTTAAATAAATATGGCCATTCAACCTGGTCAAATGATTTTTCAGCATCTAAGGATATGACAGCTAGTTCAATATCATTCACTCTTTTTGAGTACATGACATTGAATAGACGTCTCAGATTATATGATGAATAGCGTTTTGGAATATAACCTGTTTGGTCATGATGTATTAATTTATTAATCACTAAACTTGGTTCTCGGAGATAAAATTTTAGTTAGTATTTTTTCATCAGTATTTAAAAGAGCTATTGCTCTGTATGATCCAGGGTCTTCCAAATCTTTATCAGCTTTAGGGATAAGTGTAATTGTAGATTCATTTAATGATTCTGGTAACTTTCCTTGTTCATAAGCATATTTATATATTGTATGTAAGCGTGGAGAGATCAGATCATGAAACTTCTTATAAAATTCAACACTTAAGCCATCAGGGCCTGCGGCTTTTCCGTTATTTAATGATCCAATTGATTCTTCAATATCTTTTACTGATATATCAACATTTAACAAGTCTCTACCTTCCTGATCCAAACTGTTAATATGACATTCATGTAGGAATGTTTCCATTCCATTTGATTGTCCTGCTAGTTTAGATGAGTAAAAGATTTTGATAATATTGTAAAAATGTATCATTGATATCTTTTAGTAAAGTCAATATTTCTCCTTGTTCAGATCTAATTCTCGACCAGATGGGTTATCTGTTCTCCAGATATCATTAACGTTTGCTGTGTTAATAAAATAATTTATAAATG
This sequence comes from Okamejei kenojei, assembly GCA_035221665.1. Classification (NCBI taxonomy): domain Eukaryota; kingdom Metazoa; phylum Chordata; class Chondrichthyes; order Rajiformes; family Rajidae; genus Okamejei; species Okamejei kenojei. Next base: position 41,562,798 of record CM069150.1, read on the forward strand.
TACTTGACTTAGAAGTGGTTTTCCTTTTCATTGATGAAAAAATAATTTTCATCAATGAAAAGGAAAATTTTCATCTAAATAATTATCTAAGGTACAATTACAATCACCTCCAATTATTAGATTATGTTGAGTGGATATTGGGATATTGTTAATTATTACCCATATCACACATCTGAGCTATGCTTTTACAAAATTGTATTCCCTTCGTTTTGAGTGCCAGCAGGGTTAACAGGGGAATATTTTCTTGTATTCCCCTTTCTTGCGAACGCCTATGGACTTTACGTGTTAAAACAGCGGTAAATATAGTCTTATATTCCCCTGGTCTCACATCCGGGAACTTGGCAATGTAGCGCTGCGTGGGAAATTTAGAATTTGTTCTCGACAAAACAAGCAAAATGGCAGCCTCCTGCGAGAAGAGGTTCGCGACTTTTGACGAACAGCAATTTGACGAGATTTTACAAAACAAAGACGCGCAGAACACGAAGAAGGCAACGAAACAAGCAGTAACAATATTCAAGGAATATTTGATGGAGAAGGGTCTAGATGTCGATATTCAAACAGCAGACAGGAAGACTTTGGCTACGTGGAAGTCCGCCGAGCTGAGATGTTGAGATTTTCCTCTAGATGTCTGATATGGGTAATAATAACAATATTGACTGTCCTCTTTCGGGGGATACGACATATATTGCCCTCACTAGATCCATATTGCCCTCGTCTTCGACTCGGGCAATATGAATCTACTTCAGGCAATATATGTCGTATCCCCCTCAAGGCCAGTCAATATTCTATTAATATTTTCTTGAAGAATAATGGATTATCAAAATTAGGACCATATATATTCATAAGGATTACTTTTTTAGAATATAATTCACCTGTAATTATTATATATCTACCCTCAACATCTTCTATTATTGAGCTTTGTTTAAAAGGTATACCTTTACGAATAATTATTGCTACCCCTCTAGACTTGTGTGTAAATGAAGAGTGATATACTTTGGAAATCCATTTTGCTCTTAATCTATACTGCGTGTCTTTTTTAAGGTGTGTCTCTTGGAGAAAAATAATATCAGATTTCAATCTATTTAATTGAGCTAAAACCTTACCTCTTTTAATTGGTTTTGTTAATTCCCTAAACATTCCAACTACAGAAGGTGATTCCATCATCCCCAATCCTAGTGTTTATGTCATACATTTTATTATTAAGGTGGTTCATAATGGAGTAGATGTCTCAGCTCATCTAACCCAATCCTAAGATCGATGAAAATTTAATATCTGTGACATTGTCTTATACACTACGTCTCCTTGAACTAACTATATAATACCAATCATACTTAAATCCATATAGTATATAATATGAAATAAAATACATAATATAAAAATAATAATAAAAAAATGTGAGTAAAGTAAGTGATGTTAATAAAGTGTAAGGGAAAAAAAAAAAAAAAAGTGACTACAACTATAGTTAGTGCAGTTAGTATTGGTGTAAGCCACACTAGCGTGGCTACTAATCTACGGACTTCTGTGAAAAAAAAGATGTTAATAATTCCAGCTCCGTTTTTGCCTTAAGGGCTATATATGTCGGGGTGGGGTATTAAATTTATATACTTAATAATTAATAATACCACTAATATCAAATATAGTTAGTGTCGTAGCACTATATTAGGAGAGCTAACATACATTTTTGAGGGGTAGTTAATACAAAACTATATTTATTAATAATCCATCCATCACTCGTTGACCCCAAGATAGTGGCCGTGTCCATTGTTCCTCCTCCTTCCCTGCGGATCCTCCTTCAGTGTGAATCATCCTCCTTTTCTGTGGGTGGACAGTATCATCAGATAAGTGCTCAATAATCAGTTTAATAGGTAAGTGATCAATAATATTCAGTGTCCTTCATCTTCATCTGCTTCTTCCTCTACTTCTTCCTCTTCCAGTTTCTTCTGAATCTCTCGAGCGAATTCAAGAGCTTCTGTATGTTTGGTGACGCGGTGCTCCTTGTTATCATAAGTTACCCTTAATGTTGCCGGGTACATCAGGCCATATCTCAGATTCTTTATGTTCCTCAGGATACCTCTTGTTTCTGTAAATAAAGATCTTCTCTTGGCCACTTCCGCAGGGTAATCTCTAAAAATACTGATGTTGTCTCCCTCATATTTGAGATTTTTCTTACGTATTATCTTCATCATATCTTCAAAAACATGATTGTAAGCCACCTTCACAATCATCTGTCTTGGGGGAGCATCCCTCCTAGGAGTACGTCTAAATGCCCTGTGTGCTCGGCCCAGCAGAGGTTCTTGGTCCAAGTTCAGAATATCTTTTAGAAGTTTTGCAGCAAATTTTCGAGGGTCTTGATTTCCCTCTCGGCCTTCACTCAACCCAACAATACACAGATTCTTACGCCTTTGACGTCCCTCCAAGTCATTGCATTTCTCAGTTATTTTGTGTAATAATTCTGATAAACGCTTGTTCTCGGCAAGGCGCTTCTCGGCTGTTTCAGTCAGTTCTTTTATTGCGTCATTTTGTTGGTTAAGTGAAGTTATAATAGGTTCCAACTTGGAATCCAGCAGCACCTCCATCTCACCAGTTTTACGGTTTACATCATCCATCTGTTGTTGCAAATCAGTACCCGCTTTATCTTTCCATTCGTCCATCATAGTCTTTACAGCGGCTATAACTTCCTTTTTGGACTCTTCTTTCAATTTCTCATGATACACCAAAATATCAGCTCTTAAAGTCTTTATTTCCTCTTTATATTCTTTTTGCATATCCTTAAGCATTTGTTTCAGCTCACCCATAATGATTTTTTTTGAGGTCGTCCATCTTTAAAATATCTTCCTGGGAGGCACTCAAATTCGAGCCCAAGGCTCCAGTGAGGCCGACTTCCCTTTTCACAGACTTTTTCCCTTGGTGGGGGGGGAGCGCTGCATCGACATTTTCTTAGTAAAGTCGCGCGCCTGATGACGTCACGCAACCTTTTTAACGCTACCGGAGCCGTTCACAACTGTTCTCCTCTGGTGAGTAGCTTCAGTTAACCCCTTTTACCCCCGTTTTTAATACAATTTTACTGTTGGCGCGTCATTCTTTCGAGAAGATGTGATTATACACAAACAAGCACACTTACAAGATCAGACGTTTAATAGGTAGATGAGATGAGAAACCCCTCCCCCTCCCCCTCCCCCTCTCTTCCCCCCCCTTATAAAACGCTGATCATGGATATGTATTTATTTGTGTGATGTTCGTGTGCATTTCACATCGCCTCAAACACGACACGCTAACGGTGAAATCTTTACATATTCCAATAGAGATTGACACCATGATGTAAAAAATTGCGGGGCAACGCGATGGGAAGGTGGCCGTGGCGGCCATTACTCCCTCTGGGAGAAGCCGTCTATGGAGACCTGTGATTCCTCTGTCGATCGCAGGGAATCGGGGAATCGTGATGCGTTTTCCTCGCTGGTGATCCCGATCCCGCCTGGCAATCTCTGGCCATCACGGGGGATTACCTCGTCTCTGTCTTCCCCGCCCGATCGTCTGTCACACGGGTGGGTGGGCTTCACCTCGCGGAAGCCACGATCGGCCGGCCTTGGTAGGTGCTGCTTTTACCCCTTCCCTCTCTGTCTCTACGCCATCCCTCTGTGTCCCTCTGCAGTAGTACAGAGCCCCAGTGGGACCACACCTGGAGTATTGTGTGCAGTTTTGGTCCCCTAATTTGAGAAAGGACATTCTTGCTATTGAGGGAGTGCACCGTAGGTTTACAAGGTTAATTCCCGGGATGGCGGGACTGTCATATGTTGAGAGAATGGAGCAGCTGGGCTTGTATACTCTGGAGTTTAGAACAATGAGAGGGCATCTCATTGAAACATAAGATTGTTAAGGGTTTGGACACGCTAGAGGCAGGAAACGTGTTCCCGATGTTGGGGGAGTCCAGAACCAGGGACCACAATTTAAGAACAATGAGTAAGCCATTTAAAACGGAGACGAGGAAACACTTTTTCTCACAGAGAGTTGTGTGTCTGTGGAATTCTCTGCCTTAGAGGGCAGTGGAGGCAGGTTCTCTGGATACGTTCAAGAGAGAGCTAGATAGGGCTAAAAAAAAATAGCAGTCAGGGGATAATAGACAATAGGTGCAGGAGTAGGCCATTTGGCCCTTCGAGCCTGCATCGCCATTCAATGTGATCATGGCTGATCAGCCCCAATCAGTACCCTGTTCCTGCCTTCTCCCCATATCCCCTGACTCCGCTATTTGGTGGGTAGGCTGCTGCTCTACTGACTCCTTGTCTTGCAAAATTAATCAGGAGGACAGTGAAACTAGTCGGAGAACTATGTTTCAATGTGCTCCTGATTGATTATGATGATTGTATGCTTCGTTGTCACCTGCCCTCAGCCAACCATGATCCATTCTATATTTCCTTGATGTCGTCTGCTTTGATACGTCGTTTTTGCACCTTACCCTTTCACATATCTCTAGTCTCCCTCTGACTCCCAGTCGGAAGAAGCTTGCAGTGCTGAACGTGTGTGATTTTTAAAATGTTAGACTTTGAACTACGGATGTTTGAATTGCTCTATTTGACTCGCTATCTTTGAGCCACCTGTTAAGTGAAGTTTATGATTAAAATCCATATCCATGTTAACCAGTTTATTTCATGTTATCTGGACTCATGATTCCACTTTAGAAATCAGAGGCACCACTTCTAATCAATCATCACTGAGTACACAAAGTATGCCCACATAATGAGTAAACTGGATCCTGCATAGGGGAGTGTATTTGCCTTGATTATCCTATTTGCTCCATTATCACAATTTTAATTCTTCCTTCTGTGGCTCACTCATGTCAACTCATGTTTGTGCATGTTAGCTTGTGATCATGGTGTGTTTAGTCAGAAGGTAGTTAATCTGTAGAATTCGTTGCCACAGAGGGCTGTGGAGGCCAAGTCAGTGGATATTTTGAAGGCAGTGACAGACAAAATTCTGGATTAGAACGGGTGTCAAGGGTTATGTGGAGAAGGCAGGGAAATGGGATTAGGAGACAGACCAGCCATGATTGAATGGTAGAGTGGACTTGATGGGCCGAAGGGCCCAATTCTACTCCGATAAATTGTGAACGTTAATATGGGTGTGTTTCCATTAGCTACTAGACCAAGCGGGACCCGTTGGGTCCCTGTCACACGGGAGGCCTGGTCCCCCAACGCAACCCATTCCCCAATGCAATATTCCACCACTCACCCATTCCCCAACGCGGGAGGCCCATTCCCCCAATGCAATATTCCACCACTCATTATTGTGGAAACGTGTCCACGACTGGTGTTATAGGCTCAACAACAAAGCCGTCAGGCTTAAGGTGTAAGGACAAAGACATTATGTTTTATGTCTGATGCCCCACAACCTCAGCTAATATATTGGCCCCAGGAAGAGAAAACACGAAGGATTAGAGTCAGTGCTATTGGCATAGCGTAAAAGTTAAACTAGATTTATGTTTAATTTTGTCATAGTCTTACAGTGTGGAAACAGGCCCTTTGGACCAACTTGCCTACACCATCTAACATGTCCCATCTACACTTGTCCCACCTTCCTGCATTTGGCTCATATCCCTCCAAACCTCTCCTATCCGTGTACATTTGTGTTGATTTTATACTTTTTAATTATTAGTTTATTAAATTAGAAGTCGATTCGTCACAAAATCAAAGCAGGAGGAGGGTTATATTGTGACTGCAAGAAGGAACTGCAGATGTTGGTTTACATCGAAGATAGACACAATGTGCAGGAGTAACTCAGCGGTACAGGCAGCATTTCTGGAGAAAAGGAATAGATGATGTTTCGGGTCGGATCCCTTCCTCAGAGGGTATATTGGAAAAACTTTGTAGATAAATGTAGCTTAATTTTTAATTGATTACATACCAGCGCTTTTGTGTTTACAAAAGAACCTCTGATAGATTTTTTTTTTTTTTCTCCTTGCCTCTGCAATTGGACAAGAGGTGAAATAAGTCACCGAGGCTGCATCTTTCGAGGGAGAGTTCTCTCGTTGATATTGTCCCAGCGGGCTTGGGTGAAGTCTGTTGTGGCAGAACCCGTGGGAATGTTGCTGCAGATCAACAGTGCCTGGTTAGGGTTAGTCCTGCCCAGTGTCACGAGAATGTGGTGAATAGGGCCAAAGTTTAAAGGAAATGTGCGGAGCAAGTTTTGTGCACAGAGGGTGGTGAGTGTCTGGAATGTACAGCTGGGGGGTGGTGGTTGAAGCTGATATGTTGGTGGGAATTAAAACACTTTTAAATAGACACGTGGATATGCAGGGGAGGTAGACACAAAGTTGGAGTAACTCATGGAGCCAAGTAGCTTCTCTGGTGAAAAGGACAAGGTGGCGTTTTGGGTCTAAAGAGGTGTCTCACTCAACCTGATACGTCACCTATTCCTTTTCTCCAGAGATGCTGGTTGACCCGCTGAGTTTCTCCAGCATTTGTGTCTATGTGTGTAAAACAGCATCTGCAGTTCCTTCCTACACAGGGGGAATGGAGGGATATGGGTTATCTTGCGTCAATAAGTGATGGTCTTGGTATCATGTTCAGCACAGACATTGTGGGCCGAAGGGCCTGTTCCCGTGCTGTACTGTTCCATGTTCTAATAATCAGCTTTGCGGAGTGTGACAGTACTGTTCTCCAGTGTAACTGGCGATGTTTCACAAGCAGTGCCCTTGGTTTATGCCTCTCACCCAGCTCTGCCAGAGTGCAGACACTTGTGGTCCAGTTGGAATCGCTCCTTTCTTGGGCAAGAGCTTGTTGTTACCGCTTGTCACGAGCGACTGGGATTTCCCTTCCAGTAACTGGAAGATGATCACAAAAGAAAGTAGCTGACACTGCGTTATTAGTCCAAATCCGCAGATGCTGATCCCGTGTCCTCGCCCTGCACATATCTGTGGAGGAAGGAACTGCAGATGCTGGTTTACACCAATGATAGACACAATGCTGGAGTAACTTCAGCTGGTCAGGCAGCATCTCTGGAGAATAGGAATAGGTGACATATCGGGTCGAGACACTTCTTCAGACCCAAAACGTTACCTGCCTGGCTCACTGTGTTACACCAGCGTTTTGAGTATATCGTCATTCCATATCCATGTGCCATACCAAGCAGCATCTCTGGAGAAAAGGAACAAATGACGTTTTGGGTTGACACCCTTCTACAGACTGAGAGTTGGGGAGGGGGAAACTAGAGGCATTTCTTTTTGTGCTCATCTTCCAGTTACTGGAAGGGAACTTCCTGTCACTTGTGACAAGCAGTAACGTTCTCCCCGTGACCTGCGTGGGGTTTCTCCGATATCTTCGGCTTCCTCCCACACTCCAAAGACGTACAGGTTTGTAGGTTAATTCGCTTGGGTTTGTATACTTGGTATGTGTAAAATTGTCCCCAGTGTGTGTAGGATAGTGTTAGGATCACTGGTCGGCACCGACTCGGTGGGCCGAAGAGTCTGTTTTCGCGCTGCATCTCTAAACTAAACTTGCACGATTTCCAGGTCCAGTTCTGGACAGAGTCCGAAGAAGGGTCTCTATCCAAAATGTCATTTATCCATGTTCTCCAGAGATGCTGCCTGACCCGTTGTGCATTAACCAGCAACTGCAGTTGTTTGTTTCTGCCACTTACGCAATGATAATCCCTTACTCTGTTATAGCGGACAATCGGTAGTAACAGACTGCACCCCGTCCCCCTGTCCCTCCCCCAATAGTTCATTGTAACAAGGGTTTACTGTATTGATGATTTGATATATGAATGATTACTATATCATTCGTAAGATACTAACTAATAAGATGCTCATGCCCTGCATATGGCTCCAAGGTTTTGGATTCCGTCCACTCTCATTCTAACCATAGCTTGCCATTAGAGGGCAAGAATCATCTTCAATTTTTGCTGCCAAGTATTTTCTGTTGCTGCTCATGTTGCAAAATGTCACCTATTTTTATTGCTGAGTAATGGCACCGAGTTAAGGTCTCGAGTTGAAATGTTCCATCACACTGTTCTGCACTCTGATTAGGCAACTTCTTGGATTCTCCCCCACCTCACCACCCCCCCCCCCCCCCCCCCCCCCCCCCCCCTCACCTCACCCCCCCCCCCCCCCCCCCCCCTCCAGCCCCCTTATACATTAATCTTCAAGTGTGCAAGACTCTGGTTGTTTTAACACTGAGAGTAACTGTTACTTTCCCCCCTGTGTTCAGTGGGGACCGGGAAGCAGTGAAAAGAATAGCCTACGAGCTTGTGGAAATGAAAGCAAAAGAAGGCATTATATATTTGGAAGCAAGATACTGTCCACATTTCTTGGCCAACTGCAATGTTGATCCTATTCCTTGGAACCAAAAACCGTAAGTAATCTGAGCATAATCTTTGAGAAAAAGCAGATTTTTATTTTTATTTTATAAGGGATTATTTTGTTTGTAGGAATTATTACAGAAATACTGTATGTTGGCAGGAATGCTTAACTACTGTTATTATTTTGAAGAGCTGTTTGGCTAAATTGCACAGGGATTTTGTATAACAATAAATCACTGTCAAAAGTATAAAATATGTAGCTTTGGGGATTTTATTTATTTCTTCCACAAACCATGTGGCCCTGCACCAAGGTGGGACTGGAAGTAACAACATCATTCCCATTACGGCGGAGGCGAAACAGAAAAGAAAGCAGCGATGATAGGACATTGAACGAGCAGAAAGCTTTGCAATGTCTATACACATTTTGAAATGTTTACATTGTGAAATACATTTGAAGGTAGTTACTCGTGTGCAATTTCTTTAATGTAGGAATCGTATAAGGAATGTAGCAGCATGGAATAGTTTTTTTTTTAAAGTTACACAAACAAATTAACGATTGTATAAGTTTCGGATAGTATCCCAGTATTCTCTTGCCTGACTTCATTCCTCATTACCAGTTGGCGTCATAGTCATGCAGCATGGAAGTGGGCCCTTTGGCCCATTTTTCCCATGCCAACCAAGATGCCTCAACTACACTCGTCCCAACAGCCCATGTTTGGCCCATATCTCACTAAACCTTTAATATCCATGTACCTTGTCCAAATATCTTCTAAATCTTGTTATTATTTCTGCCTCAACTACCTCCTCCAGCAGCTCATTCCATATACTCACCACCCTCGGTGTTAAAATGTGCCCCTCAGATTCCCATTAAATCTTTCTCCTCTTACCTTAAACCTGTGTCCTCTGGTCCTCGATTCCCCTACTCTGGGTAAAAGACTCTGTATCTACCCTCTCTATTCCCTTCGTGATCATGTACACTGAATAGCTCATTCATAATTCTGATGCAAACATCCTGTAACAGAGAGAGGAGAAGGTAGGAGAATGGGGTGAGGAGGGAGAGACAGATCAGCCATGATTGAATGGCGGAGTAGACATGATGGGCCGAATGGCCTAATTCTGCTCCTATCGCTTATGGTCTTATGAATCACACTCTTTTCTCTTCTGACCTCTACTCCCCCTTTTGGAATGTGTATAGATAATTTTCCTCTGCCTTATAGCCCAGAATTGATCATCATTCATCACTATGCAGTCCCTATGGAAGGACTGTTAAAATGTAACTGTTTCCATTGATGCCTCCCAACTTCCTGAGTATTTCTAGCATTTTCTATTTTTATTTCCGATTTGCAGCATCTGCATTTTTATTTTATTTTTTTTTTAAACTTTCCACAGACTACCCACGTTTTCCCACCATCACCATGACGGGTTGAAACGGGGCTTGAATCAAATGTCAAATTAGACGCAGAAAGAGAAATAACAAGAGAAGGGGGAAAAAAAGTTATGATTTAGTAAGGGAAGAAATGATTTGGTCTTTAATTTTGTTTTGTATGTTAGACTTTAGCGACACAGCGTGGAAATAGGCCCTTCAGCCCACCGAGTCCACGCCTACCAATGATCACCCCGTACAGTAGCACTATCCGACACACTAGGGACCATTTTACAACTTGCCAAAGCCGATTAACCTACCAAGTTGCATTTCTTTGGACTGTGGGAGGAAACCAGAGCACCTAGAAAAACCCCACGCCATCACAGGGAAAACGTACAAATTCTGTACAGACAGCACCCGTGGTCTGGATCCAATCTGAGTTTTTATTCATTTAGTTTAGTTTATTCATGTGTATCGAGCGTGTTTGCATGCTACCCAGTCAGAGATATGATTTCACGTGAATATATTCAACCCGTCCGCAGTGCGTGGATAAAGGGTACAACATTCAATGCAAGATATAACATTGAAGTCCGATTAATCTGCCTCTGGCCTTCACATCCAGTAAACTTGTGTTTCCTTCTGTATGCAGAGGGGACTTAAGTCCTGATGAAGTGGTCCACCTTGTCAATATGGGCTTCAAGGAAGGAGAAAAGGATTTTAACATTAAAGTGAGATCCATTCTTTGCTGCATGCGTCACCTGCCAGGTAATATGTCATTACTGAAACAAATAGAGTTTTGTACTTTGGTCCACATTTTAAAAAAAAACATACATTTTACCTACTTTGGGCATGTCTGAGATTTGTCAGTATTGCTAACTGAACTATTTGATGTAGCAGTAATTACTTTATTGTCACATGTAACTAGATACATTGTAATGCTTTGTTCTGCATACAATCCGGTAAACTCATTAGTACAATCAAATATGTAAAAGAATGCAACGATTGAGTAGATTTCTTCTGTATCACCAGAAACGTGGTGCACGCAGAATCGCCACTTTTCTCGCGCCAAGTTGTAGCTTTCAGGTTTAGTTACGTTTTTTTTTTTAGTTTGGAGATACAACGTGGAAACGGGCCCACTGAGTCCGCTCTGACCAGCGATCCTTGCACACTAACACCATCCATCATACAATAGGGACAATTTTTCAAATGTATTCTAAGCCAATTAACCTACAAACCTGTACGTCTTTGGCATGTGGGAGGATACCAAAGATCTTGGAGAAAACCCACGGAGTCGCGGGGAGAACGTACAAACTCCATACAGGCAGCACCCATAGTCAGGATCGAACCCGGGTCTCTGACGCTGTGAGGCAGCAACTCTACTGCTGCACCACCGTGCCACCCTCATCAAGTTCTTGAAAGTATCTGAGAAATCTCACCCAGTATTCAACTACTTGTTCACTATACAGAGTGATAACCAAGTTCTCCAAGCTTAGTACCAAAACTAAATGGTGTTATCATGCCGATTCTTTGATCTGGTCTATCCTTGCCTAATTAGACCTTGGAGAACATAGATACGTAGACAATAGGTGCAGGAGCAGGGCATTCAGCCCTTCGAGTCAGCACTGCCATTCAATGTGATCATGGTTGATCATCCACAATCAGTATCCCTTTCCTGCCTTCTCACTATACTCCTTGATTCTGCTAGCCCTAAGAGCTCTATCTAACTCTCTCTTGAATGCATATAGTGAATCGACTTCCACTGCCTTCTGAGGCAAAGAATTCCACAAATTCACAACTCTCTGTGTGAAGGTTTTTCCTCATCTCAGTTCTAAATGGCCTATAACCTTATTGTTAAACTGTGGCCCCTGGCATACATCAGGAACATGTTTCCTGCATCTAGTGTGTCCAATCTCTTTATAGTTTTATGTTTCAATAAGATCCCCTCTCATCCTTCTAAATTCCGGAGAATACAAGCCCAGTCGCTCCATTCTTTCATCATATGACAGTCCCGCCATCCCGGGAATTAACCTTGTGAACCTATGCTGCAATCCCTCAATAGCAAGAATATCCTTCCTCAAATTAGGGGACAAAAACTGCACACAATACTCTGCGTGGTTTCATCAGGGCCCTGTACAACTGCAGAAGGACCTCTTTGCTCCCATGCTCAACTCCTCTCGTTATGAAGGCCAACGTGCCATTAGCTTTGTCCACTGCCTCTTGTGCCTGCTTGCTTACTTTCAGTGACTGATGTATAAGGAGACCTAGGTCTCGTTGTACTTCCCCTTTTCGTAACCTGACACCATTTGGATAATAATCTGCCTTCCCATTCAAAATGGATAACCTCACATTTATCCGCATTATACTGCATCTGTTATGCATATGCCCACTCACCCAACCTGTCCAAGCCACCCTGCATCCTCATAACATCCTCTTCACAGTTCACACTTCCACCCAGCTTTGTCATCTGCAAATTTGCTAATGTTACTTTTAATTCCTTCATCTAAATCATTAGTGTATATTGTAAATAGCTGCGGTCCCAATACCGAGCCTTGCGGCTCCCCACTAGTCACTACCTGCCATTCTAAAAGGGACCCGTTCTGTCTGCCAACCATTTTTCCATCCATATCAATACCCTACCCCCCCATACCATGTGCTCTAATTTTGCCCACTAATCTCCTGTGTGGGACCTTATCAAAGCTTTTCTGAAAGTCCAGGTACACTACATCCACTGGCCCTCCCTTGCCATTTGATTTGTTACATCCTCAGAAAATTCCAGAAGATTAGTTGAGCATGATTTCCCCTTCGTAAATCCATGCTGACTTGGACCGATCCTGTTACTGCTATCCAAATGCACTGCTACTACACCTTTGATAATCGATTCCAGAATCTTCCGCACCATTGATGTCAAGCTAACTGGTCCATAATTCCCTTCTTTCTCTCTCCCTCCTTTCTTTGAAAAGTAGGATAACATTAGCTACCCTTCAATCCACAGGAAACATAGAAACATAGAAATTAGGTGCAGGAACAGGACATTCGGCCCTTCGAGCCTGCACCGCCATTCAATATGATCATGGCTGATCATCCAACTCAGTATCCTGTACCTGCCTTCTCTCCATACCCCCTGATCCCTTCAGCCACAAGGGCCACATCCAACTCCCTCTTAAATATGGCCAACAAACTGGCCTCAGCTACCTTCTGTGGCAGAGAATTACACAGATTCACCACTGTCTGTGTGAAAAACGATTTTCTCATCTCGGTCCTAAAAGACTTCCCCCTTATCCTTAAACTGTGACCCCTTGTCCTGGATTTCCCCAACATCGGGAACAATCTTCCTGCATCTAGCCTGTCCAACCCCTTAAGAATTTTGTAAGTCTCTATGAGATCACCCCTCAATCTTCTAAATTCCAGCGAGTACAAGCCAAGTCTATCCAGTCTTTCTTCATATGGAAGTCGTGCCATCCCAGGAATCAGTCTGGTGAACCTTCTCTGTACTCCCTCTATGGCAAGAATGTCTTTCGTCAGATTAGGAGACCAAAACTGTACGCAATACTCCAGGTGTGGCCTCACCAAGACCCTGTACAACTGCAGTAGAACCTCCCTGCTTTTGCACTCAAATCCTTTTGCTATGAATGCCAACATACCATTCGCTTTCTTCACAGCCTGCTGCACCTGCATGCCTACTTTCAATGACTGGTGTACCATGACACCCAGGTCTCGCTGCATCTCCCCTTTTCCTAATCGGTCACCATTCAAATAATAGTCTACCTTCCTGTTTTTGCCACCAAAGTGGATAACCTCACATTTATCCACATTATATTGCATCTGCCATGCATTTGCCCACTCACCCAGTCTATCCAAGTCATCCTGCAGCCTCCTAGCATCCTCCTCGCAGCTAACACTACCCCCCAGCTTCGTGTCATCCGCAACTTCGAGATGTTGCATTTAATTCCCTCGTCCAAATCATTAATGTATATTGTAAATAGCTGGGGTCCCAGCACTGAGCCTTGCGGCACCCCACTAGTCGCTGTCTGCCATCCTGAAAAGGACCCGTTCACTCCTACTCTTTGCTTCCTGTCTGCCAGCCAGTTCTATATCCACATCAATACTGAACCACCAATACCGTGTGCTTTAAGTTTGTATACCAATCTCTTGTGTGGGACCTTGTCGAAAGCCTTCTGAAAGAACTGATCCTGAATCTATAGAACAATGGAAAATGGTCTCCACAATTTCTAGAGCCACCTCCTTGAGTACCCTGGGATGCAGACCATCAGGCCCAGGGGATTTATCAGCCTTCAGTCCCATCAGTCTACCCAACAGCATTTCCCGCCTAATGTGAATTTTCTTCTGTTCCTCCATCACCCTATGTCCTCTGTCCCCTAGTACTTCTGGGAGATTGTTTGTGTCTTCCTTAGTGAAGACAGAACCAAAGTACCTGTTCAACTTGTTTTCAAGGGACCCACATTTGTCTTAACTAATTTTTCCTCCTCCCATACCTAAAGAAGCTTTTGCTATCCTCCTTTATATGCTTGGCTAGCTTACCTTCGTAATTCTTCTTTTCTCCCTGTTTTGCCTTTTTAGTTCCCCTCTATTGTTCTTTAAAAGTTACCCAATCCTCTGGCTTCCCATTCATCTTTGCTATGTTATAAGTCTTCTCTTTTATTTTTATATACTGTCCTTGACTTCCTTTGTCAGCCACAGGTTGCCTCTTACTCTCCTTAGAATCTTTCTTCCTCAAGACAGTCTTGTCCCCTCCAAATCTGTCACGTTGTGTTTATGCCACTGCTTTCCCTTGTCAGTGTTGCCACTGTTTACAGATCCAGTTGCAAGCCTTTGGGGCTCCTTGTTGATTATCTTTGGGACTTTGTGCCTCTTTAAATCTCTTTTGGTGTTTATATTGGAGACACAAAATGACTGCAGATGCTGGAATCGTGAGCAAAACCCAAAGTACTGTCTGAAGAAAGGTCTCGACCTGAAACGTCACATACTCCTTCGCTCCACAGATGCTGCCTCACCTGCTGTGTTTCCCCAGCAGTTTTGTCTACCTACAAAGTACTGGAGTAACTTTGAAGAGGGATCCTGACCCGAAGCATCGCGCGTCCATTCCCCCCACAGATGTTGCCAGACCCCCTGAGTTTGAAATACTTTGTGTTCTGGTGTTTTAATTATTTCACCTATATTAGGCTTGAGAGAGTGTGGAAACAGGCCCCTCGTGACATTGATCCATGCCGACCTGCGATGCCCGTACACCAGCACTATTCTACACACTAGGATCAATGTACAATTTACAAAAGCCAATTAACTTACAAACCTGTACGCCTTGGAGTGACAAACTTGTGTTTTTGTTTGTTTTCAGAATGGTCTGCTGAAATTTTACACTTGTGCAAGAAATACCGCAATGAAGGTGTTGTGGCATTAGATTTGGCAGGCGATGAGTTAATCCGTGCCGATATCCACTCTGGCCACGGTGAAGCTTTTATGGTGGGTGCTCCCGTTCACATGATGAGTTATCTTGAAGCACTACACTGGTTTGGAGCTAAAATTTAAATGTTCTTTTGTGAAAGTCGGGGATGGTAACACAAATGAAATTCTTGAACTTCTCAAATCCGGTCACGCTCACCTCATTCACCTGCACTCAGAGTGAATGAGTCACTTTTTTACTTTATTGTCATGTGTACCGAGGTACAGTGAAAAGCTGTTGTTGCGTGCTAACCTGTCAGCGGAAAGACTATACGTGATTACAATAGAGCCACCCACTGTGTACAGGTCCATGAATAACGTTTAGAGCAAGGTAAAGTCTCTCTCTCACTCTCTCTGTTTTGTCAAATGGGCAAGATCTGATTAATTCCACAGATCTATTTTGTCATATCAATTAATTACTCGGCCCCATTTCCTCCCCTCTCCTTCACCGCCTCCCCACCCCCCCCCCCCCCCCCCCCCCCCCCCCCCCGCCACCTAATTTTCCCATTGATTTGTCCACTTGGCCTCTTTCCCCATCCCCGCCACCTTCTCCTCCTCCCATTGACTCACCGACATGCTCCACCTGGGAGGATGGAGTATTCCATCCACCTTTAGGAAGGAGGTGAGAAGGAATTTCTTTAGTCAGAGGCTGATGAATCTGTTGAATTCATTGCCACAGAAGGCTGTGGAGGCCAAGTCATTGACAATTTTTACGGCAGAGATACATTCTTAATTAGTATTGGTGTCGGGGGTTATCGGGAGTTGGCAGGAGAATGGGGGTTAGGAGGGAGAGATAGATCAGCCATAATTGAATGGCGGAGTAGGCTTGATGGGCCGAATGCTCCTATCACTTATGACTGCGGGGGAGGAGGAGGCAGTGGGGCAGCGGACAAAATGACGGGGAGAGGGCAGGGAGTCCCACGGTGACCAACATGTCCTGTCTGCAGAGGCGGCTTGAAGAACACACGAGGGGCGAGGGATGAGAAAAATCTGACTGTCTACCCAATCGACATGTAATTTTCTATACTTCTATCAAATCTCCCCTCAGCCTCCGACACTCGAGAGAAAGCAATCCAAATTTACCCAACCTCTCCTTATAGCTAATGCCCTCTAATCCAGGCAACCTTCTGGTAAACCTCTTTTGCACCCTCTTCCAAAGTGTCTACGTCTTACCTGTGATGGGATGACCAGAACAACTCACAATCCAGAAAGAGAGAACATGCAAAATATCACTGCATCTTGATGCCATGCCATTAAAACGATGGCAAATCCCATAATGAAAGATCAGAGATATTTGGCTAGTATTGGAATAACCTTTGATATGGTTGATCTGTAACATATTTTCTAATCTCCCTTTTCAGTCAACACTAATCACTGTGTGTGAATACTCCTTTGTTGTGTAATCGTGTATCCATTGACCTGTTGTACAGGGAAGGTTTGATTAAGGTCAAATGTTGATTAATTATGTTCTACTAAGCAAATGTTGCTGCAATTATGGATAAATAACTGCAGAAATAATCATTGTAGGATTATGGGGGGAGCTATGGTTGGCTCTATAACTTTGATTGTACTATAAAAGACCTGCTGGATCTTTAAACCCAATACATGTAGTCATTGTTAGATTGGAAGCAAGTCTTGCTATTTTCCTGCCCATCCAAATTCTATCTCATTGGTAGATGTGGCCTTGGTGCAGCTATTAATTATCTTGACAACACATTGCATCCTGCTCCTTTATATCCTGACTCACTCACCTAGTAGCACAGAAAATATCCACCGTGTTTAAGCATACCCATTTGGTCAGGTCAATGAAGTCTGAATTATTTTCTTACCATTTGCTTGTGTGAAGGCCATGGATATCAGCTTGCCTCAGCCATCCAACCTCCCATAGTAATGAAAGCCACAAATGTTTATTTCTGGATCAGTGTCTATGTGTACTTGGTGTGACCTTGCACTGGCCAAAATGGAAACCATAGAATTTAAAATACATTCTGGCAGTACTCCCTGATGGAAATGTTTATGATCCCACTCCAAAGTCTTGAGATAGAACAAGGGTCATGGATGTGTATTCCTGACAGTGCAAGGCCTGACTTACTTACGATTTACTATTTACTTCACAAGACCTTTTGACCTATTGGGTCTATGCCAGTTCCCAACAGAGCAATTTATAGAGTCATAGTGATACGGTGTGGAAACAGTCCCTTCAGCCCAACTTGCCCACACTAGCCAACAATGTCCCAGCTAAACTAGTCTCACTTCCCTGCGCTTGGTCCGTATCCTTCCAAACCTGTCCTATCCATGTTCCTGTCTAACTGTCTCTTAAACGATGGGATAGTCCCAGCCTCAACTACCTCCTCTGATAGCTTGTTCCATACACCCACCACCCTTTGTGTGAAAAGGTTACCCCTCTGTTTCCTATTCAATCTTTTCCCCTTCACCTTGAACCTATGTCCTCTGGTCCTCGATTCCCCTACTCTGGGCAAGAAACTCTGTGCATCTACCCGATCTATTCCTCTCATGATTTAGTACACCTCTTCAAAATCCACCCTCATCATCCTGCATTCCATGGAATAGAGATCCAGCCTACTCAACCTCTCCCTGTAGCTCACACCCTCTAGTCCTGGTAACATCCTTGTAAATCTTTTCTGAACCCTTTCAAGCTTGACAATATCTTTCCTGTGACATGGTGCCCAGAATTGAATACAATATTCTAAATGCGGTTTCACCAACGTCATATACAGCTGCACATGACCTCCCAACTTCTATACTCAATACTCTGACTGATGAAGGCCATATCTTGCCAGATTGAAAAGTATACCCCATCTTTATTCTCTGTCCAATAATCAATTCTTTACTAATGTCTGAACAGTACCACAATTCTCTGTGCTCTATTTAGCCTTACTAATCAACTAATAGACAAGGTGAAACCAGCAGATATGTATTTGAATCTCCAAAAGACCCATCATAAACCCCTGGAGGTTCAAATGCATTGCATCCAATAATTCCTCCATCTCCTTTAGGAATTGCATCTTCAAAGTACTCAAATGCAGTTTTCTTTTCATTTAATCCATCTAAACTCTGCACAAACCTTTCATTCTATCAGATGGCGGGAATGGATAGGGACCCTACTTCAGACCCGAAACATCACCTATCCATGTTCTCCATGGATGATGCTTGACCTGCTGAGTTACTCAAATGCTTTGTCTTTTTTGTAAATCGGCATCTGCAGTTCCTTGTGTCTACATTCTTTTCAAGGTGTGCAGTTATTACATACTTCATTATGGATTCCAACACCAACCTCACAGGGAGAAGGTACAAACTCCGTACAGATAGCATGCGCAGTCAGGTTCAAACCCGGGTCTCTGGTGCTGTAAGGCAGCACTCTACCACTACACCACTGTGCTGCCCTAAAGTCCTTGTGATTAATCTGCTTTCAAGGTGGCCTTCTTTATTCTCACCAGGTCCTTGATATAGTAATATATTCAACTGGTTTTGTGTTTTTTCTTTCAGGAAGACAAATACTGATTGATTAATTTCTCTACAACTTAATTTCCAGTTATAAATGTTCCCGTTTCTGTGTACATGAGCATTGTGTTTCAAGTTCAAGCGAGTTTATTGTCATGTGTCCCTGATAGGACGATGAAATTCTTGCTTTGCTTCAGCACACAGAACATAGTAGGCATTGACTACAAAATAGATCGGTGTGTCCATGTACCATAATGTAAATATATACACACATGAATAAATAAACTGATAAAGTGCAAATAACAGATAATGCGTTATTAATAATCAGAGTTTTGTCCGAGCCAGGTTTAATAACCCGATGGCTTTGGGGAAGTAGCTATTTCTGAACCTGGTTGTTGCAGTCTTCAGGCTCCTGTACCTTCTTCCTGAAGGTAGCAGGGAGATGAGTGTGTGGCCAGGTTGGTGTGGGTCGTTGATGATACTGCCAGTCCTTTTGAGGCAGCGACTGCGATAAATCCCCTCGATGGAAGGAAGGTCAGAGCCGATGATGGAGTGGGCAGTGTTTACTACTTTCTGTAGTCTTTTCCTCTCCAGGGCGCTCAAGTTGCCGAACCAAGCCACGATGCAACCGGTCAGCATGCTCTCTACTGTGCACCTGTAGAAGTTAGAGAGAGTCTTCCTTGACAAACCGACTCTCCGTAATCTTCTCAGGAAGTAGAGGTGCTGATGTGCTTTCTTGATAATTGCATTAGTGTTTTCGGACCAGGAAAGATCTTCAGAGATGGGCACTCCCTGGAATTTGGAGCTCTTGACCCTTTCAACCATTGACCCGTTGATATAAAAGAGACTGTGGGTCCCCATCCTACTCCTTCCAAAGTCCACAATCAGTTCGTTGGTTTTGCTGGTGTTGAGGGCCAGGTTATTGTGCTGGCACCATATGGACACTTGCTCGATCTCTCTTCTATATTCTGACTCATCCCCATCAGTGATACGTCCCACAACAGTGGTGTCGTCAGCGAACTCGATGATGGAGTTCGCACTGTGACCGGCTTACGCAGTCTGAGTATAGAGTGAGTACAGCAGGAGGCTGAGCACGCAGCCTTGAGGTGCTACCGTACTGATTGTTATCGAGGCCGACACATTTCCACCAATATGAACAGACTGTGGTCTGTGAATGAGGAAGTCGAGGATCCAATTGCACAGACATTGTGAGCTGAAGGGCCTGTTTGGCACAGACATTGTCGGCTGAAGGGCCAGTTCTTGTATTGTACTGTCTTCTTTTGTGTGGCATGCACAGCCTAAAGTTGTAGGACAACTTGTTCTATTTGATCTTCTGTTTGTGCACGTCGAGTTGATTGCATTAGTCGAAACAGGGCGGACCACGTGAAGGTTGCAATCTTCCACCACTCTGTTCATTCTATATCCTATTTGCTGTCATTGACCTTTTCCTTTATACATACTAATGAAACCTATTTGTTTTTAGATCTTATTAGTCTACACTAGTCTATCTTTGCTTTAATCAATTTCTTGATCCTCCTTTTGCATTCAAAAATGTGTCCAATCCTTAGGCCTAGTGTTGTTTTTTTTGGCAACTAAAACTCTTTTGATTGAAAACAATATATTTATGTTCTCCAGTAAAACACCAAGTGGTGGAGTAACTCAGCAGTTCAGGCAGTGTATATGGAGGGAATGGGTAGGCAACAATTCAGCTTGGGACCCTTCTTAAAAACTGGTCAGACATAGATTAATCACTTTTTTAGTTTGGGATTCAAAATTCTGTTTAGAATTAAAAAAAAACGTGCATGATTTATTTAAAACTAAACATTACTTGTGTGGCATCATACCTTTTTAAATGTTTTCTTTCTGTAAATCAAAATCTACTCTTCTTGCATGCCCTCATTATTTCCATCGTCAGATTTTCACTTTTAACACATCACTTTTAAACTAAATGTAAATTTCAACACATTATAGACATACAGTGTAAAAACAGGCCCTTCGGCCCAACTTGCCTACACTGACCAACATTTCCCAAACCACACTAAACCAATATTTCGCTCTAAACCTGTCCTATCCATGTACCTGTCCAAAACCTGTTGGTTCGGCCTATGAGGGAAAAAAAGCAATATTCTTCGAATTCATCATCCATCTTACTGCAGCGAGCTTGAATGGTCCCAGTTGTCATGTGGGTTAAAGTCTCCAGTGATCAAATGTATTGCCACTATTACACGCACCACTAATTCCCTGATTATGTCACACCCAATTTTATAGCTGCCATTTAGTACATTATAAATAAGTCAATATCTCCTACCCTTTGCTGGTTCTCTGCTCCACTTGTTGATTCACATTCTACATCATAATCTTGCATGCCTGGAACACATCTCAGCAGTTCACTAATCTGCATTATTAAGCATTGCCACACCCCTTTATCTATTTCCTTGTCCTTTCATAACGTCAAATATCCTGGAATATTTAGTTCTCGGGCATGCTTCTGTTACAGACATTAATTAATATCCTCAACTTGCATTGTCACATTAATTAATTTCTGATAGAGAATGATCAACCTGAAAAGTTATTCTTTCCCCACGGATGCTGGTGAATATTTGCAGGATTTTCCATTCTTTACTTTAGATGCATTTGCAGTTTTTAGGTTTTGCTCTAGATAACTCTGATCAGGGGCGGCACGGTGGTGCAGCGGTAGAGTTGCTGCCTTACAGCGCCAGAGACCCGTGTTCGATTCCGACTACGGGTGCCATCCGTACGAAGCTTGCACGTTCTCCCTGTGACCTGCCAAGTTTTTCTACGGTATTTCTGGTTTCCTCCCACATCCAAAAACGTACTGGTTTGAAGGGTAATTGGCTTGGTAAAATTGTCCCTGGTGTATGTACGGGGATCATTGGTCGGCGCGGACCCGGTGAGCCGACAGGCCTATTTCAGTGGCACATCTTTTTTTAAAAACAATGTTTTTCACCACAATAAAAATAATCCAGTTATGAACAGTCTATTAGTTATCAATTGAGCACTCTGTGTGCAATTGCAACTTCCAAAATTCCCCATTTTACTGGGTATATAGCGTTAGAAAAGATGGTGGGTTTTGCAAATGTATCTTTTGCAAAGCATACAATAAATCTCTGCAGATTTATTCTTGGCATGCGTATGTTAAATGGAAATTTGTTCTTGCCCATATGAGCATTAAAACAATTAGTTTATCAGGCACCAACTTAGATCACTGTTTTTAATAATGTAGTTATTAGGCTAAATTAATAGGATGAAAGTCCATCATTGATACGTCATGAGGAATTAAATGTTAGGTTAGGAATAGTTCAGTTTAGAGATACAGTGCGGCAACACGCCCTTCAGCCCACCGAGTCCACATCGACCAGCGATCCCCGCACATTAACACTATCCTACACACACTAGGGACAATTTAAACATACACCAAGCCAATTAACCTACATACCTGTACGTCTTTGGAGTTTGGGAGGAAACCAAAGAACTCGGAGAAAACCCACGCGGTCACCGGGAGTAAGTAAATAAGTAAGTTTATTCGCCAAGAATTCACAAACAAGGAATTTGCCTTGGTGCTCCGCCCACAAGTAACAACATGACATACAGTGACAGTTACGAATGACTCAGAAAACACTAAACATTAATAATAATAAAACATTAATGATAAAACACCATTGATCAAGCATGTGAATCAACAAAATACCAGATCAAAGGGAGGCTACAGATTTTTGGTTGTTGAGTAGAGCAACTACTCGTGGATAAAAACTTTTTTTATATCTGGCTGTGGCAGCTTTGACAGTCCGGAGTCGCCTTCCAGAGGGAAGTGATTCAAAGAGTTTGCGGCCAGGGTCAGAGATGATCTTGCCCGCTCACTTCCTGGCACTTTGTTAATAGAGTAGCATTCAAAATGTTAACGATTTTATTTGGTCAATATCCCTATAGAAATCAGCAGACTTTATTTCTTTGTATGGTTTCAGATTACCTTAAGCAGAGGATCTTAAGCGGGGCGGCCATACCATACAAAGGGGGAACATAGAAACAGCACCCATAGTTGGGATAGAACCCGGGTCTCCGGCGCTGTAAGGCAGTAATTCTGCTCCACCACCGTGCCCGCCCCAAGCATATACTAAGCAGATCCTCTGCTTTAGGTAATTTGAAACCATACAATGAAAAAAAAGTCTGCTGATTGTGGGGGGGGGGGGATCAGGAAAAACCTTTTTCAGTCACTTACCTCGACGAAGATGCAATTTTTCTCTGCCCCCCGCTCTGCGGCCTACAACGTGGAGTGGTGAGGCCTTTCCTGGAGACTGGCCGGAGCTTCAAGCCGCGGACTTACCATCCCGGAGCCTGGGTTCTTTAGCCGAGGATCGCCAGTGTTGGAGCTCCAACCGCGGGGCCTGTGGACTTTAACACCATGAAGCAGCGGTCTCCGGTAAGAAGCGGCTGACTCGGGAGCTCCATGCGGCGGAGTGTTCTGATCCGTCCCGACGCCGGGGCTTCGATCATCCCGGCGAGAGGGCTTGAACAGCGGACCGTCGGCAACGGCCCCATTCAAAGGCCCCGACCATGGGTGAACAAAGGAGGAAGATGACTGAACTTTATTGCCTTCCATCACAGTGAGGAATGTTGATTCCACTGTGGTGGATGTTTATGTTAAATTTTATTTTCTGTGCTGTGTGCATTTTTGCTTTTTACTTAGTATGGCTGTATGGTAACTCAATTTTCACTGTACCTTAATTGGTGCATATGACAATTAAATTGAATCTTGTCGGGTACAGTGAAAAGCTTTTGTTGCGTGCTAAGCAGTCTGCAGAAAGACAATATGATTCCAATCGATCCATTTATAGTGTATAGATACATAAGGGAATAATGTTTGGTTATTTTAGTGGCCGGCATAACTGGCACACCCATCTGGAGGACTTTGGCAATCTTTGGACAGTTGTGGTGAACAATGCATTTAGTGCCACTGTAGTCATTGAAGCATGTCACCTTTCTCTTCTTGATTAATAGCTGCCATCTGTCTACCGGTCTGATCTGAGCAAGTCTGTTCTGGTTATTCACATATGTCAATAACATTTCTTTGTTTCTTTTGTCAGGAAGCCTTTAACTGTGGCATCCATCGAACCGTACACGTTGGCGAGGTTGGACCACCTTCAATAGTGAAAGAGGTTAGGCCATATTTATGGTTCTTTGTATTGGGTTTCAAGTTTTACAGCAGAGACAAACTCTAATCCATGTGCATCCTGACGAATCAAATCGGCCTCTCTATATGTTCTCTCCGTCATAAAGACGGTACCAAGATCCTATAGTGAGCAAGATAGACCACTCGACGAAAAAGACGTAGTATGGTCATGGGCAGATTCATGGATAATTTTAGGCCCCATTTCCGTAACCGGCTTCCTTCTCCGCACCAAAGATCCCATGGGATACTAGTGCGGAGACGGAAGCTGGTTACGGAAACATCCTCGTGAAAATAAATTATTCGGTAAAAGTTTTCTCCTCATTTTCAGAATTTTAATTTATTAACACAAACTGTTCCCCCGCAACATTGATTACACTGCGAGTCTTGTCGGGTTACGGAAATAGATGGGGAAAAAAAGGCTTCCGTTGCGTTGCGTACTACACGTCAGCCCATTGAATTTAGCAGGAGTGGTCTATCTTGCTCCGCTGCAGGATCTTTGGACAGTACACCCTGATGGAAAATGTATCACCTTCTGGGTGGAGTGAAATGAGTAACAAAGGATAATTGTAAAATCCCCAGCAAGTGACATTGAGATTGATTAAAAACCCGTGGATTAAATAATCTGCTTGTGAATGGTCTCTCTGATAAGACACTGCTGATTACCTACCTTGTTTGAGAAAGGACTGAATGGAGGTAACCTGGAGTTGAAAATACTTGGTTTTAGAGTGGTGTTAAAAATACAAACAAGAATGTGAACTTCAAAGAAATGTAAAAAATACAACAGAACTGTACAACACAGGAACAGACCACTGGGCCCACAATGTCCAGGTCACTCATGATGCAAAGCTACACTAATCTCTCTGCCGGCGCGTGTCCATTCAGTTTCAGTGTAGTTTATTATCTCGTGTACCGAGGTACAGTGAAAAGCTTTTGTTGCGTGCTAACCAGTCAGCGGAAAGACAATACATGATTACAATCGAGCCATTTACAGTGTACGGATACATGAAAAGGAAATAAGGTTTAGGGTAAAGTAAAACCAGTAAAGTCGGATCAAATCTCGTCTGAGGGTCACCCAAAATAACAGCCTAATAATTTTTTTTTTGCTGTACCTTGATACACATGACTATAATAATCTAAATTAATCATGTCCCTCCATTTCCAAAGCACAATGTAATGCTGGGATAGCATTTTTCTTCTTATAGTTTTGAGTGAATTCACTGTAAATCATAACTTTGGTTTCCACCAACTTTATTGATCTTAACGGATAATTGGTTGACATTTATTCATTGACAGGCCGTGGTTGATTTAAAGGCTGAGAGAATTGGACATGGGTATCACACAATTAAGGACCCTATTATCTACAACAATTTGTTAAAGCAAAATATACATTTTGAGGTAAGCAATTCCTGAAGGTGCACCTAACAAATGATGCTTGAGCAAAGAATGAATCGGTTATTTAGGCTTTGCTACTCTGAGATTGTTTTTAACTCAATGGACCACAAGGTTCTTTAATTGTTAAAGGCTTCGAGTGATTTTTTTGTTTTTTTTTTTTTCCTCTTCCCACAGACCTGTCCATGGTCTAGCTATCTTACTGGAGCATGTGACACAGATTTTACAAAGCATCCAATTATCAGGTAACTCTAGTGTGATATCTTTGAAGAAAAAGCACTTCAAGGGGTACTGGCTCAGCAAGCGACCACTGTGACGAGCTTTGCAGAGCAGATATTGATAGATAGTTGATTTGGTCGGGTGTCAAGGGGTTATAGAAACATAGAAAATAGGTGCAGGACTAGGCCACCTGGCCCTTCGAGCCAGCTGATCATGCTGATCAGTTAAAATCCTTTGATTTCATTAGCCCTAAGAGCTATATCTAACTCTCTTGAATACAAGAGATGGGGAGAAGGCAGGAGAATGCGGTTAGGAGGGAGAGATTGATCCGCCATGATTGAATGGTGGGGTAGACTTGATGGGCCAAATGGCCTAATTCCACTCAGATGCTTGCGACCTTTGGTTGGCTGGAGAAAGTCCTTACAGTGCAGCACACATTACCCAAACTGAATGCAAACTGTAACAACGTATTCTACCTTTTTATTAAATATGTGCAGCCAGTAACATAGAAACATGGAAAATGGGTGCAGGAGTAGGCCATTTGGCCCTTCGAGCCAGCACCGCCATTCAATATGGCCATGGCTGATCTTCCAAAATCAGTACCCCATTCTGGCTTTTCCCCCAATATCCCTTGATTCCCTTAGCCCTAAGAGCTAAATGTAACTCTCTCTTGAAAACATCCAGTGAATTGGCCTCCACTGCCTACTGTGGCAGAGAATTCCACAGATTCACAACACTCTGGCTGAAAAAGTTTTTCCTCATCTCAATCCCAAATGGCCTACCCCTTATTCTTAAACTGTGACCCCTGGTTCTGGACTCCCGCAACATTGGGAACATTTTTCCTGCATCTACCCTGTCTAATCCTCTGAGAATTTTATGTTTCTATAAGACGAGAGAGATAGGTGATGACGTAGAGAGATAAAGAACAATGAATGAAAGATATGCAAAAAAGTAACGATGATAAAGGAAACAGGCCATTGTTAGCTGTTTGTTAGGTGAAAACAAGAAGCTAATGTGACTTGGTGGGGGAGGGATGGAGTGAGAGGGATTAATAAGCACTGGCCAATTCAATTTAAAATAAATGTGACTATTTTGGAGACTTTCTGTAGTAGATGGGCAAACTAGAAATAAGATTGTAACATCCCATCCCCACCTCTTTCTGGCACCCACTGGGGTGCAAATCTATTTCTCCCACTATCTTGGTGCCTCTTTCCCCTTCCACTTGTATCCCTTCCACTGGCTTCATATTTCTCTCCTGATCTTATGCCCTTTTGTCTCCTTTTTATCTCTAGTCTTTGTCCACACATCTGTAATCAGAAATCCCCAACCTATATCCACCTATCACTCACCAGGCTTTGTCCCAGCTCCTACCTCCTCCTACAATCCGTCTGAAGAAAGGTTCTAACCCTAAACGTCTCCTATCCATGCCCTCCAGAGATGCTTCTTGGTTTGCTGAGTTAATCCAGCACTTTGTTTTTTCAGATAAAAGGTACATATGGTTTAAAAGAGTTAAATTATTTTTCAGTGCTATAAAATTGCCACTTATGGATTCCCATGTATGTTAATACCTTGATCCTTCCTAACATTTTATATTCAAAGGTTTATGAAAGATGGAGCAAACTATTCCCTGAATACCGATGATCCTTTGATATTCAAATCCACGATCAATACAGATTATGCCATTGCATCAAAATACTTTGGTTTCACAGAAGAAGAATTCAAGAGAGTGGTGAGCTGATCTGAGCATTAGAATAAGTATTAAACAAATTGTGTGTCTTCAAGGTCATAAATAGATGGATGGATGGATAGATAGATAGTTTATTAATCCTCTCGGGGAAATTCAGAGACTTGCCATTTGCAGCTCACCAATAAAAATAAGACACATTAAAGAATTTAACAATAAACATAAAAACATCCCCCACAATGTTTCCCACTGAGAGGGAAGGCAGCAAAGTCCAGTCCTATCCCGTGTTCACCCATGGTCGGGCCTGCTGCAGCAGTAGTAGGAGCCGAATTAGGCCATTCGGCCCATCAAGTCTACTCTGCCATTCAATCATGGCTGATCTATCTCTCCCTCCTAACCCCATTCTCCTGCCTTCTCCCCATAACCCCTGACAACGGAAAAAAATCAAGAATCTATCCATCTCTGCCTTAAAAATATTCTTAGACGTGGCCTCCACAGCCTTCTGTGGCAAAGAATTCCACAGATTCATCACCCTCTGACTAAAGAAATTCCACCGCATCACCTTCCTAAAAGAACGTCCTTTAAATCTGAGGCTGTGACTTAGATTTAGTGGAAACATCCTCTCCACATCTACTCTATCCAAGCCTTTCTGGTTATTTGACAATGTAAAGTTGTTTCATATTCAGTGAATCTGGTCATTTAAACAGGGCAGCAGTTTACTGGAAAATTATATTTGTAAATAGAGAAAATATTGCAGCGGTTTTATGTAGTTATTGTTTAATGCCGATGAAATGTCAAAAGGGGATATTGGATATGGCAAAAGCTTGGCAAATGCAGTGTACAAAAGTTGTTTACAGCGTGGAAACAGACCCATCGGGTTCGCTCCGACCAGTGATCCCTGCAGATTAACACTATCCTAACACACTAGGGACAATTTATATTTGTACCAAGCCAATTAACCTACAAAACTGTACATCCTTGGAGTGTGGAAGGAAACCGAAGATCTTGGAAAACACTCACTCGGACATGGGGAGAATGTACAGACAGCACCCGTAGTCAGGATTAAACCTAGGTCTCAAGGCAGCAACTCTCCTGTTGCCCCACCGTGACGCCCTTAATTACATAATCACAGTGTCTTATTTTGACCAGGATATTGAATTCCGTTTAGTATGTTGAATCCACTCTATTGGTCACATTTAGCAGAGGGTTAAAAAGGTGCCTGGTGTATTCCTATAATTCCAAATTTCAGTTCTGTTTACTTTGCCAGCCACATCTTCTCCTTTTACCCCTAACGCCCTTAAGGGCCTGTCCCACTTGCGCGACCTTGGCTCGCAAATTACGCGACCTCGTGGTCGCTTGAGGCATTAGAGCACCGTATGGCCGCACGGGGCCGGTCCCACTTAGAAGCGCGGAGGGGTATGGAGTTGTGCGGGGCTGGTCCTGAGATGTCGCGGGGCTCTGAAATTCCTGCAATGACCAAAATTTTCGCGCGCCAACAGCCTGTCGGCCCACGTACGCACGCAGGCGCATTGCAATCGTATGCATCGTCTTGACGTCGTACGCAGCGTCTTGACGGCGCCCGCCTAGCGCGTGGCATTGCGTGATGACGTCACCGACCGATGCCGTGCGACGCCCAAATTCAGTCGGCCCACCTCCTGCCCAGCTGATTTGGAAGCATGATGTAAATGACACCACGCACGAACATCGCGTGACCACTTCCGGTTGGTCGAACCAAACGCACGCAATCTCATGCAAGTGGGACAGGCCCCTTAGTCTAAATTGCTTTCCTTATCTTCCTGCACAGTCTGGTTAGAAACATAGAAACATAGAAATTAGGTGCAGGAGTAGGCCATTCGGCCCTTCGAGCCTGCACCGCCATTCAATATGATCATGGCTGATCATCCAACTCAGTATCCTGTACCTGCCTTCTCTCCATACCCCCTGATCCCTTCAGCCACAAGGGCCACATCCAACTCCCTCTTAAATATGGCCAACGAACTGGCCTCAACTTCCTTCTGTGGCAGAGAATTCCACAGATTCACCACTCTCTGTGTGAAAAACGATTTTCTCATCTCGGTCCTAAAAGACTTCCCCCTTATCCTTAAACTGTGACCCCTTGTCCTGGACTTCCCCAACATCGGGATCAATCTTCCTGAATCTAGCCTGTCCAACCCCTTAAGAATTTTTTAAGTCTCTATGAGATCACCCCTCAATCTTCTAAATTCCAGCGAGTACAAGCCGAGTCTATCCAGTCTTTCTTCATATGGAAGTCGTGCCATCTCAGTCTGGTGAACCTTCTCTGTACTCCCTCTACGGCAAGAATGTCTTTCCTCAGATTAGGAGACCAAAACTGTACGCAATACTCCAGGTGTGGCCTCACCAAGACCCTGTACAACTGCAGTAGAACCTCCCTGCTCTTGTACTCAAATCCTTTTGCTGTGAATGCCAACATACTATTCGCTTTCTTCACAGCCTGCTGCACCTGCATACCTACTTTCAATGACTGGTGTACCATGACACCCAGGTCTCGCTGCATCTCCCCTTTTCCTAAT
Organism: Okamejei kenojei; assembly: GCA_035221665.1. NCBI lineage: Eukaryota > Metazoa > Chordata > Chondrichthyes > Rajiformes > Rajidae > Okamejei > Okamejei kenojei. The sequence goes on from CM069150.1 coordinate 41,592,401, forward strand.
CGGTCACCATTCAAATAATAGTCTACCTTCCTGTTTTTGCCACCGAAGTGGATAACCTCACATTTATCCACATTATACTGCATCTGCCATGCATTTGCCCACTCACCCAGTCTATCCAAGTCATCCTGCAGCCTCCTGGCATCCTCCTCACAGCTAACACTGTCCCCCAGCTTCGTGTCTGAACATCTGAACATTCCTTTAGTAGCTGGTCACATGTCCAGTCATATCCAAGGAGTTCTGTATTATTATATTTGTCGCATTGCCTAGAAAATCTATGACCAATAACTGTCCCAATTGGTAGTAAAGAAAGCAAATTCAATGCTGGCATTTATTTCAAGATGGCGTGTATACAAAACAGAGATGTAATGCTGAGGCTCTATAAGGCGCTGGTAAGGCTGCATTTGGAATATTGTGAGCAATTTTGGGCACTATATCTGAGCAAGGATGTGCTGGTCCTGGAGAGGATCCAGATGAGGTTGACAAGAATGATCCCAGGAATGAGTGGGTTCACCTATGATGAGTGTTTGTCGGCACTGGGCCTGTACTCGCTGGAATTTAGAAGAATGAGGGGGGGAGCTCATTGAAACATACAGAATAGTGAAAGGCTTGGATAGAGTGGATGTGGAGAGGATTTTTCCACTAGTGGGAGAGTCTAGGACTAGAGGTCATAGCCTCAGAATTAAAGGACGTTCATTTAGAAAGGAGGTGAGGAGAAATTTCTTTAGTCGGAGGGTGGTGAATCTGTGGAATTATTTGCCATAGAAGGTTGTAGAGGCCAAAGTCGGTGGCTATTTTTAAAGCAGAGCTAGATAGATTTTTGATTGGTACCGGTGTCGGAGGTTATGGGGAGAAGGCAGGAGAATGGGGTTAGGAGGAGAGATAGATCAGCCATAATTGGTGAAGTAAACTTGATGGGCCAAATGGCCTCAACATGCTCATCACTTATGGCCTTATGATCTTATTCCACAATTTGCAGCAGTTGCTTTCTGCCAACAATTAGATATTATAGACAATATGTGCAGTTGACTCTTAAATGCTCTTTTGAAATGGCCAAGAAAGGCACTAAAAGACCTTTATAGGAGGGCAATAAATGCTGGGCATAACTGTGAAGCCCAGACCCCAAATGCAAACAAACCGCTGGGTTCCACATAGTACCATAAACATACCAGGCTAGAGTGCCTTAGGCAGTCAGAAGTTAATAGGATTCTAAAATGAATTATTTTTCCAGAACCTTACTAATGTGAAAATTAGAACTTGGGGAATTGTCAGACTTTCAGGTTTCAGAATCCTATTCTGTGACAATCTTCATTGTTTGTCCTACCTGTCATGTTCCTAAATAAACCAAAATCAAAGAAAAGTTGGTCTCTTGGCCCATTGAAGACCATTATTTTATTTGCCAAACCAAAGAATCTTCAATAGTAATTTGACAATCGCGGGTGAAGCTGTCCAAGATGGGCTTGTCATATTTTCTTGCACATTGTGGCCCCTAGATAATAGGTGCAGGAGTAAGCCATTCGGCCCTTCGAGCCTGCACTGCCATTCAATGTGATCATGGCTGATTCTCTTCTTGCGTATGGCATGCACAGCCTAAAGTAGTAAGACAACTTGTTCTGTTTGATCTTCTGTTTGTGCAGGCCAGGTTGATTGCATTTGTCGTAACAGGGTAGACCACATGAAGGTTGCAATTATCCCACCCCTGATTGTGGCTGATCATCCACAATCATTACCCCGTTCCTGCATTCTCCCCATATCACCTGACTCCGCTATCTTTAAGAGCTCTATCTAACTCTTGAAAGCATCCAGATAAGCATCCTCCACCATCTTCTTTGCCAGCTAAACATTAGCCAACTGTAGACTATCTGTAGACTTCATTACAAGTGAAGGAGCAGAAGGAGAGAAAGTTTGCAATTACTCCTGCTTTACGTTTTAGTATTTTGTCCTGGTTAGGGAGATTCTGAGTTGCGTCAAATGTGTTATGTTTGCTATGAAAATATCTATACAAGCAATTGGTTGTAATATTTAAAATATTAATCTGCAGAATATTAATGCTGCCAAGTCCAGCTTTCTCCCTGCTAAAGAAAAAGAAGAACTTCTATGCACGTTATACGATGCGTATGGAATGGTGCAGAGCACTGATTTTTAAACGGGCACTGCAACATCAGCAATGTGAACAAAACGTTTCTCTCGAGTGACTACCTGAAGAATCCAATTAATGGAATAGAATCTTTTTTATTTTCAGAATATTCCATGATTGTCTGTTCACTTTGTGAAAAATATGACACTGCCTTCCTTGCAAATATATGCAAACTGACCTAAATTGCCTTTTGATTTTAAGTATGGTACAAACAATAGGTGCAGGAGTAGGCCATTCGGCCCTTCAAGCCGGTACCGCCATTCACTGTGATCATGGCTGATCTTCCACAATCAGTACCCCATTCCTGCCTTCTCCCCATATCCGTTGACTTTGCTCGACTCCAAAGGTGATTCAAATATTGCTTTTAAGTCCCTATGTTATTTAGGCAATGGCTTTACACAATCATTTAACTCACAATCATTGCGTTTTACATGAAAACATTGCAAACTGTGGCACCTTGTCCACAAATGTCCCAAAGGATCACTAAATCATAGAGAAAAAAGGATGTTTAATGTGGCTGGTTCAGTCATTGATTAACATTAGATAGACACAAAGAGCTGGGGCAACTCAGCGTGTCGGGCAGCATGTCTGGAGAAAAGGAACAGGTGACGTTTCGGGTCGGAACCCTTCTTCATCTTCTTCAGAGAAAAGTCCTTCAGAGTCTGAAGAAGGGTCTGTCACCTGTTCCTTTTCTCCAGAGATGTTGCCTGACCCGCTGAGTTACTCCAGCATTTTGTGTATCTTTGGTATAAACTAGCATCTACAGTTCCTTCCTACACACTGATTAACTTGTGTACTCAAAAAGGAATGATAATTTGGTGAACCACAGAATTCACATTGATCGGGGCCTAATCCAGCTGGTGTTAATGATTGCCTAATGCAGGTTTGAATGAGGTGGGAAGAAGCAGAACGGATTTTTATGGGATATTTCTTCAGTAAAATGAGACCACTCCTTTTTTCAAGGAGTGAGCTGGATTAAGTTCAGAGCCAAGTTGAAATGGTTTGAAATAAAATAGCTGAGAATGGCTTAGAAACAAAGTAGGTGCAGGAGTAGGCCATTCGGCCCTTCGATCCAGCACTGCTATTCAATATGATCATGGCTGGTCATCCAGAATCGGTACCCTGTTCCTGCTTTTCCCCCATATCCCTTAATTCCGTTAGCCCTAATAATTTTCCTCTCTCTCTTGAATACATCAAGTGAATTGGCCTCCACTGCCTTTTGTGCCAGAGAATTCCACAGATTCACAACACTCTGGCTGAAAATGTTTTTCCTCATCCCAGTTCCAATGGCCTGTGGCTTCATCCACAGTCCAATGTCTCCAAAACATGTGGCATCACTCTTTGAAAATAGCCATTCAGTTCTTCCCACCTTTTGATTTGAGCAGATTCATCACATTCACATGTGTTTCAGTATTTTCCTAACGTGTTCATAATGTTTAATCTATTGAGTTGAAATAGTGTTCATGGATTATCTACAAAGATTAAGTATTTTCTTATTTTTGGAAACATTTCATATGACAAAGCTAGTTAATTATATACTAAGTGCTGGAGTAACTCGAGGCTAAATAGGTGCAGTTCCATGCACCTAATTTTGTAAACCAGCATCTGCAGTTCCATGTGTCCAATTAATGATACAAGTAATCTAAACTATTTAGAATATTATTGTAGATAGACACAATAGCATCTGACCCACTGAGTTACTCCAGCTTTTTGTCTGTATCTTTGGTTTAAACCATCATCTGTAGTTCCTTCCTGCACACCTAGAGTATTACTGTATATCTCAAATAGATCACACCAAGTCTATCCTGCTGAATTTCAGCCAACACCTACACTATTAGCAACTGCTCACACCAGTCTGAAGAAGGGTCCTGACCCAAAATGTCATCTATCACCATATAAGCACCGGAGATGCTGCTTATCCGGCTGAGCTACTCCAGTACTTTGTGAATACCCTGGTTAAACAGAGCAGTTGTTTGTTCAAGCTAAGCCATATTCAAATATAGCTTGGGTTATGTACTGTTATATTTTTGTAAACCAGCATCTGCAGTTCCTTGTCTCTAGACTTTATCTACTTACATTCCCTATTTCTGAAAATTATTGCATGTAATATTTTGATTGCAGTTTTTTCAACTGTAAACATTAAAACTCCAGTAATAAGGGTCATTTATTATACTTGCCTAAAATACTGAAATAACCTTTTACACTTGTTTATTTTTGATCCACACAGTACCACCAATTATTTGTATCTCTGATATAGCATACTACCAAAAGTTGTACATTGGTGCTGTCATTTGATTAAGCAAATTGCTTGAATATCTTGCCCAAAGTTTACAGTGATACAGTTTTGATATTTTATAACTATATTGGTACGAGTTGTTGACAACTTTTAATTCACTCCAGCATAGAACTTTGTATTCAGGTGTACAGGTAAATCTTTGAGATAATTTGTACTTGGCAGATTTGTAAACTGTATGCATTTAAAAAAAAAATAAAAGAGGCTTTTCCAGAACTGTTTAAAATTGTATTTTTTGAATTATTATGCATTTTCAAATCTTCAGTTCTACACTATGCTAGTGATGCTGTTTATTATTGGACTAACCCAATTGATGTATTGGGGAACTCTATCTGTGTTCTGTGGATCAAATTGGTTATAATATGTATATGATCGTGAACGGGACAACTAGGTAAGTTACTTTGGAAATTAGGAAGGGGGAAAAAAAGCTGTCTTTGGGAGAGAAATGTTTCTAGGGGGAAAAAAACAACTTTCCATTAACCTCCCTGCAATAATTGGATACCGTCTTGTAAGAACACATGCTGCTAGTTCTGCATAGGTGGTTGTTGAAATTGACAAGCAATTGCTTTAATTGACAATTGTGCAATGATACTCAATAAAACAGTTTAACATGGGTTTCATATTTATAGCCTTGTGCAACAAAAATAAACTTATAGCTTTAAATAAGACATCCTATTTCTTAACAAAAGGTCTGAATAAGAGTTCCAACCTGAAACATCACCCATCCTTTTTCTCCAGAGATGCTGCCTTACCCCACTGTTACTCCAGTACTTTGTCTATCTTCAGTATAAACCAGCATCTGCACTCCTTCCTCCACATCAATTTTTGAAAATCCTGAGTGGGGGGAAAAAGTAACTTTATTCCGAGTCTAAACCACTCCAGCCCCGAACCCTTCTTTTCCCTCTGACCATGATTATTTTTACATGGTGATTAACACGTGTCAGTTGTGGATATTGGGTCAGTATTCGTGCAACAGTGAACTCAAAAGGAACCCAAGAAGAAAACTAATGAACAGTAGTGGTTGCAACTTTATGAAAAGGTATAAAATACTTTAGATCAATGCTTCATTCTTAAGAACCCACTGCACATCGCATTGCAAGTTTAATACTGTTTTTTGTTGCAGCACCAAGCAAAACATTGCTTAATAAGTGGGAAATGTTACTGGCCCAATGTTTCTTTAATTATTTTAAGCACTTTCCAAAACCTGAACTTACAAACAGTTCAATAAATTGTACTTCAAAATAAGTTGCATACATAACTTTATTACATTACAACTTTATTGCATTTACACAAATTGCTTTCAGCAGAAAGATCTAGCAGTCCTCAAGATTAAAAATGTAATAAACAAGTTACTTGTCAATACTTGAATATTTTTTCAATGCTCATTACATAATGTTGGAAAATAAATAATGCAGATAGCAATAATGGGATTCTGAAGTTCCTAATGTGCTTGTTTAAGTTTTTAATGCATAGGGTGTTGACAATCATTTTATATTAAAGCTTAATTATATAATTAGTGGACTTGGTTATTAGTTTACCAACTCTAATACTGAATATTCATAGACTACCAATCTAAAGCCTATTTAAACTGCTTTTAAATATGATACATTGAGAATATGAACCTTGAATATACAAATTATATAATAGTGATTCTCGAATGGTGGATAAAAATAGGACCTCTTTCTGTTATAGGTCCGAACAAAATAACCTACACATACTTGACTGCGCTGGCATGTACACAAGTTGGCAATGCTCCAACTTAATCAGAATTAAATGGAGGAAATTAATTATCATCATGGCAGCAAAGGAACAGTGATGTAGTGTGCATATAAATGTGATCCTCTGTACATCTGCAAAACACTAGTTAATATAAATGAGCTCTGAATTGTGAAGCACATACAACTAGGTCATTGTTTACCTTGTATAGAAACTTTAGTGCAGCTGAGATACTTAGGGTAAACTCAAAAACCTGAAAAGCATAATAGTTCTGCTCTTGTGTAGAATTCCTTTGGAAGAATGATCGCAGCAGATTCTGTTATTATGTTCCACACGGAACGTACATTTTAGTTGCAGCAGTTTTCACGAGCATTGGCCAAGCACCAAGAGACAGAGAAGGGATAAAGAGTTGGTAATCTAACAGGCAGCATCTCTGGAGAAAAGGAATAGGATCACGACCCATTTCGGGTTGAGATCCTTCTTCAGACTCAGAGTCAGGGGAGAGGGGAAACTAGAGGTACGAAAAGGTACAGAGCAGACCAGAGCTGGCACCGATGATCAAAGAACCCACAATGGTCAATGTGGAGGACTCACAGAGGGGGAACAAAGAGAGAGGGTATTGCACCTATTCCTTTTCTCCAGTGTTTCCTCCTTACCGCTGAGTTACTGCAGCATACTGTGTGTCTATCTTTGGTGTAAACCAGCATCTGCAGTTCCTTCCTATACATCATTGTTAGCTGTGCAGGAGAAGCATTTTGGGAATTATTGAGCACTCAAGCCCATGCAATGGGAGTACACAAAGATAATGATGTGTAAATGATGCTGGAAGAGGTAGTTGAGGCAGGGACTAATGCAATACTTAAGAAACAATTAAACAGGTTCATGGATAGGACGGGTTTACAGTGATATGGGCCAAACACAGGCAGGTGGGACTAGTGTAGGGACATGTTGGTCGGTATGGGCAAGTTGGGCTGAAGGGCCCGTTTCCATGCTGTATGTCTCTAAGTCATTATCCATCCATTCATTCTACATGTTAACAAAGGTCTAACATTTCATCAGAACATTTCTCACCCTTAACACTGGTGGAAATATAGAGGGAACTCACCTTGAGTAAATGCTAATTGAGCTTCTGTTACAATGCTTAAGAATCGTCTTCAATGCAGCAGGAAATCCATGGCCGTAATCAATACCATTTATGCTGGAAATTAAGCTCAAAGCCTCATGTCTTTGAGCACCAGGACCCCTCTCTCTTTGCTCCAAGTCTGTCACCGATAGCCTTGCCTCACTGGCCACCCATTCTAAAATTCTTCACTGTAAACCACCAGAAACATACTTCTCTTTATTTTTAATTATTTCATTATATCACCCATTGTGCCAATGGGAAAAAAAGCACAAATGGGCATTGAAATATGTTGCCAGTTGCTATGTAAAACTGCACAGGTTCAGGGTGATTCTTTGTATTTCCATCCATCACGCATCAGCGCTCTGATTATCTGTTGAACTTCATAAAAGGCAGAAGTAGATAGATTCTTGATTGGTCCAGGTGTCAGGGGTTACATGGAGAATGGGGTTGAGAGGGGAAGATAGATCAGCCATGATTGAATGACAATAGACAATAGGTGCAGCAGTAGGTCATTTGGCCCTTCGAGCCAGCATCACCATTCAATGTGATCATGGCTGATCATCCCCAATCAGTACCCCGTTCCTGCCATCTCCCCATATCCCGATTCTGCTATTCTTAAGAGCCCTATCTAGCTCTCTCTTGAAAGCATCCAGAGAACCTGCCTCCACCGCCCTCTGAGGCAGAGAATTCCACAGACTCACCACTCTCTGTGAGAAAAAGTGTTTCCTCGTCTCCATTCTAAATGGCTTATTCATTATTCTTAATGGCGGAGTAGACTCAAAAGACAAGTGGAAATCCTGTTGCATTATTGAAGTTTCTATTGGAATTATATATAGTACAAGACTGAGGGGCAAAAAAATTATATGAAAAGGATACAAAAAGAACAGGTCAAATGGCCTTATTCTGCATTTAGCACTATTGAACATAATTTTTTTCCTCAGGCTTGTGCTATAATTTCAATAGAAACTTCAATAATGCAGCATGAACAGGATTTCCACTAATCTTTTGATAAATAATGCTGTTGGCCTATCCCCTGTTAAATTGGGAGCTGCTGCCTTACATTGTCTGAAAACAGGACATTTCTTCCAAATGCACATGACCGTGTGACTATGAAGAAGCATTAGAAAGACTGATGGAAGAGCTTGCAATCCCCACCAGAAGCCACTTTCCTCAGCTGTACAATCTCTTCATGATATCTATCTAAAAAACAAAACCTATTGCTCACAAACCAATCATCACATTTGATCCTCCGATTTGAACATCATGCTTATGTTATGACTTGGAACACCCATTGCAGCCTCCAATGCATCATCTGTCACTGTCTGTGTGTCAAATAGTTTGTCTCATCCATGAGAGGAATTGATCGGGTAGATGAACAGAGTCTCTTTCCCAGAGTTGTGGAATCGAGAACCCAAGGACACAGAGGACATGGGTTTAAGGTGAGTGGGGAAAGATTTAATAGGAACCTGAGGGGTAACTTTTTCCACACAAAGGGTGGGAGGTGTATGGGGGAGTTAGTTGAGGCAGGTACTATCGCAACATTTAAGAAACATTTAGATAGGTACAGGGATAAGAGGGATATGGGCCAAACGCAGGCAGGCGAGACTATTGTGGATGGGACATGTTGGCCAGTGTGGGCAAGTTAGGCTAAAGGGCCAGTTTCCACACCGTATGACTATGACTCTATCTTGTTACCTTTAGACTCAACTAATCCACTTCTCCCCAGACTGGCATTCCTATTTTACTTCCCTCCTTCTTCAAGTCTTTCAAATCCCTGCTACATGTATCCACATTCAAAGCCAGTCACATTTCCCCAATACTTGATGATCTATGCTAGCTCCCTAATTATGCCTCACTTTGATTTTAAAATTCTCATCCTGATGTACAAACTCTCAAGAAAAATCAATTTCTTTGACGGAGAGAGAAAACAGAATATTTTGCAAGATAACCAGGTGATTAGCAACTAATTTTGGAATAGGTTGGATAATCCATCTCACATTGATCAAGAGTAGTCTCCAACTCGATAAGTACAGGTGGCACAGTGGTAGAGTTGCTACCTTACAGCACTAGTGACCCGGGTTTGATCCTGACTCTGGCTGCTGCCTGTACGGAGTTTGCTTGTTCGCTCCGTGAATTTTCTCTGGGTGCTCCGGTTTTCTCCCACACTCCAAAAACATACAGGTTTGTAGATTAATTGGCTTCGGTAAAATGGTAAATTGTCCCTCGAGTGCAGGACAATGTCAGTGTTAGTGTGTGGGGATTGCTGGTCAGCGTGGCTCGGTGGGCCGAAGGACCCGTTTCCGCGCTGTATCTCTAAATTCGACGTGCTAGATGCGTAGAATCATTTGTAATAGCAACTTTGAATCACCAAAAGTGGATTAAAACTTTTGATTCCAGATATTTATTGATTTCAATGCAATTCAACTTTGAGGTGTCCAGAGTACAAATCACCAAACACCATGAAGCACATATAGGAACTAATTTATATGATACTTTTGCAAGTCAGTTGAGACTTAGTAGACTGGGTTGTGCTGTAGAAATAAGTGAAACACATGATAATCAAAGTTTAAATTAGACTGGAGTGTCCAGTTACCTCACATGTGGCAATTAGAAAGTAGCCAATTGCGCTGCCCTACTCTTCCAGAAGAGAGAGAACATGTTGCTGAACACATGTTCTCACCTTCACCCCTCTCTCAATGCTATCTTTCTTTCCCTCTACTTCATGTTCCGTACTGGATATCAACGAATAAACGACTCTTATATACCTAGCCTGGTTTAGACTCTGTGCTGCACGAGAACCATTTCTGCAGTCTGCTTGGCCAGCAATAAATTTCTAAGTTCAGGGAACTTGTGATCCTCTACAGAAGTCGCTGTTCCAAAACGGTTTCCTATTCGTAAGTCCACTGCAAATACCCAGAAATGGGAAAATATAATAGCTGATGATATACAAAATTCTGTATGTTATCTAACAAGAAAAGATGAATCACATAACCTTGTGGAACATCCAGTGGAGTTCTGCCGTTTAATTGATATTATTTAGCCTCCTTGATGACCTTTTTGTAACTGATAATGGTCAGTATTAGTGCTCCAAGCAATCCAAAAGGCAGCAAATAAACTGTGGATATTAAATAGTATTCAACTGAATGCAAATATTAAAATTTTATTTATACTCTCCAAATACCAGTTATCATGTACTGTAACTGATATATCAGAGCTCAGAACAAAAAACTCAACAATGCTAATTTGCGTAGATAAATTAAATCCAGTCTATATATCAATTCCATTGAATAACATAGTTCTTTGAATTATCCTTTTTGTATGGGAAAGGATGATACTTCTTCAGAGATTATTACATAGGGCATGATCAAAACTAGATTCATGCCCATCACCCGCATTCTCAGCCATCCTTTCACTTAGAGGGGGTCTTCTCTTGGCTTGCTTTTTGGGCAGCGGGGGCCTGTGCTCCTTCAACAGTGCTTGTTGCTTGATTCCATTCTGCAGACAAAAAGGCAAGTGTTAGAAAACAACATATTTGCCATACACACCAATTTCAGGCAAATGACACAAACCAACTAGACCGTATGGCAAAATTGAACAGAATGACAAAATAATTCATGTGTAGAATAATGAGAAGAATAGATCGGGTAGATGCACAGAGCCTCTTGCCCAGAGTAGGTGAATCGAGGACCAGGGTACATGGGCTTAAGGTGAAGGGGAAAAGATTTAGTTGGAATCCGAGGGATAACTTTGTAGTTGAGGCAGGGACTATCCCAACGTTTAAGAAACAGTTAGACAGGTACATGGATAGGACAGGTTTGGAGGGATATGGACCAAACGCAGGCAGGTGGGACTGGTGCAGCTGGGCATTTATGGTGGCCGGTGTGGGCAAGTTGGGCCGAAGGGCCCATTTCCACCCTGTATTACTCTATGACTCTATCCATGACTAAGAAAAAGAAAACTATAAGGGGGTGCCCTACGCATGTTTTTACAATATATATGGGCATATCATCAAGCCTTGTGTTTGTTTACATTAGTTAGCAATAATCTTAGAAGATTCTGCAAACTGTTTTTCTTTTTAAACTTTAAAGGACTCAAAATGAAATACAGAAATGCCCGAAATATATGAAGGCTGGGCAAAGAAATAAATAATTTAAAATGTACTTCAATAATAAATAATGTATTTTATCAACTAAATCTAAGATTCTGTCATATTTGTTTAGCAGGCATGGCTAGTTGATGCCAAAATGCATTAAGATATAATAACTAATTTCCTCATCTAAAATATTTGTTTTATCGCCAGCTAGAAAAGTTCTCTTCTGCCTCCCTACTCGGGTTCGATCCTGACTGTGGGTGCTGTCTGTACAGAGTTTGTACGTTCTCCCCGTGACCTGCCTGGGTTTTCTCCAGTAGCTCTGGTTTCCTCCCACATTCCAAAGATGCACAGGTTTGTAGGTTAATTGGTTTTGGCAAAAATTGTAAATTTCCCCAGTGCATGTAGGATAGTGCTAGTGTGCGGGGATCGCTGTTCGGCATGGGCTCAGTGGGCCAAAGGTATCTCTAAACAAAACTAATTTGTTGGGATGATCTTATGTCTCTTGGATGTATCAGACCTTTGTGTTAAGAGGGATGGATGGGTGGTTTGTATGCGTGTACGTGAAATGTGAGCAAGAATCAGACAAAGATTCCTTCCCTCCTCTCAGCCATTCCTTTTGGAGTTGAAATCCTGGAACTAATCTAATCTTTCACTAACCTCTTAGTTTTTGAGCGAACTGTGTGTATTCACATCAGAAGCATATATTGGATTTGGTTGGCATGCTTACAAGAGATAGCTTTGCATATAAAATTCATAAAGGTTAGAAATTTGTAATAACCCAAGCTGCAGAAATGATCTCCATCAGTGCTCAATCCTAGTGGTTAGTTTGTTCATACGTGTTAAAATCTGGGCATGAATGCAAACCTTCTGGTTTGATCGAAATCTTCGTCACGTCTACAGTGCCTTTGGCCACGTCTGTTCTTGAAGCTTGCCCTGAATCGGTTATGTCAGGTAGTGCATCCCTTCGACCAGTCCGTGTAGAAGAAATGAATTCTGCTAATGATTCATCAACGTTCGTCATTTGAGACCCATTTGTAGGCATCGGTCCCTAATATTAAAACAAGGATAACACAACCCACAACAAATTATTAAAATCAGATTGAATCAGAATTAGTCAACATACATGAACAAAAATCTGGCCATGCATTACACAAAACTCCTTTTTAGAGAATGTGCACCTTCTTGACAGTTTTATTTGCAGGAAGGACAGCTTCCTCCTCCTGCCTCCGCGTCCCAAGTTGTCAAGGATACATCTGGTTAACATCGCCAATGGACAAGCACAGACAACACAAGATAACGGGGGCAGGAGTGGGTCTCTCAAGCCGGCCCCAACATTCACTATGATCTTGGCTGACCCATGCTGACAGCACAGAAACAGGCCCTTCAGCCCAACTTGCCCATGCTGACTGAGATGCCAACCATCTAGGGGCAGCACGGTAGCACAGCAGTAGAGTTGCTGCCTGACAGCGCCCGAGACCAGGGTTCGATCTTGACTATACAGAATATGTGTCTATATAGTCTATACAGACACAGATAGTATATAGTCTATACAGACTATATGGAGTTTGTATGTTCTCCCAGTGATCTGCATGGGTTTTCTCCAGGATCTTCAGGTTCCTCCCACACTCCAAAGACATACGGGTTTGTAAGTTAATTGGCTTGGTATAATTATAAATTGTCCTTGTGCGTGCAGAACTCAGAGGATTGCTGGTCGACGCGGACTCGGTGGGCCGAAGGAAAAGGAAAGAAGTCTTGGTTTTAATGGTTATGGTTTTTTTTCCAAGTAAATAGAAGGGCACGTTTCCGCGCTGTATCTCTAAACCAAACTAAACATTAAGGGCCTGTCCCACTTACGCGACCTTTTCGGTGACTGCCAGCACCCGTCATAGGTTGCCGAACATTTTCAACATGTTGAAAATTCAGCCGCGTCCAGAAGGACGCTACGACTCTTTGGGTGGCTAGGAGACCTCTCACGACCGTACAGGTGACCCCTGGCGACATGCTCCCTGTTGACACCCGCGACATGTCGCCAGGGTTCGCCTGTATGGTCGTGAGAGGTCTCCTAGTCACCCAAAGAGTCGTAGCGTCTTTCTGGTCGCCGCTGAATTTTCATCATGTTGAACATTTTTGGCCACCTATGACGGGTGCCGGCAGTCGCCGAAAAGTTTGCGTTAGCGGGACTGACCCTTTAGTCCCACCTGGCCGGGGTTGGGTCTTATCCCCCGAAACCTTTCCTACCCATGTACTTGTCCAAATGTCTTTTGGACAAGTACATGTTTTTCCGATTAAATCTATCGCTTTTCACCTTAAACTATGCCCTCTGGCTCACGATGCCCTTAATCTGCGTAAAAGACCTTGCATTCACCCAATCCATTCCCCTCATGATTTAATACATGATTTCATACATTTTATCATAAGAGCAATACAGCTCCTCCTCCGTGCCAATTTCCCTTATCCCTCAATTTCCCATTCTTTCAAAATATTTTTCTCCACTATAAATATATCACATATATCCATCTCCTCAGTGGTAGATAATTCCAGAGATTCATTACGCTTAGAAAAAAAATTCTACACACTTCACTTTTAAATGAGCGGCTGCATATTTTGTAGCTGCATTCCCCGTTTGTATCTCTCCCATCATTGAAAACATCTACCCTGAATGACACAAAGTACTGAACAACTCAGCGGGTCAGGCAGAATCTTTGGAGAACATGGATAGGTGACGTTTCGAGATGGGACCCTTATTGTGAAGTTACAGAGTCATACAGCATGGAAACAGGCCGAACCTGCCCACAGCGGCCAACATGGCCCATCTACACTAGTCTATACCTACACTATTAATTACATAATTTGGGCGTTCCTAACCTGGGAATGATCCATATTATCCAGCTCTATAGTTGAATGAAAACGAAGAGACAGAGTAAATGAGACTACGTGGGTCAGGCAGCATCTCTGGAGAACATGGATAGGTGACATTTCGGGCCGGGACCCTTCTTCAAACTGATTGCTAGGAGGGGTGGAGGGGCGACTGGAAACAAAAGACCAGGACAAATAAGGTCCAACAACAGATGACCCAAGACAGGGAGGTTCCCCGATAGACCAATTGTTGACTAGGGACAGAGTGTATCCCAAGAGGAAAATATCGTTGCGAACTGTGGAACTGGTTAACTGACTTTTGGCGGCGAGATGCTGCCTGGCCCGCTGAGTTACATGTCTATCTTTGGCATAAACCAGCATCTGTACTTCCGTTTTATTGCATCGAGACAACGCATTACCCACAGCTGCTGCCAATGTTACGCCAAGGTCAGCTGGTGTAAGACACAAGTTAAATGAAACTTTCATTAGTCGTGGCAGCTTGTCAGCAATACAAAAGGCCAAAGCACAAATGGTCGGAGACTCAAATATATATATTTGATTCCAATATCGCATTGATCTGAAATGCAGACAAAACTCGTACTTAGAAAAGGCAGGATATCTTTTCCCGTTGGAAAAGCCAGCTCGGTTTGTAAATGTGATGGTGTTCAAAAAAACTTCTAATACTCCTGACTGCTTCTCAATTGTTTGCTGCCGAGATCGTTAGCTTACAGGTCAGACTTTCTAACGGCAGATTGAAAGAATAAATCATACTGCTGTTTCCGAGCTCGGCCAGTGGAATGCAATGTACATGCAAGAAGGTAGACAGAAAATGGAGTAACTCAGCGGGACAGGAAGCATCTCTGAAGAAAAGGAATAGGTGGTTTCGAGTCGGAGCCCTTCTTCAGACTGGTAGAGATGGGGGTTGGGGGCTTTCCCTCTCTCTCCATCACTTCCCCCACCCTGGTTCTCCAACTAGTTTCACCGTCCTCCTGATTAATTTTACTGTTTGTATGCCTCATTGTCACCTTCCCCTCAGCCAACAAAGAACTATTGTACATTTCCATGATCATTGTCCGTTTTGATCTGTCCTTTTCTCACCTTACAGCCTTCCATATCGTGCGTCCCCGTTGTCTCTCAGTCTGAAGGAGACTGTCTCAACACAAAACGTCACCCATTCCTTTGCTCCAGAGATGCTGCCTGTCCCGCTGAGTTACTCCAGCATTTTGTGTCTATCTTCGGTGTAAACCAGCATCTGCAGTTCCATCCTGCTGTGTGCATGTAGTTTATTTTACAGTAAGCAAAACTTTGTTCAAAACCAAAATAAAATGTACAAAACTGGATCTGGGTACAAAATCCTCACAACAAAATCCTCACAGTCCAACAATTTGCATTCCAACAACACAAATTCAATTCCCAAGGCAATGCAAGATCCATGTGCTAAAATACTTAAACTGAGCATCTCACATTAACATCAAGACCTTATCCTTATATAGCACAGAGTGGTGCAGCTGGAAGAGTTGCTGTCTTACAGTGCCAGTGACCCGAGTTCGATCCTGACGACAGTTCCAGTTACGTTTATTGTCACGTGTACCGAGGTACCGTGTAAAATCTTTGTTGCGTGCTATCCAGTCAGCAGAAAGACAATACATGATTGCAATCGAGCCCTTTACAGTGTATAGACATACAGGGGAATAACGTTTAGTGCAAGGTTAAGCCAGCAAAGTCCAATCAAGGATGGTCCGAGGGTCACAAAAGAGGTAGATAGTAGTTCAGCGCTGCTCTCTGGTTGTGGTAGGATGATTCACTTGCCTGATAACAGCTGGGAAGAAACTGTCCCTCAATCTGGAGGTGTGCATTTTCACACTCCTATACCTCTTGCCTGATGGGAGAGGGGAGGGGGGAGTGGCCAGGGTGCGACTGGTCCTTGATTACGCTGCTGGCCTTGCCAAGGCAGCGAGAGGTATGGTGTGAGATGGTCTGGGCTGCATCCACAATTCTTTGCAATTTCTTGCAGTCTTGGGTGGAGCTGTTCCCAAACCAAGCTGTGATGCATCCTGATAAAATGCTTTCTTATGGTGCAACTGTAGAAGTTAGTAAGAGTTGGAGGCGACACGCCAAACTTCCTAAGCCTTCTAAGGAAGTAGAGGCGTTGGTGTGTTCACATGGTCGTTGCTTCAATATGGGTGGCCCAGGAGAAGTTGTTGGTGATATTGACTCCTTGGAATTTGCAGTTTTCAACCATCTCCACTTCGGCACCACCAAAGCAAACTGGGGTATGTGTCGATCATTATCTCCTTTGTCTTGCTGACGCTGAGAGAAAGGTTGTTGCTACGTCATCAAGAAGGACACAAGATTCTCAATCTCCTTCCTATACTCTGTCTCATCATTTTTTGATATCCGGCCCACAATGGCGGTGACGTCTGCAAATTCGAAGATTGAATTAGATTTGTACATGGCTACACAGTCATGGGTGTACAAGGAGTAAAGAAGGGGGCTGAGAACGCAGCCTTGCAGTGCACCAGTGTTGAGGATTATCGTAGAGAGTGATTTATTCCCATTCTTTCACACAGCCTTCCCATGGGGCCAGTCCCACATTTCAGCTTTGCTGAGAGTGTATGGTTGCATTCTCTAGTCATTACTAACAAAAGGGCAGCACGGTGGTGCAGCAGTAGGGTTGCTGCCTTTCAACACTTGCAGCGCCGGAGACCTGGGTTCGATCCCGACAACGGGTGCTGTCTGTATGGAGTTTGTACGTTCTCCCCGTGACCGCGTGAGTTTTCCCTGAGATCTTCTGTTTCCTCCCACACTCCAAAGAAGTACAGGTTTGTAGGTCAATTGGCTTAGTATAAATGTAAATTGTCCCTCATGTTTGTAGGATTGTGTTAATGTGCTGGTATCGCAGGTCGGTGCAGACTCGGTGGGACGAAGGGCCTGTTTCCGCACTGTATCTCTAAACTAAACTAAAAGCGGTACCTCGATTCACGGCGACTGTCAAGTTGGAACACACACATACACGCAAACACATCGCAAGCGGTGGACAGAGCAAGCAGGGGGAACGCTGTCTGAAATTCAGAAGGTGCAAAGCCAAGGTGATACAGACACACACCGCGATGAACAGGAAGGCTGGCGCTGTAATTAAAATGGCTAAAGCGCAGTGTACGGTAAATCCTTTAAAAGAGGGGGGAGAGGGGAGAGTGGGGGGGGAGAAGGAGTGAAGACAACTTTTAAGAAGCCAGACAACTTTTAAGAAGCCAGAGTTACACGGCTGTGAAGTTCGGCGGACATTTAACATTACCGGTCGATTATTCTTGGTTACTGCTTACGTTTTTTCTTCCCAATGAGCCAATGAAATTCACCGGTCAGCACCGGCTACAACCTACAAGAACCTATGAGAAACTTCGACCTCCTGGCGACCCACCTACGGCACAAGAATTTTCGCTACTCTCAACGTGTTGAAAAAAGTGCGGCAACCATAATGAGGCCGCAACTAGTTCCCAGAATGCAGGAACTCCTCATGACCATGAAGGCGACTCCCTGGCAACCACCCGCGAGCATGTGGTGACTGCATAGCCTCCTAAAAAGTCGCCTAAGTGGGAGAGGCCCATTACTTTTCCAGCTCTTTTTCCTCTTGCAATCCAATGCTTTCCTCTTTATACTTTTTTTTTTGCATCAATCTGGATTCTATTCATCACTAGAATTTACCTTCATTTCCCATTGTTCCTCAGTTTCCGTTTCATCTTTCAACCCTTATTAAGGAGATTTACAAATAGACCCATTTCCTTACTTAGCAGCCAATGCCCCGATACCTCATACAAATTCTACCTTAACTGAAGGAAACAGGAAGAAGTGAACCATGAGTAAAAATGTATGGAATGTACAGGTTTGAAACAGATCAAATTACTCTGAAAGTTCTGGCTTAATAAAACATTGGGATCTAACCCCGATTCGTCAACACACCATCATTGCGCTTTAATTCCACAGGAAGCTGGACAATCGAAACCATATGTCAAACAAATAGCATGCATGCAAATTGCCATTGCAACAATTTTAAAGTAAGTTATTGTTTCTGACAAGTCTGGCCACTGATGGTGACAAATCAGTTTCACAAATCGGTCACAGCCAACTTAAGACTTTTCATCGAGTTCAGGTTCATTCAAAACAGGAAGGCTTAGCTGAATTCTTTAACTGCCACACAATTTCTGCCATCTGGGAGCTCGGGGGCCTGCCCCTCGCTAGAAAGTGATCAGAAGTCATGTTATCAGACAACAGTTAAGCTTTTGGCTAAGCAATTTCCTTGGCTAATCTGCATCCAAAACAATGCTTCCACTTCTACAGCATATCGAACAGTTTGTAAACCCCAAATCCTATTCTCGTACATGCAATAGTGTTTAATCCTACAATGATACAGCCAAGGGCGTTGAATTGCAATATGTACCGACAGTGGAACTATCAAATTCTTACTTGCAGCAGCATAACAGCCCAGTAAACACTATACAACTAGATAATACCATAAAATAAAAGATCAGCTTTAGATACTGCAAATGGATCAATCAGTGCTAATTCCAGCAATACTGGACTATTGCTCAATTTCTGAGGATTAATGAAATAAATTAGTGTTTTATTTTTTTAAAAAGCAGATTCTCTGCATTGCTAATAAGGTCAGGCAAGAGAAAGTCTGGTGAATGGTCAAAAGTAAACAGTGTTGTAAGCCGGTAAATGCAAAGAAAATGGGTGCACTCAAATCTAGTTTGTTTTACCACAGATGCTGTTAATTACACCGTGACCACATGAACTGCCTTTGACTGAGATGCGGCAACTGGCCAAACAAGTCTCAGCTACACAGTACCAGCTGTTGAAGGAGCAACGAATTAGGAATTACAGTTAATGACCGAGTCATGGTAAGCCATGATGTGATTCTTGGAGGCTCCATTTCTTCACTTTTATTGTAATCTCCCTACAACATGGACATCACCGATACCCAGGCCATCGCTTAATTTCCCTCCCAGAGTTAACAGTGAAGATAACGCAGAGATACAAGATTACTGACGCTGGAATCTTGAGTAAAATCACAAGTGCTGGAGGAGCTCAGCAGGTTAGGCAGCGTAGAAACATAGAAATATAGAGTAGGCCATTTGGCCCTTCGAGCCAGCATCGCCATTCAATATGATCATGGGTGATCATCCAAAATCAGTACCCTGTTCCTGCTTTGTCCCCATATCCCTTGATTCCATTAGGTCAAAGAGCTATATCTAACTCTCTCTTGAAAACATCCAGTAAATTGGCCTCTCTGGAGAACATGGAAAGGTGATGTTTTAGATTGGCACCTGAAACGTCATCTACCCGTGGTCTCTAGAGATGCTGTCTAACCGGCTGAGTTACTCCAGTAAATTTTGTGTCTTGTCTCACAAAACAGATGGTCGCAGATGTAACCGGCAGATCCCACACCATCTCGACACGGATATTAATGGCTGATCCCTATTGTCACTGAATCCAAATCATGGAAGCACCAGGATCATTTCCAACATATATAGGCATCTTCACCAGAAGACTTCAAGGTGGTGATGAGAAGGCATTTAGAGACGCACAATTATTGCTGGCCTCACCGCCAATATGCAGATTCTGAAAACAAATGATTAATATATCTGCTGGGCTCTTTACCCAAGACCCGTTTGAAAAATCCATCCTTGGTAACGCTGGATTGCGTGCATCGACAGGAACCAAAGGCACAGGGTCATTTGTTACTCAGATTCCTTCACACTCTGGACAGGAACTGAAACCATCCACTCAGCAACCTCTCTGAAAGTGCGGTATAACAAATCCGGAAATCAAGTTCAAGTTCACAATTATTGTCACATGCACCAATTAGTACAGTGATATTTGAGTTACCATACAGCCATATAAATAAAAATAACACAATACAGTTTATCATAAACATCCACCACAGTGGAATCAACATTTCTCACTGTGATGGAAGGCAATAAAGTTCAGTCAATCTTCCTCCTTCTTCAACCGTGGTCGGGGCCTTGAACCCTCCGCAGTCTCCGCTACAGACGGCCCGATGTACAGGCCCTCTCGCCAGGATGATCGAAACTCCGACGTCGGGACGGATTGGATAGCACTCTGCGGCTTGGAGTTCCCGCATCGGCCGCTTCTTACCGGAGACCGCGGCTTCCGATGTTAAAGTCCACAGGCCCCAGGGGACGGAGCTCCGACACTGGTGATCCTCGACACGGATCCCAAGTTCCGCGATGGTAATTCCACTCTGCGCCTGTCGCTGAAGCTCTGAGCCGGTCTCCGGTCAGAAAGGCGGCGCCAATCCAGTTGGTAGGCCACGAAGGGGGGGGGGCGGTGAAGACCACAGTGGCGTTACCCGGTGGAAATGCGATGCATTAAATATGATTTGCTAGATTATTTTTGTCTGTCTTGGTCTTCTCTCTGGAAATAGACACTAAAGACATCCCATCCTAAGATAGACACAAAATGCTAGAGTAACTCAGCGGGACAGGCAGCATCTCTGGAGAGAAGGAATAGGTGACCCAACTGCATACTTCGGTCCCGACAAAAAGGTTGCCTTTTCCTTTTCTCCAGAGATGCTGTCTGACCCGCTGAGTTACTCCAGCTTTTTGTGTCTGTCTTCGGTTTAAACCAGCATCTACAGACCAAAGACATACTCACCCACTGACAGTGAACAACCATTCACACAGAACCCCCAATCACCAATACTTAAAGGTACATTGCAATATTTTCATATTGCAGAGTATTAGACTTTAGACCTTGTAGATACAGCACGGAAACAGGCCCTTCGGCCCACCGGGTTCATGCCAACCAGTGAACTCCCTGTACACTAGCGCTATCCTGCACGCTGGGAACAATTTACCAAAGCCAATTAACCTACAAATCTGTACATCTTTGGAGCGTGGGAGGAAACCGGAGCACCCAGAGAAACCCATGCAGTCACAGGGAGAAAGTTCAAACTGCATACAGACAGCACCCGTAGTCAGGATTAAATTCAGGTCTCTGGCGCTGTAAGGCAGCAACTCTACCACTGCGCCACCGTGCTGTCCCATTACCCAACGTATCCATCATTGCTTCTTACAGCATTCAGCCATGTCTACATCAGAGCAACAACACTGAACTCTACATCAGGACCCATCTTGAAACATCGCCCGTCCTTTTTTTCCCTCCACAAATGCTGCCTGACCAGGCGAGTTTCCCCAGCACTGTGTGTTTTGCTCAAGATTCCAGCATCTGCACCTCTAGGTTCTTCAGTAAGTCATCTATGCCAGACTGGTCTCTTTGTTTTGCCAAGTTGCGGCACGGTGGCGCAGCGGTAGAGTCGCTGCCTTACAGCACTTGCAGCGCCAGAGACCCGGTTTCAATCCCGACTACGGGAGTTTGTACGTTCTCCCCGTGGCCACGTGGATTTTCTCCGAGATCTCTGGTTTCCTCCCGCAGTCCAAAGGCATACAGGTATGTAGGTAAATTGGCTTGGTAAATGTTAAAAAAAAAAAATTGTCCCTGGCATGTGTAGGATAGTGTTAATATGCGGGGGTTGCTGGTCGGCACAGACCCGGTGAGCCAAAGAGCCCGTTTCCGCGCTGTATCTCTAAATTAAACTAAAGGGAATTGAACGAAAAAAGCTTCAGGAGAAAGAGAAAGAGAAATAAAATCAAATTAAAACTGCCACAAACTCACAGGTTACTCTTTAACCCTTGGCAATAGAACACCGTTTAATCACACGTGCCGAGTGCAGAGTCAGCGCAAAAGGACAAGCAGCAAACATTGTATTTACCAACAAAAGCAACAAATGGACCATTACTGTATATGCACAAACAAGCACGCAACTGCAAACTGCAGTGATTCAATTTAAAAAAAAAGGCTGGACACAAAATGCTGGAGTAACTCAGCGGGACAGGCAGCATCTCTAGAGAGAAGGGATGGGTCAGTAACAATAAAGGGATCCGTTCAGAAGGCAGCAAGCATAAGAAAATATCAAAACCTGAAACTAAGACTTCTAAATGTTAGGCGCCATCAAAAATGCAGCAAACTCATTATTATTATGCAATAAAGAGTTGTTTACGAAGGAACTGCAGATGCTGGAACAATCGAAGGCAGACAAAAATGCTGGAGAAACTCAGCGGATGAGGCAGCATCTATGGAGAAAAATGCAATGAAGAGTGATTCCTTTTCCAAAGAAATGCAAGGGAGGGCAGTTATAAATGAATTAAATAGAAAAGTGTTTCATTGAAGTTTCAAAATGTAAATGAACGTTTCTGAAATGTCAGAAATAGTCTGTGTTTTAACCACTCCTCCACCATCAGAGTGAGGCCAAACGCAAATTAGAGGAACAGCACTTCATATTTTGCTTGGGCAGCTTACAACCCAGCAGTATGATTTTTGATTTCTCTAACTTTAACTAACCCTTGCTTTCCCTCCCTCTCTGTCCCTCCCCCACCCTAGTTCTCCCACTGGTGTCACTGCCCCTCCTGGTTAATTTTACTGTTTGCCTCGTTGTTAACTTCCCCTCATACAGCAGCGAACTATGATATATTTCCTTGATCGTCGTCTGCTTTGATCTTTTCTTTTCACACCTTACATGTTCTGTGTACCCTTCCATATCTTGTTTCCCTCTCCCCCGATTCTCAGTATGAAGAAAGGGCTCGACCCGAAAACGGCATCCATTCCTTCTCTCCAGAGATGAATAAATACTTTTATTGGCCAGGTATTCACATACAAGGAATTTGCCTTGATGCTCCACCCACAAGTGACAACATGACATAGTGACAGTTGAGAATGATACATAAAACATTAAAAATTAAACATGTGAATTAAATGAAATACCAGAGTGAAAGGAGGCTACAGATTTTTGGTCATTGAGTTGAGCTACTACTCGTGGAAAAAAAGCTGTTTTTATGTCTGGCTGTGGCAGCTTTGACAGTCTGGAGTCGCATTCCAGAGGGAAGTGATTCAAAGAGTTTGTGGCCAGGGTGAGAGGGGTCAGAGATGATCTTACCCGCTCGCTTCCTGGCTTGATGTTGCCGGACCTGCATTTACTCCAGCATTTTGTGTCTATCTTCTGTGTTTTAACAGTTTGACAGCGGGCCAGGTCAGAGGCAGGGCTTAGCAAGCTGTTACCATTTTCTTCCAGCGTTCGTGGTCAGTGCTTGTTCTACCCCCTCCCTTGTAACATCAGTCACTGCACACGGGGCCTCACCACAAAGCCCAGCCTGGGCGGCCACAAGTCTCAGTGGGAATTGCAGAAAAAGAGTGGGGATTTTTTGTGGGCTGTCTGCAAAATCTGGCCCAATATATTTGCTCAGCCAAGATACTTGGTGCATGAAGCAAACAGATTGATATTAAAACATTGTCAAGCTGTTCTCAACCACTTCGTAAACAACACTTCGTAAACAACACAAACAGGGGCTCAATCTTGTTTCAGGGGCTGTCGGAAGGAACTGCAGATGATGGTTTAAACTGAAGATAGACACGAATAGCTGGAGTAACAGCGCATCAGGCAGCATCTCTGGAGAAGGTGACGTTTCAGGTCGAGACCCTTCTTCAGATGCAGTCAGGGGAAAGGGAAATGAGAGAAATAGACAATGATATAGAGAGATACAGAACAAATGAATGAAAGATATGAGAGTCTAGATTAAAACGTGGTCTTAGAGCCGGACAGCAGGAGGAATCACAGAGGGGGGAGCAGCGAGTGAGGATGTTGGAGAACTCTCATCGGAGAGAGGAGGAGAACTTCGTCAAAGTAGGTACACCTTGGGATTTTGTTTCTAGGCAAGATAGAAAGGCTAAAAAAAAGACACTAGAGCTGGTGGTGCAGCTGGTAGAGCTGTTGCCTCATAGCACTAGAGATCCGGGCTTTTCCTGACCACAGGTCCTGTCCGTGTGGAGATGCAAGCTCTCCATGTAACCCCCCCCCCGAGTTGCCTTTGGGATGTGGGAGTTCTCCTCCCACATCCCAAAGACATGCAGGTTCGTACATTAATTGGCCACTGTAAAATTGCTCCTAATGTGTCAGGAGTGGATGAGAATGTGGGGTAACATAGAGCCAGTGTGAATGGGTAACCGTTGGTCAGCAGGACCCGTTTCCATGCTGTATCTCCAAACTAAGACTTACATGAATAGCACCAGAAATGCAAAACAGCATACGCTCAGCATAAGGTGAGCAGTCTGTAGATGGCCTAGTGTTGACCTAATGGACATCTTTAAAATAATTAAGGGTTTTGATGGAGAGGATATTTCCACATGGGGATGAGCATAAGTAGAGATTATTATCCTAAGAGGATGGTCACCTGAAGATCTGTAAGAGAACTAAGAAGAAACTTCTTCTCCCAGTGAGTGACGAGAATATGGAACTTACAGATCTATAGAGTATTTGAAGCAAATAATATGACAACACGTAAATGGAGATTGGACAAGCTTGTCATCTCTCAAGCCAACTTTCTGTATTTGGATCAGATAGGAAAAGGCTTGATAGGTCCATGAACGTTGCTGGAGCCTGCTGGATTCAACGCCCTGCTTCCGTGCCGTCTACAATAAGTGCTGCAGCACTTACCAGGAATTCTTCAAAAGCATCTTCCAAACCAGCCAGTTCTCCCTCCATGAAAGATAAGGGGAGCAGGCAAGTGGAAATATCAATATCTCCAAGCCCGCTCTACGCAATCCAAATAATGACTTGAAAATATTGTCAGTGCTTCCTGTTCCTTTGTTGCCTGATCCAAGTCTTGGAATTCACCACTTGTATGGACCGTACACATATCTTCACTACACAACCTCAGAAACCAGCACACACCACTGGTTCTTAAAGTCAATGAGGAAATTGCATTAACTATTGAGCAATGAGATCCACATTTGGAGAATGAATAATAAAACTAACTGTCGACTGCTAACACAAGTAAAACATGAAGCCTGATCTGCAGAGCAAACAGTATTTCCAACAATAATATTTCTAATACATTTTGCGTGTTCATTAAGTTACCTTGCCAATTTAGTAAGAAAACATTCAAATCCCACTAAAGATACCCAAAGCACTCATTGGATCTGTATTTACTCCCAAACACAAATGCACTATATGCCCTGTTATACACATGCTCTTTAACTGTTTGTCAGTAATGTCTATGGACGTATTCAAGAAATTCCCCAAACCCGATTACATAAACCAGGTCAACCTACCTCTAAATACCAGACTTGAGCCATTTACAAATGCAGATCTTCTGTACATACCATCGCACGTTTTGAGCCATCATTTGATTCCATAAATGGCCTGAAAGTCTCTCTTATATGGGAGTTAATTCATACTGCCTCTATATTCTTGAATGATGGTGTAACTGTGATGTAATAATTGCCCTATGTGACACAAACTAGATATGCAGGTCTTCCACATAGGCATTTGAACCTATCAGAAGACACATGGAAAGATAGATCTTACAGAAATCATTTTGCTTGTTCTTCCTCACAGTGAGGTGCAATCACTTGCTATATTAATACAATCGCCAGTGTTCTTTGCACTTCTAAATGCTTCTGAGACCTAGAATACAAAGAGGGACGACTAGAAAAATACCGCCGTTATCTCCACAAAAGCATCCAAATTCACTGGGAGGAGGACAAGCAAATCAATGGGGTCATCTCCAAGGCAAACATGCCCAGCGCTGAAGCCTTTGTTACATTTAGTCAGCTGCACAGGGCAGCAGCATTGTTCATGTGGCTGATACCAGGAACTTCAAACAGCAGCTCTGCAATTGGAAGGACTTAAAGCAAAGCGAAGATATTGATTCATGGATGTGTTCTAAGCTGCCTTGAAAAATGCCCCATCCACACTGATGGCTATAAGCCTCTGGCCCACGACTACACAAAGGGCAGGAGGAGCATTCCGGGAATCATCGAGCACCTCAAGACCATGTATTGATGATAATGTCATGTAATGATAATGATGTGTAAATTATGCCGGAGGAGGTAGCTGAGGTAAGTACTATTGCGGCGTTGAAGAAGCATCTAGACAGGTACTTGGATAGGACAGATTTAGTGGGGTATGGGCCAAACGTAGGCAGATGGGACTCGTGTTCTTGGGCAAGTTGGTCGGTGTGGGCAAGTTGGACTGAAGGGACTGTTTCCACACTGCAAGACTCTATGACTCCAAATGCTGAAAGGAACACGCCTCCTATTAAATTATTCCCCCACCCCAGAGTCAGCTACTGAAGTACCTGTGTAATGTAATGAATTACAATCAACCTGTGGAGAAATGTATGGTTCCCACAAAGCCCTCATCAGTCAGGTCGGAGCCCACAAAATGGAGTGGAAGTCACCCTCGATCCCTAAACTTAAGGCAGCAAGGGCCCAATCCGTTTAACCTCTCCTCAGTAAACAAACCTGCCACTTCAGCAGGAAATGTGGTGAACCTTCATAGAATTCCATTGTCAAATCTACAAACTTCCTTTGGTAGGAAGACTGGAACTGTGCATAGGATTCCAGACTGAAGAAGGGTCTCGACCTGAAACGTCACCCGTTCCTTCTCTCCAGAGATGCTGCCTGTCCCACTGAGTTACTCCAGCATTTTGTGTCTACCATAAGATTCCAGCGTTGGTCTCACTGGGGCCCATACAACTGGAACAAGACATCTCCACTTTTCTATTCAAGTCATCAAAGGCCAACATGTGGACATTGGCACTGTGCCTCCACCCTCATTAACCATAAGGTGTATGATGGGGTTAGCTAGATCCTTGGTTCCTCCAGGTTGATGCTATCCTCTCCACAGATCTAGGAGGCCCAGTACCTGCCCCTGGGTGACATATGTAAACCTGGAGCAGTAGAGGATTCAACGTTTATACAATTTCCAGTAAGTCAGGCATGGGGTTTGTTGAAAGGCAGTCCCTTCTTCTTTTGGCATGATTTTGTTTTAGAATAGGGACAGCTTTAGAGTTGCTGCCTTGCAGCACCAGAGACCCAGGTTCGATCCTGACTACTGTCTGAACGAAGCTTGTACGTTCTTCCTGTGACCGCTTGGGTTTTCTCCGGTTTCCTCCCACATTCCAAAGACATACAGGTATGTAGGGTAACTGGCTTCGGCAAGTTGTAAAAACAATGTCCCTGGTGTGTGTAGGTTAGTGTACGGGGTGATCTAATTCTATGATTCTACAGTGGGAGAAGTGCTTTTGCAGAGTGCTGAATGCCCCCTTCCATGTTTTAATGATTCCAAATCCTTTGCATTGCAAAATCCTTCCCATTGCAACATGGTCACTGTGGCACAGCGGTAAAGTTGCTGCCTTACAGCGAATGCAGCGCCGGGACCCGGGTTCAATCCCGACTACGGGTGCTGTCTGTACGGAGTTAGATTAGATTAGATTCCTTTATTGTCATTCAGACCTTTTGGTCTGAATGAAATTGCTACCATACAGTCATAACATATAATTAAAAAAACAAAACACACAATAAACACATATCCAACATCCACCACAATGAGTTCACCAGGCACCTCCTCACTGTCGTGGAAGGCAAAAGTCTTAAGTCATTGTCTTCATCCCTCCTAGTTCTCACTCTGTGCTGAGGCGATCCAGGCCTCCGATGCCGCTGGAGCACCGCAGCTCTAAGCCGGGCCGCCGCCGCCGCTGGAGCAACGCGGCTCTAAGCCGGGCCGCCGTCGCCGCTGGAGCACCGCAGCTCCAAACCAGGCCGCCGCCGCCGCTGGAGCACCGCAGCTCTAAGCTGGGCCGCCGCCGCCGCTGGAGCACCGCAGCTCTAAGCTGGGCCGCCGCCGCCGCTGGAGCACCGCAGCTCCAAACCAGGCCGCCGCCACAGCTCCGCCATTAGGCCTCAGCACAGATGGCGACAGGGGACGCGCATCCCCCCGAAGGGCGAGACTAAAACTCTGTTTCTCCCACCCCACATACACAATCTAATAAAACAAAGTTCTACTAAACAAACACTAGAAGACAACAAAAAAATAAAAAAAGTGGCCACAGCTGCCAGCGCGGCCACTTCCGGATGTGTTTGTACGTTCTCCCCGTGACCTGCGTGGGTTTTCTCCGAGATCTTCGGTTTCCTCCCACACTCCAAAGATGTACATAGAAAAAAATGCTGGTGAAACTCAGCGGGTGAGGCAGCATCTATGGAGCGAAGGAATAGGTGACGTTTCGGGTCGAGACCCTTCTTCCAAAGACGTACAGGTTTGTAGGTTAATTGGCTTGGTAAATGTAAAAATTGTCCCTAGTGGGTGTCAGATGGTGTAGGTTGCGGGGATCGCTGGTCGGCGCAGACCGGGCGGGCCGAAGGGCCAGTTTCCTGCTCTAATTTGGGTGGTTTTACCGAATCCTGAACTTGTTTCACTAAAATACACACAGATTCTTTCCATCAAATATTCCCCACACTGTATGCATCATCCCTCTTATAATAAGTTGCAGACAGGGAAATCCCCAGATTTTCCCCTCTGTGAACATTAACAAGTCTTTTAGTATTTCCTAAAGAATTCTCGGCCATCTGAGTTAGTGGATACAAACTCCAACCATTAAGTCAAGTATTGAAAGTAAATGTACAGGTAATCTCGCGTCCTGCGGATTCCAGTGTGAAAAGATCTTGATGTTTGTTCCCTACAAAAGCCCCCAGATAGGTTTGATGTGAGAGGGAAAAGATTTAATAGGAACTCGAAGGGCCATTTTTTCACACCGAGGGTGGTGGGTATGGAACGAGCTGCCAGAAGAGGTAGTTGAGGCAGGTACTATAACAACAGTTAAAAGACATTTGGACAGGTACATGGATAGGAAAGGTTTAGAGGGATATGGGGCAAACCTGGGCTGATGGGAATAGTGTGGAAGGGGCATCATTGGTCGACATGGACACGGAGTTTGTATGTTCTCTCTGTGACCTGCTTGGGTTTTCTCCGGGTGCTCCAGTTTCCTCCCACACTCCAAAGACATACAGGTTTGCAGGCTAATTGCCATTGATAAAATTGTAAATGCTATTGAGGGAGTGCAGCGTAGGTTTACAAGGTTAATTCCCGGGATGGCGGGACTGTCATATGCTGAGAGAATGGAGCGCCTGGGCTTGTACACTCTGGAGTTTAGAATGATGAGAGGGGATCTTATTGAAACATACAAGATTGTTAAGGGTTTGGACACACTAGAGGCAGGAAACATGTTCCCGATGTTGGGGGAGTCCAGAACCCGGGGCCACAGTTTAAGAATAAGGGGTAAGCCATTTAGAACGGACACAAGGAAACACAGAGAGTTGCGAGTCTGTGGAATTCTCTGCCTCAGAGGGTGGTGGAGGCCGGTTCTCTGGATACTTTCAAGAGAGAGCTAGATAGGGCTCTTAAAGATAGTGGAGTCAGGGGATATGGGGAGAAGGCAGGAACGGGGTACTGATTGGGGATGATCAGCCACGAACACTTTGAATGGTGATGCTGGCTCGAAGGACCGAATGGCTTACTCCTGCACCTATTGTCTATTGTCCCTAGTGCATGTAGGATAGTGTTAATGTGCGGAATCGCTGGTTGGCATGGACTCGGTGGGTCAAAGGGCCCGTTTCCGCGCTGTATCTCTACACTAAACATAATTATCCTCATCCGCTTTTTATTCTTCCCACATTCCCATCGACTTCCTGCAGATACTGTCACTCACTCGCACTCTGAGAGCATTTGCAATGGCCCGTTCATCTGTCAACCTGTCCATTCTTGGGGCTTTGGAGGAAACTGGAGTACCCGAACGAGAAACCACAATGTCGCAGAGACAATTTGCAAACGGCACACAGGAAATAATGGGGTCAGGACCGAACATAGGCCATTGGAACGTTGAGGCAACAGCTGTACCCATGAATGATATAATAATGCCAAGCATCATAACCTAATTAGATCAGTTAGTACTCCCACAACAAGGCAAACCACAAATCTTCGTTACTAACGGCAGTGACAGGATACGGGAGCCGGCTGTGGAGAACAGTAGAACAAATTTTGTGGAGAAAATAAGAATAACAGATAGAAACAAAGAAAGTAGGTACAGAGGTAGGCCATTCGGCCCTTCGAGCCAGCCGTTCAATATGATCATGGTTGATCATCCTAAATCAGTTCCACCTTTCATGCTTGCTCCCAATATCACTTGATTCCCTTAGCCCCAAGAGCTATATCTAACTCTCTCTTGAAAACATCCTGTGAATTGGTCTCTACTGTCTTCTTTGGCAGAGAATGCCACAGATTCACAACTTTCTGGGTGAAAATGTCTTTCCTCATCTCAGTCCTAAATGGCCTACCCCTTATTCTTAAACTGTGACCCCTGGTTCTGGACTCCTCCAACATAAGGAACATTTTTGCATAAATGTATCAAAGCTTGTCGTCATTGCGAACGGTAATCTCCTCTGCCCTCGTATGGCCCATATCCCTCCTACAACTGCACGTCCAAAAGCCTCTTAATAGCCACTATCTTATCTGGAGCCAAGTTCATCCCTGCTTTTGTTCACGTTTTTTTGCATCCAGCTGTTAATGTAATAATGCAAATAAGACTGTGATGTTAGCACTTTCTGGAAAAAAACTATCGCTCATAACAAATGTGAGGACGACAAGGGAGTTGAAACTGTGTGTGGATGAAAGTACAATGGATGCAACTATGCTTTGGAAAATAGATTTTAAGGCTTTGCACAATGAGAAAGAGATTAGTTAAAACAAATGTCGGTCCCTTGCAGTCAGAAACAGGTGAGTTGATCATGGGGAACAAGGATATGGCGGACCAATTGAATAACTACTTTGGTTCCGTCTTCACTAAGGAGACATAAATAATCTGCCGGAAATAGCAGGGGACCGCGGGTCTAAGGAGGAATTGAGTGAAATCCAGGTTAGTCTGGAAGTGGTGTTGGGTAAATTGAATGGATTAAAGGCCGATAAATCCCCAGGGCCAGATAGGCTGCATCCCAGAGTACTTAAGGAAGTAGCTCCAGAAATAGTGGATGCATTAGTGATAATCTTTCAAAACTCTTTAGATTCTGGAGTAGTTCCTGAGGATTGGCGGGTAGCAAACGTAACCCCTCTTTTTAAGAAGGGAGGGAGAGAGAAAACAGGGAATTACAGACCAGTTAGTCTAACATCGGTAGTGGGGAAACATGCTAGGGTGCAGGAGTCAGTTATTAAATGATCATGGGTATAGGGGCCACATGCCAATGAACTGGCCTGTGGCAGAGAGTTCCTGAGAAATCACCACTCCACTCTGGTTTAAAAAAAGACCTTTTCCTCATCTCGTCTTATGGTGAAAACATCGGGAGCAGCCTGGAATTTGTAAGTTTCATAAGATCGCGAGAGTTTCTATCCAGTCAAAGCTACAGTCATGTCAGCATGACGAATAAATCTTGTGGAATTTTCGAGGATGTAACTAGTAGCGTGGATTAAGGGAGAACCAGTGGATGTGGTGTATCTGGACTTTCGACAGAAGGCTTTCGGACAAGGTCCCACATAAGAGATTTAGTATACAAACTTAAAGCATACGGCATTGGGGGTTCAGTATTGATGTGGATAGAGAACTGGCTGGCAAACAGGAAGCAAAGAGTAGGAGTAAACGGGTCCTTTTCACAATGGCAGGCAGTGACTAGTGGGGTACCGCAAGGCTCAGTGCTGGGACCCCAGCTATTTACAATATATATTTATGATTTGGATGAGGGAATTGAAGGCAATATCTCCAAGTTTGAGGATGGCACTAAGCTGGGGGGTAGTGTTAGCTGTGAGGAGGATGCTAGGAGACTGAAAGGTGACTTGGATAGGATGGGTGAGTGGGCAAATGTTTGGCAGATGTAGTATAATGTGGATAAATGTGAGGTTATCCACTTTGGTGGCAAAAACAGGAAAGCAGACTATTATCTAAATGGTGGCCGATTAGGAAAAGGGGAGATGCAGCGAGACCTGGGTGTCATGGTTCACCAGGTGTTCACCAGTCATTGAAAGTAGGCAGTGCAGCAGGCAGTGAAGAAAGCGAATGGTATGTTAGCTTTCATAGCAAAAGGATTTGAGTATAGGAGCAGGGAGGTTCTACTTCAGTTGTATAGGGTCTTGGTGATACAACACCTGGAGTATTGCATACAGTTCTGGTCTCCAAATCTGAGGAAGGACATTATTGCCATAGAGGGAGTGCAGAGAAGGTTCACCAGACTGATTCCTGGGATGTCAGGACTGTCTTATGAAGAAAGACAGGATAGACTCGGTTTATACTCTCTAGAGTTTAGGAGATTGAGAGGGGATCTTATAGAAACTTACGAAATTCTTAAGGGGTTGGACAGGCTAGATGCAGGAAGATTGTTCCCGATGTTGGGGAGGTCCAGGACAAGTGGTCACAGTTTAAGAATAAGGGAGAAATACTTTAAGACCGAGATGAGAAAGACTTTTTTCACACAGAGGGTGGTGAGTCTCTGGAACTCTCTGCCACAGAGGGTAGTTGAGGCCAGTTCATTGGCTATATTTAGGAGGGAGTTAAATGTGGCCCTTGTGGCTAAGGGGATCAGAGGGTATGGAGTGAAGGCAGGTACGGCATACTGAGTTGGATGATCAGCCATGATCATATTGAACGGGGGTGGGGGCTCGAAGGGCCGAATGGCCTACTCCTGCACCTAATTTCTATGTTTCTATGTTTCTATTAGTGGAGAAGTTGCATTAAGTATAGGTCAGCTTGAATATATAAAAGAATGAATGCAAGGCTGTTATGGAAAACGATGAAAGCCAAAAGTGGAATGTTCCTGTTCTGTGATTTGTCATGGTCACTAACTTTATCCCATCCTTTCACAGGGGGTGAAACTACTCTGCAGATTGTACAATAACCATTCTAACTGCTTGTATGAACTAAGCTGTTTTTTTCATTACTTGGCCCACAAAATTTGCACAAACTATATCGCAGGGGAGCATGGATAGGTGACGATTTGGGTCAGGACCTTTCTTCAGATCTGACCAGACCCAAAACATCATCTATTCATGTTACTGTATCTCTAAACTGGTTGAACTAGACATTGTACCAGCTAGGGAAATAGTCATGGAAAAATAAAATAATAATTTGTTTGCATGGCAACACAGCAAGCAGAGATGTTTGGGGGAAATGCACATGCTCATGACATGTGGTAGCAACTGCCTTCAAATATTCAGGCAGAAACAAGAGCAGGTAAAAATAAATGGCTTGGAATTTAGATCAAGGTTTTCAAGTGAAAACTTTACAATAAAAGATAAATGGATTACGAGACTTAGAAACATTTGAGATTTTCTCAAAATTAAAATAAAATTGCATATATCTTTCAAAAAGAATGACTACTCAGTCAAATGACAAAGACAAAATGTTGCAGTTACTTGTATTGTTATCCATTGTCCAAAATTGCTCGTAAATTTGATATAGAAACATAGAACATCGAAAATAGGTGCAGGAGTAGGCCATTCGGCCCTTCGAGACTGCACCGCCATTCAATATGATCATGGCTGATCATCCAACTCAGTATCCTGTACCTGCCTTTTCTCCATACCCCCTGATCCCTTTAGCCACAAGGGCCACATCTAACTCCCTCTTAAATATAGCCAATGAACTGGCCTCAACTACCTTCTGTGACAGATTCACCACTCTCGGTGTAAAAAATGATTTTCTCATCTCGGTCCTAAAAGACTTCCACCTTATCCTTAAACTGTGACCCCTTGTTCTGGACTTCCCCAACATCGGGAACAATCTTCCTGCATCTAGCCTGTCCAACCCCTTAAGAATTTTGTAAGTCTCTATAAGATCCCCCCTCAATCTTCTAAATTCCAGCGAGTACAAGTCGAGTCTATCTAGTCTTTCTTCATATGGAAGCCCTGCCATCCCAGGAATCAATCTGGCGAACCTTCTCTGTACTCCCACAATGGCAAGAATATCTTTCCTCAGATTTGGAGACCAAAACTGTACGCAATACTCCAGGTGTGACCTCACCAAGACCCTGTACAACTGCAGTAGAACCTCCCTGCTCTTGTACTCAAATCATTTTGCTATGAATGCCAACATACCATTCGCTTTCTTATGCCGCTCATGGCTGCCAAAAGAGGTCATCTGAAAAACAATTGAAAGGGCATTTGGAAGGAAATAATTTGTTGCTGTCTTCCTTTTATTGAAAGGCTTTAGATCATTAAGATCATTTACAGAAATATTTGGTGTCTGACCAACTGTTCTCATTTTTGTTTTGCATGTTCCCCAGAGCCTATTCTTTGATCTTCAACCATGGGCTTGAAATTTAGTTTAAGATTAGTTTAATGTTACAGCATCCATCCATAATCGGCCATCGATCATCCATTCACTCTAGTTCTATGTCGTCTGCCATTTTTGCATCCACTTCCCACACAATAGGGACAATTTACAGAGTCCTATGAAGCCTAGAAAACCACAAGTCTCTGGGGTGTGGGAGGAAACCAGAGCACCCAGAAGAAATATGTGAAGTCACAGACAGCACCCAAGGTCAGGATTGAACAGGGGTGCCTGGCTCTGAGGCAGAAACTCTACCAGCTATGCCACTGTGCCACTCTGTTCTGCTACGGTTCTGCTCTAATGAAATGTACTGACAAAGAGAAACACAGTGATTTTAGTGGTAAAATGTCCGACGTCAAGACGTTATTTTGAGCGTTACAAGTTTTGAGCATTAAAGCAGGTGAAAGTCTGAGATTATTATAACATTTATGATTTGCAAGACTCTTTTCACTGTTTTTCAGTGACTATAAATGGCTGTCTGCTAGTCGTATATCACTGGTTTCTGCATCTCTGAACTTCTGACACCCATTATGTTGCAAGGTCTTTCTGTTATTGTTGGCTGCTCAGTCAGGAAATAAAGCAGATTGTTGAACAAAAGAGAGATTTTTTGCTTTTGCAACATAAGTAGCGGTTCCAGAAATAACGGGTTTGAAGAGCCGGATGCAGCTGAGTTTGTACAACATTACTCAGTATGGGTAGGGAAGGAGCGTGGCAGGGCACAGCACAGACAGCCTAAGCTAACCGAACAAACCATTCTGCTAACACAGCACAAGGGTGGCATGGAGGCCAAGCGGTAGATTTGCTGCCTAAAGGGCCTGTCCCACTGTACGAGGTAATTCAAGAGCTCTCTCGAGTTTTAAAAAAAAAAATCAAACTCGTGGTAAGCACGTAGAATGTACATAGCGACTACGTCGGAGCTCGGGGACGTATCTTAGAGGCTCATAACGCTAACGGCAGGTACTCGGGAAACGTGGTAAGCTCGTGAAGACATTTCAACATGTTGAAAAATGTCCACGAGAGCCCCAAGTACCTACGAGCGGCTATTACCATAATTCTCCGAGTTCGAATCAGGGGAAACTCTTGAATTAGCTCGTACAGTGGGACAGGCCCTTTACGGTACTTGCAGCACCGGAGAACTGCATTCGATCCTGACTACGGGTACCGTCTGCACGGAGTTTGTACGTTCACCCAGTGACCTGTGTGGGGTTTCTCCGAGATCTTCGGTTTCCTCCTACACTCTAAAGACGTACACGCTTGTAGGTTAATTGGCTTGGTACAAGTGTAAATTGTCCCGACTGTGCGTAGGATAGGGTTAGTGCGCGGGGATGGCTGGTCAGCGCGGACTCGGTGTTTCCGTGCTGTATCTCTCACCTAAACTACAGCACTGGATGTTCACCTGGCCATTAAATATTACAGCTTCATGATTTCAACAGTGGCATAGAGTAATACACCACAAAAAGAGTGAAGAAGGGTCTTGACCTGGAACAGCACCTTGTAGCGGCACCATACGTGGTGAATAAAGGTGAGACTTCAGGCAGGTTCACAGTGTTGTTTATTCAGTGGTGACACGTCAAGTTGGTGCGCTAACCATATTACAATGTTGCTGTAGCTGAGCAAGGTTGTACTCTCTGGCTCAGCTACCTGTTGACTCTACTAGGTCTCGAGGTAAGAGACCTTAAGTACCAGGACACTCCCTCTAGCCCATGACGTCACGTGCCCGCCCTCGTATCTCCTGACGAGGGTTCGAGCATAAGTGGCCCGAGTTTAGGCTGACGCCACAACCTATTCCTTTTCTGCATAGATGCTGCCCCACCCACTGAATTACTCCAGCTTTTTGTGTCTACCCAGTCTGAAGAAGGGTCTCAACCCAAAACATCACATACATTCCTTTTCTCCAGAGATGCTGCATGATCCACTGAGTTACTCCAGCTTTTTATGTCTATCTTTGGTGTAAATCAGCATCTGCAGTTCATTCCTACACAGAAAAAGGTCCTTCAGTCCATCTCCTCCATGCTGACAAAGATGCACCATCGCTCTCTCATTCACCTTCCTTTCCCTCTCTCGCTGAAGAGGGAAATATGAGAGTGAGGACAAGTGCTATAGAGCGAGTGCAGCATATGTTCACCAGGTTAATTCCCAGGATGGCGGGACTGTCACATTTTGAAAAAAATGGAGCAACTGGGCTTGAATACATTGGAATTTAGAAGGATGAGAGAGGATCTTATCGAAACATATGATTATTAAGGGATTGGACATGCTAGAGGCAGGAAATGTTCCCGATGTTGGGGGTATTCAGAACTAGGGGGCCACAGTTTAAGAATAAGGGGTAGGCCATTTAGAATGGAGATGAGGAAAAGCTTTTTCACCCAGAGAAGAGACAGGGACGGTAAACCCGGGGGGGAGGGGGACAGAGGGGACAGCAGGCAATGGGGGTGGGACTGAGGATAGAGCGCGGTGATTGGAGGAGGGAGGAGTGAGGGGGTGGGACCGAGGATAGAGTGCGGTGATTGGAGGAGGGAGACGTGGCACAGACCTGCGCCTCATTCGCAGCCAGGATCGATCCCGGCCGGGTCTCCGGCGCTGTCCCGTCCTCACCCGAGTGCCCCTCCCCCCACATGGCTGGCCAGAGACGTCGGCAGTCAGACGGGCGCGGCGCCCACAGCCAGCGCTAAATCCAGCTCACTATGCCTGTCCCACTAAGTGAACCTGCCTGGGCTTGCGGAAATATGGCCAGCGTGGAGAAGCAGCGCTGGTGTCCCGTCAGTCCAGTCAGGGCTGGAGTTAACCCGGCGAGACAGGCAGAGTTGAGCTGCATTTAGCGCTGGATTGAGCCTCCGAAGCGCACACGGCCGCCAAAAAAATTGTGTGTCCCCTGTCCCCTCCATGTTTTGATAGCGAGTTCCGCTCTTGCCCGGAGAGTTGTGAATCTGTGGAATTCTCTGCCTCAGAAGGCAGTGGAGGCCAATTCTCTCGATGCTTTCAAGAGAGAATTAGATAGAGCCCTTAAAGATAGCGGAGTCAGGGTATATGGGGAGAAGGCAGCAATGGGGTACTGATTGTGGATGATCAGCCATGATCACGGTGAATGGCGGTGCTGGCTTGAAGGGCCGATTGGCCTACTCCTCCACTTATTGTCTAAAGGCAGCTGTCTCCCATCCCTGGTCTTCCTTCCATCCACTTGGCTCCATCTGACTTTTATTTCTTGTCTGCTTCCACCCATCATCCACGCACCTCCCTCCTGCTCTCATCTCCACCTTCCCCTCCTTGCTGCGACTGCCCTTCATTCTTCACCCCTCCTCCATCTACCCATCACCTGCCGACTCAGCTCACCTCTTCGCCCCTCTCCATTTGATACCAGCCTTCTCCCCTCTGTCCCGATGTCGGGCCTCAGCCCTAAACGTCAATATCCTCACTTTTAACCTTATCAAGAAGCAGTAAAGATATTTGAACTTGGCACATTTTCCTAAAAATGCCTTTCAGCTGAGGTAACTGATTTCCAGTTTTTATGACGGATTTTTTAAATTCCCAGTTGCCATGGCAAGATTCGAGAAGACAACGTTGACAACCTTGAGAAACATAGAAACTAGGTGCAAGAGTGGGCCATTTGGCCCTTCGAGCCTGCACCACCATTCAATATGATCATGGCTGATCATTCAACTCAGTATCCTGTACCTGCCTTCTCTCCATACCCCCTGATCCCTTTAGCCACAAGGGCCACATCTAACTCCCTTCTGTGGCAGAGAATTCCACAGATTCACCACTCTCTGTGTGAAAAATGTATTTCTCATCTCGGTCCTAAAAGACTTCCCCCTTATCCTTAAACTGTGACCCCTTGTTCTGGACTTCCCCAACATCGGGAATAATCTTCCTGCATCTAGCCTGTCCAACCCCTTAACAATTTTGTACGTTTCTAGAAGGGTTTTGAGAAGGGTTTTAAACTGAAATGTCACCTATTCATGTTCTCCAGAGATGCTGCCTGGCCCACTGAGTTACTCCAACATTTTGTGTTTTATTTTGAATTCATATTTCTGGATCATTAATATTTGTTTAATATTTGTTCAGTTGGTCAACTAAGACTTAGACATCATCTCCTTTGCCTTATTGCACTGTTGTTTGAGGTATATCATCCCAACTCTGCTCCATCAATAGCCCTAATGCATAATATCAGGTTTTTAATGACCACATCATTCCATTTTCAACACTTCAGCAAGTGAGACATAAACAAGCAAGAGTTATAGATGCATGGAGATAGCGCCACCTGCTGGTTCCCTTCCAAGCTTCAAACCATGCTAACTTGGAGCTACATTGCCATTTCTTCATCACTGCAAATGAATCCAGGAAAATATAAATAGAAAGCGCTGGAGTACCATCAATTTATCTCCACTATAATGCCACCCCTCAATCTCCCGCGCTCTAAGGAATGAAGTCCTAGCCTCCCCACCCTCTCTCATAGCTCAGGCCAAGTCCAAGCAACATCCTCGTAAATCTTTCCAGTTTAATGTCATCTTTTCTAAAGCAAGGCGACCAAAACTGAGCACAATACTCCAAATGACAAAGTCTGGTAAAACTGCAACATAACGTCCCAGCTCTATACTCGAGGTCCTCGCTCTGAAGAAAGGTCTTGACCCGAAACATCACCTACCCATGTTCTCTAGAAATGCTGCCTGATCAGCTGAGTTACTCCAGCACTAATTGTGTCCTTTTATGCATTAACCAACATCTGCACTTCTTTGTCTGCATTTGCAGTTCCTTCATTTCTTAACATTAAGGGTTCAATAGTGCCGTACACATACAGCCCACAGCACATTTGGCAGGGTGGGAGATGTGTTCATGATTTTTAAACCTCACACTAACACTGGACACCAAGACTTCCACTCAGAAGAGCAGGCAGATCTAGGGCTATAAAGCTCTGGTGAGAACCTGCCCATTACACATGTTATTTAAAAATAATGCAGGATAAAATTGTCATGGGCCAAATGCAGGCAGGTGGGACTGGTTTAGTCAAGGCAGGTTGGTCGGCGTGGTAACATTGGGCCGAAGGGTCGGTTTCCACGCTATATGATTCTATGACTTAACTGAGTAACAAGTTATTGTGAACAGAGGAAGAGAATAGTACAAGGAAAATCGTTATCAAGGGTTAAAAGCAAACATAGAACAGAAAACCATCCTGCGATTTCAGCCTGAACAAGCTACACACAAAAGGGAATTAATGGTTCTAGACGTTGATAACAACTTAATTGGAAGGCTGATCTCTGGTATTTGATCACAGAGTCACAAAAGGAGGAATTGTTTTTAAAAAGGCACCTGTAAAATTCAGACAGAAACTAGACCTTCATGACACAAAGAATCATAGTAGCTTTCCCCAAGACCCTTATCTTTGGTAGGGAGTTGCCAGGCTTTGATGACACCCAAGGTCTACAAGACCCAAATTGAAAACAGAACAGTGGCCATCTGGTGTTAGTGAGATAAGAAACAATGCATCTCCAGTTCCCGTGGCATTAGAAGTCTCAACACAGACTGGAGAGAGTTGTTACAATGATAACAACTTGTAGACCTTGGGTTGTCATCAAACATATAAGAGTATTAAGGAATTGGACAGGCTAGAGGCAGGAAACATGTTCCCGATGTTGGGGGAGTCCTGGAGCAGGGGCCACAGTTTAAGATTAAGGGGTAAGCCAGTTAGAACGGAGATGAGGACACACTTTTTTTACCCAGAGAGTTGTGAATCTGTGGAATTCTCTGCTTCAGAAGGCAGTGGAGGCCAATTCTTTGGATGCTTTCAAGAATTAGATAGAGCTCTTAAAGTTAGCGGAGTCAGGGGATATGGTGAGAAGGCAGGAACGGGGCACTGAATGTGGATGATCAGCCATGATCACAGTGAATGGCAGTGCTGGCTCAAAGGGCCGAATGGCCTACTCCTGCACCTATTGTCTATTGTAATAAGAGATAATTAGATGTTTAGGTTTAGGCCCCTTCCCTCAGACCACAGGAATAATCCTAAATTTACTTATGGCGGCACAGTGACACAGTGGTAGATTTGCTATTTAACTGCACCAGAGACACATTTTCATTCCTGACTACAGGTACTGTCCGCACAGAGTTTGCATGTTCTCCCATGACCGTGTGGGTTTTCCCCATTTGCCCCTTATTCTTAAACTATGGCCCCTGGTTCTGGACTCTCCAAACATCGGGAACATGTTTCCTGCCTCTAGCGTGTCCAAACCCTTAACAATCTTATATGTTTCAATAAGATCCCCTCTCTTCCTTCTAAACTCCAGAGTGTACAAGCCCAGCCGCTCCATTCTCTCAGCATATGACAGTCCCGCCATCCCGGGAATTAACCTTGTAAACCTACGCTGCACTCCCTCAATAGCAAGAATGTCCTTCCTCAAATTAAGGGACCAAAACTGCAGGTGTGGTCTCACTAGGGCCCCGTGCAACTGCAGAAGAACCTCTTTGCTCCTATACTCCTCTTGTTATAAAGGCCAACATGCCCTTCGCTTTCTTCACTACCTGCTGTACCTGCATGCTTACTGTCATAGACTGATGAACAAGGACCCCCAGATCCCGTTGTTTCCCCCGATCAAATATAAAACTAATAAATAGCAGACTTTCGCCATTTCCTTGCGTGACTTTAAACAGTTCTAAGATCACCCCATGGCTTCCTGCACTCCAAGGAATAAAGTCCCAGCTTGCCCAATCTCTCGCTATAGCTCAGGCCTTCGAATCATGGCAATATTCTTAAAAATCTTCTCTGCACTCTTTCCTTCCAAAAGCAGGGCAACCAAAACGGCACACAATGCTGCAAAAAGCCTCGCCAACGTCTTGTACCTGTAGGACTGTAAACTCCTATCTCACCAGTACCATTTTACTGTTGTGTGGTGTCTTTTTAAAATTGCTGTTTTTTTCTTTTTTCCTCCCACAAATATGTAATATGTGAATATGTGATTCTGTTTTGCAGCGTGTTTGTTTTTTTGCACTATCCGCGAGCCATTGCCGCTTTTCATTTCACTGCACATCTCGTATGTGTATGTGATGAATAAACTTGAGTTCTTGACTTGAACAGAACGTTGCAACTTCTATGGGCAGCATCTCTGGAGAGAAGGAATGGGTGACGTTTCGGGAGACCTGCCTGTCCCGCTGAAGTACTCTAGCTTTTTCTGTCTATCTTCTATACTCAATACTCTGACTGATGAAGGCTAATGTACCAAAAGCCTTCTTTGCCATTGTATCTAACTGTGGCACAACTTTCAGGGAACTGTGCACAAGTACACCTAGATTATTCTGCTCTATTACACTGCCCTGGACTCTGCCATTCACCACGAAAATCCTGCCCTGGTTTGACATCCCAAAGTATAACACCTCACACTTATCTGCATTGCACTCAATTAGCCATACCTCAGCCCACTTGCCCAGCTGATCAAGACCCTACTCTAATTCTTGATAACCCTCATCCCTGTGTACGATACCACCTACTGTTTAGTGTCATCTGTACACTTACTAATCCTTGCACGTTCTCATCCAAATCATTGATATAAACCACAAACAGCAATGAGCCCAGCACTGATTCATGTGGCACACCACTTGTCACAGACATTATGACTTAGCAATGAAATGTACACCTAAGGTTAACTCGATGTCTCGGTCTGCATGGGCCACCCATCTAAGAGTAACTCAGCTTGGGAATCTATGTCTATGAAAGTAAGCATGCAGGTACAGCAGGTAGTGAAGAAAGTTTTATTTCCTCTGGGCGTGGAGAACGTACCATTCCCAACCTGCCCGACATGTTTTTCCAGTCTGCATTTCCCAACTTTTAATACTTTAGTTTTAGTTATTTTGTCTCTGTCCAAGTACAGGTCACAGTAACAATCAGTACAAGAGCACCTCTAGGCTGCGTGCTCAGCCCCCTGCTTTACTCACTCTATACCCATGACTGCATAGCCGGACACAGTGCGAACTCCATCATCAAGTTCGCCGACGACACCACTGTTGCTGGACGAATCACAGATGGGGATGAGTCAGAGTATAGAAGTGCAATCGACCAACTGACCAAATGGTGCCAGCACAACAACCTGGCTCTCAGCATCAGTAAAACAAAGGAACTGATTGTGGACTTTAGTAGGAGAATGATGAGGACCCACAATCCTGTTTACATCAACAGGACGATGGCGGAGAGGGGCAAAAACTTCAAATTCCTGGGCGTGCAAATTTCCGAAGATCTTTCCTGGACCCAGCACACTGTTGCAATTATAAAGAAGGCACATCAGCGACTCTACTTCCTGAGAAGATTACGGAGATTTGGCTTGTGAGAGGATTTTCCTGAACTTCTACAGGTGCACAGTAGAGAGCATACTGACTGGTAGCATCGTGGCCTGGTTCGGCAGCTTGAACGTCCAGGAGCGGAAAAGACTGCAAACATTTGTGACCACTGCCCAGTCCATCACCGGCTTTGACCTCCCCACCATCGAAGGGATCTATCAAAGTCGCTGCCTCAAAAAGGCAGCGAGCATCATCAGAGACCCACACCATCCTGGCCACACACTCATTTCACCATTTCCATTGAGAAGAGGGTACAGGAGCCTGAAAGCTGTAATGTCCAGGTT
Organism: Okamejei kenojei; assembly: GCA_035221665.1. Classification (NCBI taxonomy): domain Eukaryota; kingdom Metazoa; phylum Chordata; class Chondrichthyes; order Rajiformes; family Rajidae; genus Okamejei; species Okamejei kenojei. The sequence continues at coordinate 41,635,438 of CM069150.1, forward strand.
CAGGAACAGCTTCTTCCCTACAGCCATCAGGCAATTCAACGCAATAACAAATAAGCTCTGGACTACAAAAGATTATTATTATTATTATTATTGCACTAGATGTTATTTATTGAGTATGTGTGTATGTATACACACACTGAACTTTTTTTCCTTCTCCCGTTATGTACTGTGTTTACATATTCTGTTGTGCTGCAGCAAGTAAGAATTTCATTGTCCTATCTGGGACATATGGCAATGAAACACTCTTGACTTAACTGCCCCTATTCACACACTGACCAGATAACCTTGTTCGACCATAGCCACATGATCAAAATATTTCCTCCCCCCCACCACCATACTCACTCTCCCTGCAATATAACAGGTTTTCATTACTCTCCTTCCCTGTTTGGACAAAGAGTCCTCAACTCCAGTTTGGCTATTTTTTCCCCCAAAGACGCTACCAGACCTGCTGAGTGTATCCAGCATTTTCTGTCTCTGGAGTTTGGTTTATCCGAAGTGATGAGGAAAAGTCACTAACTATAACTATCAGTACACCACTATCATAATTATAATTTATTAGCCAAGTATGTTTTGCAACAGTCGAGTGCATCACTATTGGTTCATCGCTATCAGTGCATCGCTATCAGTTTATCAGCAGAGATGAAAAAATGATGCCACACACACTAACTATAACTATAAGTACACAAATCCAATGTTACTGTTGTCAGGTTTTAAAGAACTGTTGCAAGTCCTTTCATACATGTATGTGCTGGCATATGAAAGTTGCAGAGAAAGCACTGCAGGGTTCAACTAAATCAAGATCACAGCACCAGACACCCAACTTCAATACTGACTATGGCTGCAGTCTGCACACAGTTTATACATTTGCCTGTGACTGTGAGGGTTTTCTCTGGGAGCTCTGGTTTCCTCTCACATTCTAAAGACGCACAGGTCAGTTGGTTAATTGGCTTCTGTAACTTGCCCCTAGTGTGTAGGATGCAAAACAAGAATAATATAGAACTAGGGTACGGCTGATCATTAGAGCGGATCTGCTTTCAATGACATAATTACAACCGAACGCTTCTCCAAATTTCCAAACCTCGGACTCAGCAACCCCCTTGGCAACTGGATCCTTGATTTTTTGACCCATCGATGACAATCAGTAAGGGTAGGTAACGTAACATCCTCAATGATAATTCTCAACATGGGTGCCCCACAAGGCTGCATCCTCTGCCCTTATTATACTCCTCACACTTCTCTAAAATAAACTAAACACTTCATGACCGTGCAGTTAAACTCACATTTACAAGTTTGCAGATGACACCACCAGAGCCAGATCGCAAGCAACGTGGACACAGCGTACAGGAAGGTGATAAAGAGCTTAGTAATATGGTGTCAAGGCAATAGTCTCTCTCTGAATGTCAACAAACCAATGGAGGTGTTCACTGACTTCGCAATTCATGGTGAATTACACGCATCAATGTGTGCTGAAATGGAGATAGTCAAGACATTCAAGTTTCTAGGTGTGAAGAATACCAACAATTGGACCATAATCGACAATACAACCCAGAAAGTACACCAACGCCCCTATTCCCTCAGACAACTAAGGATATCCGGCATGTCTCCAATGACTCTTCCCAGTTTCTACAGAAGCATGGTTGATAGCATCCTATCACGATGCATCGCAGACTGGTATGGCAACTGCTCTGCCCAAGGCTGCAAGAAATTGCACAGGGTTGTGGACTTGACCCAGTCCATCACACAAAGCTGCCTCACCCATCCCCACTCAATCAGAGCCATCTATACTTCAAACTACCCGAGGTAAAGCAGCCAATGGAATCAAGGTCACTCACATCCCGGTCATGCATTCTTCTCCCCTCTCCAAAGATATAAAGGCTTGAAAGCACGTACAGATTCAAGGACAACTTCTTTCCCACTGTTATCGGACTCTCAAATGGTCCTTTCTCTTGCTAAGGATGCCTTCCCAAACTAGCAACTTTTTCCCTGCACACTCTCTATAGCTGTTAAGTTATATTTTATGCTGTTTCTTTTCTCTTTTTGTGCTACCTATTGCACCCTTATATGGAACGATCTGCCTGGACAACATGCGAGATTTCATTGTATCACCATACGTGGCAATAACAAACCAATACACTTCTTCCATTAACTAAAAATCACATCCAAGGACAATATATCTGTAAATTTCTGCATTAATGCATCCAGTTTATGTAATAGTCCTCTAAATAGTTAAAAGTCATAAAAAATATTTACTTATACACAAAATAGTATGGATAGACAAGACATTAAACTCAAACACCCAACAGAGAATTTATACTAGATCATAGCAACATAGAAACATAGAAAATATGTGCACGAGTAGGCCATTCAGCCCTTCGAGCCTGCACCGCCATTCAATATGATCATGGTTGATCATCCAACTCAGTATCCCGTACCTGCCTTCTCTCCATACCCCTTGATCCCTTTAGCTACAAGGGCCACATCTAACTCCCTCTTAAATATAGCCAATGAACTGACCTCAACTACCTTCTGTGGCAGAAGATTCCACAGATTCAGCACTCTGTGTGAAAAATGTTTTTCTCATCTCGGTCCTAAAAGACTTCCCCTTTATCCTTAAACTGTGACCCCCTTGTTCCGGACTTCCCCAACATCGGGAACAATCTTCCTGCATCTAGCCTGTTCAACCCCTTAAGAATTTTGTAAGTTGCTATAAATCTTCTAAATTCTAGCGAGTACAAGCCAAGTCTATCCAGTCTTTCTCCATATGAAAGTCCTGACATCCCAGGAATCAGTCTGGTGAACCTTCTCTGTACTCCCTCTATGGCAAGAATGTCAAGATCGTTTGCAAACATGCCACAAACATGCCCGGCTCATATTTTTATTTGGAACTGTTACCATGGTGATAAAGGAAATGTACTAACATAGAAGAGTATTAAGTTCCATCTACTGTTTCTTTTCTCACCACCCTCCCTCCCCAAGTAACAATTCAGAGGAACATTGAACCAGGTGCTTGGCTCGATCCTGAGCTCTCTGTGAAGTTTGCACATTCTCTCTGGGATCATGTGGGTTGTCTCCAGGCGCTCTGGTTTTCTCCAGAATCCCAAAGATGTGTGATTTTGTGGGTCAAGTGGCCTTTGCAAAATTGCCCCTAAGTGTGTAGCGAGTGGATGCAAAAGTAGGAAACATGGAACTACTGAGAACAGGTGAGCGATGGTCGACATAGACTCAATGGGCTGAAGGGCCTGTTTCCATGCTGTATGTCTAAATTAAACAGAGTAAAAATCCTTCCGAACAACAATTTACAGGCTATACAAAGCAACTGAGCTGAATTTACCAACACCCTTCCCTGTTGTTGGAAGTGGAAATGCACACAAATATCAAAGTAGATTTTCAACACTCAAATCTCAAACACAAATTAATAACAAAGCAGAAAAAACCTACAAATATCAGGATTCTGAATTAAAAATAGAAAATGCTGGAAATTCTCCAGAGGTCAGGCAGCAGCTCTGGAGGGAATAAAGAGTTTCATTTCAGGTCAATGATCTATCATTTGCAGAAACCTTAACTGCATCTAACTCTATCCACGCCTGCCCAGCAATGTTTGTTTTTATTTTAAAAAATTATTTGCTTTATTATTTATTTAATTCCCGACCTGCAGTCTTAACAAAAACGGGCGATTATTTAGCGGCCAATATTCTTTACTGTGCGCAGGTTGAATTTCTCTACATGAATGAGCACTCTCAACATACAAAACAGCATTGTTTTCTAATTTTAGCCCAGTCCCATGCTCTCCTCTGCATACTGCCTCCAATTCTCAATGACATACATGAAGGCAGTAACACTTTCCCCACACTAATGACCTTTTCACTTTCTAACAGATAAATTTCCAATTACTACGATTCCTTTCCACTTCTTGAACAACACCTCATTCATCGTTTAATGCATTTGGAACGTTGCAATGCCAAGCCAAGCACAGACCTCGTCTGAACTTAAGGACTTGCAAAATAAACCAATAGACACCCATGGCATTTTAATTTAATTGTACTTAATTATTTGTGAATTTGTGAAAAGGAAAAATTGAAAGCAGAGATAGATTCCAGTCAAAATCTTTGACTTCTTGCCATTCTATTCCCCAAAACACTTCAGAGTTAGGTTTTACATACTCTGTTGTCAAGAGTGGTTTATTGTAATGTGTCCCAGATAGAACAATTAAATTCTAACTTGCAGCAAATCAAATTTGTAAGACACACAAGATCACAGGGAAGGCAAAATATTACCAATAAAATTCCAAATACTTTTGAAAAGCATGTATTTTGAAAGCTCTTCTGAATGAATTACAATCCCCATAAAATTATTTTCCAAAGTTATTGTAGCATTTATTGTTCTTGTTGGAAAAATGTTCCAAATTGGGAGAAATCAAATGCTACCATCACCACTGAGGAGTTTTGCAAAGTTTGTAAAGAGCTTAATCCAGACAATCCTAGTTTCCTTTCAAATGGTCCTGAGATTATAAGACATTTGATAAATACATGGACAGGAAAGGTGTTGAGGGGTATGGGCAAAAGGGATTAGCTTAGGTCATGCACTGGGTGGTGAAATTCCTTGCAGCATTTCTTCCCTTTTTGAGGATTCACACAAGGGCGGCGCTGTGGTGCAGTGGTAGAGTTGCTGCCTTTCAGCGTCAGGGACCTGGGTTCAATCCTGACTACCGGTGCTGTCTGTGCGGAGTTTTACATTCTTCCCGTGACCAGTGTGGGTTTCCCCCGGGATCTCCGGTTTCCTCTAAAGACGTGCAAGTTTGTAGATATATTGGTTTCGGTAAAATTGTAAAGTTATCCCTAGTGTGTGTAGGATAGAGGTAGTGTACGGGGATCACTGACCCGTGCAGACTGGGGGGTGGGGGGGGGGGGGGGGGGGGGGGGGGGGGGGGGGGGCAAAGGGCCTGTTTCCAAATTGTATTTCTAAACTAAAAACGGCCAACACCAAACCAGCCACCTCCTCTCCCCACCCTTCTGTAACATAAGACACCATCTCCTGGACTACAGTATGACCTTGTGCAAACTCTAGAAGCACCTCTCTTTCCCCTGTAACCTCCCTTGGCTCCATGTCAGCCATTGTGGAGCTGCCAATGGGCTATTGCATCAACAGGGATTTCCAAAGCGTCTGCAGCAGCACCACATTGAATGCAGAATGGCATAAACCCCCACAGCAACAAGCGCATCTGGCTGCAAACCAACAAAACATTCTTTCTTATCTTCTTTTGGCCAATTGCTGTAAGGATGTAATACTGAGGCTTTATTAGGCATTGGTGAAGCCACATTTGAAATATTGTGAGCAGTTTTGGACCCATTAGCTGAGGAAGCATGTGCTGGCTTTGGAGAGGATCCAGAGGAGGTTAACGAGAATGATCCCGTGCTTGATTGGATTCATGTAAGAGGAGCGTTTGAAGGATCTGGACCTGTACTTACTGAAAATTTAGGATAAGCAGTGATCTCATTGAAAGCTACTCGATTATGAAAGGCCTAGATAGTGTGGACATGGAAATGATGTTTTCAGTAATGGGAGAGTCGAGAACCAGAGGGCACAACCTCTGAATAAAAATCTTTAATGATTTAGATGAAGGGATTAAAAGTAACATTAGCAAATTTGCAATGACACAAAGCTGGGTGGCAGTGTGAAATGTGAGGAGGATGCTATGAGGATGCAGGGTGACTTGGACAGGTTGCGTAAGTGGGCAGATGCATGGCAGATGAAGTTTAATGCGCATAGATATGAGGTTATCCACTTTGGTGGCAAGAACAGGAAGGCAGGTTATTATCTGAATGACGTCAAGTTGGGAAAAGGGGAAGTACAATGAGATCTGGGTGTCCTTGTTTATCAGTCTCTGAAAGTAAGCATGCAGGTAGAGCAGGCAGTGAAGAAAGCGAATGGCTTGTGGCCTTCATAACAAGAGGAGTATAGGAGCAAAGAGGTCCTTCTGCAGTTGTACAGGGCACTAGTGAAACCACACCTGGTGCATTGTGTGCAGTTTTGGTCTCCAAATTTGAGGAAGGACATTCTTGCTATTGAGGGAGTGCAGCGTAGCTTCACCAGGTTAATTCCCGGGATGGCAGAACTATCATATGTTGAAAGAATGGAGCGACTTGGGCTTGTATGCACTGGAATTTAGAAGGTTGAGAGGGGATCTTATTGAAACACGTAAGATTATTAAGGGATTGGACATGCTAGAGGCAGGAAACATGTTCTAGATGTTTGGGGAGTCCAGAACCAGGGGCCACAGATTAAGAATAAGGGATAGGCCATTTAGAATGGTGATGAGGAAAACCATTTTCACCCAGAGAGTTGTGACAACATATAATAAATAGCAAGAAGCAGCTATACATTATACAAAAACCTTTGAAAAAAAAACTATGAGAGCCAGGCTTTGTCCTCCCCCCATCCCTTCCTCCCCCCCCCCCCCCACCCACCCCTCTATACCAGCTGTCTCAATCCCCCTCCACCAAAATCAGTCTGAAGAAGAGTCCCAACTCGAAATGTCACCCACCCATGTTCTCCAGAGATGCTGCCTAACTCACTGAGTTACTCCAGCATGTTTGATCTTTTTTTTGGTAAACCAGTATCTGCAGTTGCTTGTGCCTCAACTTTTTTAACAATGTCTCTTATTTATATACTAGTTTTCACCATCTCAAGATGTTCTTGTATTTTTTTAATTAACAAAACTCACAGCTCCTTGCAAAGTGAGAAATGCCTGCCAGCCAGCCAGCCAGCCTGCCCGCCAGCCAGCCTGCCCATATACAGGAGCTAGGAACAACAATGTCGTCCAGTGATACATCCATTTTGATATTGATTGAGGGATGATAATTGGGCAGCTTCCTTAAAATAGTGCCATTGAACCTTTTATTTCCAACCGAGAGAGCACGTCCAAGTGGGACAGTTATATCTCACCGTTGTCCACCTCAGTTTCGAGCTGAGTGGCTCCTGAACTTTGTGTGTCGAGGTGATAAATGCTACCAACTGAAACTTGCCTGGCATTAATTCAAGGCTACTGTTGAGCTCAGGCACAAAGAATGCATCCCCCTTAACTAAGTTTGCTGTAGATAAGCAAGTGTGCGGGATACAGACACAACAACCCTTTAACAGCACAGAGACTCTTTAAAGGGACTCGTACCCAAACAACAAAGCACGTAGAAAATAAATTAAAGAAACTTTCTTGCCGGCTTACGTACCGTGAGTTCAGTTCTGAAGCACAGGAGTTCAAGTGTTGAGTAATGTCATGGTCTTTATCGCCTTTACTGAATGCAGAACTTGCAGCCTCTCGCCTCCTGCTTTGGAGGAAGAAAGTATTAGCTCTCCATTCTAGCAGCAACAGCAAACTTCAACTCCAACCCACAGGATGCGGGATTCTGACCTCAGCCTCAAAGTCTGGCGGATTCCCAGACCCTGTGCTAGCAGCGATGCTACTCTACTCTACTCACGACGCCGTACATTCCCGTCGACAAGTCGCGCTTTTGGAAATAAGTCTGCGAGCCTCCCTGCTGTCGAACCCCCTACACTGTGGCTAGAGAATGAACCCCCTCCACACCCCTCGCCACTAGGCTGACGAGAAAGGTGGAGGGAGGCAGGGGAGAGTTAGGGAAAGGGAATAAAGAAAGGGAGAAAGAACATAGGATAGGAACAGAGCACAGGAAAAGGCCCTTCGGCCCTACGATGTCTCTGCTGACGATGATGCCAATATAAACTAGTCTCAAGATGGACACAAAATGCTGGAGTAACTCAGCGGGACAGGCAGCATCTCTGGAGAGAAGGAGTGGGTGGCGTTTCAGATCGAGACCCCTCTTCAGACTTCAGACATAAACTGTACGCACCTCTTTGCTTAACACGATTTAATTGTTGGATCTGATCAGGGATAGTTTTTAAAGCAGTCCTCGTTGATTGTGGGGACAGAATTCACAAGTTCACAACTTATAGGAGAAGAATTAGGCCATTCGGCCCATCGAGTCTACTCCGCCATTCACTCATGGCTGATCTCTGCCTCCTAATCCCAGTTTCCTGCCTTCTCCCCATTATTGATACCTATTCTAATCAAGAACTTGTCTATCTCTGTCTTAAAAATATCCACTGACTTGGCCGCCACAGCCCTCTGTGGAGATGAGTTCCACAGATTAACTACCCTGTGATTGAAGAAATTCCTCCTCACCCCCTTTTTAAAAGAGCACCCTTTAATTCTGAGGCTTTGACCTCTGGGTGGCGCCAGCAATGGCTGCCTCGCCAACAGTCTGTCTGTCCTTTCCTTCTTTATGTTTAAATGGTATGTGTTAAATGTATGTTTTTAGTGATCTTTAGCTTGTTTTATGTGGGGGGTGGGCTGGGAGAAACTTTTACTAATCTCTTACCTCAACAGAAATGTGATTTTTTTTTCCCATATCGTATCTCGGTCCGCACTGCGGCCTAACATCGAGGAGTTGGCGGCCTTTGCTGGAGACCTACTTTTGAGAGTTCCACCGCGGGTGTCTATAGGACTTTAGCATCGCGGAGCCCGCGATCCCTTGCCAGGGATCGACCTTACAGCTCCAACCGTGGGAGCTTGCGGACAACATTATGAAGCCCACGGTCTCTGATCAGAGACTGACATCGGGAACTTCGAGCCACGGTAGTTTTGACCGCCCCGACGCGGGAGCTTCGACCGCCAGCTGTGGGAGCTTGGATCGCCCCGATGGATGGTTCAACTGCCCCGACCACGAGAGAAATAAAGAGAAAGAAGATTGGACTTTATTGCCCTCCATCACAGTGAGGAATGTGGGGAATCCGCTGTGGTGGATGTTTATGTTAACTTTTATGTATTTGTGTGTCTTGTTGCATTTCTTTTCGTACGGCTGTATGGTAATTCGCTTATCACTGTAACTTAATTGGAACATGTAACAATAAAAGACCTTTGAAACCTTTGGTCCTAGACTCTCCCACCAGTGGAAACATCCTGTCCACATCCCATTCCTTTGCTCCATAGATGCTGCCTCACCCGCCGAGTTTCTCCAGCATTTTTGTCCACCTTTGATTTTTCCGGCATCTGCAGTTCTTTCTTAAACAAATAATCCTTTGCACATCCACTCTATCTATGCCTTTCATTATTCTGTGAGTTTCAATGAGGTCCCCCCTCAACCTTCTAAACTCCAGCGAGTAGAGGCCCAGTGCTGTCAAGTGCTCATCGTATGCTAACCCACTCAATCCTGGAATCATTCTTGTAAACCTCCTCTGGATCCTCTCCAGAGCCAGCACATCCTTTACAATGAATACAAAGCAGTAATCCAATTAACTGGGGATTCAAGACTCGGTAGATTGGTGGATACAGCCAGAAGCTAACATGACTGAATACGAAATGAGAATATTCTATTCACTTATCGGCACAACATTGATAAGTCTCAAGAGGAATTAGAGGAAACATTTTGTAAGGCTGACTTCCTTCTTTTATTCACTCATATGTATTTTACAACAACCAAGTTCCTGATGTCAATAAACTTGCCTTTTCTTAATCGTACTAAGACAGGAGTTCAATCTAAGTTAAAAAACAGATAGACACAAAAAGCTGGAGTAACTCAGCGTCTCTAGTGAGAAGCTGCAGTAACAGGCAGCATCTCTGGTGAGAAGGAATGGGTGACGTTTCGAGTTGAGACCCTTCTTCAAGTTAAAAACATGTCCAACATTAATAAACCTTGCTCTGTGTGCCAGTTATGAAAGAATAGGAATATTGCGAAAGTTAATGGTTGTGATGAAACGCTGACCAACTCTTGCATTAAGAAATGCAATCCACGGAAATCATAGCTTTCAGGTAAATCCATGTGAGATGAGTCAACAATAAGTAATTATTGATGGTCTCTTCAAGGCAATCTTTTTAGAGGAACAGCACCTCATACTTCGCTAGGGCAGCTTACAACCCAACGGTATGAATATTGACTTATTTAACTTCAAGTAACCCTTGCGTTCCCCTCTCTCTCCGTCCCTCCCCATCCTAGTTCACTGGAATTTAAAAGGATGAGAGGGGATCTTATAGAAACATACAACATCTTAAAGGATTGGACAGGCCAGATGCAGGAAAAATGTTCCCGGTGTTGGGGGAGTCCAGAACCAGGGGGTCACAGTTTAAGAATAAGAGGGAGGCCATTTAGGACCAAGATGAGGAAAAACTTCTTTACCCAGAGAGTCGTGAATCTGTGGAATTCTCTGCCACAGAAGGTAGTGGAGGCCAATTCACTGGATGTGTTCAAGAGAGTTAGATTTAGCTCTTAGGGCTAAAGGAATCAAGGGATATGGGGAAAAAAGCAGGAACGGGGTACTGATTTTAGATGATCAGCCATGATCATAGTGAATGGCACGAAGGGCCGAATGGCCTACTCCTGCACCTATTTTCTATGTTTCTAGGTCTATCCAATAATGAACCATTCTACATTTCCTTTGATCATCCCCTGACAGTGAAAAATTTCCTTTGATCATCCCCTGACAGTTACTCCAGCATTTGGTATCTCTCTTCAGTGTGAACCAGAATTTGCAGTTCCTTCCTACAGTGTTATTTTCCCATTATGTCCACCGTGCATCAGTAACATTCTGCAAACAACACTTCATTGAGTTTAATTATGCAATGAGTTTTCAAAAATGATCTGTATATCCTAGTTTTACTTTTGGAGACCAATAAAATGTTAAATTGCAACGTTGTGGAACAATATTAATCCACAAAGACATCATTCATATCTTTGGTTGGTCTAGAGTGAAATTTTAGTTATTACACTTTGTTATTGGATTTAGTTATGAGATTTAGTTAGACTTTGGTTCGGCCGTTTCTGGAGCATTGTGTGGAATTCTGGCCACCCCTTTGCAGGAAGGATATGGAGGCTTTGGAGAGGGGGTAGATTATTATGAATAATAAAATGCCTCGATAGAGTGGATGTAAAGAGGATATTTCCTGTAGTGCGAGAGTCTAGGACCAGAGGGCACAGCCTCAGAATAAAAGGACATACCATACCTACAGAATAGAGAAGAGGAGGAATTTCTTTCTCTCACTCATTTGCTCTCTCATAAGGAATACAAGCAGAATTTAGCCATTCAGCCCATCTGCACCGCCATTCAATCACAGCTGATCTATCTCCCCCTCCTAACCCCATTCTCCTGCCTTCTCCCCATAACCTCTGACAACCGTACTAATCACGAATCTATCCATCTCTGCCTTAAAAATATCCATTGATATCTCATTCTTTCTCTCTCTCTTGTTCTCTATCTCCTATCTCCCTCTCATTCTCTCTCTATCTCTCATTCTTTCTTTCTCTCATTCTCCCTCTCACATTCTTTCCCTTTCTCATTCTCTCTCTCTTTCTCTCGCTCCCTCCCACTCTCTCTCGCCCCCTCTCACATTCCCTCTCTCATTTCATCTCCCTCTTTCTCTCTCTCATTCTTTCTTTATCTCATTCTCAAATTATTTGTCTTTCCCTCTCCCCCTCATTTTCTCTCTCTCTCTCTCACACAAATTCTCTCACACATCCCCTCTCTCCTCCCCACTCTCTCTGTCTCTCTCTACATCCCCTCTCTCCTCCCCACTCTCTCTGTCTCTCTCTCCTTCCCTCTCTCTCTCACAATCACATTCCCTCTCTCCTCCCCACTCTCTCTGTCTCTCTCCTTCCCTCGCTCTCTCACATTCCCTCTCTCCTCCCCACTCTCTCTGTCTCTCTCCTTCCCTCTCTCTCTCACATCCTCTCTCCTCTCCCTCACTCTCCCTCTCTCTCCCAATCTCTCCGTCTCTCACCCCTCTCTCCTCCCACTCTCTCTGTCTCTCTCCCCTTCCCTCTCACATCCCCTCTCTCCTCCCCACTCTCTCCTCTCTCCCCCTTCCCTCTCACATTCCCCTCTCTTCTCTCTCCTCTCTCTCCTTCCCTCTCTCTCTCTCTCCTCTCTCTCTCCTCCTTCACTCTCTCCTGCCACACTCTCTGTCTCTCTCTCTCCCTCTCCCGCTCTCTCTCTCTCTCTCCTCTCTCTGTCTCTCTCTCCTTCCCTCCTCTCTCCCCTCTCTCCTTCCCCACCTCTCTCTCTCTCATCCCTCTCTCCTCCCCACCCCGTCTCTCTGTCTCTCTCCCCTTCCCTTCCCTCTCACATCCCTCTCTCCTCCCCACTCTCCCTGTCTCTCTCTCCTTCCTTCCCTCTCTCTCTCTCTCTCACATCCCCTCTCTCCTCCCCCCTCCCCACCCCCACGACGTGACGTGACGCGTGCCAGGCGGCGGCGGCGCGCTGACGTCACGGCGGGTGGGCGGGCCTAGCGCACGGCCCCCGGCTGCCCGACACCACGGCCGTCAGTCGAGACGGCGGCCGCACTGGAGGAGGAGCTCACGGCGGGGGCGGTGGGAGATGGGCGCCCTTTTAACTGTCTGCTCTCTCGGGAGCCTGGTAAGCGCTGGGGAGGCGAGTGGGCAGTGACAGGGGGTGGCCGGGCCGTCGTTGTTGACACCCAGCCCCACAAAGAGCGTCGTGTTTACCGAGGCGCGCCCTCCCCTCACATTCACCGCCAGCAGCCGGTCAAACCTTTATTCCCCGTCATTACCGTAGCGTCAAACATCACTTTGCTTCTTTTCTACCGCCACCCCCTGCCCCGTTTGTTTGCTCAGCGTCGCCGGAGAATTCACAGCCACGGAGGTTTTATCTTAAGTAAACTACCCCCTGATCTAAAAGTGTTACTAAACACTTTAACTCCCCTCCACACACTGCCCTTTCTGTCCTAAACCTCCTCCACTATCTGAATGAGGCCAAACGTGAGAGAATGGAGGAACAGCACCTCCTATTTCGCTTGGGCAGCTTGCTAGAATGTTGACTTAATCTTCAAGTCACCCTTGCCTTCTCTCTCTCTCTCCATCCCTCCCCCACCAGAGTTCACCGACTAGTTTCACTTTCTCCTCAACTAAGAATTAACCACTCTACATGTCCTTGGACTGCGTCTGCTTTGATCTGTCGTTTCACACCTTACCCTTCCATATCTCTAGACTCTCAGCCTGATGAGCAGTCCCGATCTGAAACGTCACCCATTCCTTCCCTCCAGAGGTGCTGTCTGACCCACTGAGTTATTCCAGCCTTTTGTGTATCCAAAGGGACAGCACGGGCAGGTTGGGCCGAAGGGCCTGTTTCCCTGCTGTTCAACTCTATGGAAGCCAGTGTAGGTGTGCTGATAGCTGTCCACTCAAATGTCCTTGAACATGAGTGAGCAATTGCCTGGCTTAGTAAACAAAAGGCTTATGCTTTTAAAGGCGGTTTTGTTATGCAATATATATTTATAGTGGGAGGTTTTGTAATCCTTAACTTTCGCGAGAGATATCAGCCGTCGTGCATGGTCTTAACAAATTGTCAAAGTTAATCGACTTCCTTCCCGTACGATTATGGTAAATAAAAAGCAAACTGGCTTGCTTTGACAAGCTGTAATTTAAAATCAATCATCCAATGGCCACTATTGCCAGTTGGAAGAGCAAAGATGCTCAGTAGGGTTTATTGTTTTATTTAACTAACCTGTTTATTTCACAGACTCTTTCCCATGAACGCAATCATGAAGAGTACTTTCCAAAGACCAATGGTTGAAAGAGGTCTCTCAATGACTTTCCTAACCTTTGTGTCATGGACAGAGACAGGGTTTAGTTTATTTTTAACTATTCCAGTTTCCCAACAAAACTGGACATTTCATGTGACCCCATTACTACCCCTGACAGTGCATTCAACGTTTAAAATATCTGGATAGATACCGTTTCAACGTCTTTGAAAGTAAACCTAATAACTTGAACCTAGAGCTGATTAAAATGGCAGATAAACTTCAAGATGTAACTTAACTTGTCGAATGTTTAAGTCCATACATACTATGGTGAATTAGCATAATTGTAACTTGACATAATATTCTGACTTACTCTTTTAACCCTTTTCACACAAAGGGTGGTGGGTGTAAGAAATAAGCTGCCAGAGGAGGTAGTTGATGCTGGGATTATCCAAACGTTTAAGAAACAGTTAGACAGGTACATGGATAGAACATGTTTGGAGGGATAAGGGCCAAATGCAGGCAGGTGGGACTAGTGTAGCCAGTGTGGGCAAGTTGTGCTAAAGGGCCTGTTTCCACGCTATGACTCTTAACTGTACATTTGGTGTTGTAATAAATAACTGTCTTGAGTTGCATCTTCAAGTCGAGAAAATCAAGAGTGTTTTATTGTCATATGTCCCAAACAGAACAATGAGATTCTAAACTTAGTTTCTTTGAATGTTATTTCTTAAGAAAAAAACATGTGCCTATTAAGTTATTTGTTTTGTTTTTACATTTAAAAAAAATGAATTGGAAAGGCATAATACATGGATGTATTATGGGTAATACCTGTGGCAAAAGGTACAGGGCTATCTTCAGTCCATATAAATAGAACAGGAAAAATCTATTTATCTTCGTGGCAAAGTTGGATCTAAGATAATGAATAGAAAGAGGGAATTTAAGGATTTATTTTTGTCAAGGGTTGTGAGAAATCCGCCACTTCCTCTTTACATTGATAAAGGGTCTGAATAAGCATTTGTTTTGCCTTTTTATAACATGCAAGTTACAGGCTGGGAGACAAAACAGGTCTACAGGCCTGCTTTACAGTTCCTTAAATTGTCTAATTGTAATTTTTGTGTTAACTAAGTACTCAACAAAAAGTAAAAGGAAGTGATTTTCCAGCAATAATTTAAAAGCTGGTTTAGTTTTCAAGTGGCAGCGTAATTCAAATCTGGCTTTTTGGCCTGCCGTTTATGTCAATCTACCAGCCGTTTTGACATCAAACACATTCTCGCTGTTTGACAAGCTTTGTGGCACAAATATACCAAGAACTCTTGGTGCAGTATAAGTATCAGTTTCATCTTACTGTAAACTGTTCTACGGAAGTTCTGTGCTACAATATTGGCTTGTACTTCAGATGCACCATTAATTAAGTTTTGGCATCCATTTGGCCATTGTTATCTAGAGAAAAACACAACGCGAGTTCACAAAAAGTTCACTTTACGCCACTTTGAACTTTGAGGAAAAATTATTTCCACTTTGTGACTTGTTCAATTTTTGGGTGTAATTTATTCTAAATTGCAGATGTGTGTTGCTGAAAAAAATTCAGAATTGTTACACTTTGAATTATTGTAGTTATTCTCTCTAGACAATTGTAATGTATTTTTATACTATTCCCCACAGGTTTCATGTCTGTGCAGCAGTGCACCTTGTTTGCTGTGCGGCTGTTGCCCCAATTCCAAGAATTCTACCGTAACCAGATTGATCTACGCATTCATTTTGCTTCTGGGCACCCTTGTGGCATGTGTTATGCTGGCACCAGGAATAGCAATACAACTAAAAAAGGTATGAGGGAACTGCAGATGCTGGTTTAAACCGAAGATAGATACAAAAAGCTGGAGTAACTCAGTGCGACAGCCAGCATCTCTGGAGAGAAGGAATGGGTGAAGTTTCAGGTCGAGACCCTTTTTCAGACTGGTTAGGAATAAGGGAAACGAGAGATTATAAACGATGATGTAGAGAGATAAAGAACCATGAATGAAAGATATGCAAAAATGTAACGATGTTAAAGGAAACAGGTCATTGTTAGCTGTTTGTTGGGTGAAAACGAGAAGCTAGTGCGACTTGGGTGGGGGAGGCATAGAGAGAGAGAGAGGGAATGCCGATGCAGCCAGGAAGTTAGAGAAATTAACATTCAACTAATCAACTAAAATGGCATTATTATATAATGAATCCTGAGCTGAAATAACTAAGTGAGTAATATTTTGACCCCTTTATTCCGAATCAATACTTTTGCTTTTAAAAAAAAAAGTTATCACCAAAGAATGTCTTCTGTGTTTAGTAGAGAGGATAGTAAAATGACAAGGATTCTTTTCTTCCATAATCATGTAGAATCATATTCATCTTTAAAAGTCTCAGATTTCATGGTTTCAAAGTTTAAACATTTCTTGTATTGTTTTGTTTGTAGTTATTTCCTTTCGGATAAAAGTTAGATCAAGTGTATCCCTGTATTTACGGTGGACTAAATATAATTCTATGAGCTAATGATGTAACTCATAAATGTAACTTTTAGGATTAAGTCTGAAACACAATTTAACAATGATTATCACTTTTATGAACAAGAAGTCCAATATTTGAACCCATGTCATAATTTCCTACAATTTGGTTAAGCTTGTAGGTCTATTTATGCCCGATGTGATTAAAGGGCTTAAAGCAGTTTGAGGAGGAATGGTGCAATGAAATTACATACAGAGGATACAATTTGTGACGCTTTCTGGAGCTGTATCAAATTTGGCATGATTAGCAACTTAACTAGAGAATTCCTTATTCAGAGCAGCAGGAATGTGGACATGACTTACTTGGCTGTTAAATTGTGCCAACCTGCCCTCTTTCGCCTGAAAAACAAGGGATGAAGAAAGATAAAACTGATAATGACAAACAGCAAGAAGAAAAACCCATTTAAGAAACATTTAGATAAGTACATGGATAGGACAGATTTAGAGGGATATGGGCCAAATATAGGCAGGTGGCACTAGTGTAGATGGGGCATGTTGCCAGAGTGGGCAAGTTGGGCCAAATGGCCTATTTCCACGCTGCATGACCATGACGCGAAGAAAATCGAGGACCAAATCAATTGCGTGCATGCTTGCTTGATAAAAGAATGATAACTATTATGACAACTGTTGAGTATTAGTACAAATACATGAGAGGATAGCCAATGTAATAAAAAAAAGAAGCTAAACATTTGATTGTGTTGTAAGTTATACATTATTTAGTTACCTTTTCCATTTAGATTCCAGGATTTTGTGAAGACGGCTTTGGTACTCAGCTTCCGAATGTTCATGGGGCAGTGAACTGTGATGTCTTAGCTAGTTACAAGTCAGTTTATCGTATATGCTTCGGATTGGCTGTCTTCTTCTCTATTTTCGCTCTGCTTTTAATCAATGTAAAATCGAGCAGAGATCCCAGAGCAGCGATACACAACGGGCAAGTATTATACATTATACAGTTTCTTTACGGTTTAGAAGCAAAATAAAACAGAAATTAGTTTTTAAAAATCACAATTAGTTCTCAGACCAGTCTGGATCACAATTACAAATGTTCTCGAGCACCCACATTGGGAGAATAGTTTATCTTAAACAATAATTATTAAAAAAGAAAATAATTTCTGGGTGAGTTATTCGGGAATGTTGTCAAGAACAGAGACAGTGCTGTTGTTTATATCCAGTATAATTGGACTTTTGAGAAAGAGGTACAGCGCAGAAGCAGGCTCTTCCGCCCACCGAATCCGTGCCGACCCGTGATCCCCATGAACATCCAAATCCCCTGGACTTGATATCGAGCGGGTTAAACTGCATGGATGGATTTTTGTTGGCGAAACTCTGACAAGTCCTGGAGAGGATTTGGTGGGGAGGCAATTGAGATGCTTTAGGTGGGGGAAAGCACTTATCTACCTGTAGCTGGACCTCTCCATCTTGGGCTGTCATTTTTCAGAAGCTCCTCTGACCCAAATTAAACCTTGAGCGAGTATTGAATCATAAACTGCCAGTGTGCCTTCTGTGGGTAGTTTGACTGCTTGTTACTCATTCTTTCTCCATTGGATTTGGAAGCATTCAAGTGGGGTTTAAATTGTTAGACATCAACAATCTCAACAGCTCCCAACACCTTCTGTTTTTTAAAGTTAAGTTCCCATCCTTTTGACATTGCAAGATGTAATTGGTTTGTCTTCATAGTGTATCTGGAAAATGTTAAGGTATTCTAATTGGAAATGTAACTGTTTTTGTTTTTCATAGATTCTGGTTCTTCAAAGTAGCTGGCATCATAGCTATCATAGTAGGAGCCTTTTACATCCCTGAAGGACCTTTTACAAAAGGTAAAGCAGCCTGTTACCCTTTAGAACAAAAATACAGGTTGTTGTTTGTACCTTACTGAATCAGTTGTTAAAATATACAAATGAATGGTGTCTTAAATTAATAATTAATTTGTTTTCTTTGTTATTATTGGGTTGTTTTTGTTGTACTGTGTATTACTACTATTCCCTCAATGGAATGAGTTCAAATATATTTTTGGTATGTTCTAAGTTGCATTTTCTTATTGTTTGGATCCACTCACCAATAGTTATAGAATAGTACAGCACAGAAACAAGTTTTCGGCCTTCTCTATCTATGTTGATGATCATGCCTAGTTGTGGCATACTACATCTCAGTATCTATCTGATGAAACTTTTCAGATGCTATTTTACAAAAAAGTCAGTTTTTTTTCTGTCTCTGAATTTTCACTTCTGCTTCTGCTCTATTTTCACCCATTGTGTTCTTTACGGTGAAGCCATGGAAACCAAAGCTTAAAGGCATAAGGATTGAAAACAAAAGTATGATACAAGAGCAAAGAAATGTAATTTGTAACTTATCCAAGAATGACAGTGAAAGACACCGCAGGGGGAGAGGAGATCGGGACATTTGGAAAGAGTGTAAATATAAACACATTTTCTGGTATTGAGGATGATCTTCTAGAAGGAATATGAGGAGAAATGTCATTTAGTCAAGTGGGTGGTGAATCTGTGGGAATATTTGCCCCCCCAAGAGGCTGTGGAGGCCAGTCAGTGGTAATTTTTAAGGCAGAGTTTTTACTCTCATTAGGTATACAGGTGTTATAGTTTTTTTTTTTGTGAGAAGGCAGGAGAATATTGTTTGGAGGGAGAGATAGATTGAATGGCCTAATTCTACTCCTATTCCTTATGAGTGTTCAGTTTGCTAAATTTACTTTCTATCCTTTAGCTTTGTTTGCCATCGGAACAGCAGGTGCATTCTGCTTCATATTAATCCAGCTAGTTTTACTGATTGACTTTGCTCATTCTTGGAACGAGTCATGGGTGGGAAAGATGGAGGAAGGTCACTCCAAATGCTGGTATACAGGTACGTGATTGAAAATCTGTACTTGCAATGAATAGCCATGAGTAAATCTTCAGTGTTTATTTTTGGAAACGGCATTAGCTAAGCAGGAGTTATTAATGTTGATATAAGATAATGTTAAATGTTGTTGATAGGATAAACACACCAATATTTCCAATGATTATTTTAGGGGGGAAAAACACTGCAGCCTGAAGGGATATGTAAGGAAAAATAGGCATTAAGTGAAAAACGGTTTAAACGTTATACACAATAAGAATAATAAAATGTTATGGCTGTTTCGCTGAATGCTTTCATGGGTATTGTGCTAATGTGAACAATTAGTGTTCTTTAATCATCCATTTCATGTTAACAATTTCAAACTAAGCTGGGCCTAATAAAGTGATAAGTCCACTTCACAAGCAGAGCTAGTCCTATCGGAAAAGTCTTTGTCAAGGCTTTGATTAGTGAGAGTGAAATACAGTTTGAAGCATAAGATGATTGTGAAAGAGTAACCAAATTGGGAATTTTTCATTTCATTTGACAAGCTGCAGAAATTTCTCCTTCAGTGGCTGTATCAAGCCTATTCCCCCCCGCTGTTTTGCTCTATGAACC
The DNA here is from genome assembly GCA_035221665.1 of Okamejei kenojei. Classification (NCBI taxonomy): domain Eukaryota; kingdom Metazoa; phylum Chordata; class Chondrichthyes; order Rajiformes; family Rajidae; genus Okamejei; species Okamejei kenojei. The sequence continues at coordinate 41,654,956 of CM069150.1, forward strand.
CATCTACTCAATTTGTCTGAAAACTCCTCCCATTCGCTAAATATAAATATACATTGTTGACTTTTCTATGTTTAAAAACGTGTAGCAACAGTTAGTGTACAATTCAACGATGTCCAGATAATAAATTGGTTTGGCATTCCAGAAAACATTTTTTATTCAATTGATGAAATTTGATGGTATCTGTTCTCTCACATTGAAGGTAGGGTTAAGATTAGTCCATCTTCAGCTGTAATTTTGGGGGGGGTTATTCATACAATTTATCTCATTTGTTTTATCATTTGTTTTGCAGTCTTTGGTCTCCATTACCAGTCTGAATTTACATTCCTGTTCCGTCTTTCATTGCAATTGTGCTTTACTATGTGTTTTCACACCTCACAACCTGGAGGATGTCTTGAGGAACAAATTTCTTCTCATCAGCTGCAAAATGACTTTTCATCCTTACTTATGCATCTGAGTTCTCCAAAAATACCTGTAGATACATTGCTATCTCCTTGATGTTAGTCCCCTAACGCAAACTACAGTACAGAACAATACATGTTCAGTTCTGTTCCTGCTTAAACGTGGTTTTTAGACAATATATCCAGTAGGGGCCCTAACGCACAACAACTATTGCACAAATCAAGAGTGTTTTATCTACTTTATTCTGGAAGCTGGAGTGCTTCCTGACTTGCGAAACTGTGTAGACAATCATGAATGGACGTGGGGGGGAGGCCCTTCGCAGAGCCCCAAAGTGCAAACCCGCCATTTATCAATCTGTGATACATACATGCTGCGCTGAGTGTAGCGACGGGGGCATGATACCCCTAGTGGGAGGGTGGGCAGACTGGGGGGGGGCGGGGGGGGGGGCAGAGAGACAACTAGGTCTGCAGGACAGTAGCCAAATTCCAGCCATCGGTATTACCCGATTTCGAGCCAGCAACCGCCATTCAATGTGAGAGTCATGGCTGGATACAAACCCAATCAAACCCCCCAGTGCAATACAGTACTCCCGATGCCATGCCATCTATCACATATCCCTGATTTGGTTTAAAAAAGAATTGAAACAAAGCCCGGTAAACTAGACCACCTATGATCAACTTATAGCTCATCCCAAACCTTTCTCCTTCCACCCCCACCACTAATTCTGAGCAGAGAAATCCAAACAGACTAACCACCAACACTCATCTCAGTGTGAAAAAAAGTGTTTCCTTGTCAACGTTCATAAATGGCCTTACTCCTTAATCTTAAACAGTGTGGCCCGCTGTTCTGGGACTCACGCCAAAAGACAAGCCTCTCGGAACATGTTTCCCTGCCTCTATGGTCCAACCGACACAGCATATTAAGGAATCTTTTAAAAGTTTCACCTGCATCCCCTTCTCAGCGCCTTCTTAAACCTCCATGAGGTGGTAACAAGCCCACGCTGCTCCATTCTCTTCAGCTTATGCAAAAAAATCAGTCCCCCTCCATCCCCGGGAATTAACCTTAGTGTAAAACCTACGCTGCACATCCCTCCTAATATATACGCTAAAGAAGTTCTTCCTCGAAATTTAGGGAGACCAAACTGCACACGACTTATATTATACTCAAGTGTGTCTCAGCTAGAAAGGCTCTGTACAAAATGAAGAAGGACCTCTATTGCTTTTTGATCTGTAGGAAAGAACTGCAGTATGCTAGTTAATACATTGAAGGGTAGATGTCTCAAAAGTGCGTGGAGACCACTATCCGAGTAACTCAGTGGGCAGCAGCACATCTCAGTAGAGAAGGAATGGGCGACTTTCGGATCGTAGACCCTTCTTCAATATTTATTCACAAGTTAAAAAGTGGACTGAGGCTCTGTAATCGTGAGAAAATAATAATTTTAAGCAGAGGAAATAGTTGTAACATAATAGGACTCCCCCAGAAGTGAGAGATTCTTGGAGTTATTTTTGATGTTAAGTGAATAGTATTACACCAAAATAGAGCCCAACATAGCCACATGCTTGTTCAAGAGGCTATTTCCCAGCAGTTTGTATAATAGATTGAATTTATGCTGAGTGACTTTAAATACTGGAAAATGCATGTTGTTGCGCTGCCCTTATATTTTTTCTTCTTGATAGTCACTCTCAAGTTGATAGTTACCAGGCAGCCAAGCCCCATAAACTGATTAACAGATTCCCAACATCTGAAATGAACTTTGCAGTAATATATTTCGCCAAATGATACAATCCCTGGATCTATTTAAACTGAGTAGCTAACGGGTGTGTATTCTATGAAGCCTGACCTGCATGCAGCCGCTATTAAATTTGTGTCACATGTGGTAGACTGCACCATCATTCATTGAATGATTTGCTACAAATTCTCAGATTTCCTTATTTTACAGTAAGGATATTAATTATATCGTCGTATGTACTGAGATGATATAAATATAATGGGTCCGCTGATATTTCTCTTTGAATTTCAAACATTTCAAATTCAGTGTGGTCATAGAAACAGTCAGCTTATCTTACACAAGATGGGGTCTCACTGGGAGTAGAATCTGCTAAACTCTAAGTTGTGTACGATAATGGGAAGACAGAGAGAGTAGAACCAGAGAGAAGGAATGAGTAAAAGAGGTCTCGGTACTGTCAAAGGATCTTGGTCAATGTTCGGATCTAAATTTTGTGGTGAAGTTCCGACTATATCTGATGGGGTTAAGTCCAGGACTTCTTCATAAATTGTTTTAGCTCTCCATCACACTGTGGCAAAGAAATGATGCTTGGCCCTCTCCGTTATCACCAAATGATTAGCCTGTAACAGATGACGTGCGTTACAACTAACTACAAAGGTCCTCATCAGCCACAATGAATGATGGGGCAACAAAAGATTTATGAATAAGAAAAACCACCCTGGTCCACACATCTCTAGGAGTTCTTAAACTGGATATCTTCAACATTACAGAAATCTTTAAAATATATATTTATTTCTCAGTCTAGAAAATTGAAATTAAAATGCTATTTCTGGCAATATAAATTGTTTAAGGCGTAATCAACTTTTTGTGATAGTTCTTACTTATGGTCCTGCTGATCTATTTCCTTTTGGCAGTTAGTTTGAAATGATTACACATGAAAAGCTACAGAGAAACTACATGAAGTTACCCAAATAATACTGCACAGACCTCTGTCAACCCCTACCCAAGGATGAAAACTTGTGACTGCGAATTGATTTTTAGGATTGTATATGGTTCATTGAAGAGAGAATTAAGAAGCCCTATTGATGCTGCTCTGAATTTGTGATAACAACTAAATAGTGGTGAAACAACACAGTAGGGGCTTTAATTGATAAGAAGCAGGGATGATTTTCCTGGTGGTATAGTTTTAAACATTTTAAAAGAGGGATGATGTTTTTTCCTGGGTGTGTATTTTATAACCACCCGGAACACCGGGTAGTCCTATCAAATAATGAAAGTGTGAGCTATTTATGACATGGATGCAACAACATCTTCATAACCCACAGGATAACGAATCTTTAGAAGGTTCATTCACTTCAGTGTTTCATTATTCCAAACAGAGTTTGGTAGAGTTTTGTTAAATGTATATCAATCGAATAGATGGAAAATGGGGTTAATTGGTGTGAAAAGTGGACAAGTTACCTACAAAGGTCAACTACTATCATCCAATCCAATGGCGGAGCTTCCTTCCTGCATCTTCTTTTTCTGTGTACTATTTTGAACCTCTTGGCAATTTTTTCTCAGTGTTTGTTGATTTATATTTTTCAAGGGAACTCTTTGTTGGTAGTAGGGATATTTTCCATTAGAGCTTGAGAAATATTGTACTCCTTATATACAAATGCTTTTTTCTTAATCATTGCTTTTATTTTGTTTGTGTAGGAAGTGCTGCCTCACATCTGGGCCTCCTTCATTTGTTCTCCTAGTTCATTACGCTGTACTCCCATGTATCTCTCACCTGGTCTGCCTATGTCAAAGATGCCTTGTAAGGTGGTCACTTTTGTCATAAGCCATAGTCATGTTCATACCCAGCTGTCGAAACAGGCCCCCTTTTGTTCCCCAACTTAGCCCATATCGGCCAACGTGTCCTTAACTGTACCTGCGCGATTGGTCCATATCCCTCCAAACCTGTCCTATCCTGTACGTGTCTGTTTCTTAAAACATTGGGGATCGTCTCTGCCTCAAACTACCCACTCTGGCTAGGGCTTGATCTATTACACCCGAACGCATTTGTGTGCACCCGCATAAGTTACCCCTCAGATCCCTAATTAAATTAAATCTTTTTTCCCATTCACCTTAATCTATGGCCCATCCCCATGGTCCTCGATTCACCTACTGCTGGCAAGATACAATGTGTTGCATATTATGCTACCCTATTCTATTCCTCTCATTAAGATTTTATACACAGTTTGTGTTACAGGACAGTGATTTAGATATTGGTAAAAAACCAAAGAAATGTGTGTTTTGTTGTTATAAATTATACTAACTTTTCATCCCAATGCTTTACTGCTTCCCTCATTCCTGACATTGAATCTGAAAGTTCTTCAAGAAGCATAAAGATTGTTTTCGTTGGTGTTTGGGATTATAATTCTCAAATTAATTGCAAATCCCTGATGAATACTTTTTCTATTGTTTAATAAGTTTTCTATTGAAGCCCAACCCTAATTATTGTTTGATTTTTTTTTTTTAATATCAGTTTTTAGATAATCATGTATTTCAGTGCACCAGGTAGGCATGGCCAAATTATGCTCGTTTTCATAAGACCTAATGTTTTGGTAATGTCAATCTCATAGGCAGGAGTAGAGAACTAGAATGGGTTCGAACAATCTAGATAAGGTTATACTTATAATACATAGTCATGCTTTTTTTTTTGAAGCTTTGGCTAATCTTTTTTTTATCTAAATCGTAAGCTTGGCTTTATAGCTTGCGTTATATAGCGTTTTAGTGGCTTGCTAGTAGCTGAAATACAATGTGTGTTTTGGCTTTATTTATGTGTCTTTTGGGGCTGTCTTGGCTTTAAATATTTAATATTTTAATTTAAGTAGCTTGGCTATTTCATGCTTTTTTAATGCTTGCTATTTTTTGGCTTTTTTTGCTTGTTTTTTTTTTGGCTTTTATTGGCCCTCGAAATACTTGGCGAGATTAAGTTTTGCTAATGCTCTTGGGCCTATTTGGCCTATAATTCTGGCCTTGCTAGGTGAACTATTTGGCTTTGGCATTTGCTTTTCTTTGGCTAATTATGATTAGGCTCACTATTCTATTTATTTAACTAGCTTGGCTTTGCATATTAGATCTGTATTTAAATGTCTGCTGCTTATTTATGCTCTTTGGCTTTATGCTTGCTATCCTCAAAATGCTTGTTTTTCTATGTGGATTATGTTTGGTATATCCTCAGTGATTGGCTTATTTTTGAAAATGCAATTAAAGCTGCATTTGCTGACTGCATATTCACCTCCTCTTTAGCTTTTGTAAATGCATTCATGATTGGCTTACACAGTTATTTTTGCATAATTGTGGGGCTCTAAGCTTTTACTGGTGGGCGTCTGGCTGAATTTGTTGGGTCTTGTCTTATGAGGCTAGGAGCTATGATGCACACTGACTGGGCGAATAGGACCCACTGGGGTGAGTATCATGCTGCACAGTGGTTTGAGGAGAGAGTGAACTAGCAGGGTAGAAATTAAAACGATAGCGAGAGGCTTGCAACCTCTAAACTTAGTTAGCTCGTAACAAACCCTCCTCATGACACAGCAAGCTGAATGCATCAAGCACCAGAAGACAAAGACAGAGTGCTGGAGTAACTCATCGGGTCAGGGAGCATCCGCGGAGAACATGGAATAGATGGTTTCGGGTCGGAACCCTTTCTTCAGACGTGTTTTCTCTCTCCAAGGTTGGGTGTTCCGAACCGCTGAATTGCTCCAGCACATTATCTTTTTTTTTTTAACCAACACTGTCAGTTCCTTGGGTTAACATGGTTAAGATGGTGTCAGTGTTTTATTTTTCAGAAGATTGAGAATGTAACCCCTAACGTTATATAGGCCTTATGTATTAATACCTGGTCATTTCCCGTCCGTCAGTATTGAACTGAATCTCTGAACATTGCTCCTTCCTCTCCCACCTGGACCCTCCACCGCAGTGCAGCTGGTGTGAGGAACACCAGCAAACATCGGGGTCTTGCCCCTCTCAGCCTTGTCTGTTATACTCGAGGTAATCTGAACTGGGTGATCTTAATACCCTGGGTTTTATTTTTGATCTTCCGCTCTATTTACTAACAGACTTTTGTAACGACAGTCACATTGGAAAGCAGAAGCAAGTTGCAAGTTTTAAACATTTCTCTGGGTTAAGGGAACAAATTGGAAAAAATTAACAGCATGAAAGAAAAATGTGCAAATAGAAGACCTTATGACCAAAAGAAACAAATTATTGTTTCATCGTGATTTATTATTAAATCTTGATTGCTTAGTGTTAGACATGATTTGTTCCTCTGTTCTATAAACATAAATCCCCAATTAGACATAGGCGCGCAGAGGAGCCTTCCGCCCAACCCTAACGACCACACGACATTCAATGTGATCCAGGGCATCGGCCCTGCCTTCTCCCCATTATCCCCATTAGACAAAATTCTCGCGATCTTTAAAGCCTAGAGCTGGCTCTATTATCTATAGAAAATCGAATGCAACGAAATCATGATTAAGTATAGCTAATTCTTGTATCAGTACAGCCCATTGCCATTTGTCTTCCAATTTTTTTTAAACGAATAGTGAATTGCTCCCCCAAAAATGTTCAAGCAGAGTTTCTGGACCTGATATTGGGTCAGATCATTCCATATCAATTAGTTTAAATCGCAATCAGAGGGCTTTTTCCCTTTGACCACTTTTCTCATCTTTTGCTTGGTTTGTTTAGATTAGAGATACAGTGCGGAAACAGGCCCTTCGGTCCACCGAGTCCGCGCCGACTAGTGATACCCGCACACTAACACGATCCTACACACACACACACACACACACACACACACACACACACACACACACACACACACACACACACACACACACACACACACACTGGGAACAATTTTTATATTTACACCAAACCAATTAATCTAAAAAATCTGTTCGTCTTTAGAGTGTGGAAAATCTCGGGGAAAACCCACACAGGCCACGGGGAGAACATACAAACTCCCCGTAGTCAGGATCAAACCTGGGTCTCTGGCACTGTAAGGCGGTAGCTCCACTGCTACGCCACCATGCCGCCCAGAAGAAGGTGTTGTTTCTGAACATGTGCTGCTAGGATATCAGGATCGGCATTTCCTATCTCCTGGAAATTAATTTAATTCAATGGAAGGGACATGATTAAATACATTCTGGCTGAAATGCTCAAATGTTGATCAGTGTCACTTTATATTTGCAGCATTCGTACTTCAAACAACAGTCAGGTGAATAAGCTTTCATTCTCGACCAGTGAAACTGTTGTGTTGGATGACTCTTTGTCTGGAGTTGTCGTTGATGCCCAGGGAGATGGCAAAAGAGTCCAGGACAATGAACAGGACGCGGTCCAATACAGCTATTCATTCTTCCATTTCATGCTTTTCCTGGCTTCTCTCTATATAATGATGACGTTGACAAACTGGTACAGGTAAGTAAAACAGCAAAAGTTATCAATTTTTACAATGGGTGAATTGTCTTTAAGAATGAACCCTATTGTGTTTGGTTTCATCTAATAATATTCATTAAGGACTTGAATAAAAAGTGGTTTAAAGGTACATTTCGTGTTTGTCCAGCTAAACATAACTTGAGACGAAATATCCTATTGCCAGATAACTGTTGAATATTATTCATATTATTAGTGACTGAAAAGTCTAATGTAAACGTGTTACCTTTTTAATCTGGGCATCAGATTATTTTCTCCTTCCTCCATCCTTCGCTCTGACACCTCTCCCCTGTTTCTCGCCTTCCTTATTTCCCCTCTCCTTCCATTTGTCTCCTCCAGGATTATCCTTGAACAGTGATTTGGCCATGTCACTAATAGTACAGCCTATCTCTATAATGTCATGGTTATAAACCAGGAATGACACACAGTCACTCTGTGTACCGCTCATTTACTTCAGTAGAAAAAGACCATGCGTGCTTTGGCTGAAACTAGTATTTGGTTTAATCTCCCAAATGAATCAAAGTTATTGGCATTATATAAATCACTGTTTCCTTACATCCCAGGATAAGAGAGTAACTTCATCACATTAATTCCTTTTAAACGGGTCCATAGAATTTTTGATAGACTTCAAATTGTTCAAAGAATTTCTGTCCATAATCATGAAAATGAATATTGAATAGTTGATGTTTTTTTACCAACTGGAAATGTATGCCCAAAAGCAACTTTAAAACAAATTCAAAGGGGCCTTAATCTGATCAGCTGTAGCGCAAAATCTATTGGAGACTTCAAAGATCTCATGACCATGAGGGATTTTGTTACAATTTGTCTAGAAAGCCTTGAGGAAAGGACAAATAAATCTCTCTTACAAGCAGCATTGGCAGAAAGCAGTTTGTACTCAGCCAAACTCTTGCCAACCTGAAACTGTTTAAAGTATTGATCATATGATTGTGCACAGTTTCAAGAGAAATGGGGAGAAAAAGAGACAAATGGTGCTCCAAAAGACTTCGGACTGAAATTATAATTATGAAAATAATTATAATTTAATGTCTATAATTATCTCATTGAATACACCAAATAATCTGTCCATGCCATTTTGTGTCTTGGAATCTTGTGGGTGATAATATTATGATATACAGAATGGAAATATTCTCCTCCAGTTGTGACAACTTTGTTTGCAATGAGAATGATTGAAAAGCTGGAGGAACTTTATATCTTAAATTTTAATCTATCCTCTTTCCATCTCTCTAGCCCCGATGCTGACTACAAGACAATTACAAGTAAATGGCCGTCCGTGTGGGTGAAAATCTCCTCGAATTGGATCTGTCTCCTTTTATATCTGTGGACTTTGGTGGGACGTCTTGTTCTTACCAATCGTGATTTTGACTAGCATGGTGCATTCCTGCTGAATTAAACAAAGTCCAACAAACATGAAACCAAAGGGCATGGCGCTTTTTTAAAAGAAAAGCATTGAGTCTGGATGATTGTTCAAGGGGCCAATGCACAAAATCATCTTAACAAATAAGAAAAATGCTTTTAACCTTAATGTTAGCTCCAGACGGTTAATATGCATCCTTTAAAAAAAAAGTGATGAAAGCATTAAAACATTTTTAATTTAGCTTGTCTTTCATAGATTTTAAGGCAGTATTTTCTACAAGCTCCTTTCTGACCACTGCAATGTGCTTCACATTGGGTTTTTTTTAAGCTTTCTGTTACGTTGGATGCATCCATGCTCTTAACCTTTGTTATTAAATTGAAGCCTCTGTTAATGCATAATTGACATGATTTTTGAGCATTATGTAAGTTGAACAGCTGTTATTGGTAGTAAACATGTCATTCCTCTAAAAAGCTTCACTAAGAAGCATTAAATATTGTCTCAGTTGGTAATTAATGTGTTTTTTATGGCTGATAGTGGGCATGATGGTTGGAAATGGGCCAATTAAGCAGCGTGTCTTGGGCTACAAATGAAACCTCGTTCAAATAATCTTGTCTTTAAAGAGTTTATTAATTCTATGGAAAAGAGGAATGCTAAAATATTCTAACCAAAGTTGTATCATTAAAATTATAATTATTAAAATACTAGAAAATATGACTTGTGTGGCTATGTATCTTTTCTAATTTTCTCTGGAATTTATAACTTTGTTCTTCTTGAGCAAACTTGTTGAATAGTGTTAGAGACAATTCATTTGTAGTAGGTTCACCTTGTTTATAACTCTGAATATTTTAACTACATGCCATGTAGCAGTAGATATAGTTTTGTATTGTATCAAGTTTTTTTTAAATGCGCTATGTTAAAAGCTTTCATTGTGATTTTCGTAACATTTGAGTTTTTTTGCAGTTAGCATTTGTTAAATTCTGTAAATGGTTCATTAGTGATATTTATATAGCATTATTTAGGAAAACCGATTGCAATTAACAAACTTCCAAATGGTGTTTTTTCTTCCAGTGTCATGATTTAAATGATTCAAAACAGAATAATTAGGATCATTACTATATCTAAACATAAAGGAGATAAATGTACTCAAAAAAATATTGTGCAGCAAAGCACTGGTTATATAACTCGAATGGGTAAAGGCCTGAATACCAACAGCAACTGCTTGTACAACAGACTTTATTTTACAGATACAATGTGGAAACAGGTCCTTTGGCCCACTGTCCGGACCAACCAGCGATCACATCGTTCACTAGCACTATCCCACAGGCTAGGGACAATTTACAATTTTACCGAAGCCAATTAACATACAATCCTATACGTCTGTGGAGTGTGCGAGGAAACTGGAGCACCTGAAGAAAACCCATGGGGAGAATGTACAAAATCCGTACAGACATCACCCGAGGTCAGAACCCTGGTCTCTGGCGCTGTACGGCAGCAACCCTACCACTGTGCCACATTATGCTGCCCTTTACAGAATGTTAGAGAAAGATAACATTTTATTTTAGCTTTTGTCTGTATTCTGGATGATTATAGCAAGTCGCCGTGGTGTTTGTATGTTCCACAGGACAGGCAAGTTCACTATTTTTTGTAATGCCCAAGTAGAAAATTGTCAGATGTGTTTCAGATTAGAAATTGGAAGCAGGCAGAAGCCGTTTTATACCTCTTTGCCCTCTTGACTATGATCAAGTTATTGGCTAACTAGGCAAGGACTGAACGTCAAATGTAGAAACCAGGAACTGTTGATTTACAAAAATAAAGGTCCCAAATTGCTGGAGCAACTCTGTGGGTCATCTCTGGAGAACAGGGATAGGTAATGTTTTGAGTTGGGACCCTTCTTCAGATTGACGGAGGGTCCCAACTCTGAAAATGCTTTGTCTTTATTTTGACTGAAAGTTGAATTTACAATATCCTTGCTCAGTAAGACGGTTCTATGTGAGCGAGACCACGGGACTGTTTCAGTTCTCACAGTTCTGTGAAATCATATTTGAAGATTGCTTTTTAAAGTCTATCTCATCCCTGGATTTAATGTCACATTTATTTTTGTACAGCTCGTGGCTATGAAGAAAAGCATTTATCATTCTCATCTTTTAATAGTACGGGTGTCAGGGGTTATGGGAAGAAGGCAGGAGAATGAGATTAGGAGCGAGAGATAGATCAGCTGTGATTGAATGGCGGCAAAGACTTGGTGGGCCAAATGGCCTAATTCTGCTCCTATCACATGAACTTATGTCATGTCTATATCAAGACTATATTACAAATGAATATGGAAGGTTTATAAACATCAAAACCAGGTGCAAGTAAATTTGCTAAACTGCCGTGGGCCTCTGTACTCTAGGGAAACAATAGTGAAGGGGATAGAATAGTTCACACACATGTAATTTGGAAGGAGATTTCTTTGTAGCAGTAATTTGCTGGACAGAATGGCTTCCTTTGCGACTGCAAGGAAATGTAAATATTAGCACCACAAAAAAAATAATCAAATTTTCAATTCAAATGTTACTTTTTTAAGAAATGTACTTGCACTGCCAAATAATTTGCATTCTGTTTTTATTGATCCTAACATTTTATTTTTGGCCGGATTTGCAAGAAGGAACTGCAGATGCTGGTTTACCCAGAAGATAGACACAAAATGCTGGAGTAACCCAGCGGAACAGGCAGCATCTCTGGATGGAAGGAATGGGTGACATTTCGGGTTGAGACCCTTCTTCAGGCTCCGGTCTGCTGAGTTACTCCAGCATTTTGTGGCTATTTCATTTTGGCATATTATTTCAATTAGTTCCCTTAAAATCTAAAAGTATCCATTGTTTGGACATCACAATCTTTTTGTAACTTGAATTTATTCCAAATATCTGACCTTGAATTGTAATTCAGAACTGAACAATGTTTTGATTGCCAGAAGTTTTAAATAAACTCAGACTGCATAGGAACTTCCCCTCAAAAGAAAATTGAGATTGAAGAATAATTTTATTGACAGGTTTAACATACTGTGTAATATTCTTGTAACATACAGTTTGGTAATGCCCCAACAGGTCTATTTAGAAACCGGTTTAAAATATTTTGAATGACCATGACCCAAAACAAAATGAATTGCTTACCCAAGAAAAAAAAATACTTCACACACTATTCTAAATAATTTCTGTACAAAAGAGACAGTATAAAACATTAAACTATTAAAATATTTCACCTCCAATTTTCTTCCCTGGAAGAGTTGTTGAATCTGAGGATATGGATTAGATCACCCTTTATTTATGTGAATGCTTTTGACAGACTGGTGTAGGAAGGAATAAGAGCCAGGTTTAATGCTGCCTCTGCTCAACATCACCTTCACATTTCTGACACCTGCAGTTGGAAAGAAAGTTGGAATCCAATCTGATTTTCCAACCTAGAAACTCAGAACAGTTTCTGGAGCCACAGATGGAATCACGTCAAACTGAAAATGCACTGTATTACCACAATTTTAACATAACTCTATATTTAACAAAGCTAACAATTTTCAAACTTTCTAGACGGAATTACACAGTTGCATATCATAAAGACAGTAATGCAATGCTGACATCCGCAAAATTGTGTTTTTATTTAATACAGATATAAAATGTAACTTTCTCTTCCGGATTAGAGCTACAATAATAGAATAATAATTCTTTAGTTTGGCACGAGAATTATGGTGGTCTAATATATATTAAAGATTTATGGTATCAAAGACCTGACTGCTCACAAGAAATCATAGAAACAGGTGCCTACTGACTCACTAACTTGACACTTCTCTAATATTTCCACTTTTCATCCTCCAGAATTCTGTATGCAGAGAGTTTATCTAGTTGAATCCATGATCTTTACCTGTCCCAAGTCAAATAGAGCCCTAATATGTCTTTGGGATATGACGTGTACTTAATTTGAAAGGGATCAGTGCCATATTTTTTATGCCAACTGAAATAAGTCATTAGGTACTATGGAGGATAAACAGAGCTTCATTGAGCTCCACAGGAAGGTTGTGGTCTCCCAAGGTCCAGACTCCATAAGGTTTGCCTGTTTTCTTGACAACCTTTCTTTGGTAGCTGATTTACTCACTGAAAGCCACTAATGATAATTTGAGTGTAAGCATTGAACAAAACTAACTTCAGCAACAATTTGTACAACATCATATTATGTCAGTTTCCATCTCTTTGTTAAAATCTTCTCAACTCTGGATTTATATGCAACATTTTCAAAATGTCAAAAATGGATTAAAAGTGAGATTCTAGAACACAAAATTAAACAGGTCAGGCACAATTTAGACCCCACATTTTAAAATAAAACCCCATGCAAAATAATTTCACTGTGCTATGCATACGTGGCAATAAAGAACCATTGATGTTCCATTCGTACATCTATTAAACTGAAGTATAAAATTAACTATTAAACGGAATGAGAAATGGTACACCTAATGTAGTTAATGGAACTTTCAGAAAATATAGTACATTGCCTTAAGTTTTCCTGTCAGAGACAAGCCACCAAATATCTAGAAACAAGGAACAGCAGATGCTGGTTTACCTTGGAAAGATACAAAATTCTGGAGTAACTCAGTGGGTCAGACAGTATCACTGACAGCAGTCTGAAGAAGGGTCTTGACCCGAAACGTCACCCATTCCTTCTCTCCAGAGATGCTGCCTGACCCGCTGAGTTACTCCTCCAGCATTTTGTGTCTATCTTTGTTTTAAACCAGCATCTACAGTTCTTTCCTACACATCACTGGAGAACATGGATAGATGACATTTCAGGTCGAGATCCTCCTTCAGTCTGAAGAAGGGTCTTGATTCGAAACATCCCTTATGCATGTATGTTCCCCAGTGATGCTGCCTGACCGACCCACTGAGTTACTCCAGCATTTTGTGTCTTTCCACTCAATATCTAGCCCATTTAACACAGACAACAACATGCACGGCAGTATGGTCAGAGTTTTGCTAGTGCCTAATAAGCTAGTGATTTGGATTTAAGAATGTTTATCTAATTTTTATGCCATTCCTCGTCTCGATGACCTGTTGAAATATTGGGTGAAAAATCAAGATCCTTCCAAACAGGGCAAATTCAAAATATTTGTTATTTTGAATTAAAAAATATTGACTTCTGTGGGCGTTTAACTGACAGGAATCACCATCAAAGAAGTGGCACAAATAAAAACAGACAACTGCCTACTTGGAGCAGCATACATGAATCATGAAGTCATTATTATACCTGCTGAACCTCTCTGCATTCCTGTCCTGTATTTGTTTATTCCCAGGTCCTAACAGAAGGTTATTGAGATATTGTTGAATAATAGAATGTGATTAGAAACATAGAAAATAGGTGCAGGAGTAGGTCATTCGGCCCGTCGAGCCAGCACTGCCATTCAATATGATCATGGCTGATCATCCCAAATCAGTACCCTGTTCTGGCTTTTCCCCCATATCCCATGATATCCTTAGCACTAAGAGTTAAATCTAACTCTCTCTTGAAAACATCCTGTGAATTGGCCTACACTGCCTTCTGTGGCAGTGAAATCCACAGATTCACAACTCTCTGGGTAAAAAGGTTTTTTCTCATCTCAGTCCTAAGGATTACTGGTCTTAAAGACTACAGGCCTGTCGCACTGACCTCTGTAGTCATAAAGACCCTTGAAAGGCTTGTGCTGGCCAAGCTGAAAAATATCACAAACCCCCTGCTGGACCCTGACAAAAGTAGATGCCAATGGCCAAGATATTTTAAATTGCCGATTAATTATAGGGAATTAACAAATCCCATCTGAAAGAGGGACTACAGTCTTGAACTTCGAGAATGAGGTGGACCATGACCTGCAGGTTCATAGCACTGATGTTGTGCTTTACTGAATGCTCTCTCAACCCCTCCACATAATCATCCATCAAAATCAGTCTTCCATAAATCGTATCTAATCTTGGGCTTCAGCCATGATTGATTGGCAGAGTAGACTTGATGGGCCGAATGGCTCTTAATTCTACTCCTATAATCTATGGACTTCAAGAAGTACATCAAATAACAGACAGCAGGCTTCTAAAATTGTAATTACATTGTAAAAATAATAATTAAAATACCAATTCTCAATTTTGGACATAAAACTAGTTTCTAGTTTGATAAATATAATGTAACAGCTCCTGGAATACATTAGATTGTGGACAATCAGGAATTATGGAACTTAAAACAACTTTGAGACCTAATTGTGCAAAACTCTCCAAATGGGAGCAATCAATGGGCTTCACACTTTATTACCTAAAATATGAAAACAAAAACCTGAACTAGGATTAGCTGAATCCAAGTCACAAATGATTTCACAACACACTTTAAAACCGTTGCCTTTTGAGCGTTTTTTCAATACAATACACATCTGACATTTTTACTATTAGTTAAACTGATGATAACCCTGAATCTTTTTTTACATAGTGCACACATTATGTATTTGGTGTCAGAAGAAACTGCAGATGCTGGTTTAAATCAAAGATAGACACAAAATGCTGAACTCAGTGGGCAGGCAGCATCTCTGGAGAGAAAGAATGGGTGACCTTTCGGGTTAGATGAAGAAGGGTCTCAACCCGAAACGTCACCCATTCCTTCTCTCCAAAGATGCTGCCTGTCCCGCTGAGTTACCCCAGCATTTTGTGTCTATCTTGTGTATTTAGTAATTTGTAATGGAATTACAGATGCCCATCTTTCATCCAATTCATTTATTTCGGCAGTGGTCTATTTAATCATGAGGAAGATTAATAAAGGTAATAATTTGATCCAGTTTATACCCTTCCTACATGAGTGCCAACATTATAATAAAATATGATATAATGACAAAAGTTGACTAAACCATTATACTCTCACTTGTTATATAATCTTTCAATTGCACATTAGGCATTTTCTTTTCTTTGGTCTAAAAAATTAATAATACTTTCAAAAAGGTTCTCTGGATGCTTTCAAGTGAGAGCTAGATAGGGCTCTTAAAGATAGCGGAGTCAGGGGATATGGGGAGAAGGCAGGAACGCGGTACTGATTGTGGATGAACAGCCATGATCACATTGAATGGCGGTGCAGGCTCAAAGGGCCAAATGGCCTACTCCTGCACCTATTGTCTATTGTTTATTGTCTAAAACTTGGGGTAAATTAACTACTTTTGTAAAATGATCATGTAATTAATGAAAAGATAGACAACACAAAAAACCCTCATGCCAATAAAGCTGGTAGTTTCTATAATGATACCACTGATTCTGAAGAAGGGTCTCAACCTGAAACGTCACCCATTCCTTCTCTCCAGAGATGCGGCCTGTCCCGCTGAGTTACTCCAGCATTTTGTGTCCACCTGCCCATTCCATATATTACTGAAAACGTTCTTAGAAGTTTAAAGAGATTTGGCATGTGACAAAATATTGAACCACCTCCACAAACCTGATCTCACCTCAGCAATCGATCATTGTGGACCACTTCTTGCACTACTTTGGGCTTGTTTTCCAATTGTGTATTTTTGCACTAATGCCTAGCATTCTGTACACAATATGCATTTCACTGTTTGGTAGAATGAGTGTATAATTGATGTATGTATTGTCTGATTCCCTTACTCTTTGATGCTGATGCAAGCACGATTTTCATTCGACTATACTTGTGGAGAAACAAGAAACTAAACTGTGATACTCCAGGCCTGCCTTTAGCAATCCTAAATATATTGTTCTGCTAGATGCAGATAGAGGAGATAGCTAGAGCAGAACTTCACTGTTTTATTTGATAATATTTCCTCAATTTCTGAGAAATCTAGGAGCAGGTTTTATTATTCATCTATCTGGAGCACAGCTGACTGTAACGCAAATGAAAGAATGTTACATGCTACTGAACGTTTGTTTTTAGTCTTATCTTGAAAGGATCACTTCTGATCATAGGGAGTAAAGATAAGGAGCTGCATTTTCAATTATTGCATTTTTTTTCAAAGAAAATATTTGGTGTCTTTGGAAATAATTAAAAATTCATCCGCCATTACTGTTTGAATATAGTAACTTCTGTTAAATTTTGTACATTTACAGTATATCTCAGGAAGACAATTATTAATAAATACTGTACTTCCCACCTTATCATTAAAGCCCAGAGCAACAATGTAAAATTATAGTTTATAATTACTGAGTAAATGCTTTAAATACTAATGTTATAACAAGAACTGCAGATGCTGGTGTACCAAAGAAAGACACAAATGCTGGAGTAACTCAGCAGGTCAGGCAGCATATCTGGGTGACATGGATAGGTGATGTTTCGGGTCGGGACCCTTCTTCATTAAAAATAAATTCCCGTCCAGTATGAAGAAGGGTCGCAACCCAAAACCTCGCTTACCCGTGTTCACCAGAAATGCTGCCTGAGTTAATGCAGCATTTTGTGTCTTTCTTTGAACACTAAAAAAATTATTTGATTCTATCCCTTCCCTGTAACACTTAACAATAAGAGATTTTGGTTGTTGAAAAAAAAAACTGGACGATGAAAATATCCGAGTATTGTATTGAGGCATTTGGTGGTTGAAGTTATCATAAAGTAAAAAATTAGCTACTTTCCACCATGGTGAAATATCCAGCTTCTAAATTCAACATTTCTCTTCGGAGAGAATGCACTTGTTGTGCAGCGCCTGGTGTTATGGAATAAGAAAGAATAATATTTGATATGAATGGATAGCATGCAAAGCAAAGCTTTTCACTGTACCTCGGTACATATGACAATAGTAAACCTAAGACATGGAGCTGGGATCAGGTGGCTCTGACAGAGACCAGACATCTGCCTTTTTGGCTGTGATTTTCTATGATAAATGATGGCAAAAGATGGACAAGGATTGCTAAATTCCACACGTTTGGACAGCCCAGCAGCGAAAGGCTTTGTATACACTGGTCATTAAAAACTGTCAAAAACATGAGAGAATCTGTAGTGGACTAGGCTGTACATAATTTTCACTCACCTGCAGCTACTTCAATGTGCTTAATTTCTCTGAACAGTACTGTATGTGAGACACTGAAGGTAGTAGAGTCTCTTCAATGTCTGAAACAATTACTTGTTCTAAGTTTGGAGATTAGTTAAGTTTAGTTTTGAGATACAGCGCAGAAACAGGCCCTTCGGTCCACCGAGTCCACACCGACCAGTGATCCCCGCACATTAACACTATCTTACACACACTAGGGACAATTTACACTTAGACGTTGCAAGTCTGTGGAATTCTCTGCCTCAGATGGGATTGGAGGCCTGTTCTCTGGATACTTTCAACGGGTAGATAGGGCTCTTAAAGATAGCGGAGTCGGGGGATATGGGGAGAAGGCAGGAACGGGGTACTGATTGGGGATGACATTGAATGGTGGTGCTGGCTCGAAGGGTCGAATGGCCTACTACTGCACCTATTGTCTATTGTCTATTATACCAAGCCAATTAACCTACAAACCTGTACATCTTTGGTGGGTGGGAGGAAACCGAAGATCCCGGAGAAATCCCACGCGGTCACGGAGGGCAGGTACAAAGTCCACACAGTCAGCCCCCTCTTAGTCGGGATCGAACCCGGGTCTCTGGCACTGCAAGCGCTGTAAGGCAGCAACTCTGCCGCTGCGCCACCGTGCTGCCCTTGAGAGATTAGAGAGACACAGGCCCTTCAGCCCACCGAGCCCATACCGACCACAGTTCACACTAGTTCCATGTTATCCCACTTTCTCACCCACTCAATGATTCAACGCAACAATACTTTGTTGTCACATGTACCTAGGCACAGTGAAATGCTTTGTCTTGCAGGCAACCCGGTAGAATCATGTAGCAGACCGCACGCCCAGGGAATACACAAGTATTGCCACGTTTTGGCACCCGACAAAGTTGCAGACGTTCACCGAACGTTCCCATCTACTGCCTGCCACCGGATCTGGAAGCAGCCCTCCTCTCTACCAGCTGCGCCCCTGTGGCCGCCCTGTGGTCAGGCAGCTAAACTTGGAAAAATACTCCACCACGAAAAAGAAAAAGAGACAATCTTTGAGGGAAAGTACCAATCAGTCTTGTTAGTAACAGTAATACAACTGCGACCTCACTCCCCTGAAGGAATCATCACACTGTTGGCCTGGTTGTTCGGTCGGCCCGTCTGCATACTGAGCATGTGAATTATCCGTTGGCGAGCTTGTCTGACAGAATTCGGCCACAAATTCCTCCTCAAATGCCAGCAATGACTCGGCCCAGGCAGTGGTGTTGAGTTTTCCCATTGTACCTCCATACTCCTGAGGAAGGATGCTCGGTGGAATATCCTTGTGAAGGGAGCTCAGATCTGACCCGTGAAGAACAAACTAAAATGGAAGGAAAACAAACCCCGAGTCTTTATGAGGAATACAAATGACCGCCTGTTAAATAATTCTAAATTTGGTAAGAAGACGTCAGACAACAAGATCAATTTTCCAATAATCAAGATGAATAGGCTTCCGAAACTAAGGGTAGAATTATTTGAAGGTGGGAAGGCAAGACAGCTCTGAGGGGAGAGACAAGTGAAATTTAAAATAGGAAAGACAAATCTGATGGGAAGAGACCAACTGAAAACAAATGGCCAAAAGCAGATAATAACAACATTTTAAAGATATTTGTGTAGGTACATGGAGAGGAAGGATTTAGAGGGATATGGGCCAAATGCCATCAGGTGTGACCAGTGTAGATGGGACATCTAGGTTGGCGTGGGCAAGTTGGACCGAAGGGCCTGTTTTCACGCTCCATGACTCTGACTCTATAATTGATCCCAAATAAATGAATGCTCTTTTGAGTGAATGCACCAACTGTACACGTGAATCTTTACTTTGCTCTCCGCTCGTTTGCTTTACTCAATGGAGATTTGATGGAAGTATTATAAACGTGCAAACCAAGAAATCTCGTTTTTACAAATGAGAATCAAACATTATTCACGAGCAGATTCCCCCATTGGATTTGTTTACTCTGATCATTTTGACTTGCCTTTTCCTGCACTCTGGAAAACCAAGATCAAGGAAAGGAGACATGGAATGAAGAGCGTACGGACAATGCTTACCAAGTGATAGGTGATAGGGTCAGAGGAGAGTGGACCAATGCATGCGTTACAGCATTCAGTCCATTATGTCTGTCCCAGGTCCTCCAAAAGACATACCTCTTCTGTCTTTCCCCATTTAGTTTAATTTTAGTTTAGAGATACAGCGCAGAAACAGGCCCTTCGGCCCACCGAGTCCGCACTGACCAGCGATCCCCGCACACTAACACTATCTGACTTTATGTTTAATGCACATGTTTAATGAATAATGTTTTATTATTAATGTTTGATGTTTTATGTATCATTCCTAACTGTCACTGTATATCACGTTGTCACTTGTGGGTGGGGCACCAAGGCAAATTCCTTGTATGTGAATACTTGACCAATAAACTTATTAATTCATTCATTCATACATCTTAGGGACAATTTTACATTTACACCAAGCCAATTAACCTACAAACCTGTACGTCTTTGGAGTGTGGGAGGAAACCGAAGATCTCGGAGATAGCCCACGCAGATCACGGGGAGAATGTACAAACCCCATACAAACAAGCACGCATGGTCAGGATCGAACCTGGGTCTCCGGCGCTGTAAGGCAGTAACTCTACCGCTGCGCCACCATGCCACCCATTTCCCAAAATATATTTTTTCTGCTCAAGTAGTTATCCCAGTTATTCCTAAAACTATCCAGTTCATTCTATTTGCAAGTTTTCCCTCAATTTTTTTATCACCTGCTTTGGATTAGTATTTCTGTGTATTGGGTCTTAGACCCATAGAAAACCCTTTCTAAGTAAGTCATGATTTAAATGAAAAACATCATTATTTTTTGGGCCAGGTGAATACTTAATTATATTCATCATCTCTGTTGCCCAGTTACTAGGGACATGTATGTGAGAGATAGGGGGAGAGAGAGGGGGGCGAGAGAGGGGGGGGAGAGAGGTGGGGGGAGAGAGAGGGAGAGAGGGAGAGAGGAAGATATTCTAAGAGAGTAAGAAAGGATGGAGAAAGAGAAAGCTAAAATCAATGTGTGGTAAAACAGAATGAATGAATGAAGAAAACAATATGTTCCCATGGCTAGCTTGCACTAAAGATTAAATAAAGTGAGATTAGATCTTTAGAATTTGAAAACAAAATAATATTCTCAGGATAAAGTCCTTTCACATGGATTGTTGACTGCCAAGGGCACTGCTGAGACAAGCGAGAAGCAGACTTAGCTAGACCTGATAACCAGCTGGCCTTCACAACTCTCAAGTCAAGTGTCTGTGAACTAACAGATAGGGGAAGAAATGACGGAGGCTCGTGTCTCTGTGTATTATATATTACATGTTCCCTTGTAATTGCACAAGTCAGATGATGGATGTACAGTCGTTAAATAAGTGCCGTGAGGGTTTATCAGGCCCATAAATAAAGTATACAAATAGCTAGATCTAGGGGGGGATACATTAAAGGAGATTGTGTGCGTGAGAGTGAGAGACAGAATGCATGTTGGAGAGAGACAGGTGGTGGATGGGACAAGAAGACAAACTGAACTGTCCTCAAGAACAAACTATGGAAGGTGATCCAAGTCCCCAGATAATAACTGGATGTTCTGCAAAGCAGTTGGATGATAGTACAAATGTACCTTATTAAAACCATTGGTCTGTGTATGTGCATCGCACAATATCTCTGTTATATTGTAAACTTGCCGTTATTTCAATAAAATTCACTGCTAGCGTGAATGGTAATGTCACACGAATCCTAAATGACGCACGATGTGCACAATGTGATCTTTTTGGCACAGTGGCTGCGCTGGTCAAACCACTGCCTCACAGCTCCGGCAGCCTGGGTTCGATCTTGACTTCTGATGCTGTCAGTGTAGAGCTTACACGTTCCCTCTGTTTCCCTGGTATGCTCAGTTTTGCTCTCATGTCCAAAAACATGCGGCTTGGCAGAGTCCTTCTTCTATTAATTGTCCCTTGTGTGCAGAGCTGGGGGGGGGGGGGGGGGGGGGGGGGGGGGAGAGAGGATGGAGAGAACTGGTGGGATTGGGGAAAGAATAACATGGAATTAGTGTAAATATGGTGGATCGAGTCTAAATATGGGTGGATGTTGGAGATGTAGACTCCTGTTTCAATTGTATGTAACTAGACTGACTAGACAGAAAAGGAACTGCAGATGCTAGTTTACAAAAAAAGACACAAAGTGCTGGCGTAACTCAGCTAGAGTGCTGGAGCAGCTGATGCTTCCTGACCCACATTGAGTTACTACAGCACCTTGCATCTGTTTTTAAAAATTATCTAGAATGCTCTTAGATAATAATGTGCAGAGCTTTCAATATCTTAACATAGAAACATAGAAATTAGGTGCAGGAGTAGGCCATTCGGCCCTTCGAGCCTGCACCGATCTTGATAACGTGCATTGAATTCAACAACAGTGAAACAATGAATTAATTCAGGGAACCTACCCTCTCTGTCATTTTCTCCTTTAGAAAAGGCTTTATGATGGCAAAGATCCCCTTGAAGATAATGGGCTCATTGATGATGTTGACAGTTTTTATCCTCATTGGAAATCCATCCTGTGAAAAGAATTTACAGCAGAAGATAATGCTGTATTTTCAACAACACTCTTGCCTTCGGAGAAGCGATGGGTGCCTGAAAAGAATAAATCTATATTTACCTGAAGAATTCCAATGACCTTTTTGGCCATAAAGGGACCAAGCTGAGCAGCCTGGGACAAGGCAACTCCACCATAGTCTGCAAGAATGACTATTCCATTCACTTGGTTCTCTTCTGACTGAACAAGCTTCTCTAATGTTATGTAAATGGCACGGATGTTTTCAGTGATAGGATAATCAGAAATTTTCCATCTTCCTGGAAAATTAGGACACAGACTTTTAATAACAGCTTACATTGCAGTAAAACACAGCTTCTCTAGGTTTACCAACACATAACTGCAGGAACACAATCCCTGGATATTTCTTCCATCATTTAAGTGAGCAGACAAAATTGAAGTATATCCCACAAACTATAAATAATTCTGCGTGTGAAACACAATTGTGTGGGAAGGAACACGGGTTTACACCAAAGATAGACACGAAATGCTGGAGTAGCTCAGTGGGACAGGCAGCATCTCTGGAGAGAAGGAATGGGCGACGTTTCAGCTCGCGACCCTTCTTCAGACTAAAACGTCACACATTCCTTCTCTCCAGAGATGCTGCCTGTCTCACTGAGTTACTCCAGCATTTGTGAAATACAATTACTTAGTATGGTCACGTGTATATGATACAGTGGTAGGTACATTATTTTTTTAATTAATTCATGGGGATGACTTTAGAAGCAGAAATAATCGATTCTTAAAGTGTATTATTGAATTCCTTAGAAGATCCAAGAAATACTCTGTGGATAAAGTGCAGCTGATCTGGAGTAATCTTATCATTTGAATGATTTGAGCATAAACACCCAAGCTGAAGTGACTGCCAAGAATGAGGATGGCCTGGACAAGGACCAATGTGAATAAAGACCCAGAACAAAGACCAAAGAAAGGCAGGCACGGTGACGCAGCGGTAGAGTTCCTACCATAGAACGCCAGAGACCCGGGTTCAATTCTGACTAGTGGTGTTGTCTGTATGGAGTTTGTACATTCGCCCCATGACCTGTGTGGGTTTTCTCCGGTTTCCTCCCACACTCCAAAGACGCACTAGGTTTGTTGGTAAATTGGCTTTGTAAAATTGTAAATTGTCCCTGGTGTGTGTGGGATAGCGTTAGTGGATTGCTGGCCGGCGCGGACCTGGTGGGCTGCAGGGCCTGTTTCCGCGCTGTATCTCTCAACTAAACCTGTCGGTCTCTGAGAACGAAGACCCACAACGGCCACGTGCGGCGGAAGCTCAGAGCCCCGAAGGCGGGAGAGTCAAGGAAGGAGCCCTGGTGGTGGCGGATGTGAGCAGTGGACCGGGCGGCTGCAGGAGGCAACCCCTGGGACACAGAGGGGTTCGGGAGAGGAGAGGGAAGTCGAGTCATGGGCCTGCAGCCTTCCTGGATCAGGGCCACTCCAGAACTTCCAAAACCGGGACTGGACTTTGGACTGTTTGCGTTTGTGTTTTTTTTTTATTTTAAGCAGCGCCAAAACTGTGGCAACTGTGAATTTGTGGTTGTGCAAAAAAATTTCATTGACTGTGCATACATGACAATAAAAAAAATATTGAATAAAGAACTATAGAAACAGATCATTTGAGCCAAATA
This sequence comes from Okamejei kenojei, assembly GCA_035221665.1. NCBI lineage: Eukaryota > Metazoa > Chordata > Chondrichthyes > Rajiformes > Rajidae > Okamejei > Okamejei kenojei. The sequence continues at coordinate 41,679,180 of CM069150.1, forward strand.
GCTTGGTTCTAATTCTGCCTAATCAATGCAATCTCTTGTTATAATTCAGTTTATAATGAAAAAAGTTCACATTTGCTGAGTTGAGAGAAAGGATAGAAATGAAATGATGTAATTGGCAGCAAGACATAAACATTTATACTGCAGACTACTAAAAAACATCTTCATTCAGGGATAGACACAAAAAGCTGGGGTAACTCAGTGGGTCAGACTGTATCTCTGGAGAGGAGACATTTCGGGTCAAGACCCTTCTTCATTCAGGGGACTGCTTCAATAAATTAGTTGTTTAAAATCTAGATTATTTGTTTAAAATCGAATGTGTTTCAGAAGAAACACATCCAATTGCTCTGCATTGTATGGGTTGGCACGGTGGCGCAGCGGTAGAGTTGCTGCCTTACAGCGCCAGCGACCTGGGTTCGATCCTGACTACGGGTGCTGTCTGTATAGAATTTGCACGTTCTTCCCGTGACCTGCGTGGGTTTTCTCCAGGATCTTTGGCTTACTCCCAACTCTCCAAAGGCGTACAGGTTTGTAGGTTGTTTGGTTGGATATAATTTTAAATTGTCCCCAGTGTGTGTAGGATAGTGTTAGTGTGCGGGGATCGCTGGTCAACATGGACTCGGTGGGCCGAAGGGCCTGTTTCCGCGCTGTATCTCCAAACTAAAAGTTAATGTAATATCATCAGGCCAGTGCCATAGCCTTTCCTCTTTGTGTGTCTTTCTATCACCAGAGGGCAGAGGTTTAAAGTAAGGGATACATTATGGAGGGTGTCTATAAATTCTTCCTCATCTCCATTGTAAAGGCAAATCTTTTTATTCTGAGGCTGTGCTCTCTGGTCCTTGCTCTTCAACACACCACGAGTAAGCTCATCATAATTTGGTGTAATCACAACCTGAGCTGATATACGGTACCTTGTAAAAGGGGTCATCCTACAAAACAGGGTTATTCACAGTAGGAGGGCAAGGATTATGGTAAACTCGTCCTCCTGTTAAACTCCAAGCGAAGAGAAAAGGGAAAGATAACTTCAACTAATTGCCCCAATTCAGGGTTAGTGGGGACTGGATAATTGCAAACATTCACAGACGGTTTTGAACTGAGGTGTAAGGATCAATAAGGTAACGACTGTGCAGTCAATTTAATTTTGGTGGTGAAAAAAAAAAATCAGGGACTAATGAGATTTGATTAGAGAGAATGTAATATACATGAACATAAGTATGTAGATGGAAATGGTCGAGATTTGTTTAGTTTAGTTTAGAGATACAGTGGGGAAACGGGCCATTCGGCCCACAGAGTCCACACCGACCAGCGAGTCTCCCGTTCACAATACTTCCATGTTATTCCACTCGCGTTCTTCACACTAGGGTCAATTTACAGGAGCCAATTGACCTGCAAACCTGCACGTCGATGGAATGTGGGAGGAAACCAGAGCACCCGGAGAAAACCCACACGGTCACAGAGAGAATGTACAAACTCTGTACAGACAGTATCCGTATTCAGGATCGAACCCGGGTCTCTGGCGCTGTGAGGCAGCAACTCTACCGCTGCGCCACTGTGCCGCCCCTGTGATGCCATTGGAGAAAATGTAAGGTGCTGAATAAGTATGTGGGTGGAACCAATAGAGATTTGATGGGCCCAATACCCCTGTCAGCGTTTTAACCATTATATGATTCAGTGATATACCAGTGTGCTGCTGAAGATTTTGTACCAATTACTAAAACATCCTGTGATCTGCAATTAATAATCCGATGTCATTAATCAGTTTTCTTCAGTTTGTGGTAGTGTCACTGAATCCTGACTACGGGTGTTGTCTGTACAGAGTTTGTACGTACTCCCCGTGACCTAGTGGGTTTTCTCCGGGTGCTCCAGTTTCCTCCCACACTCCAAAGACATAGAAACATAGAAAATAGGTGCTGAAGTAGGCCATTCGGCCCTTCGGCCCTTCGAGCCTCCACCGCCGTTCAATATGATCATGGCTGATCATCCAACTCAGTATCCTGTACCTGCCTTCTCTCCATACCCCCTGATCCCTTTAGCCACAAGGGCCACAACTAACTCCCTCTTAAATATAGCCAATGAACTGGCCTCAACTACTTTCTGTGGCAGAGAATTCCACAAACCTAAGACATGCAGGTTTGCAGGTTAATTTAGTTTCGGTAAAAATTGTAAATGGTCTCTAGTGCGTGGGATACTGCTGGTGTACGGGGATCGCTGGTCGGCGCAGACACAATGGGCCCAAGGGCCTGTTTCCACACTGTATCTCTAAACTAAACTAAAATGCAGTTGGCAATTTAACATTCCTACATATTTTAAAAAAAAAATCACAGTTTGTGCCAAGTTACCTGGTCGAATGACTAAGATATATCGTCCGAGTGGATCTGGGCGAGGCAGCATAGTAAGAAATCCCGAATCCAGCACACGTTTTATTGCAGATGGCCTCAGGTTTGAGAACACCTCTGGCCAGGTCTTCTGGCTGGCGTGGTAATTCAATAAAAGCTTCAGTGCCCTGTCGTAATCAAACTTGCGAGCTCTGAGAAACCGCAGCAAGAAGGCATCGTCCAAACGGGTCTTCAAGTTCGGAGCCTCCTTCAAAATCATGTCCCTCAGGGCTTGTGCATCGCGGAGTCTCCACTCCGGTTTCTCCTGAAGTTCCTCTTGTGCTTTGGCGATCAGCTGCGGACTCAACGTGCAAACGTACGGCGGGGGTTTGGGGGGAGCTTGTAGCTGGAGATCTGTCGGCAATGCAGAGGCATCCCCATTGCAGGAGGCATTCTCTCCTGCCTTTAGTGACTTGTTAGGATCGACCTCCATGGTATAATGCTGAAGGGACAGAGCATGCAGTCACAATGCTTGTTCATCACATCCCCCCCCCCCCCCCCATACATGTCAACACATCACAATTATTGATTAAAAACACCTTCATTTTCTATATGTCTTATGGGATGGAGCCCAGTCCATCACACAGACCAGACTCCCCACCATTGACTCCATTTACATTTCATGCTGTCTTGGAAAAACAGCCAACATAATCACAGCCTTATCCCATTCTGGTCATTCCCTCTTCTCCCTGCTCCCGCCGGCAGAAGGTACAGAAGCTTAAAGTGCGCACCACCAGACTCAGGAACAGTTTCTTCCCCTCTGTTATCAGGCTTCTGAACTGTCCTTCCATAAGCTGGGGTAGTGTCAGATTTACATCCACCCTATTGTGGACATTGGTTTATCTTTGGAACTGATGTGCGACAATACTGAGAACTATATTTTGCACTCTGTATGATCTTTCCCTTTGCTATAGTACTGGAGTTTGCCATGATTGCATTTATGTATGATATATCAGTTTGGATAGCATGCAAAACATTGCTTTACAATGTACCTCGGTACTGGTGACAATGTTAAATCCAATCCTGAATAATAGCACCAGAAAGTTATTTATGGAATGTCTAGAACCTACTTTCACCAGTATATTTCAGTTTTCACTAATTATAAGTGTGGGACAAAAAGCTGGAAGAAAGGTGGGGTCGGGTCATAGTCAGGTGAGTGATAGGTGACTACAGATGAAGAGGGTTGATTAGCAGATGAGTGGAAATGGGCAGAGATGAAAAGAAGACAAAAGGCTGAGAGATATAAGGTGTGAATTGTAGATCTCAATGTCACTCTAACTTGAAATATAATACTAAATTTCTCTCTTCAAAGCTGCCGACCGACCTGCTGAGTACATTCCCACAGGTTTTGTTCTTTGGTTTTATATTCTTGAAGGTACTTCCTTGCTTTCATTGGCTCCCTGACAGATAGACATGACATTCCTGCAGAGTTTTGCCACCTAGGTGATCTTCAACTGCACAGCTCCTAGGCTTCTCCGACGCCTTATATTTCCTTCCAATTGTTTGCGAGCTTTGTGTCACCCCACCACCATTCCCTGGAACATTAGAGTCATAGAGTCATACAGGACGGAAACGCACCCTTCGGCCCAACTTGTCCCTGCCAACAGAGATGCCCCATCAAGCTAGTCCCACCTGCCCGCATTTGGCCCATGTCCCTCTAAACCATTCCAATCCATGTACTTGTCCAAATGTACAGACACATGGAAGTTTCTATTCTCTGTCAGAGAGTCATACAGCATGGAAACAGGTCCTTCGGCCCAACTTGCCCACACCGACCAACATGCCCCATCTACACTAGCACCCGGGGCCTTTGAGAGGGGCGTGCAGGGGGTACATCGTGCCACAGGTCCAAAAGGGGGCCCGGGAGCCAAAGGAGGGAGGCTAGGAATTTCCTGAAATCTCAGAAAATGTTTGCATATATTTTGTGAAGACTAGCATAGTAGGTGTGACCCTACATAGTTTTATATATCATAATTTGTGGAAATTATGATCCATAATAAAGCGGGTAACCTGATTGAAAGAGGGGGAAGGGGAAGGGGAAGACCCATCGCTACTAAAGAAACGTTGTACCCACTGATAAAATTCCTCTCAGAGGCTCTGCTAGCCCCACCTTCCTGCATTTGGCCCTTGTCCCTTTTAACCTTTCCTATCCATGTACCTGGCCAAATGTCTTTTAAATGTTCTAGTGCCTGCCTCAACTATCTCCTCTGGCAGCCTGTTTTCTTTCCCCACGACCCCCTGTGTAGAACAAGTCACCTCTCAGGTTCCTATTAAATCTTTCCCCTCTCACCTGCAACCTATGCTCCCTGGAACACAGTGTTTACATTCGGTTTCCAAAATCTTCACCAACTCTCCTGTTCCGCCAGTTCTCCGGGCTTACCGTATTTATTTATGTTCAATATTTGTTTCTCCGCTCCGAGCGGAATCTACCGTTTAAACATCGCGGTCTACCAGGTGAAGAAATGACAACGTTGCAGAACGCGGAGTTAGTTTTGCGTCTACCTTTTGAAAGATTTCTGCACATTTAGGGCTCACTGGAAGTAGAATGCAGAACGACTGAGAACAGGAGGGGGAGCAGGAACACAAGGAAACGGCAGTACGTACAGGTTAACAACCAGTGAGTTTGTTTCTCAAGGCCTCTCGTGTCTGTGACTGGCCGCCGGTGAACATCAGGCGATGATGTTAGAGGAAGCACACGCCAATAAGGCAGTTTTTTTTCCCAAGAGATATTCTGGGCGATGCGGGTCAGACAGTGAGCGAAAGCAAGATGAAGCAATAACCGGTTTATAAGTGGAGTTATTACACGGCCGAGGATGTAAATAACACGGTGGGTGTTATTTCGAAGATAGACACAAAATGCTGGAATAACTCAGCGGGACAGGCAGCATCTCTGGAGGGAAGGAATGGGGTCGGGAACCCTTCTTCAGTGTTAAATAACAGTGAGAACAAGCACTGGGTGCCCGCGGTGGGATCAGGTAGATTTGGTAACAGATTAATGAACGCAACAAACGTAACAAAGGTGCCCTGTATGTATCAATTAAAGGTGCGAGAGTTGAGTTTGATACACGCACACAGCCCGCTCCTCGCAACAAGCCAAGTTTAAACACGTCGCTACTAACCTGCCCGGTGTCTGGGGCCGGGGGGTTAAGGTGGCCAAGTGTCCACTGACTGCGCCGGGGAAGAGGAAGGCTGAGGGGAGTTGGAGAGAGGGAGAGAGGGGGGGAGGTTTGCGCCGATTCACCGGGACACACTCATCCACAGGATCACAGACTGAGACAGGGGGCCGAGGTACCAGCACTGAGCGCCCCCCCGGCTCAACACCAGCACCTCTAGGCAGCGGCTGGGCGTCAAACCCGCCACTTGCAAACCTAATAATGAGACCCGTGGACGTGAAACATAAATGCCCAGCAGGGGCTGTCATTACCTTGGTTAAATTTCTCTCCTCATCTGAGGAAGTGCAGCCAGCGTAGGTTCACCAGGTTAATCCCCGGGATGGCAAGACTGTCATATGAGGAAACATTGGAAAGATTCACTGCAACTTAGAAGGATGAGAGGATTTCTTATAGAAACGTATAAAATTATAACAGGACTGGTGTGCAAGCTAGATGCAGGAAACATGTTCCCAATGTTGGGGGAGTCCAGAACCAGGGGGCCACAGGCTAAGAATAAAGGGGAGGCCATTTAAAACTGAGATGAGAAAACACTTTTTTCACCCAGAGAGTTGTGAATTTGTGGAATTCTCTGCCACAGAAGGCTGTAGAGGCCAATTCACTGGATGAATTTAAAAGAGAGTTAGATAGTGCTTTTGGGAATTAAGGGATATGGGGAGAAGGCAGGCACGGGTTACTGATTCTGGATGATCAGCCATGATCACAATGAATGGCGGTGCTGGCTCGAAGCGCCGAATGGCCTCCTCCTGCACCTATTTTCTACATTTCTATGTTTACCTGCCTTTTTCATAGCAAGGGCAAGCTTTTATTGGAAAGATTCAAGGCAGTTTATAAAGCTGTTAAAACCACAGAAACTATATTAATTTTCACATATCGGTGTTTTTTTAAAAAAGAGAATAAAACAGTACAGGAAAGGATAGACACAGTGCTGGAGAAACTCAGCAGGCCCGGCAGCATCTCTGGAGAAAAGGGGAATAGGTGATGTTTTGGGTCGAGACCCTTCTTCAGACAGTTCAGCACAGGAACAGGCCCTTTGGCCGTAACTCACCAATAAAAGCTTTTCACCGTATCCCGTGACAATAATTAAACTAAACTAAAGGACATAAGTAATAGGAGCAGAATTAGGCCATTCGGCCCATCAAGTCTACTCTGCCATTCAATCGTGGCTGATCTATCTCTCCCTCCCAACCCCATTCTCCAGCCTTCTCCCCATAACCTCATAACCCCATAAAGCAAGGGTTACTTGAATGTCAATACCAATTCTTATCTGCCCGCACATAATCCACATCCCACCATATCCATATGCTTTCCCCTCTCCCCTGACTCTCAGTCTGAAGAAGGGTCTCAACCCAAAACGTCACCTATACCTTTTCTCCTGAGATGCTGCCTGACCTGCTGAGTTACTCCAGCATTTTGTGGTTATCCTAAAGCCTCTTAAATGTCACTGTCGAATCTGCCTCCACCACCACTCCTGGCATAACATTCCAGGCACTCACCACCCTCTGTAAAAACCTTGTCCAGCACATCTCATTTCAACTGCTCCCAAGACGAGGTTTTCCGCACTAGAACATCCAAGATGTCCTAATTCTTTAGGGAACATGGGTTCCCCTCTTCTGTCATAGATGGGTCCCTCATACATGTCTCCTCTGTGTCCCGTAGTTCAGATCTCACTCCCTCTCCCCTATGAAGCAACATTCACAGAGTTCCCCGGGCCCTCACCTTTCACCCCACCAGCCTTAAGAATAAACATTTTTATTCTTAATGTTTTAATGCTTTATTCTTAATGGTTTACTGTATGTTGTATTGTTACTTGCGAGTGGGGCACCAAGGCTAATTCTTTGTATGTGTACATACTTGGCCAATAAACCTATTCATTCATTCACTCAACACATCATACTCCGACATTTCCATCACATCCAATGTGATCCCACCATTAGTTACATCTTCCCATCCCCGACCATTTCCGCCTTCTGCAGAGACTACTGCCCCCGCAACTCCTTGGTTCACTCATCCCTCCCCACCCAAACCACCCCATCCCCTGCAGGTCCTCTCCCCTGCATCTGCAGGAGATGCAACACCTTTCCTTATGCCTCCTCCCTCGACTCCATCCAGGGACCCCGACAGTCCTTTTAGGTGAGTCAGAGGTTCGCATGTACCTCCGCCAACCTCATCCACTGCATCAGGTATTCCCGATGTATGCTCCTGTTACCTCAGCGAGACCAAGTGCAGACTCGGTTACCGTTATGCTGAACACTTATGCTCAGTGAACCAAGCCTAAGGGATCTGTTTAGGAAGGAACTACAGATGCTGGTTTACTGCGAAAATAGACACAAAATGCTGGAGTAACTCAGTGGGACAGGCAGCATCCCTGGAGGGACGGAATGGGTGACGTTTCAAGTCGAGACCTTTCTTCAGACTGAGAGTCATGGGGAGAGGGAGACAAGAGATATGGAAGGGTAAGGTGTGAAAATGATAGATCAAAGCAGACGATCAAGGAAATGTAGAATGGTTCATTGTTAGCTGATGGGAAAGTGGCAACGAGGTATAAATGTGTAAAATTAATCAGGATGACAGTGGAACTAGTTGGATTACTAGGGTGGGGGTGGGATGGAGAGAGAGGGAAAGCAAGGGTTACTTGAACTTCAAGAAGTCAATATTCATACCACTGGGTTGTAAGCTGCCCAAGCGAAATATGAGGTACAGCTCATCCAATTTGCATTGGGCCTCACTCTGACAGTGGAGGAGGCCCAGGACAGAAAGATCAGTATGGGAATGGGAAGGGGGGTTAAAGTGTTTCGCAACCGGGAGTTCAGGTAGGTCTAGGAAGACTGAGTGGGGGTGTTCAGCGAAACAATCGCCGAGCCTTCTGAGCGGAGGTGTTCAGCGAAATGATCACAGATCGACGAGACCAAACGCAGGCTTACAGGAAACGTCACCCATTCCTTCACTCCAGAGATGCTGCCTGTCCCGCTGAGTTACTCCAGCACTTTGTGTCTATCTTCGGTGTAAACCAGCATCTGCAGTTACTTCCTACACACACTTGTTTCTCCACCAGGTGGAGCAAGCTGACTGCATTCATCTCATGGGTTACACAAACGGCTGGAGAAACTCAGCGGGTGCAGCAGCATCTAAGGAGCGAAGGAGATAGGCGACGTTTCGGGTCGAGACCCTTCGCATCTCATGATCACTTTCTAAACAATGCAAGTCGTTACTGAACGAGTAAGCCAGCAGTTGATTTTTTGATGATGTTGCCACTGTTGATGGTGGGGGAATAAAATGCATGTACGTACCCTCTTGTGAAGCAGACCCAAGCTTCAGACTGTAACCCATAGTAGTGACTGTTTGGGACACATTTATTTGTACTGATCTCTGCAGCCACTCCTTCAACATTGAGTAAAAAGAACATGAACTCAGGTGACTTTATTCAATATTTATTTGACCAAACCTGTTGCCTTTGGCCGATTTTGATTATTTGAAATGTTTTGAGTAATCACAGCTATGAAGTGCCCAGCACTTTGCGTTTCACTTTTCAATATTTATGTGATGCATGGATGGAGTTGCTGCCTTACAGCATCAGAGACCCGGGTTCGATCCTGACTACGGAGTTGCTGTCTGTACGGAGTTTGTACGTTCTCCCTGTGACCTAAATGGGTTTTCCCCGGATGCTCCGGTTTCGTCCCACACCCCAAAGATGGGAGGTTGCAGGTTAATTGGCTTCTGTAAATTGTCCCTAGTGTGTACGATAGAACGAGTGTGTGGGGGATCATTGGTCGGCACAGACTCGGTGGGCTGAAGGGCCTGTTTCCACACTAAAAACTACAAACTAAACGACTTTCATATTAAATGGCTTACTTTCTCTCTCTCTTTGAATGCATCAATGCTAACACATTTGCCCGCAGGCTTTAAGTATGGTGGCACGGCGGCACAGTGGTAGAGTTGCTGCCTTACAGCCGTACAGCACCAGAGACCCGGGTTTGGCCCTGCCTACGGGTGCTGTCTGTACGGAGTTTGTACGTTCCTCCTGTGTCCGCGTGGATTTTTTCCGGGTGCTCCAGTTTCCTCCCACATTCCAAAGACGTGCAGGTTTGTAGCTTCGGTAAATTGGCTTTGGTAAAAATAGTAAATTGTCCCTGGTGTGCAATGTGTGCTAGTGTATGGGGATCGCTGGTCGGTGCGGACACGATGTTTCTGTGCTGTATCACTAAACTAAACCATATTACTAAATGTAGGAATGAGAATACCATGCCCAAGGAGACCTTCAAAGGAAACGTTAAACTGGGACCCCATCTACCCTTGCATATAGTTCCCATGGCACTTACAAAGAGCTGGAACATCCTCTCTGTCTCCAGGACTAAGTTAATCCCTCAACTAATATCACTGAAACATTAGATAGGCACAAAATGCTGGAGTAACTCAGCGGCATCTCTGGAGAAAATACATAGGGTTTTGGGTCAGGACCCTTCCTCAGACTGATTGTAGTGGGGGGTGGGGTGGGTGGGGGGGGGGGGGTGAGGGGGGAGAAACTGGAAGCAAGAAAAGACCTCCAACAGTCGCTTACAACCCAGTGGTATGAATGTTGAATTCTATAATTTTAAGTAACTGCTACAAACACTCCCCTCCTCTCACCCCTCCCTCTTCGCCCCACTTGCCCCCATTCCCCACTAAGGTTCCATGGTCGCAATGATGAATCCGTCTTGGGATCACACTGTCCAAAACCAACAATTGGCCTATCAGGGAACCTCCCTGCCTGAGATCGTCTGTTGTTGGCCCTGATTTGCTCTGGTCTGGTCTTTTCTTTCTTCCAGTCCCCCCCCCCCCCCCCCTCCACACACAATCAATCTGAAGAATGGTCCCAGCCCGAAAAACGTCACCTATTCATTTTCTCCAGAGATGCAGCCTGACCTGCTGGGTTACTCCAGCATTTTGTGTCTATCTTTGTTACAAGCCAGTACCTGCAGGTCCTTTTTATTACATGTCACTGAAACAGAGCTTGAACGAAAGGTCATTGCCCTTTTTTTACTGAAACAGATTGACTGAACAAGATCACATTTTTGTATACACATGTATACTCCTTTCATCAATAACCTGTTTAAAGATAATTTTAAATGCAATGATTTCCTTATTGCTTGTTTTTAATGCCTGTTATGATAAACTCTTTCACTTTCAATTTGCCTCACAGTTTTCTTTTCTATTTCTCTTCATTACATTTCGAATGTTAATAGTTCCTTCAGTGACTGGCACCTTTCCCAAGTAAACATAGGATTTGTCGATTGATCCTTTGCCTCTCTGAAAGCGAAGATATTAAGAAAACGAGATCAGTGAAATGCTGATCAGTTAAATGCTAACAAAGCTAGATCAGTTAAATGCTGACGTTCATGTTTTAGGTGTGTAGTCCTCATAGGAGAGCTTAAGGGTCTTCTTCTTTTCGAGTCCACACACACGATTAGAAGTTGTTCACTCTTCTCGGCATCTGCACGCAATGGCGTCTGTCTTGTCGCTTCTTGTGCATGTGGTGGAAAGATTGGTGGAAACAGGTCCGCGACGTGAACGCTCTTTCCTTGACCCCAGCTTAAGGGTAATCTTAAGGGTAATGTTAAACTATTTGGAAAAACTAAACATTTATGACTTGGGGGGGGGGGGGGGGGGGGGGGGGGGGGGGAATATTAAGAGAATTAACATGTCGATCATTTCAATTATGTTAATGCAATGTTTTTGGTGTAAGTGCGCGGTGGCGCAGCGGTAGAGTTGCTGCCTTACAGCGTCAGAGATCCGGGTTTGATCCCGACTATAGGTGCTGTCTGTACAGAGTTTGTGTATTCACCCCATGACCTCGTGGGTTTCCTCTGAGAACTTCAGTTTTCTCCCACACTTCAAAGACGTACAGGTTTGTAGTTTAATTGGCTTGGTAGAAATGTTACAAATGTCCCTAGTGTAAGAGAGTGTTAATGTGCAGGGATCGCTAGTCGGCGCGGACTCAGTGGGCCAAAGGGCCTGTTTCCGCGCTGTATCTCTAAACTAAACTAAACAAAAAACTTTGAGAACACTGTGCATTATGTGGTATAGCGTGGCACATTGTTGTTTCAGCTACAGCTCTTTAAATAAGAGCTGACTGTTGTCAAGATGAGATACCACTCTGGAATTTTGCATTGTTGCATTGAAAAATTACAAGGACCCAGCGCTGAATGAAATCTCTGTGAACCAAATTCTGATGTTATTCTGTCTCAAGGCAACTTAATTTCTCTATTGTAGAAACAAGGAACTGCAGATGCTGGTGTACAAAAAAAAGAGGCACAAAGTGCTGGAGTAACTCAGCAGGTCAGGCAGCATCCATGTTCTTCAGGGACACTGCCTGACCTGCTGATTTACTCCAGCACTTTGTGTCGTTTTTAAATTTCTCTCTTAGTCCCATCATCCAAAATGGATCACAAATATCCTTTAGAATTGTGTTCGTTCTTCTATGTTTATGGAATAAAACATTTGCATTTCAGTGTATTACAAATAAATATCTGGGTACCACATTAAATTTGTAGTAGAATGGATGTTTCATTTCACATGTCACCAAAAGAAAATCCTTTGAACCAGTGCGACACGGGGTGGCGCAGTGGCAGAGTTGCTGCTTCACAGCTCCAGAGGTCCAGGTTCGATCCTGACTGCGGGTTCTGTCTGAACGGAGTTTGTATGTTCTCCCCGTGACTGTGTGGGCTCTCTCTGGGTGTTCCGGTTTCCTCCCACACTCCAAGGATATGTAGGTTTGTAGGTTAATTAGCTTCAGTAAAAATCGTAAAATGTCCCTATTGTGAAGGATAGTGTTGGTGTGCGGAGATCGCTGGTCGGTGTGGACTTGGTGGGCCGAAGGGCCTGTTTCCATGCTGTATCTCTAAACTAAAACTAAACTACAAACCTGATTCCAGGATCGGTCGTTGAGGGATGTAACTTTCATTGACCACAATGATCAGAACTCCACGGTTTGTGGCCTCTTTTCCTGCAGTGTAATCTGGATCTAGAAGGCTTTTGTAAAGCATTCTTTGCTTTGATGACACATCTCAATTTTTTAACCAAACACTTTTTTTAAGGAAGCTCAAATATGCAATCCATCTGATGTTGTCGCGTGGCATGAGACATATATAGCTATCAGCAGAATTTTGCAGGAGATCTTTGTAGCCGATTAGGAAAAGGGGAGATGCAGCAAGACCTGGGTGTCATGGTACACCAGTCATTGAAAGTAGGCATGCAGGTGCAGCAGGCTGTGAAGAAAGCGAATGGTATGTTAGCTTTCATAGCAAAAGGATTTGAGTATAGGAGCAGGGAGGTTCTACTGCAGTTGTACAGGGTCTTGATGAGACCACACCTGGAGTATTGCGTACAGTTTTGGTCTCCAAATCTGAGGAAGGACATTATTGCCATAGAGAGAGTGCAGAGAAGGTTCACCAGACTGATTCCTGGGATGTCAGGACTGTCTTATGAAGAAAGACTGGATAGACTCGGTTTATACTCTCTAGAATTTAGGAGATTGAGAGGGGATCTTATAGAAACTTACAAAATTCTTAAGGGGTTGGACAGGCTAGATGCAGGAAGATTGTTCCCGATGTTGGGGAAGTCCAGGACAAGGGGTCACAGCTTATGGATAAGGGGGAAATCCTTTAAGACCGAGATGAGAAAGACTTTTTTCACACACAGAGTGGTGACTCTCTGGAACTCTCTGCCACAGAGGGTAGTTGAGGCCAGTTCATTGGCTATATTTAAGAGGGAGTTGTGGCCCTTGTGGCTAAGGGGATCAGAGGGTATGGAGAGAAGGCAGGTACGGGATACTGAGTTGGATGATCAGCCATGATCATATTGAATGGCGGTGCAGGCTCAAAGGGCCGAATGGCCTACTCCTGCACCTAATTTCTATGTTTCTATGTTTGGACAGAATTGTAAGTAGAAGGCAACTCGCTGATGTTGTAGTGTTGCTCCGGTCCTTGTGAGGTCCAATTCACTTCTTATGACAATATTCACAATCAATCACAATCACATTTTATTACCCAAGTATGTTTTGCAACATATGTGGAATTTGATTTGTCATACAGTCATACTAATAAAAAACAACTGAACACACAAAATACATTTTAACATAAACATCCATCACAGTGACTCCTCCACATTCCTCACTGTGATGGAAGGCAAAAAAAAAATTAAATCTCTTCCCCTCATTGTTCCACTGCGGTCGGGGGCCTCGGGTCTTCCATTGACGGGACGATCTTGACTCCCGTAGCCGGCAGTCGGAACCACCGCCTCCGGGCGATCAAGCTCCTGCATCAGGGGATGTCAGCTCCCCGCGCTGGCGATCAACCCCGGGTCTGGGCTGTTCGAAACCTTCTGCGACTTTGAGGCTCCTGACATCAGTCTCTTACCCGAGACTGCGAGCTCCTGATGTTAAAGTCCGCAGGCCGCAGTTAGAACATCGATCCCAGGCAAGGGATCAGCCCCGAAGGTAAGCCCATGCCCCGCGCTGGGGCTCAAAGTCAGTCCCCAGCAAGGCCTCCAGCTCCACGATGTTAGGCCGTAAAGCAACCGGAGATATGACCCGGAAAACAATCGCATCTCCGGCAAGGTAAGAAAATGAAAAAAAAATTCCTCCGAATCTTTTCCCCACCCCACACATAAAACAAACCAGAGAACATTAACACAAACTTTAAAAACACACTAAAAATAACAAAAAAGAGACGAAGGGACAGACTGACTGTTGGTGAGGCTGCGATCGCGGCGCCACCTGGTGGACCACGATATTTTGAAAGAGACCAGGGTAATTGTCCCCAGAGTCAAACTTCATCCCACAATCATTGTAAAAAAAACCAATCTGGATCAGGTGTCCAGGGATTTGTTGGGCATCGATTACTTGCTTTATTTCCTACTCCACAACAGTAACCAAAAGTTCCAAGGAACGTCATTAGCCTATTGTAGTGTCTATTATTTAAGCAAAGCACAGTTTTTCTTTGAGCCTAAATATATACATTTTTGCTTTGCGGAGATGTAACATCATTATACAAGATACTGGGTGCAACGTTTTTTTCAATTATATGCATTAATATAAAGTAAAAAGAACAAAAATTAGACCTTCAAATGACCTGTAAAAACGAGACACAAGGAACTTCAGATGTCGGTTTACCAAAAAAAAGATGCAAAGTGCTGGAATAATTCAGCGGGTCAGGCAGCATTTCTGGAGAACATGGTTAGGTGACATTTCAGGTCGGGACCCTTCTTCAGATTGATCAGTCTATGTAAGGGTCACAACCTGAATCGTCACCGAACCACGACCTTTAAGTATCTTTGATGAAATCCAAGAGCCTTAAAATAATTTAAAATCTTATCATGATTAATGAAAGGTAGAGAAAAGTGCTGAAGAAACTCAGCAGGTGCGGCAGCATCTTTGGAGCGAAGGAAATAGGCAACGTTTTGGGCCAAAACCCTTCCTCAGACTGATGTAGGGTGGGGGCAGGTAGAAGAAAGGAAGCGGAGGAGGAGCCAGAGGGCTGAGGGAGCGCTGGGAAGGGGAGGAGACAATAAGGGCTACTGGAAATTGGAGAAGTCAATGTTCATACCGCTGGGGTATAAACTGCCCAAGTGAAATATGAGGTGCTGCTCCTCCAATTTCCGGTGTGCTCACTCTGGCCATGGAGGAGGCCCAGGACAGAAAGGTTAGATTCAGAATGGGAGGGGGAGTCGAAGTGCTGAGCCACCGGAAGATCAGGGAGATTATTGCAGACCGAGCGGAGGTGTTCGGCGAAATGATCGCCAAGCCTTGGTGATAAACCTGTTAGCTGGTGATAATGGTCATGTTAACAATACAGGGCACCAGCTTTAAAACATTGTCACTAATTATAGTTCAATGTTTTTGGTGGAGATACACCTAATTTTCAGGTCAGGTTCGGGTGGAGTTCCCCCCGCCACGGGTACCATGTAATCCCGCGCTACCTGCTCCATGGTCGGATAGTCGGCGACTAAACCGTCTCCCCCACCCGGTTTGCCGGGTGAGGAGGGGGCTGTGGACCCCCAGCAGGACCAAAAACATGACCTGTCCAAGGGGGGATGAGCCAACGGCCATCCACACTTCAGTAGAAGTTGCGATCACTGTCGTCCATAGCATTGTAAGGAATGATGATGAAGCGCGCACACCAAAATCCTCTACTTCCAGTGGCGGAAGTCCGCAGAAACTGGAGGACAGAGATGTGTGGTGCATCCGTCACCGTTCCCGTTGGAAACCAGCACCACTGCATCACTAATGTTTTCAACAATGATGATGATAATGATGATGATAAATTATTTAATTCCAAATACAAGATCCTTACAGATGCCTTGATCCAGAAACAAGACACTGAAATCTTGAACAAAGCACAAATTGCTGGAGGAACTCAATGCTTTAGGCAGCATCTGGAAATGGATTGGACAGCTGATGTTTCATTACTGAAAAGATGCACGGGGTCTCTTGTCCAGAGTAAGTGAATTGAGGTCCAGAAGACATAAGGTTTATGGTGAAGGGAAAATATTTAACAGGAATCTGAGGCGTAATTTGTTCACTCAAAAGGTGTGAGTTTATGGAACAAGCTGCCAGAGGAGGTAGTTGAGGCAGGGGCTATCCCAACGCTTAAGAAACAGGTAGACAGGTACATGGATAGGACATGCTTGGAGGGATATGGACCAACTGCGGGCAGGTGGGACTAGTGTAGCAGGGACATGTTGACCAGTATGGGCAAGTTTGGTCGAAGGGCCTGTTTCCACGCTGTTTCACTCTTTGACTCTATGAAGACATTGAAAAAGTGTTTTCTGTCACCAAAATACTATTGAACTATGAAATTTATATTTTGGATGTACCTTTCCGATTGACCCACAACAGGCCCTCTATTCCCAAGGCTGCTAAGAACAGGCTAGATCACCCACATCAGAACAACTCCTTGCAACATCTTAGATTCAGTGATTAAAGCAAATCCTCTGATTATTCCAAAATGTCACACCGATCGAAACAAAACAGTTAAATGGAATGATTCATTTAATGAAAACATTTCCTGGATAGCTAAAAAAATATATATACTTGATTGTGAGGAATATAATCATTTTGGTTTACTGTATCAAATAAAGATGGGCTGGGCCGGGCCAAGGGCAATTAGTGCTATAAATTCCACCCACACCCAGTGAACCATAAAGCTTTAGATAAGCTGAAGGGAAACGTTACATTGCTGAACTGGCTATTTTATATGCCAACGTGTACTGTCTCTTCAAGGCAAAGTTTATAACTTAAAAATAACAAGTGTTTTAAACGGTGCGTGGAACGAATGTGGATTGTACCACCAGGGATGATGAGGAAGGCACATGCAAAAGTGGCATTAGAGAGGCTTTTACATAAGGCATATGGATAGTCAATGAATGGAGTGATCTGGATCACGTGTAAGCAGAGATTAGTTTAATTTGGCATCATGTTTAGCATGGACATTGCGGGCTGAAGGGTCTGTTCTTTAATGTTCCATGTTCTATGTGCCCACTTCTGTGGGCAAAGAAAATATCTCATTAGAGATGTAAGGTGCCCGACTCGATGACCCCAACACTCCTCCTCCTATTGGACTCCCGCTGATGGCCTTCAACCCTCTCTGGACCTTTTTAAAAAACTCTGAGTCTGAAGAAGGGTTCTGACCCAAAACACCACCTATTGCTTTTTTCCAGAGATGCTGCCTGACCCACTGAGATACTCCAGTGCTTTGGATCAGTAAATATTGGAATTTGGAAGTTAACATACCGGGCCGGCAACAGCGAGAAAAGCAAACAGATTGTAGCCAATTATAGGCAGGGACATGGAGCTTCTGAGTAAAGAAGCTGTTTTGCATTTATATGGGGCTTGGTTGAATGATACTTACAGCTTTGGTCTCCTTATATTAGGACGGAAATGCTTGCTTTAGAGCTTGCAGTAGATTGAATCCTAGAATGAGAGTTTAGTTTAGTTTAGAGATATAGCATGGAAACAGGCCCTTCGGCCCACCGAGTCCACGCCGACCAGCGATCACCCGCTCACACACACTAGGGACAATTTACCCAAATCAATTAACTTTCAAGCCTGCACATCTTTGGAATGTGGGAAAAAACTGGAAACCTACATGGTCACAGGGAGAACGTACAAACTCCATACAGACAGCACCCGTAGTCAGGATCGAACCTGGGTGTCTGGCGCTGTAAGGCAGCAACTCTACTGCTGCATCACTGTGCCACCCTAAGAGGTTGTACTACAGACATAACAGACAGTGTTAGGGCTGCTGCCTCACAGCATCGGACACCCAGGTTCTGCCAGGGTGGAGTTTGCACGTTTTTCCCACGACCACGTGGGTTTCCTCCTGTTGCCGCAGTTTCCTCCCACATCCTAAAGACATGCAGGTTTGTCGGTTAATTGGCCTCTGTAAAATTGTCCCGCTTGGGTAGGGAATGGCAGCAAAAGTTGGATAACAAAGAACTAGTGTGAATGTATCATGGATGATCAGTGTGGACTGGGTGGCTGAAGGGCCTGTTTCCATAAGAAAAAAAGACAAAGTGCTGGGGCAACTCAGTGGGTCCGGCAGCATCTCTGGAGAACATGGATAGGTGGTGTTTCGGGCCACAGTCGTTCATCAGACTGTAGAATTGTACTCACCCGAATTGTCACCTATCCATATTCTCCAGAGATGTCGCCTGACCTGCCGAGTTACTCCGGTACTATGCACCTTTTTCTTGTAAACCAGCATCCGTAGTTCCTTGTGCCTGGACAAGGATATTCAACATCTGAAAGTTCCCAACCCCAAACATTGCCCATCCATGTTCTCCAGAGATGCTGACTGACCGACTGAGTCACTCCAGTGTCGGGGTGGGAGATTGCAACCTTCACGTGGTCCACCCTGTTTCGACTAATGCAATCAACCCAACGTCACAAACAAGGTCAAATAGAAAGTTCAAGTTCAAGTTACATTTATTGTCACATGCACCAATTGGTGCAGTGAGATTTGAGTTACCATACAGCAAGTTGACCTACAATTTCAGGCTGTGCATGGCGTACGCAAGAAGAAGACTCCAGCGTTTGGGTCAAGACCCTCTTTCAGACCCCTGTTTCCACGCTGCATCTTTTATTTGATCGATTGATAAATCGATCAATTAATCAATCAATCCATCGTTTCATTCTAATAAATGGAAGAGTCCATCGGTGAAAGAAAATTAGTTAGAAAGTAGCCAGGCACACATGATCTTTTCCCACTGCAAAATGTGAAATGAAACCAATTAACAAGATTCATGTACCATGGTCATGCTGAAATTCTCGGCAGCCCCAAGTTCCCCACACCCTATGGATGTGAGCCAAGTGCAAGAGCTATCCATTGTGGGTTGGTGGATTTATTAGGGGTCAGAAAAGCCTTGTGCAACAGACCACTGTTTAGTTTATGGGTTTACTATTAGGTTGGATAATACAGCCTTTGCATAATATCTGATCTATTACTTGTAATCAAACTATGGTTATCAATCTTCCAAAAATAGTTTTACAAAAGGAGCAAACAGAGCTTCTGGGTGTTTAGAAACCAAGCGGCTGACTGTGGTGTTTTAGAAACTTTCCTCCCACACATAATGTGTTGGCTATGAGTCAGTAGCTGAAACATATGATGAGCGTTTGATGGCTCCGGGCCTGTACTTGCTGCCGTTTTGAAGGATGAGGGGGACCTCATTGAAACTCATCAAACAGTGAAAGGCTTGGATAGAGTGGATGTGGAGAGGATGTTGCCACTAGTGGGAGAGTCTCGGACGTGGCCATAGTCTCAGAATAAAAGGACGTACCTTTAGAAAGATGAGGAGGAATTTCTTTAGTCAGAGGGGGATGAATCTGTGGAATTAATTGCCACAGCTAGCTGTGGAGGCCAAGTCTTTTCAAAGGGGAGATGAGCAGATTCTTGATTAGTGTGGGTGTCAAATGTTATGGGGAGAAGAAAGGAGAATGGTGGAAAGAGAGGTCAGCTGTGATCGAATGGTGGAGTAATCCCGTTCCTATGACTTATGAACTTATTCCATTAGAAGTTAGTAATTGAGATGGTTTCCGCCCAAATCCCAAAGACAAGCAGGATTGCAGGTTAATTGGCCTGAGTGAAAATTGCACCTCGTGCGTGAGGAGTTGACGAGAAAGTGGGACAACATAGACCTGGTGTGAATGTGTGATCGTTGGTCAGACTCAGTAAGCCAAAAGCCGTGTTTCCATGTTGTACCTCTAAAATTAAAACTAAAGTTCAGTGTGGAATTATGCGGATACACTGGTATCATCTTCCTGACCAAACTCATTGATCCTCACAGCAAGGCTCTGTCTGTGGTGGAGTCTATCGCACAGAAAGGCCAACAAGTGCATGTGTGCTGTCTGTACGGAGTTTATACGTTCTCTCTCTGTGACCGCATGGGTTTTCTCCAGGTGCTCTGGTTCCCTCCTACTCTCCTTCTTTAGTCAGAGGGTGGTGAATCTGTGGAATTCATTGGTACAGACGGAGGCCAAGTCATTTTTAAGGCGGAGGTTGACATCTTCTTAATTACTGAGGGTGTCAGGGGGTATGGGGTGAAGGCAGGAGAATGTGGTTGAGAGGGAAAGATAGATCAGCCATTATTGAATGGCGGAGTAGGCTTGATGGGCCAAATGGCCGAAGTCTGCACCTAAAACTTATGAACATATGAACTTATGAACTCAAAGACGTGCAGCATTGTAGGCTAACAGGACAGCACAATGGTGCAGCGGTAAAGTTGCAGCCTTAAAGGGCCAGAGACCTAGGTTCGATCCTGACTACGGGTCTGTCTGTATGGAGTTTGTACATTTTCCCCCTCACCTGCGTGTGTTTTCCCCGGGTGCCTCGGAATCCTCCCACACTCCAAAGACGTACAGGTTTGTAGGTTAAATGGCTTGGTATAATTGTAAATTGTCCCCAGAATGCATAGGATAGCGCAAGTGTGCAGGGAACATGGGTTGGCGAGAACTCGATGGGCCGAATGGCCTGTTTCTGTACAGTATCTCTAAAGGCTAATCACCATTGCCCACAAAACTACCAACAATTTTGCAGACAAAATCAAACCCCATCCTGTCTAAATAAGGATTAAAAAAACATAACTATAGTTAAAATAACTCGGACTGTCAAAGTCAATGGAAAGCCTTCAACTAAATGCAGCTAATTAAACAAATCTACCTATAACTTCACTTTCTCCATTCCCTGCCACTCTGATGAATGGAGGCACTGTTTCCAGGACAAGGATTTGGATGTGGCTCCTCATCAGAATACTGGGAATTTTCCACAAGATCGTGCTGTGGCACAGCTATCTGCAGAGATTCCAACACTGCAGTCAAGTCCGGATAAAGCTGATGAAAAGTGCCTGCAGGTTCCAGAATGAACTGCCAGTATCAACCTACAATATCAGGGCTAATCAACTGTTATTTCAGCAATCTATGCAGTTTAGTTTAGCTCAGAGATACAGTGTGAAAACAAACCCTTCAGCCCATCTAGTCCGCGCCGACCAGCGATCCCCGTACACGACCACTCTCCTACGCATGAGGGCCATATAACCATATAACCATATAACAATTACAGCACGGAAACAGGCCCTCTCGGCCCTTCCAGTCCGTGCCGACCATTTGTTTTCCCCTAGTCCCATCTACCTGCACTCAGACCATACCCCTCCATTCCCTTCACGTCCATATACCTATCCACTTTACTCTTAAATGTTAAAATCGATCCTGCCTCCACCACTTCTGCTGGAAGCTCATTCCACACAGCCACCACCCTCTGAGTAAAGAAGTTCCCCCTCACGTTACCCCTAAACTTCTGTCCCTTAATTCTCATGTCATGCCCTCTTGTTTGAATCTTCCCTACCCTCAATGGGAAAAATTGGCCAATTTTACAATTCCACCCAAGCAAATTAACCTACAAACCTGTACCTCTTTGGAGTAGGGGAGGAAACCAGAGCACCTGGAGAAAACCCACAGGGTCACAGGGAGAATGAACAAACTCCGTACAGACAGCACCCATGCATGTGATGGCAGTTCTGTGCGTTCGCACTGGTTCTATGTTACCCTACACTCTCATCCATTCCCTGCACACTTGGGGTGATTTACAGGGAACAATTAACCAACAAACCTTTGGGATGTGGGAGGAAACCGGATCACCCGGAGGAAACCCATGTGGTCACAGGGAGAACGTGCAAACTCTTGACAAACAGCACCGGAGGTCTGGATCGAACATGTGTCTCTGGTGCTGTGAGGCAGCTGCGCCACCATGCCGCCCTTATTGTGCCCCTAATGGGCCACTCGAATTTCTCTCTATCAAATTCGTTAAAATAATTATGCAAAAATAACAAGTTTTTCATAACTGGAAAAGGATCAACATGAAAAGAAAATGTTTCTTCTGCAAGTTAATCATTCATTTTATCTGGACTGATGGAAATGTTCGGAGAGAGAGGTGGTTTTTTACTGCTTGTTGGAATGTATCATCAGTGTAGGTTAAACAGCGCTGGCCTTTCACTGCACAGAACTTACGTTGAAAGTGATTCTTCTGAACTGCTTTTGTTTGATTTGATTTTACAAAGAACACCCATTTTATCCAAATAAATGTATGTAAATAAAGTGTAAGACGAACTAATAACTTTTCTGTTATTCTAGATAGCCACGTTTACTGGCCACATTGTGAAAAAATAAACTTAATTGGGTAATCATGTCATAAACAGAGGCTCCACCATTCCTGCCTATGTGGCATTTATTACAACAGATACTTTGTTCTAAGCATGGCAGTTGGGTCATTGCCTTTTTTCTGCAAGTTTTAAAGATAAGACAAGTGCATCAGTTATCAGGGGTATGATATTTCAAAGCCTAGCCTGGTCATATGCCAATACGTTGTGAGATATTATAAAGAGCAAAGTAAAACCATGCTGAAAGAATTATTGTAGTTTAGTTTAGTTTAGAGATACAGCACAGGAACAGGCCCTTCAGCTCACCGAGTCTGCGATGACCAGCGATCCCCACATGCTAACACCATTCTACACACAAACTCGGGACAATTTACAATTTTACCAAGCCGCTTAACTTATAAACCTGTACTTCTTTGGAGTGTGGGAGGAAACCAGAGATCCCGGAGAAAACCCACGCAGGTCACGGGGAGAACGGCCACACTCCGTACAGATAAGCACCCGTAGTCAGAATCGACCCCGGGTCTCTGACACTGTAAGGCAGCAACACTACTGCTGCGCCTCCGTGCCACCCCTTATGACCATATGATCCTAGCTTCAAATTACAGATGGACTGAGTGTTAAAGAAGGAACTGCAGATGCTGGAGAATCGAGGGTACACAAAAGGCTGGAGAAACTCTGAAGAAGGGTCTCGGCCCGAAACGTCGCCTATCTCCTTCGCTCCTTAGATGCTGCTGCACCCGCTGAGTTTCTCCAGCCTTTTGTGTACCCTACAGATGGACTGACTTGGATTGCTCTCTCTAAGACATCAGAGGTTGAGGCGAGACCTTGTGGAATTATATAACATTAGAAAAGCCATAGGCAAGGTAGACAGTTTTCCCAGAGTGGAAATGTGAAAAATCAGAGGGTATCGCTTTAAGGTGAGAGGGGTAGTTTAAAGGAGATGAGGGAGCAGGTTTTTTTACACAGAGCGCGGTGAGTGCCTGGAACGCGCTGCCAGGGGTGGTGGTGGAGGTAAATACGATCGTGGCGTTAAAGAGGCTTTTAGTTGGGCACGGAGATATGCAGGGAATGGTGGGAAGTAGATCACGTGCAGGCTGAGGAGACGAGTTTAACTTGGTATCATGTTCGGACATGGGCATTAGGGACATTAGGGTTAATTTTACTTCGGAGTCACATGAGTGACTACGTGAATAGAAGCCCGTACAGCCGTTGGTGCGTCATGACGTCAGACGCTGGTGCAGTCGGCCGGTTGGAGCAGCAGCGCTCCTCCGAGCGGTAAGTTTAAACGGGTTACACGAAAAGCTGGAGAATTCAGCGGGTGCAGCAGCATCTAAGGAGCGAGGAGATGGGCGACGTTTCGGGTCGAGACCCTTCTTCAGACTTCACCCTCGATTCTCCAGCATCTGCAGTTCTTCGTTAACAAGTTTAAACGGAGGTAAGGTTTTTTGAAAAAAATTTACCACAGGTCATTTTCTGCGACGGTTGGGAGTTTTGGTAGATATGTTGCAGAAAGTGAAGAAGGTGTCGGCGAGGCGCTCCGGGGGTAGAAAGGAGAGTGACCAGGAGAGTGTTGAGGATGGAGGCCCGTCTGGTACACCTGATCCGGTGCTGGCTACACAGCCAGTGGTTGCGGACCCACTGCCAGGGGGCAGTGGAGGCTTGTCAGTAGGGTGGAAGGCCACTGGCAAGTCTCTGTGGCCCGTAAATGAGTCGGGCCTGGAGGTTATACCCTCCATAGGAGAGTCCGTTTGCTCACGGCTCTCCCACGTCG
Source organism: Okamejei kenojei (assembly GCA_035221665.1). Lineage (NCBI taxonomy): Eukaryota > Metazoa > Chordata > Chondrichthyes > Rajiformes > Rajidae > Okamejei > Okamejei kenojei. The sequence continues at coordinate 41,703,176 of CM069150.1, forward strand.
AGATTCTATTACAAAAGAATGCTCGACAGGGACCAGCTCCGTGAGGAGGAGTGGTGCCCAAGCCAGGCTGATGGAGAGCTTGTGCTAGCAGCACCTGTTTCAGGGCTGCAGAACTATCCTGCCTGTGAGGAGGATGTTCCAGCTCCTTGAGGAGGAGTGGTGCCCAAGCCAGGCTGATGGAGAGCTTGTGCTAGCAGCACCTGTTTCAGGGCTGCAGAACTATCCTGCCTGTGAGGAGGATGTTCTATCAGGGCCGTTTGCTGACACTGTTTCTATGCTGGGGGAGAGCAGTAAAGGTGTTCGGTTGGAGGTAATTCCGAACATTGCTGGGAAGTTTGCTGAGTGTAGAGAGGCAGGAAAGGCGATTGATGTAGAATTGGCCGAAGCCATTCAGTATATGCTCTCCCACCAGTTACAGGAGCTAGCTATGGATGAAGTAGCAAAAAACTTAAAGCTCCTGTTAATTGTGATCTCCTGAAGGTACCGGTGGTTAATCACCAAATTTGCATAGATGGGTTTGCCTGCTAGGGCCCAGGAGATGAAGTTTTAAAAAAAGTGCTTAAACTGTTGAAAGCAGGTATTACAGCTGTGGTGAAAGTTATTGATACAAATGATATGGTTGAAGCACACCAGGATGAACTGGGACTCCTTTGTAAATGCATTTTGAAATTAATAATATCGGGAGGGCCGCTATTAGGCCAGTGCTAACCCGAATTTGGCGAGTTGTGCAAACCGACCAGTGTACCACCACGAAATCTGTTGTTTGGTGGTAACCTTGCAAAAAGGGTCAAAGACTGTTATGAGGTTGTTATAACTATGGCCCTCATTAAGCCAGCTGGAAGCAAGGCAAAAAAGGTTCTCTACAAGAAGTCGAGGACAACAAGGCCGCAAGGAAAGATGCTGGTAAGGAATATAACATTGACAGACGATGAATTAACTGATGTTCCTGTTCAAATTGGGGAAGGTTAAAATTGTTCTCAAACAATGGCAGCAGTTGACATCAGATTTGTTCATACTTAGTGTATTGAAGGGGTGAAAAATTGGATTTTACTATGACAGTCTACCTAATCAACATTTTCCTAGTCGTAAAACTTATTTTTCAGATGAGGAAAATGTGCTTATTCAAGCAGAGATTCAGTCGTTACATAAGAAGGGGTAATTGAGCCTTCTGTCTATCAAAGTCAACAATTTCTGTCAAGTATATTTCCCAGATCTAAAAAGACTGAGGGATGTAGAATTATTCTGGATTTATCGAATTTGAACAAATTTGTTTGTTATAGGCATTTCAAAATGGAGACCTTTAAACATCTAGTGTCCAAAGGGTATTATATGGCAACCATTGATTTAAAGAATGCGTATTACGCAGTGTCTATTCATGGTGATGATAGAAGATATTTGAAATTTATTTGGATGACTGAGCTGTGGCAATTCAGGACATTGCCGAATGGATTAACTTCAGCTCCTAGATTATTTACTAAATTGGTAAAAACCTGTGTTAGCATTACTTAGAGCTCAGGGGCATGTGGTAATGGCCTATTTAGATGATATTCTGATTGTTGGAAAGACTCATGCTGAAACTCAATCATCAGTTTCAGTTGTTAAAATCACTTTTGAACAAATGGGATTTGTTATTCACCCAGATAAATCTAAATTATCACCAGTCCAAATTATTGATTATCTGGGATTTACCATTAATTCCAATCACATGTTGGTAACTTTGCCCAGGGATAAATTGAATCAGTGAATTGAGGACTGTGTTAATCTCGTTGGAGAACAACGGCCTTCGATTAGACAAGTAGCCAGTTTTATTGGGAAGTTGTTGCAGCCTTTCCAGCTGTGTAGTATGGTCCTCTGCATTATCAACAATTACAACCATCAAAGGAACAGGCACTGAGAATACAAAGGGGCCATTTTTGATAGGCCTATGCAGTTGTCAGCTGGGGCGATTGCTGACATACAATGGTGGATAGTACATGTTTCAAAAAATTTAAGGAAGGTTTTGGTGGAATCACCGTCACTGATATTACAGACTGATGTAAGTGCACTGGGTTGGGGTGCAACAGATATGTCTTCTAGTTGTGGAGGCAGATGGAATGTGGATGAGACATCACTTCCTCATTAAGAGGGATTAATTATTTAGAGTTGTTGGGCACCTGGTATGGGCTCAAAGCTTATTGTTCTACAAGGAGGGATCTGCATGTGCAGGTCAGATTGACAACACCACAGCAGTGGCATATGTAAACCACATGGGTGGAGTTAAGTCACAGTCTTGTGATAGACTGGCTAACCAGATTTGGAGCTGGTGTATTGACCAAAATATCTGGCTTTCAGCACTTTATTTGCCAGGAAGAGGTCACGTCAGTTTAATGACAACATTGAATGGATGTTAAATCAGGATGTATTTAACCAAATGATTGATCAGTATGCATTGCCAGATATTGACTTGTTTGCATCTCGATTAAATCATCAGTTACCTAGATATGTTTCATGGTAACCAGATCCTGGGGCAGTAGCATAGGATGCATTTTCGCTGCATTGGGGGAGGAATGTTTGTGTATGTATTTCCTTCATTCTGTCTCATCAGCAGATGTTTGCAAAAGATCAAGGAGGACTCCGCTTCAGGGGTATTGGTAGTGCCAGATTGGCCTACACGAGCATGGTTTCCCGTTGTATTACAAATGGCTAGGGAGCCTTACATGCTTATGCCCAAGAATAAAAATCTACTGGTAAATCCAGTCACTGGGGATCAACATCCTTTATAGGATCATATTGATCTGTTAATTTGCAGATTTTAAGGAGGCCATACCTGGGGAGAGGACTCTCTCATCGGACTGTGGATGTTCTCACGTCGGCCTGCAGGGATAGTACACAGCAGCAATATATCACCTATATAAGGAAGTGGGAGCAATTCTGCCTGCAGCAGGATATTGTATATCACACTGCAGGGATCACGGATGTATTGGAGTTTGTCAACTCTTTATTTTGACCAAAAAAAATTAAGTTACAGTGCGATTAATTCAGCCAGAAGTGCTCTGTCTTCTTATTTACCTATGAATGCAGAATTGCATACAGTAGGGACACATCCGTTAGTTTCACGATTCATGAAGGGAGTTTTTCAATTTTAATCCTCCTAAACCCAGGTATGCCGGTATTTGGAATATGAGTAAGGTTTTTTATGGCTCGTTGCCAGTGGGCTCCGGTTACAAGCCTATCTATAGCCAAATTATCTATGAAGGTGGTCATGCTTATGGCATTGGTTTCAGCTCAACGTGTATAAATGTTGCAAAAGCTACGGCTAGATAGAATGCATGTGTCGGCTGATGCCATTATATTTTATGTCTATGATTTGCTTAAACATAATAAAAGAGGCATGACAGGATGTAAGATTGTGTTTTCAGCATACCCCGCAGATGATCGTTTCTGTGTAGTCTCACATTTATCTCGTTACATTGAGATTACTAAACCTCTGAGAGGAACAGAGTTGGCTTTGTTTATTAGTCACAAAAACCACACAGTAAGGTGTCGGTGCAAACGATTTCAAGGTCCTCGCGGCCGCAGGATGGTCCAGTGAGCTAACTTTTCAGAGGTTTTATCACAAGCCGATTTCAAGGCTCGGGGTGTTTGCTGATTCTGGTGTCAGTACTGTTACATTTTTCCCCTGAGTTAGAGGGGTTTGTTATGATTTGTTTGTAAATAAACTGTTATTTCATTTAACAAATGTATTACTGATGCATGATTGATTGTTAACGACTTTTGAGTCAATCCAGGCAGTGTGAACGTCGGATTTGAGTCTGCGGCGTGAATTCACAGTGCTTTGAAGTCTTCACGTAGTCACTCACGTGACTCCGAAGTAAAATAGTAAGATTAAACGAGAACTTACCAGTTTGAAGTTTGATCTTTATTTTATGAGGAGTCGAGTTGAGGGACTACGTGCCCTCCGCTCCCACCCTCATAGATCTCATCTGGTAGTTCTAGTTTTTATCATCTTACCGTTATACTTCGGTCATTGTTAGCTGTGAATTCATTCCGCTGCTTTGAAGATTGACGCACCAACGGCTGTACGGGCTTCTATTCACGTAGTCCCTCAACTCGACTCCTCATAAAATAAAGATCAAACTTCAAACTGGTAAGTTCTCGTTTAATCTTACTATTCCTGTGCTGTACTGTTTGATGGTCGATGTTCTATGAGTTCCAAATTTGTCATCACCACCCAATCAATAATCCGGTAGAGTGGATCTTCAATGTTTCCAGCTCTTTCCATTTTAAACAAATGTGTTTAAATGGCAGTACGATAACACGATCAATAAAGGATGGTGATCCATTCTGCAAGACCATTATTTTAGTCTTTAGACTTTAGACTTGAGAGATACAGTGTGGAAACAGGCCTTTCGGCCCACCGAGTCCGCGCCGACCAGTCATCACCCCGTGCACTAATGCCCCTGTCCCACTTAGGAGATCTAAACAGCAACCTCAGGTTTCCATGAGGTCACCGGAGGTTTTGGTCACTCTCACTTGCCCACCACCTAAAAAAAAATCAAGGTCGAGGTGACCTGCAAGCTCCTACCACCTCCCAGGCATATGTTGAAAACCTTCCTTGACTATGAAGAAAACCGGCTTCGACTAGACATGCGACAAAAAAATTATCGATTTTTAAAACGGCAACCTATTTTTAGTCGAGGCCGGTATTAATCATGATGAAAACATAGCAGCAGCCTAGATGAAGCCTCGACCACACAGAAACCACTTTCAACCATTAGGAAAGAGACCAAAACCTCCGGTGACCTCATGGAAACCTTGGGCGGCGGGCAAGGTTGCTGTTTAGGTCTCCGAAGTGGGACAGGGGCTTAACACTATTCTACTCGCTAGGGACAATTTACAATTTTTACTGGAGCCAAGTGACACTGTGAAGCAGCAGCTCCACCAGCATTTCTGTCTTTATGTTTTACTATAAATCAGACTTGGAGAAAGTACTTGATTGAGGATTATGTTATGTCTTTGACAGTTACATGGCAGACGGAAAATAAATTATTTCTCAATTAAAATTATTAAACCACATTAATGCCAGTTTTTTATTCCAGGTTATTCAATTAACTGCAATTAAATTTCCTGGCTATCAAATACACAAGAACTCTTGTTAGAAAAGTGCTCTAAGCACTTTGTAATTGTCTAATCCGTGACTTATCAATGGCGGAACGTACTAATTATGAGAATTAATTATGGTATTGCCGCTCCAAGTGTTTTTTTTTTGTGGGAATGTTACACAATTTACAGAGTGGGATCTTTGAAACTTAAGAGTCTGTTCCACTTGGCCGTCACTTGCGCGTCACGCAGATGGCGCGCGAAGATTTTGTACATCGCAAAATCCTGCGACGCCCTGCACGGCCGCGCTTCACTACCCATGTCATCACGCACCGTGCGCGTGTAATGCACACCATGCGCGCATCACGCGCGTGTCACGACGCGCCCGACGTGTGTCGTGACGCGTAAATGATGTCGCGTAAAGTACGCGCAAATGACGGCCAAGTGGGACAGGCCCTTTAGAACATAGAACAGTGCAGCACAGGTACAGGCCCTGTGGCCCACATGGTCTGTGCCGTACATGATGCCAAGATATTCTAACCTTATCTGCTTGCACATGATCTACATTCCTCCATTCCCCTCATGTCCTTGTGCCTAACTAAAAATCTCTTATATGGCAATCTAGTATCTGACACCCCTGGCAGCGCATTCCAGGCACCCAACATCCTCTGTGTAAAAAACCTACACCATACATCACCTTGAAACTATGTATCTAGTCTTTGATATTTCCCACCTGGGTGAAAGGTTGTGACTGTCCATTCTATCTATGCCTCTCATAGTTTTATATAGTTCTATCAGGTCCTTCCCCCCCCCCCCCCCCCCCCAACTTCCAGCATTACAGAGAAAGCAATCCAAGTCTGTCCAGCTTCTTCTAGTAGATAATACCTTCTGAAGCAGGCATCATTTTTACAAACCTCTTCTGCACCCTCTCCAAAGCCTTCCTGTAATGAGGCAACACAACCAGGATTCAACACACCAATTACGGCCTATGCAGTCCTATAAAGCTTGCATTATGACTTCCTGACGCTTATACTCAATGCACTGACAAGCAACTCAAATACTTTCTTTATCACTCTTATACTTGTCTGGCCACCACCAGGGAGATATTGACTTGGGCTCCAAGATTCCTCTGTAACAGTTTATTCTTTCATATTTTGTAATAAGCTTTTCAGCTTTTCCTGGACAGTGAGAAAAGCACAAAAAGCCAGAGTAACTCAGTAGGTCAGGCACCATCTGTGCAGGGAATCAGTCTGTAGGAAGGTCCCAACCTGAAATGTCGCCTATCCATTCCCTCCACAGATGCTGCCTGACCCTTTAAGCTGGAGTCACTTTCTGTTTTGCTCAAGAATTCAACATCTGCAGTTCCTTTCCACGTTGCTGATCTGTGTTTGAACATCCCCAGAGCAGTTTCTTTCTGTCTCCCTTTTAGAAATCGTATATTTACTTTATGCTACCTCCCCTCAGTCTTCCTAATAAAAGGAATCACTGCGTTAATTTTCAAGTGGTAAATGTCTTCCCATTTCACCAATCTCGCTGTCCTCCAAATCTGTCATAATTTCCTCACTGTTTACTACACCTTTGAATCTTCATCTGCAATTCTGAACTTATGACCAGTGTCGTCAACTCCAAGTCATTAAAAGCCACAGTCAAGCTTAGTTTAGATTAAAGATACAGGGTGGAAACAGGCCCTTTGGCCCACCGACTCCATGCTGACCTGCTATCCCCGTACACTAGTATTATCCAACACACTGGGGCAATTTACAATTTTTACTGACGCCAATTAACCTGCAAACCTGTACGTCTTTGGAATGCACACAGTCTTAATAATAACCCCCGGTCTACAGCATGGTACAATTCACTCCAGCTGAAAAAAACATATATTTTCCCCAAGTTCTCTCCTTTTTTTATTCCTCAGTGAATTTAATATCCATGCTACCATTTCATCTTTAATCTTACACGCATTGATGATGCTATAATACCTATCAAAAGATATCACAACTAATGTATTTTCAACATCCGAATATACCCACGTTTCCTTAATCAAACCTCCATTCAATTTAAATTAAGTTAATCAAGCATGTTTGGGCTTCAACAAACCCACAATATTGAACGTGGTCACTTATTAATCTGTTTAATGCTATATGTATACATCAAAGTGCAGGAAGGAACTGCAGATGCTGGTTTACACCAAAGATAGACACAAAATGCTGGAGTAATTCAGTGGGACAGGCAGCATCTCTGGAGAGAAGGAATGGGTGAAGATAATAATAATAATAATATATTTTATTGTCATTACACATAAGTGCAACGAGATTTGGTTTGCAACATCCATCCAATGTCATAAATAAAATTTAGATTTAGATACCCCGAGAACAAGGTTTGTAAAAACGAACATTAGACCAGTAAAATCAACACAGACTAAAGTGCGAGGCCACGGGAGACAGTCCATGGGGGTGGGGGGGCACTCAGCAGGGCCGGTTCAGAGCCGCTATAGCTCTGGGAATGAAGCTGTTCCTGGGTCTGGTGGTGCGGGCGTAGAAGGCCTTGTAACGTCTGCACGAAGGGAGTAGTTCGAACAGTCCATTACAAGGGTGAGAGGAGTCTTTATGGAGGCTGACGGCCTTCCTGAGGCACCGTGTGTGGTAGATGCCCTCCAAGGCTGGTAGCGGTGTCCCAATAATCTGTTGCGCTCTGTGGACAACGCGCTGAAGAGCTCTCCTCTCCGCCTCCGTGCAGCTGAGATACCACACAGAGATGCCATACGTTACTATGCTCTCTGTGGTGCAGCGGTAGAAGGTTGTCAGCAGCTGTTGGGTGCAACGGTAGAAGGTCGTCAGCAACATTGAAACGTTTCAATGTTCTTAGGAAGAACAGTCGTTGCTGTGCCTTTTTGACCAGCGCAGCGGTGTTGGTGGACCATGTGAGGTCCTCTGAGATGTGAGTGCCCAGAAACTTGAAGCTGGACACTCTCTCCACACTGTCTCCGTAGATGGAGATTGGGGCGTTTTCCCCATTCTGTGACCTCCTGAAGTCGATAATCAGCTCCTTGGTCTTGGAGGTGTTTAGCGACAAGTTGTTCCGTGAGCACCAGTCCGCCAGGTTCTGCACCTCCGCTCTATAGTTTGTTTCGTCACCGTTGGTGATCAGCCCGATCACCGTTGTGTCGTCTGCAAACTTGACAATGGTGTTGTTGTCAAATGCAGGGACACAGTCGTGGGTGAAGAGGGAGTAGAGCATGGGGCTCAGTACACAGCCCTGTGGTGTGCTGGTGCTCAGGGTGATAGTGGAGGACAGGTGCGGCCCCAGTCTCACTGCCTGCGGTCGCTCCTTCAGAAAATTCAGGATCCAATCCGCATATCAGTGAGCTGAGGCCTAGCTGGTGGAGTTTGGTGGTGAGCTTGGTGGGGATGACCGTATTGAAGGCAGAGCTATAGTCAATGAAGAGCATCCTCACGTAGGTGCCCTGTCTTTCCAGGTGGGTCAGGACAGTGTGAAGAGCCACAGAGATGGCATCCTCTGAGGATCTCTTTGCCCTGTATGCAAATTGATGAGAGTCCAATGATGCAGGGATGCTGGATTTGATGTGGGAGAGGACCAGCCTTTCAAAGCACTGAGATGGGTCTCAACCCGAAACGTCACCCATTCCTTCTAGCCAGAGATGCTGCCTGTCCCGCTGAGTTGCTCCACATTTTGTGTCGATCTTCAATGGGAATCTTATGATAGGTTATTTGTAGCTCTTGGACTAACTAAACACAAAGTTATGAGAATGTCGCCAGGACTGAAGGGCCTGGGCTACAGGGAGAGGTTGAGCAGCCTAGGACTTTATTCCTTGGTGCTCAGGAGAATGACGGTGATCTTGTAGAGGTGTGTATGATCAAGAGGGGGATCGATAAGGTGGATGCACAGAGTCCTTTACACAGGGTAGGGGTATCAAGAACCAGAGGTAATAGGTTTACTGTGAGAGGGGAATGCTTTAATAGGAACCTGAGGTTCAACTTATTCACACCGAGGGTGGTCTGTAGATGGAACCAGGTGCCAGCCGAGGTAGTTGAGGCAGGTACTCTAAAAACATTAAAAAAAATATTTGGACATTAGGTTGTTCTCAGCATTTGAATGTGTACCTTGTGTTTTGGCAATGTAAACTGAACTTAATACACGAGTGATACTCTGAGCAAGACACTACATATGTTAATCATTACGCCACTGAGATTCTCTGCTCCTCAGTTTTGTGGTACATGTCCCGAGACATTCTTTCTGTTGGTTTTATTGATTGCTGTTTTGCATTAGTTGGGCATATTACACTTGGGGCCTCCTAGATCTTCCTCATCATACTTTAGTTAGTTTAGATTAGTTTAGTTGAGTGCAGAGATACAGCTTGGAAGCAGACTCTTCGGCCTACCGAGTCCATCCGTATACTCGTTCTACGTTATCCCAATTTCATACACTACACACGCTAGGGGCAATTTTACGGAAGCCAATTAACCTACAAACCTGCATGACTTTGGGATGTGGAAGGAAACCGGAGCATCCGGAGGAAACCCATATGGTCTCAGAGAGAACGTGCAAACTCCACATAGACAACACCCAAGGTCAGGATCGATCCCAGGTCTCTGGCGCTGGGAGGCAGCACCTCAACCAGCTGCACCACTCTGCCGCTCTTATAATAGTAATACAGCAGGGAAACAGGCCTTTCAGCCCAACTTACCCACACTGACCAAGATGCCCCATTTACACCAGTTCCACCTGCCCACGTTTGACCCATATCCCTCTAACCTATTTCTATATGTTAATTAATCTACTTTCTTTATGCAAGATGATTAACTTGATGTAAATCATCATCACTTTCTACATTTATTGCAATTGCTAATCATTGTCGCCACGGTAGAGCAGCGGTAGAGTTGCTGCCTTACAGCGCCCGAGACCCGGGTTCGATCCTGACTACGGGTGCTGTCCGTGTGGAGTTTGCACGTTCTCCCTGAGACTGCCTGGGTTTCCTCTGGATGCTCTGGTTTTCCCTTACACTCCAAAGCCATACAGGTTTGTAGGTAAATAGGCTGGTCAGCATGGACTCGATGGGCTGAAGTGCCTGTTTCCACACTGCATCTCTAAACTAAACACAGTCCTTATGCCAAAATGATACAAACAGTCAAGAAACAGTTAAAAACATAGAAAATATCTTATTTATTATTTCTCTTTTTACATAGATTAAAAGAAATGGCAACAATACATTAATAATTACAGTAGTCAGCAATGAGGCAGTGTTCATCAAAGACTTAGCGCAACATTTTCATTTGCAAGGATTTACCAGTGGAATAATACCTTATAAAATGAAATCCACAAGAACATAAAATTGTAAAAAGTAGTTATGCTAAAGAAATATTATTGTCATAATTGTCTGCAATCATCAACATTGTTTATGAAAATAAGGTCATAGTTACATGAAAAATTACTTCCATGTTACAATAAAGTAATTATCAATAATATTGGTTTTATTTGTTATATACAAATGTATGCTACCTGAACACAGGTAGATGAAGGTCTATTTTCTTTTAAGCATTTTAGAGCCACTGGCAGTTTTGACCATTAAAAAACTTCCAGTTGCTGAAAGTACTAAGATAGTCGAAAATAGGAAGTGCAAAATGTTGCCTGGTAATGATTAACTATCGGCATGTGCATTACAAATAGATAAAGGCCAAAATGGATGTCACTAAACATGTTGGGGGTATCAACCCTTGATAACAGAATTGAGTCTTGCAATACATGCATCATATTTGCATTAGATATGTTAAAAAGTAGCATTTCCACCCAACTCAAATGCAAAACAAAAGTACATCGAAAGACAAAACTAAATAGATTCACATATTTAAACGTGTTACTTTTGCTTAAGTTTTGGCAAACTCTTGCCCTTGAGAAAAGTTTTGAAAACTGAGAAATCCTGAGGTAACTTAAGTTGGCAGTAAATACATGAAGTGCTGGAGTAGCTCAGCGGGTCAGGCAGCAACTATAGAGATCATGGATAGGTGACGTTTCGGGTTGGGATCCATCTGCATTTCATTGTTTCTCTATCTGATTGGGTAGTCTGAATTGAATCACTCTTCATCTAATGGTCATCAATAGGAGATAGAAACAAAAAGCTGGAGCAACTCAGCGGGATAGGCAGCATCTTTGGAGAGAAGGAATGGTTGACGTTTCGGGTCGATGAAGTCATGAATAGGAGAACGTCTCTACTCAGTATGACAAAGTGCATTGAGTTAAAAATGTTTCTTAAGATATTGTTGAGCGGTGTATCATGGTACGTGAGTGCGTGCCAGACAACACGTCCTGCGCATGGTGCTCATGTGGAGTACATGTTCTGTTGGCACCTATTGATTGCCAAGACGGAAGGCAATTATTTGCTTTGTTTGCTATGGATTTAGGATAAAATGTCCGAGGCTTAGCATTAATTTGGATTTTAAGAATCTGTGAAATTAATAGATTTTGAGTGTGCCAAGTTTGTCTTGATTCCTCAATTCAACACACTCCAACACTTCTGTAATCAATCGTATTTTACAGCGTTTGCTCAATGTACCAAAGCCACTCCCATGACAAAATCTCATCAGATTGTCTAGCTCTTGAAATAATATTTTAAATGCTGCTTCAAATCCTCACTGGACCATCAATGCATAGAACGTGTTGTAGTAAAACACAAAGTGCTGGAGGATCTCAGTGGGTCAGGCAGCATCTGTAGAGAGAAAGGGACTGGCGTCATTTCGAGTCGGGATCCTTCTTCTGTCTGAGGCTGGAGAAGGGTTCTGGCTAAAAATGTCGCCTGTCTATTCCCTCCACAGATGCTGCCTGACCCGCTGAGTTCCTCCAGTACTTTTTGTTTGTGCTCATGAATTTCAGCATCTGCAGTTCCCTGCATCTGCATTGTAGTAAGATTGCTTTAAAGACTTTCAGTACCATTCGAGATAAGTAAAACCAATCAAATTACCTCACGAATCTTTGAGAAACTGATCAGTATTGCAGGAATTAACATGGAGAATGCTTTAAATGCTCTATTCATTAGTACCTAATAAACTATGTATTTAAGCATGCTCTTTACAATCCTGTGAAGTTTTTTCCACTGGGATATGTCTTCTGTTTATTAATAAAAGCCAAATATTATTCTGGAAGAAACAAGGACGTGTTACATTGGGCATGTAACTTCAAGTGCATTTGAGGACTTCAGAAAAGGGTTAAATAAAACACTTTAGTATAAAAATTGTATGCAATAAATATGTTAGAGCACAGAAAGTTTGATTATAGATGAAGGAATTTGCAGGGCAATTTGGCTGGACAATCATATCAAAAATAACCTTTGCTGGCTTTTAATCAGTAAAAATAACAATATTTGGACATATTTATAATTCTGGCATCAGATAAAACAAAGAACTTGTGTGAAATGTTACGATTTATAGCACTGATAAAGACAGATATTTTAATTGATACATCCCTACAAACTGAAATTAAAATATGAACACATTGTCACTGGGTCATTATTCATAGATGGAAAGAAACAATTCTTGTTTAAAAATTGTAGGGCTGGGAAAGGAGAAAATATGCTTAATGTGAATGATGTGGGTCTATTTTAAGTGAAATATACCTGAGGTAGTGCACCCTGAATTGAATGACTTTTACAGTAGATAAAGCGAAGTTGGCAGAGATAGTCCACTCTGCTATACAAATCTATGCTGGCTTACGAGAACAATGTACATAGATCCAAATGATATACTTGCTGGAGGATGTCTTACAAAATGGCAAGGCTTCTCATATTTCTCTAAAAATATATTTATGGGCATTTAAAAAAATCTTGCATTTGCTCAGAAAGGATTGTATGCATTTATATTGCTTTTAGGTTTTCGAGATACAGCATGGAAACGGGCTCCTTGGCCCGCTGAGTCCATGCCGACCATCGATCACCCGTCCACACTAGTTCAATGTTATCCCACTTTCGCATTCTCTCTCTACAAAGGGCAACTTTACAGAGGACAATTAACCTACAAACCCACTTGCCTTTGCATTGTGAGTGGAAGCTGGAGCACCCGGACAAAACCCACGCAGTCATAGCGAGAACGTGCAAACTCCACACAGTCAGCACCCGGGGTCAGCATCAGGCATAAAGTCCACTTATTATTCATTTGCACAGCAGCAAACTTTGCATCTATAGAAAACCTACCTGAACAATGAAGCTAATTTTGGAACAATTATTGGGTGTTTAAGAGCCTCGATAAAGATTCCCTCAAAATAACATGAAAAGGGAAATAAATGCTCACCGCTATTGAGGACTTTCTGCAAAGACAGGACATTCCAAAGTTGGAATTGGAGTTCTGAAGTACTTTTGTAGGATAGTCATTGTTGTAATCTTGGAGGCATTGGACAATAGTCTATTGGCACAGTAATTGGTGCATGTGTGATCCCTTTATCAATCTGTTATAAATGCTTTGCAGTTAGACCATGATGAAGCGCGTGTTTTAAGACAAGTCAAGTTGTTAGCACTTGGCTGGTTGTTCAGTTAAGCACAGCTGGTATAACAGGGTTGTGAGTGCCAAATTGCTCAATGGTTGTGTACAATATACACATTCTGGCATCATGTTATGCCCATGGAAATGAGCTATTCCGTGATTTAATAAAATGGAGTTTACATTAAACATTTTTGATAGAATTATCATTACCTTAGCCAGCAAAAATAAATTCTTCTTCAAATACTTTAAACCTATTAAATAATTTTCATGATCCATTTTCCGATATGTACACCTACTCAAATTTGACTTACAGAAATAGTCTGAAGGGCAATCTAAAAATATGGCACATGAAGAAAAGAAATGTAGTGGAATCATACAACATCCCAAATATTATAAAATCATAAATATTAGATTTGATAAACATTCAGAGAAGGAGGTTCTCCATTAAAGAGGAAAAGAAACATTCAGAACCAAAACCTTGCATATTCATCCTGGATCCATGTCAAAACCCAGTTCACATCCTGATTGTGGTGCCTGATCACATTTGAGTTCTTAAGCGTGTTGAGAAATGAAACTGTAGATCCACCACCGATTGTCCAGCAAGCTAGTGGTCCGGCACCTCCTTTATTCTGGATAAAATCACGAGAGCGCACTTGAAATCCCCTCCCCCTCGGAAGACCCCTCGAAGATATAGTGCCTAGGCCGGGTGAGGCGGCCGATCTCGACCTCATCGGGACTTCCGCGCCGATCGACGGGTTGAATTTGCCCCCTGGGGCTGGCGCTGTGGAACTCCAGCCCGGCTGGAGCCGTCAAACCCATTCCCATAGCCAACTTCTGAGGCAGACTTTGTTGGCTGGTATCTCTGCGTCCCCCCCCCCCCCCCCCCCAACCCCCCCCAAGGCCGTGACCTCTTTTGGTCCGGCAAAACAGATAACATGGTAAAGCTCTGGAACCAAGGGTGCTGGATGATCAGTGGTGGACCTGTATCTGTATAACAAAAACAGAAATGTCTGGAAGTACCTGACAGAATGCCAGCATCTGTGAGAGAGAAAGACAGTGAACATTCCAAGTTGACTTTTCATCAGAATTAAAAAAACACTTAGAAAACAACGGCTTGTTAATCACAGACTGGAAATTGCAGTACATCTGTATCGATGACAGATAAATAGGAACATTCCCTAATTTCTCATTTCCGAGCTGTATTGATTGGTGTCTCACAGTTTCAGGAGTGTTTTGTATCCTCCGTTTTCTGATCATCTCCCTCTTTTACATCACCTCCAGAGAGATGAGCGGTCATTACCATGTCTTCACCAGCCATCTCCATCACCACTTTTGTCATTCAGCCTCTCTCTCTCTCCACCAATGAGTATAGTTGGTGTATGTGTATGTGTGTATGTTTGCGTATGTGTTTGTGTATGTATATATGTATGTACAGTATATGTATATGTGTAGGTGTATGTGTCTGTGTTTGCATAGGTGTATATGTAAATGAGCATGTGTATGTGTATATGTATGCGTGTGACTATGTCTATGTGTACACATTTACTTGAGTTTGACTTGAATGTATAGGATGTATATTATTATCTCATTGAAATGGATAGCAGGCAAACAAAAGCTTTTCACAGCATCATGGTGAACGTGACAATAATAACCAATGTTCTCTCTATTTCTCCCTTTTTCTCCAACATGTAAATCGTTTGTTCCTGACTTTTCCTTTATTGTCTGATGAAAACTCATCGATTTGGAATGTCAACAATATTTCTCTCTTCACAGACGTTGCTTGGCCTCTTGAGTATTTCCAGCATTTTTCTGTTTTTAGTTCAGATTCTAGGCACCTTGATTACCACATACAATACTACAGCTTGAATTTGTACAATCACGTTCAATTGTAAAAGCAGAAGGATGATTTTAGCCCGGACTGTAGGTGGAGCGCAGGAGATGTTATACGGGGTTTGATGAATGTGGAGGGGTGCTCCATCAGCAGGTTCGGCTTTGAACCACCAAGCACTCGATAGAATATTTCAGGACTGAGCCACGTCAAAGACCAGTGGAAGTGATGACTGAGCTGACAGCTGAGACCAGTAGGAGGGGGGTCTGGGGAAATGATTCAGGGTTGGTGATAATTGAAGGTATGGACACTGAGCTGGATTGGTAAAGTGTAGGAGGGTTTAGTTTAGTTCAGAGCTACAGCGTGGAAACAGGCCCTTCAGCTCACCGAGTCCTAGCTTAGCATCGATCACCCATACACTAGCTCTAGCCCACACACTAGCCAATTTACCTACAAACCTGTATGCCTTTGGACTGTGGGAGGAAACCGGAGCACCTGGAGAAACCCCACGCGGTCACTGTGAGAATGTGCAAACTGCGTACAGACAGCACCCGTAGTCAGGATCGAACCGGGGTCTCTGGCACTGTAAGGCATCAAATCTACTGCTGCACCAAAGAGGTTCAATTTTGAAGCCTGTCTCATCCAAGCTACCTCACTGCCCATTGCACTTCTTAAGTTGTCAGTTAAATTAGCATTCAGCTGCTGATGAAACATCAGTCCATGATCTTTGAATATGATGCCATCATCTGCCTTCAAATGAACACTAATCCAGAACTGTTCTAGGTATGGCTGGAACATTAGGAACTTGAGGTGAACACTATGCCATTAATGATATTATCTAAATTTATAATAAATTCCATCATCGAAAGCCTGCTCCACGTTATCCACTTGGCGGACAGAGTTAAAATCATCCTTAAGAAGCAAGAAATAGTTGTCATTACACATGTGGAATTCTAAATAATTGAATTAATCGAACCAATGTTTCTTTTGAATACATAGGGACACAATAATTATCTGACAGTCAGTTAAACATCTACCTTGGCTTTAACCTTTTGCTTAATGTTGGATTTAATTGCTTCATCGTGTAAAAATAGAATATTGTCCTTATTGAAATAACATTCTCATCGAGCAGTTCTCTTGGTGTAGAAAATCTACAGAGTTATTTATTTCTTAATTTTGCCTTTCGATGTTTCCCACTAGCGCAGGCGAGATGTTAAATAATTTCCTGTTTTGGGATGGGCACTGGTGGTTTTGATACTGATGGTAGAGAACCTGATACCAGTTTGTACGGCTCTGAAGCTGAACCTCCGGGAGGAGATGGTAAAGGCGTTTCAGGTGTCGCTGTGATAGACAAATAAAAGAGAGAAAAATATTTAAGTTCAGTTAAGTTTATTGTCACTTGCACAGTGACAAGCTTTTGCTGCGTGCTAACCAGTCAGCAGAAAGACAATACATGATTGCAATCGATGCATTTACAGTGTATAGATACACGATAAGGGAATAACATTTAGTGCAAGGTGAAGCCAGCAAAGTCCGACCAAGGATAGGCCGAGGGTCATCAAAGAGGTAGATAGTAGTTCAGCACTGCTCTCTGGTTATGGTGGGATGATTCAGTTGCCTGATAACAGCTGGGAAGAAACTGTCCCCGAATCTGGTGGTGTGCGTTTTCATACTTCTCTACCTTTTGCCTGATGGGAGAGGGGAGAAGAGGGAGTGGCCAGGGGTGCGACTCATCCTTGATTATGCTGCTGGCCTTGCCGAGGCAGCGTGAGGTGTAAATGGAGTCACTTATTATTAAGTTTTCAGAGGAAAAACTGAGAATGAAAGAACGTACTTAAAACAAATGGATTTCCAAGTCACAGTAATTAAAATGAACTTAGCAGTATTAACCCAGCTAAAAACATTGGGAATAAATATGAGTAGTCCCATCGGTACATTCCTCCTGCTCTTCCTGTGTAGATGAGAATCAAGGGCAGGACATTAGCCCTCTATCGACCTCTCACATAGGCAGTGAGGGAGAGTCCAATGTCAGGAACCAAAATCCCAAACAAGCCACAGACATGGTGGCATGGTGACTGCTAACTTCTGAGTTACGCTAAAATCTGAATTCAGCTAAAATCTGGATTCAGCTAACATCTGAATTCAGCTAAAATGTGAATTCAGCTAAAATCCAAATTCAACTAAAATATGAATATGGCTAAAATGAGTTCAGCTCAAATCGGAGTTCAGCTAAAATCTGAGTATAACTATCATTGGGCATGGAATGGTGGTTCTCCCATTAATGAGAGGTACAAATCTGATCGATTTAGCTGCTTGTGGACAAACTGCGAATGCTACATATTTGGCAATATCAGTAAAGATATTGGCACAAGATGAGGATTTACTTTTTTTCTATTTGTAAGTGTCTTGTCACAATTAAAAGTAGGACAACGTGACATTAAAATAGGTAATCAATGACAATAAAAGCCACATTTTTTGCCATTGGTGATTTGAGCTCTTGGAGGGCATGGGTTAATACTCACAGATCTGCCCATTGTGCACAGGGGCCGGCATTGTGCTGGTCACTATTACGTTACTTGCTAGATGTTCCTGGACCAGGTGAGGATGTAGTGAGTGGTGTGTATGTGGTGTCTCGTTTGCTGTACCTGAAGAACAAAGAATGCAAATGAATCTGGGAAGAGAGGCCAAGAAGGGTAGCTTCCACAAATTAACTTAGCTTAGAGATACAGCGTGAAAACAGGCCCTTCGGCCCAAAGATCATAGGCTCTATGATCCTTGCTTCGGCCTACTGATTCCACGCCGACCATCGATCACCCGTTCACAGTAGTTCTATCCTACATGCTAGGGACAATCACAGAAGCAGATTAACCTACAAATCTGCACGTCTTTGGAATGTGGGAGAAAACCGGAGCAGCAGGAAAAAACCTACGTAGTCATGTGGAAAACATGCAAACTCCGTACAGACAGCACCCAAGGTCAGAATCAAACCCAGGTTTCTGGTGCTGGTCGGCAGCAACTCCGTCATGGCGCCACCATGCAGTCCCAGTATTCAGTATTGTTTTATTAAAGGGCAGCCTTTTATTTGATTAAAATGTTATTTGGATACAGAACTTCAACAAAACTGATCCAAAGTACAGAAAAGCAGTGTTAACTTGCAGGCTGTAAATGAGATAGTGAGTTATCTTCAGAACAAAGTAGAAAACAACCCATGGATTCTCTGGGCACAACACAAAGTGCCAGAGGCACTCAGATGGTCAGGCAGCGTCTGTGTAAGGAATGATTCCAGTTGGGGTCTTTGTGCAATCTTTCACACGTCATCTCCTTCCACCAACTATCTCCCCTCCACTCCAATCATGAAGAAGGGTCCTGATCCAAAATGTCCTCTGTCCACTTCCCTCATCTGATGCTGCCTGACAGCTGAGTTTCCTCATTGTTTTGTTGCCTGCTCACGATTCCAGCATCTGCAGTGTCTTTTGTCTCGACGCTTCCACTGTTTGTATTAAATACTGAAGCCTGTTTAAAATCTGTTTCACCAAAATGGTTGCAAATAGCTCCGGATTAAAGAAGTCGTAACAAGAAAACACAGATTTACAACCGAAGACACAGAAAGCTGCAATGCAGGTCAGCAGGCATCCCTGGAGAACATGGATAAGTGATGTATCGGGTCGGGACCCTTCTTCAGACTGGAAGACTTCAGAGCAGTTTGAAGGAGGATCCCAACCTGAAACGCCGCCTATCCATGTTCTCCTGACTTGCTGCCTGACCCACTGAGCTATTCCATCACTCTGTGTCTTGCAGCTCTGGATTAAACATTGCTCTAAAGAGAATATTAATTTAGCTTGAGTTTTGTAATCTATTGCATTGGGACTATGCTCATGATGTGTTGGGTTTAAAATGGATTCTCACCTCCCAGAAGCATCTCTTGAAGCAGGTTGTCAATTTTAGCCATTCCAAAGAGTTTGACAAACTGGATCTGCTCTATCATTTGCCAGGTGATACTCTGTAGAGTGGGTAGCAATAGCAGCAACTCTCCAAATCGTCCTCGTGAGTCATATTGTCTGTCATTGATATAGTCCTCCAAGCTGACCTGTACCTGGAAACGCATGCGCTTGATCTTGACTGGGTTACTGAGTCCCTTGGCATCTATGGAGAGAAAGTAATTCATCATTTTAAAGCTGCAACATCCCACTCTATCTCATGGAGTCATAGAGTCATACAGCGTGGAAATTCGGCCCAACTCGCCCAGGCCAACCAACATGCCCTATCTGCACTAGGCCGACCCGCCTGTGTTTAGCCCACATCCCTCTACACCTATCCTACCACCTATCTAAATGTTTCTTAGAAACAGGCCCTGTGGCCCAATGGCCACGCCGATCAACATGCCCCATCTGCACTAGGCCCACCTACCTGTGGGGCTTGGCCCATATCCTTCGAAACCTAACCTATCCATGTACCTATCCAAATGTTTCTTAAACATTGCAATAGTACCTGCCTCAACTACCTCCTCCAGCTGCTCATTCCATATAACCATATAACCATATAACCATATAACAATTACAGCACGGAAACAGGCACTCTCGGCCCTTCCAGTCCGTGCCAAGCATTTATTTTCCCCTAGTCCCATCAACCTGCACTCAGACCATACCCCTCCATTCCCTTCCCGTCCATATACCTATCCACTTTACTTTTAAAGTAAATATACTCACCACCCTTTGTATAAAAAAGCTTCCCCTCAGGTTCCTAATAAAATGGGTGGCACAGTGGTAGAGTTGCTGCCTCACAGCACAGACATCCGGGTTGGATCCTGACCACGGGTGGTGTCAGTACGGAGTTTGTGCGTTCTACCTGTGACTGTGTGTTTTCTCCAGTTTCCTCCCGCACTCCAAAGACGTACAGGTTTGTAGGTTAATTGGCTTTCGCAAAGTTGTAAAGTTGTCCCTAGTGTGTAGGATAGTGTCCATGTACCTGTGCAGGGGGATCGCTGGTCAGTGTGGATTCAGTGGGCCGATGGCCGCATTTCCACACTGTATCTCTAAATTCTAAGGGCAAGGTGTAAAGTAAATCTTTCCCCCATCTTAAACCTATGTCCTCTGGTTTTCGATTCCCTTACTGTGGGTAAAAGTGAAGGGGAATCGAGAACCTTGCCTGTAGTCTACTGCCAAAAAGGAGAGATCATTTGATTTATAGGGAGTTGAATCACATTACACATTTGATTTAAGGTAAGCTGGAGCAGCACAAGATGACATTGGGTCTGTTGTATTTGAAGAAACAATGCTAGATTAATCACACAGAATGGACGTTGATATTTAAAGCATTGCTACAAAGATTACAAAAACATTAGCAGCAGAATTTCACCTCCCTGGCCACAACTTTCCCACTAAGAACACAAATCTGAAACAAATTAATGGGGTTGGTATTGATTAAACACGTCTACTCTGATTTAAATTCAGAATCTAAAAAAAAGACATTTAAGAATTGGCTGAGAATTTCCTTGGAACTGATACGGTTCTATCAATTGTGACCTGGCTAACATAGAACATAGAAGAGTAAAGGGCCTGTCCCACTTTCCCGCGTTACTCACAAAGTCTCCCGAGTTTTCCCCTTGATTCAAACATGGAGAATGTCCGTAGCGAGTCCATAGCGAGTCCGTAGATACATCGTAGCGGCGCGTTATGCCAGCCGTAGATACTCGGGGCATCAGGTAAGCCGGGACGTTTTTTCCAGCATGACAAAAAAGTCCACGAGTAAAAAGATAGTCGGGAGGAGGAGTTCGTAGATCACAAAAATCTTTTTGTTTTTTTTAAGGTCCTTTCAACTCGGCAGAGGACTCGGGAAAGTGGGACAGGCCCTTAAATCTTCTCTGCATCCTTTCCACCTTGACAACATCTTTCCTATAACATGGTGCCCAGAACTGAACACAATGATTTAAATGCGTCCTCACTAATGTGTTATACAACTGCAACATGACCTCTCAGTTTCTATACTCAATACTCTGACTGATGAAGACCAATGTGCCAAAGCCATATTGACCACCCTATCTACCTGTGCTGCAACTTTCAACAAACTATGTACCTGTACTCCTAGATCCCTCTGCTCTACAACATTCCCCAGAGCCCGACCATTCGCTGTGTAGGTCTTGCCCTCCAGTAATTTGTGCCGGTCTTTGGTTTAAACCCAGCATCTGTAGACCCTTCCTACACCTCCCACCTTCACCCCGTGTTTCCTTCCATTAAGCCAATTTTCTATACATTCAGCCGTCTTTCCTTGGATGCCATGGGATCTAACCTTCCATTGACACAAATAGTTTGGTGCATGTTTCTGTTACCTACCTGGATCAAAGAAAACAATGGCCTTTAAGCAAGCATATTCGTTGTCATCTATCTGGATCTCCTGAAACGTCTGGACTAGTTCGTCGAGAATTCTAGTTGCCACACGGCTTATTTCCAGCTCTGGGCAATTGCGTGGAATGATGTAGTCGTTCCCTTCAGAGTTAAAAGAAAACTGCGCGGATTAAAACTATATTATGAGATTGTTTTAAGCAGACGTTTTATTTCATAAGTGAATCGTGCATGAAAGTAATTTAAGAAAGTTATAAATTTACCTAAGAGCAGAACATCTTTGTACATCATAGAACGCTTTGCAGCTCCGAGCAGTAAATGTTCCCCAGCGTGGGCTCGTAATAAAGCGACCTGCTCGATAAATCCATAAATATTAATCATACTTTGTCAACTTTGTCACATTGTGACTTAATATCCCGTAACGTCAGTAAAAGCCCTGTCCCACTGTACGAGTTCATTCAAGAGCTCTCCCGAGTTTAAAACAAAATCAAACGCGTAGTAAGCACGTAGAATGAAGGTAGCGGGTACATCGGAGCTCGGGGATGTCTCTTAGCGGCTCGTAACGCTAACGGCAGGTACTCGGGAAGACTCGCTAACGGCAGGTAAGCTCGGGAAGACTCGTGAAGTTTTTTCAACAGTACCTACGAGCGGCCATTACCGTAAATCTCCGAGTTCAAATCAGGGTAAACTCGGGAGAACTCTTTGAATGAACTCGTACAGTGGGACAGGGCTTTTACATAGATATGTTTTTTAGTGGTAATATATAAATGAATACAACATGACTTGGCGCGAAGTATTTCGGATAATTCAGACGGAAAGTGCAAGAGCTTATGACTGGACCTCATACTAGAATGTCCATCAGGTGTTCGTTTGGAACTAGTATCCTAGCTTTATATTGGAACGGGCATGATCTTGTCCTTCAGAGTAGAAATGCTGAGGTATTCAATAAATCATATGCCTAACAATAAGTGACTCGATACTTTATTTGTCCAGCGTTAATGTTTCTCGCAAATGTATAAAATGTAACGTTAAAATGGTAAAAAAAAGGTTGCGAACTACAACAAAATGTTTAAACATTAACTTCAAAGAACAATGTCAATGGGACTAGTTTTGCTTCTGTGGTTGGTTTTATGTTCACGGTGCAATTGACTGATTTACTGTCACCTGACGCCGCTCTTTTGTTTTTTTTCTGAATCTTCCTTCTGATTATTTTGTCAGTGCACAGTGTTTTCATGCACTGCACAACAGAATTTCACTTCAAAACTGATAGCTGATCAGCCCAAAGCTGATTGCTGATAGTCGGAGGTGTCACGGTGGCGCAACGTGCAGTTGCTGCCTTACGGCGCCAGAGACCTGGGTTCGATCCTGACTACGGGTTATAGCCTGTGCGGAGTTTGTACGTTCTTCCCATGACCCGGGTCTCTGGCGCCGTAAGGCAGCAACTCTAACGCTACGCCACCGTGCAGATGGTGCAGAGATAATTCAGAAACCAGTGCTGCTCCTGGCAGGAAAACCTCTGGCAGTCTTGCGCTGCTCAAGGATGGCATCGCCTAAATGCTGGACAGAGGGGCCTACATACATACGTCTGGTATCACAATAAATGTTACAAACCTGGTCATCCAGCGCAAGCTCACAGAAAGCTGGGATGTATTTGGCCCACTCCACCAGCACCAACAGTTGCTGTTTCATAGACTCACACACATCACTTATCACTGCAATCTTCTTAGATCGGATGTCACTGTTTATAACTGATGCAGGCGAAGAAATCTGAAACAACATCAGAGAAAATAAATGGTTATATAAAATCCTAACACTCAATGTATTCATTTTCTTTCGACTTTCTTTCGACTTTCTTTCAACTTTAGAGATTCAGGCCCCTTCGGCCCAGTAAGTCCTCACCGACCAGCGATCCCCGCACACTAACACTATCTTATACACTAAGGACAATTTCCAATTATACCAAACCCACATACCAACCTGTATGTCTTTGGAGTGTGGGAGGAAACTGGAGATCCAGGAGATATCCACGTGGTAATGGGGAGAATGTACTAACTCCATATAGACAGCACCCGTAGGCAAGACCAAACCTGATCTCTGGTGCTGTAAGGCAGCAACTCTCCTGCTGAGCCACCGTGCTGCCCTTCAAGTAAACAAAATATCTTTGTGTGACCTAACTAATTGGGGCTATTTCATATGACAATTTTCTGGGCACCTTGAAGATAATCTCTAACAACTGCTGATATCCCTCACTTCAAGTTGTTTGAATACGGTTGCAGAGAAAATTACAGCTGGTTCTACGTTATCACCGCAGTTGTGTTCCTCAGAAACTCTCATGTGCTAGAAAATCACTTTATGAAAGGCATTGTGTCAGGGGGGGGAAAGGGGGTTAAGAGCTGGAGAGTTTCAGACTCACAACAAAATTATTTTACTGACAAGGTCTTTTTAATAACAATAGGTTATTTTTTACTGTCAGCTAAAAATATAAAAGGCTGCCTGTTACATTATTGCACAAGTATCAATAGAAGTGAAGATAGACACAAAATGCTGGAGGAGTAACTCAGAGGGACAGGCAGCATCGCTAGAGAGAGGGAATGGGTGATATTTTGGGTTGAGACCCTTCTTCAGACAGGGACTCGACCCAAAACGTCCCCCATTCCTTAATTCCAGAGATGCTGTCTGCCCGCTGAGTTAAGGGCCTGTCCCACTTGCCGATTTTTTCGACAACTGCTGGCATCATTGACTGACGTATAAGTTCACCGAAAAATACGGTGCGTGATGCGGCGTGATGACGTAAGATGCGGCAGTGACGTTGCGTCTGATGTATGAAGGGATTCAAAGTAACATTAACAAATCTGCAGATGACACAAAGCTGGGTGGCAGTGTGAACTGTGAAGAGGATGCTATGAGAATACAGGGTGACTTGGACAGGTTGGGTGAGTGGGCAGATGCATGGCAGATGCAGTTTAATGTGGATAAATGTGAGGTTATCCACTTAGGTAGCAAAAACAGGAAGGCAGATTACTATCTAAATGGTGTCAAATTGGGAAAAAGGGGAAGTACAACGGGATCTGGGGGTCCTTGTTCATCAGTCAATGAAAGTAAGCATGCAGGTACAGCAGGCAGTAAAGAAAGCGAATGGCATGCTGGCCTTTATAACAAGAGGAGTTGAGTGTAGGAGTAAAGAGGTCATTTTTCAGTTGTATAGGGCCCTAGTGAAACCACACCTGGAGTATTATGTGCCGTTTTGGTCCCCTAATTTGATAAAGGACATTCTTGCTATTGAGGGAGTGCAGCGTAGGTTTACAAGGTTAATTCCCGGGATGGCGGGACTGTCATATGCTCAGAGAATGGAGCGGCTGGCCTTGTATACTCTGGAGTTTAGAAGGATGAGATGGGATCTTATTGAAACATATAAGATTATTAACGGTTTGGACACGCTAGAGGTAGGAAACATGTTCCCGATGTTGGGGGAGTCCAGAACCAGGGGCCACAGTTTAAGAAGAAGGGGTAAGCCATTTAGAACGGAGACGAGGAAACAATTTTTCTCACAGAGAGACTGTGGAATTCTCTGCCTCAGATGGCAGTGGAGGCCGGTTCTCTGGATACTTTCAAGAGAGAGCTAGATAGGGCTCTTAAAGATAGCGGAGTCAGGGGATATGGGGAGAAGGCAGGAACGGGGTCATGATTGGGGATTGGGGATTAGTACATGAAGCCACATGAAGCTGCTCCGATTATACTGTATCTACCTCCTCTACGTCCCGCGGACTATCCTTGACCAGAATTTGCTGGCTTTACCTTGCACTAAACATCCCCTTATCATGTATCTATACACTGTAAATGAATTGACTGTAATCATGCATTGTCTTTCTGCTGACTGGCTAACACACAACAAAAAATCAAAAAACAAAAAGATTTTCACTATAACTCAGTAAACGTGAAAATAAACTGAGCTGAACTGTTTCGCTGCTTCAGGGAAGCTTTTACATTTACAAGATTGTGCTGATGTAAGATAAAACAGATTAGTGCATTAAACCCAACAAATTAAAACCATGTTGCACAACTTGACACAACCGCATTCACCAAAAGGTCAGCCCTTTTAATTTTTTATTCAAGTTTTCAAATGGCACGAGTTAACTATTTGGAGTATATAAACTATTCAGGCAAAACGGCGTCTTCAGATGATAACCTGGTGACTAAGCAATCAGTCATTTGAAGTTAAATGTAAATGTATCTCATGCAAAAGGTCTTAAAATGAATCACACATCTGTGATCTCAGGAAATCATTTAAAGTATTAATTATCTGCATGACTGCTTTGGGTGCTCAAAAGTAGTGGAAAGTAATTCATCGTGATAGGTTCAACTAAAATTGTTCATTTATATTTACTGTTAAGGGCCTGTCCCACTTGGGCGATTTTTTAGGTGACTGCCGGCGACTGTCATAGTCGTAGCATGTCGTCGAAAAACCGGCCACGACCCCCCCCCCCCAACGACAATGTCTACAACAACCTACCAACTAGTTGACATAAAGCTACGACAAGCTACCGACAACTGGCGGCCAATTAGGGCATCCACCTACGACCACACCAACGACAACCTACGACCACACAGACGACAACCTACGACAACCGAAGTCAACCTACGTCCACCCCGCGACGCGCTACGACAAGCTACAACCCTGTCAGCGACAACTGAAGGCACCTGAAGACAATTCAGTTGGCGGTACCTGTCGCCGGTTGACGTAGGTAGTCGCCAATGGAATTCACCGAAGTCAGCACCCGATGACAACCTACGTCACCCGGCGACAACCTACAACAGCACCTACGTCAGGGGAAGTCAACCCACTGCCGCCGAAAATCTTTGAACATGTTGAAAATCCAGCGGCGACCAGAAAGACGCTATGTCACTTTCTAGCTACCTTTTTATATAAATTAAAATATGTGGCTTTTTTGGTCAGCATCTTCCATTCACGGTAGAACCAATAAATGACTATGAGAACTACAACTTTACAATTAACCCTAATCAAAATCAAACTAAAATGGTGGATGGTGCAGACCAGCTTTGGGGATAGTGGTTATAATAAGCTTAAACAATGTGACAACTGTTACACAACCTACATGTGAGAATAAACTACCATTGAAAGAATAATATGCGTTTAGTTTACTGTCACATCTACCGAGGTACCGTGAAAAGCTTTTGTTGTGAGCTAATCAAGATTCAAGTCTGTCTGTAGTTGGTGACATGTTGCCGGCAGTACAGCAGAAAATCATCAAATATATTAGTTCTCAGCTTACCTGTACTGAATAAAACAGCAGAAACCAGCGCTGCAAAACTGACGAGCTGCTAATGCATTTAAACGCATTAGCGTTATTGCGATTTACCGGCAGCAATGGAGCTGCCGACTGTCAGGGAATTCCCGATCGCTGGGGAATCCCCAACCTGGTGGAGGATCGTAGGAACAGTAGGTACTGTAACTGGAAACACCGGGGAGGCCTCCATTGTGCCGGCAGGCAGGACTACGTCAGACTGAAGCGCAGGGGACTACCGCCCCCTCTCCCTAACATCCTACTGGCCAAGGTACTATCACTGGAAAATATAAGATCGAGGCTGCTTTACCAAAGGGAGCTGAGCGAAATGCTCTGTGTTCTGTTTCACAGAGACATGGCTCACCCCCAGCTCCCCGGACTCAGCCGTTCAGCATGAAGGGTTCTCCATCCACCGTATGGACCGTACGCAGGCATCTGGGAAAGGGAGAGGAGGGGGCGTCTGTATCATGGTCAACTCTGCGTGGTGCTCAGACGTCGCAGTTCTGTCTAAATCCTGGAATATCTGGCGGTGACGTGCCGCCCTTTCTACCTCCCAAGGAAATTCACCTCCATCATCCTGACCGCGGTCTACATCCCACCCCGGGCAGACATCCGTCTGGAACTGGAGGAGCTGCACGCTGTGGTCAACAAGCACCAGAAAGCTTACCCCGAACCCTTTACCACCATAGCCAGGGGACTTCAACAAAGCCAACCTGAAAAAAATCACTCCCAAACCACCACCGACATGCCTCCTGCAGCACCAGAGGATTAAACACCCTGACCACTGCTATACGACCATCAAGGATGCCTATCATAGAAACATAGAAACATAGAAAATAGGTGCAGGAGGAGGCCATTCGGCCCTTCGAGCCAGCACTGCCATTCATTGTGATCATGGCTGATCGTCCCCTATCAATAACCCGTGCCTGCCTTCTCCCCATATCCCTTGAGTCCACTAGCCCCTACAGCGCTATCTAACTCTCTTTAAATCCATCCAGTGATTTGGCCTCCACTGCCCTCTGTGGCAGGGAATTCCACAAATTCACAAGTCTCTGGGTGAAAAAGTTTTTTCTCACCTCAGTCTTAAATGGCATCCCCGTTATTCTAAGACTGTGGCCCCTGGTTCTGGACTCGCCCAACATTTGGAACATTTTTTCTGCATCTAGCTTGTCCAGTCCTTTTATAATTTTATATGTTTCTATAAGATCCCCCCTCATCCTTCTAAACTCCAGTGAATACAAGCCTAGTCTTTTCAATCTTTCCTCATATGACAGTGCCGCCATCGCAGGGATCAATCTCGTGAACCTACGCTGCGCTGCCTCAATCACAAGGATGTCCTTCATCAAATTAGGAGACCAAAACTGTACACAATACTCCAGATGTGGTTTTACCAGCGCCCTATACAACTGCAGAAGAACCTCTTTACTCCTATACTGAAATCCTCTTGTTATGAAGGCCAACATTCCATTAGCTTTCTTCACTGCCTGCTGTACCTGCACGCCATCTTTCAGTGACTGGTACAAGGACACCCAGGCCTCGCTGCACCTCCCCCTTACCTAACCTAAACCTATCGTTCTATTCCTCGCGGGTACACAAAAGGCTGGATAAACTCAGCGGGTGCAGCAGCATCTAAGAAGCGAAGGAGATAGGCGACGTTTCGGGTCAAGACCCTTCTTCAGACTGGTCAGGGATCAGGGAAACGAGAGATATAGACGGTGATGTGGAGAGATAAAGAACAATGAATGAAAGATATGCAAAAGAGTATCGATGATAAAGGGAACAAGCCATTGTAAGCTGTTTGTAGAGTGAAAATTAAGCTAGTGCGACTAGGGTGGGGGAGAGATAGAGAGAGAGGGAATGCCAGGGCCCGAGGGCTGAGGGAGTGGTGGGAAGGGGAGGAGACAGCAAGGGTTAACAGAATTGAGAAAATGTAATGTTCAAGCCAAGAGGATGCAGACTCCCCAAGCGGAATATGAGGTGCTGTTCCTCCAACTTGTGGTGTTGCTCACTCTGGCCGTGGAGGAGGCCCAGGACCGAGAGGTCGGATACGGAATGGGAGGGGGAGTTGAAGTGCTGAGCCACCGGGAGGTCGGGTTGGTTTATGCGGACCGAGCGGAGGTGTTCGGCGAAACGATCGCCAAGCCTCCGCTTGGTCTCACCGATATAGATCATCTGGCATCTGGAGCAGCGGATGCAGTAGATGAGGTTGGAGGAGGTGCAGGTGAACCTCTGTCGGACCTGGAAGGACTGCTTGGGTCCCTGAAAGGAGTGGAGGGGGGAGGTGAAGGGACAAGTGTGGCATTTCTTGCGGTTGCAAGGGAAAGTGCCCAGGGAAGGGGTAGAGCGGGAGGGAAGGGAAGAATTGACAAGGGAGTTGCGGAGGGAGCGGTCTTTGCGGAAGGCAGACAGGGGGGGAGATGGGAAGATGTGGCGAGTGGAGGGGTCACGTTAGAGGTGGCGAAACTGGCGGAGGACTATGTGTTGTATTTGCCGGCTGGTGGGGTGAAAGGTGAGGACCAGAGGGACTCTGCCCATGTTGCGAGTGGGGGAATGGGGAGAGAGGGCAGTGTTGCGGGGTATGGAGGAGACCCTGGTACGAGCCTCATCTATAGTGGGGGAGGGGAATCCCCGTTCTCTGAAAAATGAGGACATTTGTGATGACCTGGTGGAACACCTCATCCTGGGAGCAGATGCGGCATAGGCGGAGGAATTGGGAATTTCCTCGCCCTCACTTCGGGAAATCCGACCATTCAGCGGTGCTGCTTTTTCCTGCCTACAGGCAGCAACTGAAGAGCGCACCCCCAGAGGTGAGGACTGCACGGAACAGGTCTGTGGAGGCAGAGGAACAAAAGCAGGACAGCCTAGAAGATTGGGCAATGTTGTTTACAGTATACTATGTTTACATATTCTGTTGTGCTGCAGCAAGTAAGAATTTAATTGTTCTATCCGGGACATATGACAATAAAACCCTCTTGACTCTTGACTCTAATCAATGATGGTTATTGTACATTAAATAGAGAATGAATCCTGCTTCAGAACACACCGTCCAAGCTGGAACTGAACAACAACCAACCTTTACCTAAAATATGTGAACATTTTCTTGATTATTGGTTTTTGAAAGTTTTATTCATCTGTCTATGTGCATGGCTTCAGCATTAGTGAATAGATAGTAATACCACTCTGAACATTTATGTATTAGGAGGATATAGACACGTGCTTTAATGCCATGACACGAGTTTCTAAAACATTGTTTCTCTTGCTCAATTTATTTTACAGAAGAACGATTATCTGTGGCCTGAAACGAAACAGTGGCCCCACAGCAGAAGCGTCCACGTCGCGGGGCTGGAAGCTGGAAGTATCCTGAGCTAATTCTGCTACCACCGTCATCTACTGCAACCAGTGATGGCTCCCACTGATTGTCGCCGGAAGCTTGCGTCCTTTTCAGGACGGACGATGACAGCGATGTCAACATTTGGAACGTGGAAGATGGACACGAAAGAAGAAGATCGAAGCAGTGGCCGCAGGAAAACAAAATTACCGCCCTTCGACATTTATAAATTGAAAAACGTGCAGAGAAAAGGGAATAATAAAAATAAATCTGAAACAGATAGAAAAAGATGTGAAATGAAAATAGGCCAAAGAAAAGATTTTCAACGGAACTCTAGTTCACCAAGATGATTGATTAGGTGGGGATTGGTTAATCAAATTGTGCTGAGGAAGAGATTTTTTGGAATGTATGCGGGATAGTTATCTAAATCAACATGTAGAGGAACCAACGAGAGAGCAGGCTATTTTAGACTGGGTTTTGAGTAATGAGGAAGGGGTAATTAGCCGTACGTGCCCCCTTGGGCAAGAGTGACCATAATATGGTTGAGTTCTTCATTAGGATGGAGAGTGACATTGTTAATCAGAAACAATGGTTCTGAACTTAAAGAAAGGTAACTTTGAGGGTATGAGACGTGAATTGGCCAAGATTGACTGGCAATTAATTCTAAAAGGTTGACGGTGGATATACAATGGAAGACATTTAAAGACTGCATGGATGAACTACAAAAATTGTTCATCCCAGTTTGGCAAAAGAATAAATCGGGGAAGGTAGTGCATCCGTGGATAACAAGGGAAATCAGGGATAGTATCAAAGCAAAGGATGATGCGTACAAAGTAGCCAGAAAAAGCAGCATACCAGAGGACTGGGAGAAATTCAGAGACCAGCAGAGGAGGACAAAGGGCTTAATTAGGAAAGGAAAAATAGATTATGAAAGAAAACGGCAGGGAACATAAAAACTGACTGCAAAAGTTTTTATAGATATGTGAAGAGAAAGAGGTTAGTTAAAACAAATGTAGGTCCCTTGCAGTCAAAACAGGTGAGTTGATCATAGGGAACAAGGATATGGCGGACCAATTGAATAAGTACTTTGGTTCCGTCTTCACTAAGGAAGACATAAATAATCTGCCTGAAATAGCAGGGGACTGTGGGTCACCAGGTCAGTCGGGAAGTGGTGTTGGGTAAATTGAATAGATTAAAGGCCGATAAATCCCCAGGGCCAGATAGGCTGCATCCCAGAGTACTTAAGGAAGTAGCTCAGGAAATAGTCGATGCATTAGTGATAATCTTTCAAAACTCTTTAGATTCGAGTAGTTCCTGAGGATTGGCGGCAAATGTAACCCCTCTTTTTAAGAAGGGAGGGAGGGAGAAAACGGGGAATTACAGACCAGTTAGTCTAACATCGAGTGGGAAACTGCTAGAGTCAGTTATTAAAGATGGGATAGCAGCACATTTGGAAAGTGGTGAAATCATTGGACAAAGTCAGCATCAAAAGGTAAATCATGTCTGACGAATCTTGTGGAATTTTTCGAGGATGTAACTAGTAGCGTGGATAAGGGAGAACCAGTGGATCTGGACTTCCAGAAGGCTTTCGACAAGGTCCCACATAAGAGATTAGTATACAAACTTAAAGCATACCAGTATTGATGTGGATAGAGAACTGGCTGGCAATAGGAGTAAACGGGTCCTTTTCACAATGGCAGGCAGTAACCCGCAGCTCAGTGCTGGACCCCAGCTATTTACAATCTGGATGAGGGAATTGAAGGCTATCTCCAAGTTTGCGGATGACACTAAGCTGGGGGGCAGTGTTCGCTGTGAGGAGGATGCTAGGAGACTGCAAGGTGACTTGGATAGGGCAGTGGGCAATGTTTGGCAGATTATAATGTGGATAAATGTGAGGTTATCACTTTGGTGGCAAAAACAGGAAAGCAGACTATTATTTAAATGGTGGCCGATTCAGCGAGACCTTGTCATGGTACACCAGTCATTGAAAGTAGGCATGCAGGTGCAGCAGGCAGTGAAAAAAGCGAATGGTATGTTAGCTTTCATAGCAAAAGGATTTGAGTACAGGAGCAGGGAGGTTCTACTTCAGTTGTACAGGGTCTTGGTGAGACCACACCTGGAGTATTGCGTGCAGTTTTGGTCTCCAAATCTGAGGAAGGACATTATTGCCATAGAGGGAGTGCAGAGAAGGTTCACCAGACTGATTCCTGGGATGTCAGGACTGTCTTATGAAGAAAGACTGGATAGACTCGGTTTAGGAATTTAGGAGATTAAGAGGGGATCTTATAGAAACTTACAAAATTCTTAAGGGGTTGGACAGGCTAGATGCAGGAAGATTGTTCCCGATGTTGGGAAGTCCAGGACAAGGGGTCACAGCTTAAGGATAAGGGGGAAATCCTTTAAGACCGAGATGAGAAAGACTTTCTTCACACAGAGAGTGGTGAGTCTCTGGAACTCTCTGCCACAGAGGGTAGTTGAGGCCAGTTCATTGGCTATATTTAAGAGTGAGTTGGATGTGGCAAGGGAATCAGAGGAGAGAAGGCAGGTACGGGATACTGAGTTGGATGATCAGCCATGATCATATTGAATGGCGGTGCAGGCTCGAAGGGCTGAATGGCCTACTCCTGCACCTAATTTCTATGTTTCTATGTTTCTATGATTGCCGTAATGATTGTAATATTGTGCTAAGGATTGTCCCCATCAGATTTCACTTGTGCATTAGTCCATGGACTCAAAGGCATTTCACTTTTTTTTTTTTTGTTTAATATTTTTATTAGAAGCATTGCATATTATCTAATGTACAACAGGCATTTCACTTTTAGAAACATAGATAGAAAATAGGTGCAGGAGGAGGCCATTCGGCCCTTCGAGCCAGCACCGCCATTCATTGTGATCATGACTGATCGTCCCCTATCAATAACCCGTGCCTGCCTTCTCCCCATATCCCTTGACTCCACTAGCCCCTAGGGCCAAAGATCCGCGAGTGGTGAAGCGCCAGAGGAATGCAGAGCATTCTGATGAAAGAATAGACGGCATGGTGGCTCAATGGTAGAGTTGCTGCCTTACAGCACCTGCAGCGCCGGAGACACGGATTTGACTATATGGAGTTTGGACGGTGACAGATCTTCGGTTTCCTCCCACCACTCCAAAAACGTACAGGTTTGTAGGTTAATTGGCTTGGTATAGGTGTAAATTGTCCCTAGTGTGTGTAGGATAATGTTAATGTGCGGGGATCGCTGGTCGTTGCAGACTCGGTGGGCCGAAGGGTCTGTTTCCGCTCTGTATCTCTAAACTAAACTGAATTAAACTCGAGACAAGTGACTGGATATTGCCTGACAGAAGGATCAAGGTCAGAAGGTAGCTGAAGGTAGTCCTGCAGAAAGATCCTGGGTGCTGGTACCAAGTGGAGGATGTGGATATCTTAAAGAATCTATGTAATGCAGTGAGATGTTAGAGTAAGTACAATTTGTAAACTATGGCCTTGTTACAATTGCTTGCTACAATTTAGTCTAATTTACTCAAAGTGCTCTGAAACTGAGTTTTGCTGTTTCATGTTGATATGATGTTTCCCAAAGGAAAGAGATACAGATGAATATAGATGTTAATGTATAAAAGGAAAATAATTAAAAGGACATCACATGCACAAAGAAAGCAAAATAGTAATAGATTACATCCTATAGTTGTTTAACAATTGCAACTAAACCCATTACCTTTGGATTTGGTACAATTACAGCAGCTTTTTCTGTATTTAGTTTAGAGATCAGCATGGAAACAGGCCCTTCGGCCCACTGAGTCCGTGCCAACCAACAATCATCCATATACGAGCACCATCTTACCCAAATTACAGAAGCCAATTAACTTAGAAACCTGCACGTTGTTGGAGTGTGGGAGGAAACCAGAGCGCCCGGAGAAAACCCACGTAGTCACAGGGTGAACATGCAAACTCCGTACAGACAGTACCCGTAGTCAGGATCAAACCTGGGACTGCCGCGCAGTAAGGCAGCAACTACCACTGCACCACTGTGGGCCCCAGTATTCAATAATGCTCTATTAGAGGGCAGCCTTTTATTTGATTAAAATAAAATTCTTATGATCTAGGTTTTTGAAGCAAAGATACGACAACATGAAACTACACCTTGGTTAACAATTTATCGAATAAAAGCTTTGTTTAGAGATATAACGCGGAAACCTTTGGCCCGCGACCAGTGATTCCTGCACAATATCCTACACACAGGGCTAATGTACACCTATACCAAGCCAATTAACCTACAAGCATATACATCTTTGGAGTGTGGAAGTAAACCGAAGATCGCGGGGAAAACCCATTGTCAGGATCGAACCCAGGACTCCGGCGCTGCAAGCGCTGCAAGGCAGCAACTCTACCGCTGCGCCACCGTGCCACTTTGGCTAGATGTACTATCTTTTCTGCGCAATAATCTATTTGCTAAAAGCATGGTAGCATGAGTAAAGATCCTGTTTTTACCTGTCGAGATAGAACCTCTGCTTGTATGAGTGCGTTTATTGAAGGCAGGCTGTTGTCGTCGTAGCTTGACCTTCTCGTGCTTATTCTGTCTCTTTCATTCTGCACAGCTGGAATGAAGATCATACGTTTAAAATGTTGGCATTTTTAAAAATAATTTATAGCATCAAGCATTAAACTGGCATTTAATTTTTAGATATACTGCATAAAGGCTGCCCTCTAATTTTTAGATATACTGCATAGAAACTGGCCCACCGAGTTTTTTTTGTTAAATATTTTTATTAGATGTAAGTACATATTAAAAGAAGAATATACTTGTCACATACATTCTTAATATTATTAATATTAACAATTATGTCTTGTTTGTACTTCTATACATTTTTTAGTTTTTAACGCAGATAGGAAAAAATAGAGAGAAATAAAGTAAAAATAGAAAATCAAAAAGATGAGTGGAGTGTTAAACAGGTTATCCATCGTTGGAGATATATCCATGATTTGTTATGTATGATTCTTCATCTATTCCTTTATTCAGGCTTCAGTCAGGCTCTCGCACCGAGCCATTTTGACCCTTTAGATATTCAATAAATGGAGACCATATCCCTCTGAAAAGATCCAACTTGTCCAGTAGGACAAGCCTTAATCTTTCCAGATGAAGTGTCTCCGACATTCCTGTAATCCACATTTTGGTTGTGGGGGATGTAGGACCTTTCCAGAATTTCAATATTAATTTTTTCCCAATTATTAAACTGTAATCAATAAAAAATCTTTGATTCGTTGTTATTAATTGATCTGTTTCTAATATTCCCAATATTATTAATTTTGAGTCAGGAATCAGATTCGTATTAACAACTTTCGAAATTATCTTAAATATTTCTGTCCAAAATTTAGTAATTTTTTTACAATTTGTAAATGAGTGCGTTGTTAGATTCTAAGTGCTGACATTTATCACATATGGCAAATACATTTGAAAAAATACTATGTAATTTGGATTTTGATTAATGTAATCTAGGTAATATTTTAAATTGTATAAGAGAGTGTTTGACCTAATTCGTTTTTCCATGATTGCCTATATATTTCTGTCATTGGGACATCGTTTTCCAATAAAATGTTATAAATATATGATATCAATTATTCGGTGTTCGGGTGTTTATTTAGACATTCATCTAAAATTTCTGTCTTTCTATTTCTAATTTCCTGTGTGTTTGCTTTTACATAGTCTCTAATTTGTAAATATCTAAAGTAATCTTTTGAATGCAATCCATAAATTTGTTGTAATTCTTGAAATGAAAGGAAGGAGTTTTCCCTGTAGAGATCGCCCATCTTATTAATTCCATAGTTTTTCCATTGTAAAAAACCTTTGTCCATCATTGAGGGTTTAAATGTAACGTTATTTACAATGGTAAGGGATAGTGGTATACATTCTGATTTTAATGTTTTCTTTATTTGGTTCCAAATACGTATCCCACTTTCTATTATAGGGTTTTCACTATAGGTTTACTTACGTAGTTTAATATTGGCAAATAAAATCGAGCTAATTTCAAAAGGCGAACAATCTTCTTTTTCCATTTTTAACCAGATTGGTTGTTTATCTGTCTCTACTAACCAGAAATTCATATTTTTAATATTAACTGCCCAGTAATAAAACATAAAGTTTGGCAGTGCTAGACCTCCATTTATTTTTGATTTACATAAATGTTTTTTATTTATTCTATGGCTCTTATAATCCCAGATAAAGTTGGTGACTATAGAATCAACCTTCTTAAAAATATTTTTAGGAAGATATATCGGAATCAATTGGAAGAGATATAGTAATTGCGGGAGAAAAATAATTTTTATTGCATTAATTCTACCTAGCATTGAAATAGGTAATGTTTTTCCAATATAAAATATTCTTATTTAATTTATTCAGTAAAAGTGGAAAATTGGATTTAAATAAAGAATCAAATCTTTTTGTTACATAAATTCCAAGATATTTGATTTTTTCATTTGCTATCTTAAAAGGAAATTGTTGTAATATATGTAAGTTATTTACCATTATTGACATAAGTTCACTTTTATTCCAATTAATACTACATCCTGAAAATAAGCCAAATTCAGTTATTAAATTTAATAAATTTGGAATACTAATTTCCAGCTTTGTAATATAAAGTAATACGTCAACCGCATATAAGGCCTATTTCAGTATCTCTGGATTCATACCCATATATTTCAGGATGTAATCGCACGCGTTGAGCTAATGGTTCAATTGCAAGTGCAAACAATAGCGGGATAAAGGACAAACTTGTCTGCAGCCTCGGAATAAATTAAATTTTAGTTGATAGCATTTCATTTGTTAGTATTCTGGCTGTTGGATTAGTGTATAATAATTTAACCCATGTAATAAACTTCTCTCCCAACTTAAAAGTTTCCATGACCGAAAACAAGTAAGACCATTCCACCTGGTGAAAGGCTTTCTCCGCATCTAACGATATCAATTACTAGGTCGTTATTAATACCTCTTTTTGAATATATAATATTGAATAATCGTCTAAGGTTATATGAGGAATATCGTTTTAGTATGAATCCTGTTTGATCCGGGTGAATTAATTTATTGGTAACTGTGCTTAGTCTTTGTGCTAATATTTTGGTTAGTATCTTTTGATCAGTGTTTAAAAGAGCTATAGCTCTATATGATCCTGGGTCATCCAGATATATGAATCTATTTTAGGTATAAGTGTTATCATAGATTAATTTAATGTTTCTGGTAGTTTCTGGTGGGTATAGATGTATTCATAGAGTATCTTCAAACGTGGTGCAATCAGATCATAAAATGTTTTATAAAATTCCGAACCAATACCATCTGGTCCCGGTGTTTTACCATTTTTTAATGATCTGATAGATTCTTCGATTTCTTTTACTGATATTTCAGCATTTAGTGATTCTCTATTTTCTGAATCCAACCCATTTAGATTACATTTTTTTTTTAAATGCTTCTATTCCTATCCGGTTTTCTGTCATTTTAGCTGAATATAAATTTTTATAATATTGCAAAAATCTCTCATTAATATCTTTGGGTTGTACTAATGGTTCGCCATTGTCTGATTTAATCCTATGGATTATCTTTTCTCCCTCCATTTTCCGTAATTGACGAGGAAATAATTTTTGGGTTTATCTCCGAATTCAAATTGTAATTGTTTAGTGTTTTGATAGAGTTTTACAACTTGATCTGAGTATATTTTATTTAATTTATATTTCAGTGCAGCGATTTTGTTATGTTTTGTCATGGATGGATTAGCAGCATTCTCTGTGTCTAATTGTTTAATCTCCTTTTCCAATTCCTGTTGTTCCCTCCGATTCTCTTTATTATAAAATGCTTGAGAAGAAATCATAATTCCACAGGCATATGCTTTAAAAGTTTCCCATAATAGGGAAGAAGATATTTCCGGTTTATCATTTATTTCAAAGAAAATCTTAATCTGTTCTATAATATATTCCTGAGTTACTTTGTCTTTTAAAATTTGTGAGTTAAATCTCCATTGTCCCTGTTTTTGCGTTTTACCATTTATTTTAATCATAAATGTTAAAGGTACGGGATCTGAGATTGTTAAAATTATGGTATTTTGAATTGTAAGTAAGTGAGATAAGTTTAGAGTCTACCAAAAAATAATCTATTCTTGAATATGTTTTATGTACAGGTGAATAAAATGAATATTCTCGTCCAGTGGGATTTTCTACTCTCCAAACATCGTTAATATTACTAGTATCCATGTATGCATTTAATAATGGCCCACCGTGTGTAATCGCCCGTTCGCACTAGTTCTGTTATCTCACTTTCTCAATCATTCTCTACACACCAGGGGCAATTTACAGAGGCCAATTAATCTCCAAACAAGCATATTTTTGGGATATGGGAGGTCACAGTGAGTCACAGGGAGAACGTGCAAACTCCTCACAGACAACACCTGAGGTCAGGGTCGAACCTGGATCTCTGACGCTGTGAGACAGCAGCAGCAGCTCTATTTAGTGTATTATTTAGTATAGAAATAGATCAAACGGTGCTTTACAATAAACATCATAATTAAATATTTTAATGTTGCTCGCAAACTACAATGAAGCGGACATGGAGACACAATTAACTGAAGACGCTGGAATCTTGAGCGAAACACAAAGTGCTGGAGGAACACCACGGGTCAGGTAGCATCTCTAAAGGAAATGACCAGACGGCATTTCAGGTCGGGATCCTACTTCAGTGTGAAGGGTCCTGACATGAAACACTGGTTGGCGGCATGGTGACACAGCGGTAGAGCTACTGCCTTGCGGCGCCAGGGACCCAGGTTCGATCCTGACCATGGGTGCTAATCTGTACAGAGTTTGTACGTTCCCCCCGTCTCTGCGATCTCCGGTTTCCTCCCACACTCCATCGATGTACAGGTTTGTATGTTAATTGGCTTGGTATAAATATAAATTGTCCCTGGTGTGTGTAGGATAGCGTTAAGGGCCTATCCCACCAGCATGCGACTGCATGCGGCGAGCGCGATCAAACGTGGTGGCTTGAGCCGTACGGCCTCGCGTGGCCGGTTCCACTTCGAACCGCGGAGCCGTATGGAGTTGTGCGGGGCTGGTCCTGACATCATACTCGCCAATCAGCTGGGCAGGAGGCGGGCCGACTGAATTTGGACGTCACACGGCGTCGGGCGGTGATGTCATCACGCAACGGCACGCCGGGTGGTGATGTCATCGCTCAACGCTACGTGCTGCGCACCGCGTCCAGACGCTGATTGCGGTGTCATGACGCTGCGTACGACGTCGAGACGTTGCGTACGGCCTCGTACGCAACATCTCGACGCGGCTGCGGGCCTGTCAGCCGTTGCCGCGCGGGATTTTGAACAGTGTCAGTTTTTCGGAGCCCCGCGCGTTCTCGGGACCAGCCCCGCACAACTCCATATGGCTCCGGCGATCGAAGTGGGACCAGCCACGCGAGGCCGTACAGCTCAAGCGACCACGTTAGGTCACGCTCGCCGCATGCAGTCCCATGCTGGTGGGACAGGCTCTTTAGTCTGCGGGGATCGCTGGTTGGTGCGGACTTGTTGTGCCGAAGGGCCTGTTTTCATGCTATATCTCTAAACTAACCTAACTAAACTAAACTAACACTACTGTAAATGCAGACAACCTGGAAATGGAACATATCTATATGGTGCACATAAAATTTAAACAGTTGGCTACAATGAATAATTTTTATGAGGGGAAAAAAGCAGGAATGCAGTCAACTGTCGTGAGAGTTCTCAAGGTTATGCATAGGTTTAT
The DNA here is from genome assembly GCA_035221665.1 of Okamejei kenojei. Taxonomy (NCBI): domain Eukaryota; kingdom Metazoa; phylum Chordata; class Chondrichthyes; order Rajiformes; family Rajidae; genus Okamejei; species Okamejei kenojei. The sequence continues at coordinate 41,743,298 of CM069150.1, forward strand.
CAGTGGAGGCACCGTGTTCAGTCACAGAGTGCGGCTTCTAAATGTTTGCTCAGCACTAACTGGTCATGGGCCTCAAGTGAAACCTATTGAATATTAACAGATTTGGGAAAAGATTTGAGCTGGGGAACTCTACTTTCATTTTTTCCCATTTCAATTAGGCTTCCCAAGCGATTTTATTGCAAAGAGCTGGAAATTGGTTTCCTTATATAGGACAAAGCAAACTAATTAAAGGAAGAGGCACTGCTGCTGAAATATCTGTGGAATTCGGCTGTGGAGGCCAAGTCAATGGGTATTTTTAAGGCGAACATTGGCAGATTCTTGATTAGTATGGGTGTCAGGTGTAATGGGGAGAAGGCAGGAGAATGGGGTTGAGAGGGAGAGATAGATTAGCCGTGATTGAATAGTGGAATGGACTTCATGGGCTGAATGGCCTAATTCTGCTCCTGTAACTTCTGATCTTGTATGCACCTGAAGCCTCCCTTATAAGCAAGTTAAGAACATTGTCTGAATAAAAAGCCTTCCAGCTCTCTTCTTCCAACACTTGTGATATTCTGATGCAATGTAAATGTCTCATTATCAACAGACTTTACTTCATGCATCTTCTGAGTCTCCTTACCTTCCTTTTTCATCCCTGCACGAAAGCACTTTTTTAATCTGCAGTATCTACATTGGTTCCGTTTGTCCTTGTCTACAATGCATTGTCTGTTAAACCTTGAAGAGAACACACACAAAAAAAAACATCACATTGTTAACAACTATCAGTTACCCTTAACACAGTTAAGTACACTCAAAGGAATGCAGGCGTGATGTGTTTTGTACATGCCTCCATGTACATGGTCCAATTTGCCATAAATGTATAAATCATGTATAAAGCATTGTGTGGCACAGTGGCGCAGTGGTAGAGTTGCTGCTTTACAGAGCGTGAGACCCGGGCTCGATCCTGGCCTCGGGTGCTGTCTGTACAGAGTTTGCACGTTTGCACGTTCTCCCGGTGACCACGTGGGTTTTCTCCAGGTGCCCTAGTTTCCTCCAACATTCCAAAGATGTGCCGGTTTGTAGGTTAATTGGCTTCTGTAAATTGTCCCGAGAGTGTCGGATAGAATTAGTCTACGGGATGATAGGTGGGCGGTGTGGACTGGGTGATCCAAAAGGCCTGTATCTCTAAAACCAAAAATAATCCAACAATCTCCAGTACTTTTATAAGCACAAATAAACTCTCCTCAACCAATAAGAAGGAAACAGAGAGGGAACATTTTATTACTTTAATTCTCATTTATTTTCCCAAGAAATTGAAATTATAATCCCCGGACTGTCTGTCCTTTAAATATTTAAGTCACAGAAACAACAGTGGAATTCCTAACACTTTGATGATTGATGGTCAGTGTTTGAGTATATCCTGTCCATACATTGTGATTGTGGATGAGTTAACTAATGTCTTGAGAGGAAATTAAATTTAAACGTGATTATTCTTTGGGAGCTGAGATACAGGGAAAGGAACGTGAATGAAGAAATAGTGTCGGTCAACAAAACTAGTGGCGCAGCTGGTAGAGCTGCTGCCTCACAGCGCCTGAGACCTAGGTTCGATCCTGACCTCGGGTGCTGTCTGTGTGGAGTTTGCCTATGACCGCATGGGTTTCGTTCAGGTGTTCCGGTTTCCTCCCACATCCCAAAGACAAGCGGGTTTGTAGGTTAATTGTCCTCCGTAAATTGCCCCCAGTATGTAGGGAGTGAGAGTGTGAACCGGGTGATCGATGGTTGGTGTGAGCTCAGTGGGCCAAAGGGCCTGTTTTCATGCTGTTTCTCAAAAAAAAAAAACCTGACCCTGGTTTCATGCTGTGCACATTCTCCCTGTGCCTCCTCCGGGTTCTCCGATTTCCTCCAACCTCCCAAAAATGTGCGAGTTTGTAGCTTAATCATCCTCTGTACATTTCCCGGCAGTGAGTACGGAATGGTTGCAAATGTGGGATAACATAGAATCAGTGTGAACGGGTGATCGATGGTTGACGCCGGACTAGATAGGTCTTAAGGGCCTGTCCTACCAGCATCCGACTCCATGCGGTGAGCGCGATCAAACCGGCAGTGGGGGCCGCGCGGAGGTCGGGTGATCCCTGTACAGGGCCGTTCCCAACAGCATGCGCCTGCATGCGAAGAGCGCGACCGAAACCGGCAGCGGGGGCCGCGCGGAGATGGGGTGAGTGGCGCAACGCGGCGCAAAGTGAGGCGAACTTGGAGCGAAGTCTTAAAGGTAAGTTCGCCAGGACAGAGAGGGACACACAGAGAGGGGCACCGAGGCACACACAGAGAGGGTCACGGAGGCACGACGTCGAGGCGGTGTGTAATGTGTCGAGGCGACTGCGAGCCGACAAGCCGTTGCCGCGCGGAATTTTTGAACATGGTCAGTTTTTCGGAGCCCCGTGCGATGTCGGGACGAACTCCGCACAATTCCGCACGGCTCCAGCAATCGAAGTGAGACCGGCCCCGCGACGCCGGACAGCTCAAGCGACCACGTTAGGTCGCGCTCATCGCATGGAGTTGCATGCTGCTGGGACAGGCCCTTATGTGCCTGTTTTTGTGCTGTATCTCTACACTAAACTATTCCATCCTCAAACTACGGGCCATTTACCCTGGTTGTTCAGTTACCATAACCATATATTCTACTAACTGTATCACAGCCAGGTACTTGGTTATGCTATGTGCTTGTTGATGTAGGTCATGTTTTAATGAATAGATATGATTGCTAATCAACCTTAGAGTCAGAGAGCCACACAACATGAAAACAGGCCCTTCGGCCTAACTTGTCCATGCCGACCAAGATGCCCCATTTAAGCGAGTCCCATTTACCCGCGTCTGGCCCATATCCCTCTAAACCTTTCTTATCCAAGCACCTGTCCTTTTCAATGTTCTTGTGTCTGCCTCAACTACATCCACTGCTATCTCATCTTGGTATTTGGTTCAAGGGTAAAGAAGCAACAACATAGATGCCAAATTGCAAGATGTATTCTTAACAGATCTCATATGGTTAATTTAAAAGAAAAACAAGTAATCATTTCAGCATAAGGAACTGCAAATGCTGGTCTACCAAAAAGACACAGTGCTGGAGTAACTCAGCAGGTCATGCCGCATCTCTGAAGTACACAGATAGCCGGCATTTAAGGTTGGCACCATTTTTCAGACAATCATTTTAGGAATATTTTTGTGGCAAAGAATCTGAATGAAATGTTATATTTGTGGACCCCTGCCACTGGGTGGAAGAAATTCTATCCTCATTTCCTTAACTTGAAACATATTTGTAATGGAAAAATAATAATTGTTAAGCATTAACAGAGTGGCTAGGAAGGAAATTGAAGGCATGAGTGGAATGGTGGCATATGCTGCCCTACAGCGCCAGAGACATGGGTTCGCTCCTGACTACAGGTGCTGTCTGTATGGAGTTTGTACGGTCTCCCCGTGACCTGTGTGGGTTTCCTCCAGGATCTCTGGTTTCCTCCCATTTTCTAAAGACGTACAGGTTTGTAGGTTAATTGGCTTGGTATAATTGTAAATTGCCCCTATTGTGTGTCGAACCAAGGGTTAATGTGCGAGGATCGCTGGTCGGCGTGGACTCGGTGGGCCGAAGGGCCTGTTTCCACGCTATATCTCTGAACTAAACTTATCTAAATTAATTATTTAAAAACAGAGGCTAATCTTCGTAAAAATTCTTGGTTGCCTTGCTAGATATAGTTCGGTTATTGGAATCGTCCAGTGTTATATTTCATGGACGTATCATAAAGATGTTATCAATGGAAACATAACAAAGTGTTCATCTTTGCCTGGTACTAAATACTAAAACGGCTCCACTTAGATCACGAACATCTCCACACAAACATCCTCTTAAATTGGAGCCTCCTTATGTTTGTTTCTCATTTGGCAGTGAGGTTTTATGAGCAGATCGGTTAATGGATGTCATACAATGTTCATTTTAACCAAGGTTATTCACATTACAGCGAATGAAAGCTTCTTTCTCAGGTGACCATTTTTGAGGGGAAATAATAATTTCCTGTTTCAGGTGCCTTAACTCCTAATTCACCTTTGGTTTCGGTAATTAGTGTAAGTTGCTCAAAGAAGAGTTAATGGATAAGGTGCGGCACGGTGGCGCAGGGGGCAGCAAGGTGGCGCAGTGGTAGAGTTGCTACCTTACAGCACCAGGGACCCGGGTTTGATCCTGACTATGGGTGCTGTCAGTACAGAGTTTGTATGTTCTCCCTGTGACTGTCTTGGTTTTCTTCGGGAGCTCTTTTTTCGTCCCACGTTCCAAAGACGTACAGGTTTGGAGGTTAATTGGCTTCGGTAAAATTGTAAATTGTCACTAGTGTGTAGGATAGAGTGCTAGTGTGCAGGGATCGCTGGTCGGCGTGAAGCTGTTGGGCTGAAGGGCCTGTATCCGTGCTGTACCTCTAAACTAAAAAAATTAATTATTAAGGAAAGTCGAAAATAATCAAACCATGGTTTTATGAAATATAAACCATGTCTGTCCGATTTGCCTGAATTCTTTCTGGACATGATAGGGAAAGTCCATGTAGGGGGGACCAGGAGAAGTAGTGTATTCAGATTTCCAAAAGGCTTTTGACAAGGTGCCACATAAAGGGCCTGTCCCACTTACGCAATCTTTTCGGCGACCGCCGGCACCCGTCATAATTGCAGCAGGTAGCCGAAAATGTCAACACATTGAAAATCCAGCGGTGACCAGAAAAAGGTACGACTCTTTGGGCAACTACTCACGACCATACAGGTGTCACCCCGCAACATGTCGACACGTGACGCCGGTATTGTCATGAATAGTCGCCCTAAAAGACGTATCTTTTTCTGGTCGCCGCTGGATTTTCAACATGTTGAAAATTTTCGGTGACCTGCTGCGACTATTCCGGGTGCCGGCAGTCGACCGAAAAAAATCGCGTAAGTGGGACAGGCCTTTAAGAGGCTGGTGTATGAATTGAAGGTAATGTCAAAGGTAAAGGAAGAAAAGAGTTATCACTTATTAAAAATGGCTCTCACATAAAAAACAAAGAGTTGGAATACATGAGTCCTCCTCAGGTTGGAAGGATGCAGCTGAAGAGTGCCCAAGGGATTGGTTCCTGCTCCTCAGTTGTTTACGATTTACATCAATGACCGATAGGAGGGAATGAAATGTAAGGTTTCTAAGCTTGCCAATGTAGTCTGAAGAAAGATCTCGGCCCAAAACATCACCCCTTCCTTTTCTACCGAGGTGCTTTCTGTCACTCCAGAATTTTTTGCTTATCTTTAGTTTAAACCAGCATCTGCAGTTCCTTCCTACACATACAAACACTCTCGACTGTCTTGACTCAGGACAATGGTGCGTCAATCCTCTGTTGCATGGGAGAGAGCATGCAATGCGCTTGGAGTAATGCCAAGATGTGGTTGCATGCCCTTTGTGTCATTTTACGAACATGAACGTTGCAACCTACTGTGCTAGTCCGAGACACTTTACCTGCAAGAGTACATGTGGTTTTTTCGTACACTTCGTCGGAAGAAGCCTTTGCAGCCGTCGCAGCTGGAAGCTCCGTAATGCTTCCCTGTAGCTCGGTCACCGCAGATCGCGCAAAGAGCACCAACACCGAGGCTGTTGGACACGTTCATGTTGGTGGCTTCAGATGGAGATGTCTCTGAGAACAACAGAAACAAATACTTTCAAAGGGAGGTCAGCTGCACTTAATAATGGAAGAAAAATGTAGTTGATATGTCCCGAACGTGGACATTTTGCCAACTTGGACTATCCAAACCAGACTACTCTGGACAATAAGTCAAATAATGGTGAGTTATACAGTAAATATTTACTGAAAACCTGATGTTCAAATTTTATTTTATTTCATCAATTAACTGAAATAGTTTGCAACTTGCAAAGACATGGTTCATTGCGCCCTTACTGTAAAAATGAAATCAAGTTTACAATAAATGCAGGGTTACATCTCTACATCTAGAATGGGGCATCATATGCATGAACACTAGTATTGAAGTTGGGAGGTCATGTTACACTTGTACAAGAGATTGGTGAGGCCACCTTTAGAGTATTGTGTAAAATTTTGGCCACCCTGTTGCAGAAAAGATATTGTTAAACTGAAAGGGTGCAGAGAAGGATGTTGCCAGGACTAGAGGGCCCAAGCTCTAGGGGAGGTTGAGCAGGCTAGATGTGACTTCACCAGATGAATTTCACAACCACAGGAAACTTCAAAGTGATTTATTCATGTAGGAAGGAACTGCAGATGCTGGTTTAAACCGAAGATAGACACAAAAAACTCAATGGGTCAGACAGCATCTGTAGAAGGGTCTCGACCCGAAACGTCACCAGTTCCCTTTTATCCAGAGATGCTGTCTGACCTGTGAGTTACTCCAGCTTTTTGTGTCTATCTTAGTTGAAGTGTAGTAGTATGAGGGGTGACCTTATAGTGGTGTATTAGATCGTGAGAGGAATAAATAGGGTAAACATACAAGTCTTTTATCCAGAGTAGGGGAGTCAAGAACCAGTCTATTAACTTAATAAACACCAGTCACTTTAGATATAGAGAAAGGTCAAACCATGACCAAAATTAAAGGATAATGAGTTCAATGTGAGAAGCCCTGAAGTTGTACGTCCAGTTGTTGTAAGTGATTTACAATCAATTTAGTACTTATTAAAGAGCAGTTAGCATTATTAAATGGCAAACGCAGATGTCAGCTTTTATGCAGCAAACTCCCAGACACTGGCATTAATAATCTGGGGTTTATGGGGAGATATGGGGAGTTGTTGCCTGACAGCGCCACAGACATAGACCCGGGTTCGATCCTGACCACGGGTGCTGTCTGTACGGAGTTTGTACGTTTTCCCTGTGACCGTGTGGGTTTTCTCCATGTGCTCCAGTTTCCTCCTACACTCTAAAGGTAGATTTTATTGGACATTCCTATTTCCTGCAGCACCTTAAGCCAACCAAGGCTTCTGGGCGAAAGTGTTGGTAAGGTGAGAAATGTTTATTGTGGAACCATTACAGGGATCTTACAATAATTTTATATAGAGCTCTTACAAAGGGCAGATGAGAACTTGATTATTTTATTAATCTGGGCTGAATTGGAGAAAATGTTAGTCACAACACTGAACACCCAGTAGAATAATGACCAGATATCAGGAGGGCAGATCAAAACATAAACAATATTCCAGTGTCCATTCATGCGTGAGACCAAAGATAACTTCCCAGCTCTACGTAAATGCTGGATGTGAAAAGAATGTGTTCACCAGTCAGTTTGTTCATTCCTGATATTTTAGTTGTTTTAGTTTAGTTTAGAGATACAGTGCCCTTTGGCCCACCGAGTCCGCACCGAGCAGAGATCCCCACACATTAACACTATCCTACACTAGCGACAATTTTTACATTTATACCAAGCCAATTAAATTACAAACCTATGCGTCTTTGGAGTGTGGGAGGAAACACGAAGGTCCCGGAGAAAACCCATGCAGGTCACGGGGAGAACGTACAAAATCTGTACAGACAGCACCCGTAGCCAGGATTGAACCTGGGTCTCTGGTGCTGTAAGCTCTGTAAGGCAGCAACTCTTCCCCTGCGCCACCGTGCCGCCCTTGATTCAAGCGCCCTTGTCAGTCTTGTTGACTGACTCACAAATCAATCGGATTAATATGGATAAAGAAAGGTAAGCAAACATCCTAATACATAAACACTGACTCTCCTCAAAGTGCCTTTTATTATTCGTGAAGAAAGGAACTGCAGATGGTTTATACTGAGGATAGACACAATGTACTGGAGTAACACCGTCTGAAGACCCTAAATGTCACCCATCCTTTCTCTCCAGAGATGCTGCCAGACCTGCTGAGTTACTCCAGCAGTTTGTGTCTATCTTCAAGCCTCCTGTTATTCCTTTGAACCTCTCTGAGAATTGATACCTCTACTCTGTAATGAAGAAATATTTCCTGAAATCACTTCGCAAAATACCTTAGACTAGAATCTTCTTCTGTTCCTTGTTTCATTTTAGGCAGCCTTCCATGTTAGCCATTTCTATACCTTTAGCAACAATATATCATTCAGATGCATCCTCTTCAGCTGATAAAATGTCAATGATTCAACTGAAGGCTGGAGTAACTCAGCAGGTCAGGCATGGATAGGTGACGTTTCGGGTGGGGACCCTTCTTCAGACTCTCAGCAGCATCCAGCAGTTCTTTGTTTCTACATTTCAATGACTCATCTGCTCATTTCTCATAACTTGGCCTCGATATATAATGGTTCCCCTGATTTCACTATTTGAATGCCTCATTTTTAATGAGCTGAACAAAGTGGATTCTGCTGTTGACAATACTGTTTGATTATCACTTTCTCTGACTTTTATGGCTTTCTAATTAAACATGCTACTAGCTTTGTTACCTGTAGTTTAGCATTGCTTGGACATTGCCAGTGTTAAGTGCACAATACAATCTAGATATCGTGTGTAGGAAGAAACTACAGATGCTGGGTCAAACCGAAGATAGACACAAAATAAGAAGGGTCTCGACCCGAAACGTCACCCATTTCTTCTCTCCAGAGATGCTGCCTGTCCCGGACAATCTAGATATCCTTCTACTTCATATTTGCCTTACATGACACCACTCATGTGCAACATTTAACAGAATTGAAATATCCAAAGGAACACCATTATAAATTCTATCTTTGTACTTCTTTACCATTTGTCTCTTTTGGGTCACAAATGTCTGCCGATTTACTTTTCGACTTTAGAGATACAGCGTGGAAACAAGTCCTTCGGCCCACCGAGTCCATGCCGACCAGCCATCACCCCGTACACTAACACTATCCGGCACACACTAGGGACAATTTACAATTTTACTGAAGTCAACTAGCCTACAAGCTTGTACATTTTGGGGGTATGAGAGGAAACCAGAGCACCCGGAGAAAACCCCCACGGTTACAAAGAGAACGTACAAACTCCGTACAGACAGCACCTGTAGTCAGGATCGACCCCGGGTCTCTGGCGCTGTAAGGCAGCAACTCTACCACTGCACCACTGTGCCGCCCTAATCTATGCAGTAAAATGCAAGATATTTGTGTAAAGTTGAGAAAGACTCAGCCACAATCAATCTTCCAAGATAAATTACAACTCAGAATGTCCATGACCTCTGTACAAAGCAGGAACCATCATTAGGAAGAAATCTGTCCATTTATCTTCATAGGAACAGCTCTTGTCGCTAAAAACTACTTTCTGCCTTATTCACAAGTATGTTACATCTGTGATAATGATTATTATTGGTTTACTACTGTTATGAGTATAGAGGTACAGTGAAAAATCTTTTGTGTGCTATCCGTTCAAATCATACTACAAATGAGTACAATTATGTCTCCAGTTTCTATTATCACCAAACTTACAGCTGCAACTCGAGGGAAGATATTCTGAGCAACAGGGCAAAATGTATCTTTGAATTGCAACTCTTAAAACACTAAATGGTTGTAGTAGCCTGGGAAATAGTCTGGGAAACAGTAGATGCTCAGACGGAAGGCCTGTCTTCAGCTAACAATAACAAAGGCCAGAAAAACACTTAGATCCAAGTCCAAGCTTTAGGAAAAGCAAGGTTTTAAGTAAAACCGATAATGAAGATGTCAAAAGATGTGTGAAATAACGTAGGTAAATCTGACGTGGTTTTGTTATATTTGTATTTTTTTTATTTAGTCAGTCCTTCTTTTGGCACTGCTGACGAGACTAGGATAATTTGCTCGATCCTTAACTCCCTTCTTACTATTTCTGTCTGTGGGGAGTTTGCATGTTCTCCCAGTGACTATGTGAGTTTCCTCAGGGTGCTCCAGTTTCCTCCCACATCCTAAAGACGTAGGTTAATTGGAGTCTGTAAACTGCCCCCCATTGTGTAGGAGTGGGATAACTTAGTGCGATAACTTAGAACTCGTGTTCAGTTTAGTTTATTGTCACGTGCACCGTGGTACAGTGAAAAGCTTTTGTTGCGTGCTAACCAATCAGTGGAAAGAGAATACATGATTACAATCGAGCCATTTACAGTGCACAGATACATAATAAGGGAATAACGTTTAGTGCCAGGTAGCCGGTGAAGTCCGATCAAAGATAGTACGAAGGTCACCAATGAGGTAGATAGTAGTTCTATCTAGTATTTCTATAGTAATGTGAACGGGTGATCGATGGTCAGCGTAGACTTGTTGGGCCGAAGTGTCTGTTTCTATGCTGTATCTCTAAACACTAAACCATTTCAGAGGCATAAGTCTAACCAAAGATAGCAGATTTCCTTCCCAGAGGGAAATTAATAAACCAGATGGGTTTTTAAGGATAGTCTAATAGTTTCAAGGTGTCAGTTATGATTTTAGCTCAGTTTAATTAACTGAATTTAAATACTCCAGTTACCATGACAAGTTTTAAGTATGTATGTGCATCATTATAGTTCTAGTGATAAATTATTAAATAATTGTAACCACTTCACAACTACATGTATGTCTCAATTTGAGCTAACAACATAACTTAAAATCTGATGGGAAAAAACATTAGGCGATATGAAGGTGAAAATTAAAAGATGTTCAAGCTATATACAAAGTTTAAGTGTATGTAGAAACATAGACAATAGGTGCAGGAGTAGGCCATTCGGCCCTTCGAGCCAGAACCCCCATTCAATATGATCATGGCTGATCATCCAAAATCAGTACCCCGTTCCTGCTTTCCTAATATTGTAATCCTAATATTAACGATAAACATTTTTCCTATTTGTCCACCAGTTTTCAATAATGTTCTAATATTTAATCAATGCTTTGGTATCATTCATTGTAGAAGGACATAAGAGTTTAAGGCTCCATAAGGCTCTGCCCGTTGCAGGATTCAATTTTTGTTGGTTTGTTAGGAATGAATAAAGATGTGCTGTTTCTATTACACTCTGATCCCACAGTCTCAAATAACGTACAGGGCAATGACACAAAGCTCCACTAAAGTACAAATAACTGAACACAAGTATCAATACTGAAGATTACGCAAAGAACTATACATTACTCATTAAATGTAGCTGGCTAACTGTGACTTCCCAAATTTGTCAGATTTCGGTTATATTGAAAGATCTCAATTTGGAGAGAGAGCATTTTTTTTCAAGGTGCTGGAAGTGAAACATGATATAGATTGAATGTTTCAAATCCAATTCAATATTGTCAAAGCAAATAGAGGATTTTCAAAATGTAACAATGTTACATGCTACATGCTACATGCTATACAATGATGGACACAAAAAGCTGGAGTAACTCAACGGGTCAGACAGCATCTCTGGAGAAAAGGAATAGGTGACGTTTCGAGTCGAGACTCTTCTTCTGAAGTTACTCCAGCTTTTTGTGTACACTGCATCTTTGTTTTAAACCAGCATCTGCAGTTCCTTCCTACATAACGCAGGATTCTGCTTAACTTTATATTAAACCCAGGCAATTTCCATCCCTTTATCCATTTCCTCTTCTATTGCTTGCCTGGACAACCTTGGCATTGGGTTGTTCATTGAAGATATCCATCCTTCCTCAATAGTCTCTGCAATGTATAAACAATTTGTGTTCTCCCTTTTCCAGTTTTGACGTAGACATTAAAGGGCCTGTACCACTTTCACAACCTAATTCACGACCTCTGCCGAGTTTGCCCTTGACTCATACTCGCAGCGTGGTCGTCACAAGGTCGTCGGAGGTCGTAGATAGGTCGTAGCAGGCCGTGATGTTAGTCGTAGGTACTCGCGGCATCAAGTAGGTTGGGCCGTTTTTTCTAGCCTGATGAAAAATGTCCACGAGTAAAAAAGTTTGTGAATTAGGTCGTGAAAGTGGGACAGGCACTTAACTCTGTCCCTCTTTCAACAGATGCTGCCTGAGTGTTTCAAGCTTTTTCTGTTTGCTTTACAAATTTCCAACATCTGCAGTTTTTGGATTTTCTATCACTGCTCGGATATGAAGATTAACTTGGGAAGTCTGTCTCAGAAGCAAATCAGGGGCATGTTAAAGGATGGTAGATATTAAACAGCAGCGTAAAACATCAAACGGGTGCTGTGAATAAGTTTTATAAATGCTGTCCTGGAAAATTGCAGTACTTTGAAAATAATTCTGTGAGTTCACCTACATAAAAAATAAAAGACACACAGTGCTGCAGTAACTCAGCGGGTCAAGCAGCATCTCTGGAGAACATGGAGAGGTGAGATTTTGGGTCCCGACCTGACCCACCGAATAATCCCAGCACTTTGCGTCTTTTTTTGTAAACCAGCATCTGCAGTTGCCTATTTCTACAAAAAAAAATCTAATTTAACTGGTAAATTTTATTTCATCTGATTTCAAAGACAAATCAAGGGAGCTATAGCGATTGTTGGGTTTTGTAAAAAATAGGTGAAATCTGAGGCAGTTAGCATTATTAAATGGCAAACGCAGATGTCTGTTTTTATGCAGCAAACTCCCAAAAACTGGAATTAATAATCTGTGATTATGGGGAGATATCGGCACGGTGGCGCAGCAGTAGAGTTGCTGCCTGACACCGACATAGACCCGGGTTCGATCCTGGCCAATGCAGCCTGTATGGAGTTTGTACGGTCTCCCTGTGACCGCGTGGGTTTTCTCCAGGTGCTCCAGTTTCCTCCCACACTCTAAAGGTAGATTTTATTGGACATTCCTATTTCCTGCACCACTTTAAGCCAACCAAGGCTTCTGGGCAAAAGTGTTGGTAAGGTGAGAAATGTTTATTGTGGAACCATTACAGGGATCTTACAATAATTTTATATATCGAGCTCTTACAAAGGGCAGATGAGAACTTGATTATTTTATTAATCTGGGCTGAATTGGAGAACACCCAGTAGAATAATGACCAGATATCAGGAGGGCAGATCAAAACATAAAAAATATTCCAGTGTCCATTCATGCGTGAGACCACAGATAACTTCCCAGCTCTACGTAAATGCTGGATGTGAAAAGAATGTGTTTACTAGTCAGCCTGTTCATTCCTGATATTTTAGTTGTTTTAGTTTAGTTTAGAGATACAGTGCCCTTTGGCCCACCGAGTCCGCACCGACCAGCGATCCCCGCACATTAACAGTATCCTACACTGGCGCCAATGTTTACATTTATACCAAGCCAATTAATTTACAAATCTATGCGTCTTTGGAGTGTGGTAGGAAACCGGAGTTGCGGTGAAAATCAAAATAAAAATTGCAGATGCTGGAAATCTGAAATAAGAATAGAGAGGACATTATTCCTTAGACTTGAACGGACTTTATTCCTTAGACTTGAACGGACTTTATTCCTTGGAGCGCTCGAGATGAGGGGAAGATATAGTGTACAGTGAGAAGATGTTGTTTGTGAGCTATCCAATGTATTAATACAATGATTTCATAATTTTGAGGTGAGGGGGATTGAATGATGAGATGAGGGTGGAAACAGGAGGGAATGTGGATGGAGTCACATTGCATTTGTTGTAGTTGAATTGTGTGAGCGTGTGTGTGAAGGAAGGGTGGTGGAGAGAGTGGGGACGAGAGAGAAAGTTGCCAGCTTACTCTGGCATATTTTGTGAGCACATTTCTAAATTGATGGATTGAATGGAGTTCTCAGTTTTGAAGACGACAACTAGAACTACTACCTGCTTTACTGCACCAATATGTTTAGGCAAGTATGTAATAAAAAGGAACTGCAGATACTGGTTAATACCAAAGATAGACATACTGTAAAAATGCTGGAGTAACTCGGTGGGTCATGCAGATTATGTATATTGTCTATATAATATAATTATATACATAATATAATTAAACAACATGGTATTTTAAATAATTACAATGTATACAATTTATCAAAAGGTATAGGCATATTTGTTTTGTGTACGAAGGAACTGCAGATGCTGGATTAAACCGAGTATAGACACAAAAGGAATGGGTGACGTTTCGGGTCGAGACTCTTCTTCTGACCTCCACCCAATAAGTCACCCATTCCTTCTCTCCAGAGATGTTGCTTGTCCCGCTGAGCTACTCCAGCATTCTATATCTACCTTGGACATATATGGGTTGTTTGATATTTCCAGTACCTGTAGTAATTTGATTGTGAACAGCAGTCACAAAAATACTACTTGAAATCTTAATCAACTAAATACTATTCTTTAATGTGTCTTAAAAACTACTTACACCTCCCCAATGGCCAAATCCAATATACAAGCCCAGTTAAAAATAAAATGTAATTGACTGTAATTATTCACAGAATTGAAATGGTTGCAGAAATTGTCCATAAAAAACGCATAGCCTGACAATTTTATCGCACAATAAATCCTGATTAAGATCTTTTTAAAAAGTTTGTCTGATTGGAATCCACTCTTAACTCGATGTTATAGGTGACACTCAGCATTGACAATATGCACAGATACCACATAAATAGCAAGATCATCATTTGGTAAAGTAAATAAACACACTGAAGGTTAATTTATCACCACAGATAACACACAAAGATTGGGGCACACAGTTAACCATTGCCTGATGGAGATTTTTAGATGTTGGGATCTTATCACAAGCATTTAAAGTGAACATTTTTCTTCTTCCCAAGTTGTCGAATGCTTTGCAACTAACAACTTGTGTGAGGGAGGAGACAAAGTCTCGAACACTGTAGGGCACTTCTTCTAATAATATGGTTACAGAATATTATACCGATGATTAATAAAGTAGACTTTTACATGAAAGTATTTATTTAATTCAAAATGGAGATACAAGGAATTGCAAATAAAAGTACGCAAAGTGCTCACAAGGACCCAAACTCAGGGGGCCAGACAGTATCTCTTGAGAAAAAGGATGGGTGATGTTTCCGGTCGGAAACCTTCTTCAGACTCAAGAAGAGATTCTCCTGCGATGCTGCCGGATCCTCTGAGTTACTCCAGCACTTTGGTGTCTTTCTTCTGGATAAACCAGCGTCTGCAGTTCATTTGTACACATCTCTGGTGCATGTGGGTAGATGATGATTCGGGTTGAGACCCTTCTTCAGACCTGCAAGATATTGGTATATTTAAAAAAAACACGAAGTGCTGGAGTACCTCAACAGGGGTCAGGCAGCATTAGAGATGCTGTCTGACCCGCTGAGTTACTCCAGCGCTTTGTGTTTTATTCCTTTAACTCAAAATCTTTGTACTTCCACTTTCATAATTTTGTTTAAAAAATTGGAGTGGAAAAATATATTTTGCAAATTGTCTTGCATTATCGGAGGGAAACATGTTTAGGCTAGATGCAGCATTGTTTAGGCTTAGATACAACATTTACGTTGCTTAATATCTTCCTTTAATCTTGGGGTCAGTGTCCACTAGAGCACTTCCATTAGCAATTCCCAAAATCTATTGAATGAGGCAATCTCTGTCAATTTACGAAAATGTTAGTGTGGGATTTCCTAATGTCCTGGAAGGGAATTTTAAATTGCTCGCATTTTGTTGTGGTCCGACCTTATCTCACAGCATTTTTTTCTTGCTTATCCCTGTAAATTTCATCCATGACAACACATCTGAGAAGATATTAGACTTTACTGATACAGCGCGGAAACAGGCCCTTCGGCCCACTGACTCCACGCCGACCGGCAACCACCCTGTACACGAGCACTATACTACACAATAGGGATAATTTACATTAATTTTACCAAAGCCAATTAACCTACAAACCTGTACGTCTTTGGAGTGTGGGAGGAAACCAGAGCACCCAGAGAAAACCCACGCGGTCACGGGGAGAATGTACAAACTCTGTACAGACAGCAACCGTAGTCAGGATTGCACCCGGGTCTCTGGCGCTGTTAGGCAGTAGCTCTATGGCTGCGCCACTGTGACCCTACACAACTGTGCAGCCCAAAGATGTACAGGTTTGTAGGTTAATGGTTGGTAAAAATTGTAAATTGTCCATAGTCTCTTTCTGGTCAAATTTATTAAACCAGATTAATAATAATCATGTATAGTCTTTCCGCTGAGTGGATAACACGCAACAAAAAGGCTTTTTGCTGTACTTTGGTACACGTGACAATAAACTAAATTAAACTAAACATTAAAAAAACACGATTTAGTACTTTCTTTGATGGCCTGGATCTAGCAGTCGGTGCAAGATGATGGTTTTCACTGCAGAGTTCCCCACAAACAAATAGCCATCTCTATGACATGAAAGTCTCTCTCTCCAATGTTTCTTTCAACAATAGCCCTGACTCCCCGGCATCTAGCAAGAGTAATGTCATCCGGCAGACTGACAAACTGATAATACTCTAAAATTCTCACGGACAACAAACTAAGAAGCTAAAACATAATTTTCACAAGTTCATAAGTTATAAGAGTAGCATTAGGCCATTTGGCCCATTGAGTCCACTCTGCCATTCAATCATAGCTGGTCTCTGCCTCCTAATCCCATTTTCCTGCCTTCACCCCATAACCCTTGACACCCGTTCTAATCAAGATTTTATCTATCTCTGCCTTAAAAGTATCCATTGACTTGGCCTCCACAGCCCTCTGTGGCGATGAGTTCCACAGATTAACTGACTAAAGAAGTTCCTCCTCACCTCCTTTCTAAAAACTAGCCCTTTAATTCGGAGGCTATGACCTCTGGTCCAAGACTCTCGCACCAGTGTAAACATCCTCTCCACATCCACTTTATCTATGCCTTTCATTATTCTGTAAATTTCAATGAGGTCCCCCCTCAACCTTCTAAACTCCAGCGAGTGGAGGCCCAGTGCTGTCAAACGCTCATCATATGTTAACCCACTCATTCCTGGAATCATTTTACCACCTGACAGGGGGACTGAAATTAAGTTTGGGACAGTACCAAAATATAAGTGCTGAAACTGGAGAATCAGAGAACAAACTAGTAAAATATATTTTAAAAGTGTAACATTTTGAAACGTTCTAAAGGTATGTCAGTTCACAAGTGTAAAATCAGTTTTTAGGAGCAGAATGCCAAGTATGTCATTAAAACTCTGTTATGCAACATTCACAAGGAAGCAAGGTTTTGTTGTTTTCTTATTGTGTTTAGTTTGTCAATGGTTTAAGTTTTCAAGGATTCATTGACTTTTACTGCAAACTTTGTGGAGCTGCAACAAAACTTAAAGAGCAACAGAAGGGTGCTGCCTGTACGGAGTTTGTACGTTCTCCCCGTGACATACGTGGGATCTTCGGTTTCCTTCCTCACTCCAAAGAGGTACAAGTTTGTAGGTTAATTGTTTGCAGATAGATATTAATGATTATGATATAGTTAGGATCACGGAGACATGGCTCCAGGGAGACGTAGGCTGGGAGCTGAACATCCAGGGATATTCAATATTCAGGAGGGATAGAGAGAAAGGAAAAGGAGGTGGGGTAGCGTTGCTGATTAGAGAGGAGATTAACGCAATGGAAAGGAAGGACATTAGCTTGGAGGATGTGGAATCGGTATGGGTAGAGCTACAAAACACTAAGGGGCAGAAAACGCTGGTGGGTGTTGTGTACAGGCCACCTAACAGTAGCAGAGAAGTTGGGGATGGTATCAAACAGGAAATTAGAAATGCGTGCGACAAAGGCAAAACAGTTATAATGGGTGACTTCAATCTACATATAGATTGGGTTAATCAAATTGGCAGGGGTGCTGAGGAAGAGGATTTTTTGGAATGTATGCGGGATAGTTATCTAAATCAACATGTAGAGGAACCAACGAGAGAGCAGGCTATTTTAGACTGGGTTTTGAGTAATGAGGAAGGGGTAATTAGCCGTCTTGTTGTACGTGCCCCCTTGGGCAAGAGTGACCATAATATGGTTGAGTTCTTCATTAGGATGGAGAGTGACATTGTTAATTCAGAAACAATGGTTCTGAACTTAAAGAAAGGTAACTTTGAGGGTATGAGACGTGAATTGGCCAAGATTGACTGGCAATTAATTCTAAAAGGGTTGACGGTGGATATACAATGGAAGACATTTAAAGACTGCATGGATGAACTACAAAAATTGTTCATCTCAGTTTGGCAAAAGAATAAATCGGGGAAGGTAGTGCATCCGTGGATAACAAGGGAAATCAGGGATAGTATCAAAGCAAAGGATGATGCGTACAAAGTAGCCAGAAAAAGCAGCATACCAGAGGACTGGGAGAAATTCAGAGACCAGCAGAGGAGGACAAAGGGCTTAATTAGGAAAGGAAAAATAGATTATGAAAGAAAACTGGCAGGGAACATAAAAACTGACTGCAAAAGTTTTTATAGATATGTGAAGAGAAAGAGGTTAGTTAAAACAAATGTAGGTCCCTTGCAGTCAGAAACAGGTGAGTTGATCATGGGGAACAAGGATATGGCGGACCAATTGAATAACTACTTTGGTTCCGTCTTCACTAAGGAAGACATAAATAATCTGCCTGAAATAGCAGGGGACTGTGGGTCAAAGGAGGAATTGAGTGAAATCCAGGTCAGTCGGGAAGTGGTGTTGGGTAAATTGAATAGATTAAAGGCCGATAAATCCCCAGGGCCAGATAGGCTGCATCCCAGAGTACTTAAGGAAGTAGCTCAGGAAACAGTGGATGCATTAGTGATAATCTTTCAAAACTCTTTAGATTCTGGAGTAGTTCCTGAGGATTGGCGGGTAGCAAATGTAACCCCTCTTTTTAAGAAGGGAGGGAGAGAGAAAACGGGGAATTACAGACCAGTTAGTCTAACATCGGTAGTGGGGAAACTGCTAGAGTCAGTTATTAAAGATGGGATAGCAGCACATTTGGAAAGTGGTGAAATCATTGGACAAAGTCAGCATGGATTTACAAAAGGTAAATCATGTCTGACGAATCTTGTGGAATTTTTCGAGGATGTAACTAGTAGCGTGGATAAGGGAGAACCAGTGGATGTGGTATATCTGGACTTCCAGAAGGCTTTCGACAAGGTCCCACATAAGAGATTAGTATACAAACTTAAAGCATACGGTATTAGGGGTTCAGTATTGATGTGGATAGAGAACTGGCTGGCAAACAGGAAGCAAAGAGTAGGAGTAAACGGGTCCTTTTCACAATGGCAGGCAGTAACTAGTGGGGTACCGCAGGGCTCAGTGCTGGGACCCCAGCTATTTACAATATATATTAATGATCTGGATGAGGGAATTGAAGGCAATATCTCCAAGTTTGCGGATGACACTAAGCTGGGGGGCAGTGTTCGCTGTGAGGAGGATGCTAGGAGACTGCAAGGTGACTTGGATAGGCTGGGTGAGTGGGCAAATGTTTGGCAGATGCAGTATAATGTGGATAAATGTGAGGTTATCCACTTTGGTGGCAAAAACAGGAAAGCAGACTATTATTTAAATGGTGGCCGATTAGGAAAAGGGGAGATGCAGCGAGACCTGGGTGTCATGGTACACCAGTCATTGAAAGTAGGCATGCAGGTGCAGCAGGCAGTGAAAAAAGCGAATGGTATGTTAGCTTTCATAGCAAAAGGATTTGAGTACAGGAGCAGGGAGGTTCTACTTCAGTTGTACAGGGTCTTGGTGAGACCACACCTGGAGTATTGCGTACAGTTTTGGTCTCCAAATCTGAGGAAGGACATTATTGCCATAGAGGGAGTGCAGAGAAGGTTCACCAGACTGATTCCTGGGATGTCAGGACTGTCTTATGAAGAAAGACTGGATAGACTCGGTTTATACTCTCTGGAATTTAGGAGATTGAGAGGGGATCTTATAGAAACTTACAAAATTCTTAAGGGGTTGGACAGGCTAGATGCAGGAAGATTGTTCCCGATGTTGGGGAAGTCCAGGACAAGGGGTCACAGCTTAAGGATAAGGGGGAAATCCTTTAAGACCGAGATGAGAAATACTTTTTTCACACAGAGAGTGGTGAGTCTCTGGAACTCTCTGCCACAGAGGGTAGTTGAGGCCAGTTCATTGGCTATATTTAAGAGTGAGTTGGATGTGGCCCTTGTGGCTAAGGGGATCAGAGGGTATGGAGAGAAGGCAGGTACGGGATACTGAGTTGGATGATCAGCCATGATCATATTGAATGGCGGTGCAGGCTCGAAGGGCTGAATGGCCTACTCCTGCACCTAATTTCTATGTTTCTATGTTCTATGTTTAATTGACTTGGTATCATTGGTATAAATTGGTATAAATTGCCCCTAGTGTGTGTAGATGCTGTTGATGCATGGGGATCGCTGGTCGGTGCAGACTCGGTGGGCCGAAGGGCCTGTTTCCGCGCTGTATCTCTAAAACAAACTAAACTAAATTAAATCTGGATTGCCATATGGGCCGCTGGATCCACACACTACAGAAACAGCTGTCTAGTTTAGTTTGGTTTAGTTTAGAGATACAAAGCGGAAACAGGCCCTTCGGCCCAACGGGTCTGCGCCGACCAGCGATCCCCGTACACTAGCACTACCCAACACACAAGGGACAATTTACAAGTTGTACTGAAACCAATTAACTTACAAACTTGTATGTCTTAGGAGTGTGGAAGGAAACCGGAGCTCCCGGAGGAAACAACGCGTTCACGGGGAGAACATGCAAACTCCATACAGACAGCATCCGTAGTCAGGATTGAACCTAAGGACTCTGGCGTTGTAAGGCAGCAACTCTACTGCTGCGGCACTGTGACGCCCCTTTCAGTATTACGATAAAAACAGCTAATCATTCCAAAGATTTGCAGAAGTTTGTGGTGCATAACTTGACTGATTGCATTTGTATCAGATTAATTTTTGAATCTTACGACCTTTTCCACTTCTTTCGCTTTTATCGCATGTCCAACTATGTCTTGAGTTTGATGAAGGTTTCTGCCTTTACGACACTTCTCGACAGAAAGTTTCAAAACCATATTTCACTCTGGGAGCAAAAGAGATCCTCACCTCCTGTCACATTTGTTTATGAATCATACTAAATCTGTCAGCCATTACTGCTATAACTGTTCAACACAACCAAATCATATTGGGTAGTTTCCCAACCTTATTGGGTATTTTTAAAGCAGAGATTACAGGTGTCAAAGGTTACAGGGAGAAGGCAGGAAAATGGGGTTGAAAGGGGAAGATAGATCAACCATATTCTGTTTTGTGGGATTCCCTGCCACAGGGGGCAGTGGAGGCCAAATCACTGGATGGATTTAAGAGCGAGTTAAGGGCCTGTCCCACTGTACGAGCTAATTCGAGAGTTCTCCCGGCTTTCCCCTGATTCGAACTCGGAGAATTACGGTAATAGCCGTCCATGGGTACTCGGGGCTCTCGTGGACACTCTCCGCACTTTTGAAAAAACTTCACGAGCTTACCGCGTTTTACCTGCCGTTAGCGTCACAAGCCACTATAGACGTCCCCGAGCTCCGACGTACCCGCTACGTACATTCTACGTACTTACCACGAGTTAGATTTTTTTTTAAACTCTGGAGAGCGCTTGGGTAAGCTCGTATAGTGGAACAGACCCTTTAGATAGAACTCTCGGGGCTAGTGGAATCAAGGGATATGGGGAGAAGGCAGGCACGGGTTATTGATTGGGAACGATCAGCCATGATCACAATGAATGGTGGTGCTGGCTCGAAGGGCCAAATGGCCTCCTCCTGCACCTATTGTCTATGTTTCTATGTTTCTATAATTGAATGGCAGAGTAGGCTCGTTGGACTGGAGGGCATATTTCTGCTCCTAAGACTTTGAAACTTATGAACTTATTTACCTTTCTACTAACGGAAATATATCTTTCATATCTGCCGTATGTAACTTGCTTATATTTGGTAAATTGACATATTCTGAGTTTTGATCAGGGGTCAGGGGATGGAAATTTAACGATATAATAGACAAATGATTAGATATATCTATGTCTTTAATTCATTTCTCCACTGTTTATGACTGCAGCCCGAGCCATTTCTTTCAAACCAAAGTGACTTAACGCTACTTTAGAATCCAAAACTAAAACCATACTGTTCTTTCCAAATTCTTTGTGGGCACAAATAGTCAAGATACATCAAAGCATCATCTGAAGAAGGGTCTCGACCCAAAACGTCACCCATTCCTTCTCTCTAGAGATGCTGCCTGTCCCGCTGAGTTACTCCAGCTTCTTGTGTCTATACAAGCATTTATACTTTGGGGTAAGATGTCATTCATACACTTGCATATAACCATATAATAAATGGGAAAAATAAAAGTTCAATGTGTGTATATACACACATGCATACGTACACATAAAAAACAAATAATAATAGTCCAATAATAACAATAATAGTCTATGTAGTTCAGAGCTTATTTGAGGTTGTAGTGTTTAATGGCCTAATGGCTGTAGGGAAGAAGCTGTTCCTGAACCTGGGCATAATAGTTTTCTGGCGCCTGTACCTCCTTCCCAATGGCAGGGGTGAAATGTGTGTATGGCCAGGGTGGTGTGGGTCCCTGATGATGCTCGCTGCCTTTCCGAGGCAGCGACTCCGGTCAAGCCCTTTAATGGCGGGGATGTCAGAACTCGTGTTGGACTGGGCAGTGTTCACAAATTTTTGCAGTCTTTCTTCGTTCCTGGGTGTTCAAGTTGCTGAACCAGGCTGATTCGGCAACGACTTAGCGAAAGGCAGATTTATGCTGCTGTGTTTGAACCATCCGATCAACAACTAGAGAGCGATCCTGAGCTACCATCTACCTCACCAAAGGCCCTCGGATTATCTTTAATCAGACTGTACTGGACTTTATCTTGCCTAAACGTTATTCCCTTATCCTGTATCTATACCCTATAGATGGCTCGATTGTCATCATGTACAGTCGTTCCACTGTCCGGTTAGCAAGCAACCAAAGCTTTTCACTGTACCTCGGTACACGTGACAATAAACTAAAGTATGCATCAAGGATATGTATTCAATGTGTTTATGTGTATCAGTATCTTGAAAGCACAAGAGGTTTAGGATTATATTTTTAATTGTGATGATTCAATGGATGCTAAATGCAGTGCCTGGGGTATGTCTGCAGCAGGGGTTCTCTGATTGAATTGTTGGGCCAAAGCTAGAAAGAACTGTGCAACAGAGTTAAGAGAAGGGTTTAGAGCAAAGAGTCTTTGAAGTACTAATGGTTAATATAGCAAAACAGTTACTGTATATAGGTTGCAAAATTAAGAAATTATCGCATGCGTCTGCCATGGAAGGTCCATAAGACCGTTAGACAGAATTAGGCCATTTGGCCCATCAACTCCACCATTCAATCATGCCTGATCTATTTTTTCCTCTCAACCCCATTCTCCTGCCTTCTCCCCTTAACCTTCAGCATCCTTACTAATCAAGAACCTGTCAATCTCCACTTTAAAAATACCCAATGACTTGGTCTCCAAAGCCGTCTGTGGCATTACATTCCACAGATTCACTCCTGTCTCTCTCAAGACATTCCTCCTCATCTCCATTCTGAAGGTACATCCTTTTATTCTGAGTCTGTGCCCTCTGGTTCTAGCCTCTCTCACTAGTGGACACATCCTTGCCATGTCCTCTCTCATTCTGTGCCATCTTAATGGGACAGGGGTGCACGTAAAGTGTTAGAATCAAGCTAAAAAATAAAGTTAATAGATGTCATTTACTGACTGAGAATGAAACATGCCTGTGAAGGAACTTGGTGCCTGTAATTCACCTAAATGAGTAAACACAAGCCCTGCTCTCAAAACTACCCAATGGTCAAACAAACATTTTGAAATGTTACGGAAACTTGCAAAGCAGATTTTTTTTTGAATAGATTTATATATCTTTAACTCACTCCATTGTATATCAGCTGGTATTGCTATCAGCATGAAGCAATTTATCTTATTGACAAGCTTATAAGTAGACAGAGCTATCTCATGCAGAGATTTGTGTTATCTAAAGACATCAACGGACAGTGAAAACTTAAAGAAACACTTGGCTACCAAACATCCAAATTAAGGCGGAAGATGCAAATATACCAACTACAATGAGGTAATTAACTAATAAAATTAATGTTTGTTAAAATTTACTGTCAACTCTAACTTCAAACAATAGCTGTTGCCTCAATTTAAGGCGTGGAACCATTTTTCATTCCAATGTGCTTCCACATCAAACTGTATTGTGGCAGCTACTGATCAATGATCATTTTGTTGCCTTTTATTCAACTATTTGAAGACTTTCAGCGGAATTTGTAGAGCATTATTTAAAGAGGGTAATTTAGGCAGACAAGATGTGAGATTGTGCGTCGATGAAAAGGTTCTGAAATTGATGTGTTGTTATGATTTGATTTTTGATTAATCGGTGAAGATAGCTTAGCCATTAGTGCAGTATCTGGTAGTGTCTGATGGATTATGTTATAATCACTGCAATTCATTACATGGATACATGAAGAATGTGTCAGTTGAAATGATCCTATAAATATTATTTATGTAGAGGCATTTCTAAGCACGTTTTAGGTTTAAATTTATACAATTCTCTTTAATGTCTGAAACATATTTCATTTACAGCTTTTAAGTGACCTGATAAATAATCAGTGGAGCCTGTAAAATATGGATTTTCCCGTAGATCATCCTGTAAAACACATGGATTGCTCACTGAACTAAACTAATCTACACTAAACTAAAACTAAACTAATCAACTAAATTAAATTGTAGTTAAATTAAAGTTAGAGGGTTTTGTATGTGAATTTTGAGACCACAGTTAACACATTTTTTAACATAATTATTCTCGGTGATTCAGTCATAATGCATACCCATCACGGGCGGCACGGTAGCGTAGCGGTAGAGTTGCTACCTTACAGCGCTTGCAGCGCCAAAGACCCAGGTTCGATCCCGACTCTGTCTGTACGGAGTTTGTACCTTCTCCCTGTGACCGCGAGGGTTTTCTCCGAGATCTTCAGTTCCCTCCCGCACTCCAAAAACGTACAGGTTAATTGGCTTGGTATAAGTGTAAATTGTTCCCTAGTGTGTGTAGGATAGTGTTACTGTGCTGGGATCGCTGGTCGGTGTGGACTCGGTGGGCCGAAGGGCCTGTTTCCGCGCTGTATCTCTAAACTAAACTAAACGTATTCAAGGTGCTCTCATTCTAAAGGGATAACAAATTAATTAGTAATCCATAAAAGGTAATTTCAGTGGAAAACACAGCGTACCGTCCCTGATACTGAGGACATCCCTTTTGAAGTAAACTCTTGACGCAATTGCTGCACAGGATTTGGGTGAGAAAATCTAATTTCGGATAAATATATGAATCAATGAACTAGACAGGTTAGAAATAAGGTGGGAGGTCGTAATAAACGTAATGATATAGATGTAGGAAGCGACTGGAGATGCCAGTTTACACTGAAGATAGACGCAAAATGCTGGAGTAACTCAGCTCAGTTACTCCAAGAATTTTGTGTCTATATTTAATGATATAAGTGTCCAGCTTACTATTTAGTTGGACAGTCATTATGAAAATTGGAGGTCAAGTAATTGAATATGACTTTTTTAATGCATTCTCAGCCACTTGAAAGTATAAATATCAGAATTTATTGTCTTACCTTGCGTAATTAAAAAAACATCAAAATACTAATGACTTTCTAAGCAAATGAAACCTTGCGAAAGTGTCAACAGATTTTATCAATTATTTTGCCAACAAAGTGTGAAATCGACTTTTCAGCGCACGAAGCAGATGAGAATCCGCCCGACTGCTGCTTAACCACTCTGTGGGTTGATTTTTCAACTTTGCTGATAACTCAGGAACAAACAGAAAAGGCCACGCTTTGGAGCGACGCACATTTTATCAGTCAAATATAATCCCGCAAACTGCCAGTAAAACATGAGGAACTCACCATTGCCCATTGCCAGCACTTGCATGCTCTCAAACTCCAGAGTTGTGTAAGCAGGATCCAAGGCAGCCGTGTAATCTGGCAAATCCATTTCTATCAGAGCTTTCGACAAGCGCATTCTGACCAAAACTCCACAATCCCACCGTCAGTGAACGGCTCTGATGTGCCAGGCTTACATTGACCGAGTCTCGATCAGCAATGATGTTTAACAAACATTTTACTGAAATGAAGCACAGACTACTAGTATATATGCTGATGAGGGGTGGAGGGATTTCATGTTAATATTTAATCCCTTCTTCTATCAATATGTTGTTTTAAAGGCACTGATTTCTGAAGCACCTTATTATTTAATGACATGGAGTTTGCTGATCTCAGCTACTGTTTGATTAATTATTGTTAACAAAATATGATTGGACCAAGCAGAAATTATATTCTATTTTCTTTCCCTACTGTCATCTTTCTGCCATTGCTAAACCACACTAGGAAAGAAGGATAAAGCGAGTTTCTATGTGGAATAGAACAAAGATATTTTTCGGATAAGGGAGAAACTTTACTCGGAAAGACCGACAGGCTGAAAAACCTCAAATTTCCTATTTATTATTAATATAAAACAATTTGTGTTAAAATACTCACAGCCCAGAGTTAGAAATGAACTTGTGTAGCATTCAGCCTCAAAATGGTGCAAAGTGAAATAAAGCTCATAGCACTGTTGCTTATTGTCATTTACCTTGCTTTAAAATACTCCTATCTAACCACAGTTCATCATTAAATGATTTGGCTGTCTTATCCTGAGGTTGCTTTCAGTGATATGACACTTTTCAAAAATAAAACTTTACACAATAAAACACAAAAATGGTTGTGGAAAGTCCCTAATCTAAGTTTTGTAATAGGTAAGTCTGTGTAAGGTAAGTTCTGGGACAATGCCTTTAATTGCACATCTCCCTTTTATACAGTAATCATTAATGGTTCAATTTTGATCCCCATTCTAGTGCCTGTTTGCTCATGTTAATTCTCTGAACATTCTCACCCTGAAGCATTCACTTGTCCACTTGGTTTCTTGCTTAGAATCGCTGATTTTTATTTCTATCAACTCACTAATGGCTTTTTTCGA
Source organism: Okamejei kenojei (assembly GCA_035221665.1). Taxonomy (NCBI): domain Eukaryota; kingdom Metazoa; phylum Chordata; class Chondrichthyes; order Rajiformes; family Rajidae; genus Okamejei; species Okamejei kenojei. The sequence continues at coordinate 41,770,088 of CM069150.1, forward strand.
AATGCTAAAATATATTTTCACCATGTATATTATTGCAATTTTACTCATAGTTTATTAGGAATAAGTGTGGATAGGTTTAGTGTAGTTTAACTTAGAGAAAGAGCATGGAACCAGGTCCTTCGACCCACCGAGTCCACACCGACCATCAATCAGCCATTCACACTAGTTCTATACTACCCCATTTTCTCATCCACTTCCTACACACTTGGGGCAATTTACAGAGGCCAATTAACCTATCATTTTGGGGGTATGGGAGGAAACTGGAGAACCCGGAGGAAACCCACATGGTCACAGAAAGAATGTGCAAACCCCACTCAGACAGCACCCAAGGTCAGGATCAAAGCCGGATCTCTTTAACTGTGAGGCAGCAGCTCTACCAGCTGCACTACCATGCTAACCCTATAAGATTGCATTTTTTATATTTGAGATTGGATTGATTTGATCACAATTCCTGGAACAAATCACATCCTGATGAGAGGAGAAGCACAGTATTAAACCCCTGTCTCACTGTGCGAGTTGGCCCACGAGTTACTCGTGGTGATCACGTAGCGGGAACGTCGGAACACGCACGAGCAACTTATCGACTCGTGGCGCTAACGGCAGGTACTCGGGAAACTTGTTAACTCGTGAAAAAAATCAAACATGTTTGATTTTTTCCACGAGTCAAATTAACTGTTCAAGTGTAAAATGGAAACATTAACTCGTTGTAATATAAGTGTAGTGTACTGGGAACTTTAATAAATCTGTTCTTTTGCTCGTAAGACTGATAGACATGCTGGAGTTTATAACTCAGTCTGCTTCTTCAACTGTCCCCAAATTGTCCCGTGGCTTCACTGTCTCACTTAAAGCATTTACCGCGTGTGATGCAGGGGCAGTGTGGGATGGGTGCAGATTATTGATATGTTCATTACCAAAGATCAAGTGAGTTATTTTTCTCTACTAAATAAAATAAAATATAGCTGCTTTAGGGTAATGTCAGAATCAAAAAAGGGATATGGAGAATGAAAGCAGGAACGGGGTATCGATTTTGGATGATCAGCTTGCATCGATCATATTGAATCGCCCACACTTGTGCAGTGGCTCGAAGGGTCCGAATGACCTACTCCAGCAGCTATTTTCTATGTTTCTATGCACCATTAAAAATATACCCGATATAGCAAGTCTTGTTTCTTTCTATTTCTAATTATTTTAAATTAAAAATACTAAATTGATTACAAATATTCATCACTAGCACAGATGGAAGCCTTCAGCATTGGCCTGGGGTCAAGGAAAGAGCGTTCACGTCGCGGCCCTGATTCCACCAATCTTTCCACCACCACGCACGTGAAGTACAAGAAGCGAGTATGTCTACGAATTCCCACAACTATTTCGATGCCCTCCTTACGAGTAAAAAGTTGCAATTTCTTTCATCCCAACCATTTTTTTACGCGTGGACATTTTTTATCGGGCTGGAAAAAACCTCCCGACTTACCTGATGCCACGAGTACCTACCGCTACGATACATCTACGAACTCCTACGACCTCCTATGGACTCGATACGAACATTCTGCGAGTTTGAATCAAGGGGAAAACTCGGGGGATTTCGTGAATTACCTCGTGAAAGTGGAACAGGCCCTTAAGTGCGCTAAGCTAACAAATTACTAATATTTAACAATAGCAACTTGGTCTACAAAGTTATGGGTCTGTCCTACATAGGTGACTTTTTTAAGCAACTACAGGCGACTAGTTTGCCGCCACATGTTCACCAGTGGTCGCTGCGAGTCGCAAAAAGTCGCAGCGTCTTTCTGGGTCGCCGCTAAATTTTCAACAGGTTGAAAATTTTTTGGCGACAGTGGGTTTGACGCCAGTGAGCGTAGCTTGACTTCTCCTGACGTAGATGCTGTCGTAGGTTGTCGCCAGGATGACGTAGGTTGTCGCCGGTTTTTGGGCAACCTGCTATGACTATGACAGTCGCCGGCAGTTGCCTAAAAAAATTGGCAAGTGGGACAGGCCCATTAGGGTTTGTTTGTAATAATGGATAATGTTCTGCCCTTCTAACCTAAGAAGGATGGACTGGCATTGGAATCAGTGAAACAAGGATTCACTGGAATATTGTAACACAATAGGGTGGCACACTGGTGCTGCTGCCTCACAGCACCAGAAACCCAGGATCTGTCCTCACCCATATCAATGTCAGAGAGACTCAGTAACTCAAAGTCAAAAAGTCAAAAAGTCAAAAGAGTTTATTGTCATGTGTCCCTGACAGGACAATTAAATTATTTCTTTGCTTAGCACAACAGAACATAATAGGCAGGTCCCACTTGTTCCTAATTATATATAGCAGACCAACATGTGGCTATTTTGGAGACACAAAGAAACTACAAATACTGGAATCTTGAGCAAAAAAACTAACTGCTGAAGGAACTCAGCGGGTTAAGTAACATCTTAACACCCTCACATTTTAACAACATTTAACATTTAAAAGACATTTGGGCAGGTAGATGGATAGGATAGGTTTAGAGGGATATGGCCAAACGTGGGCAGGTGGGACTGTTATAGATGGGGCATCTTGGTCGTCATGGTTAAGTTTGGCAAAAGGGCCTGTTTCCGTGATGTATGAATCTATGACTTGATCTGTGGAAGGAAATGGATAGACGATATTTCGGGCCTGAAGAAAGGTCCTGACCTGAATCGTTTTTTGTCCCTCTTCCACCTTTGGGTTCCTCCTGCACTTTGTGTTTAGTTTAGTTTAGTTTAGAGATACAGTGCGGAAACAGGCCCTTCGGCCCACTTGGGCTGCGCCAACCAGCGATCCTTGCACATTAACACTATCCTACACCCACTAGGGACAACTGTTACATTTACCAAGCCAATTAACTTACAAACCTGTATGTCTTTGGAGTGTGGGAGGAAACCAAAGATCTCGGAGAAAACCCGCACAGATCACGGGGAGAACGTACAAACTCCATACAGACAGCACCCGTAGTCAGGACCGAACCCTGGTCTCCCGCGCTGCATTCGTTGTAAGGCAACAACTCTACCGCTGCGCCATCATGACCGCCCAGTTTTGCTATAGATTTTTTAATAAATTAGAAATGTATAAACCTTCAGCAAATTACATTCATAAATAAGAACAGAAAACGCACTGAGGGCCAAAGTCAATAGACATTTTTCCTATTACAATGCAAATTTAGTCATGACAATTTTGTAAATATCATCATGAATTTAGTTTCGTTTTGAAATACAGTGTGGAAACAGGCCCTTCGGTCTACTGAATCCGTGCCGACAATGATCACCCGTATGCTATTCTATCGGACACACTAGGGAGATTTTACCCATTTCCAATTGTCCAAAGGCCAATTAACCTACAAGCCTGTATGTCTTTGGGATATGGAGGAAACTGGAAGATGTGGAGAAAGCCCATGCAGTCACAGGGAGAACGTGCAAACTCCTCACAGACAGCACCCGTAGTCAGGATCGAACCAGGTCTCTGGCGCTGTAAGTCAGCAACTCTGCCGCAGCGCCAACGTGCTGCCATATTTGTTGCATTCTTGTCACAAGCACCAAGTCTTTGTAGCTTCTGTTCTTTCTTGTGTTTAATTTTCGATGGAATCCATGTCTTCCCCATCCTGAGTGATATTGTAAGAGCTAAGCAACTTTAAAATCTGCAACGGCACGGTGGTGAAGTGGTAGAGTAACTGCCTTACAGACCCGGGTTCGATTCTGACCACAGGTGCTTGTCTGTACGGAATTTGTACGTTCTCCCCGCAACCTGCGTGGGTTTTCATCCGATCTTCGGTTTTCTCCCACACTCCAAAGACAGACAGGTTTGTAGGTTAATTGGCTTGGCATGAATGTAAAATTGTCCCTAGTATGTGTAGGGTAGTGTTAATGTGCGGGGATTGTTGGTCGGTGCGCACTCAGCGGGCCAAAGGGCCTGTTTCTGCACTGTATCTCTATACTAAACTTAGCTAAATTTCAAAAGCTGTAACTTGAGAATGACTTACTCCCTCTCTTGGTCATGCAGATACAGCTGAGAATCTGCTGGTATGACTCATACACTTCGCTTGCCCAGCAAGACCAATATGCTTATCCCGGCACATTCTACAAATAGAGTGCAATGAGCGTGGACGCTGAGCGGTCATGTTACTGTTGTACGAGACATTGGTGAGGCCACATTTAGAGTAATGTGTTCAGTGTTGGTCACCCTGTTGTAGGAAAGATGTTGTGAAGCTGGAAAGGCTGCAGAAAAAAACTACAAGGATGTTGCCAGGACTCGAGGGCCTGAGCTGTGGGAAGAGGTTGAGCAGGCTAGGACTTCATTCCTCGGTGCACAGGAGGAAAAGGGGGTGATCTTATAGTGGTGTACAAAGCCATGAGAGGCATTGATATGGTAAATGCACAATCTTTTACCCAGAGTAGGAAAATTGAAAACCATAGGATATAGATACAAGGTGAGGGGGGAAAGATTTGATAGGGTAACTTTTTTACACAAAGGGTGGTAGGTGTATGAAACGTAGGGGAATCGATAACCAGAGGACATAGGTTTAAGGTGAGGGGGAAAAATTTAAAAAGGAACCTGAGGGATAACTTTTTTGCACAAAGGGTGGTGTGTGCATGGAACGAGCTGCCGGAGGAGGTAGTTGAGGCAGGTACTATCACGTTGTTTAAGAAACATTTAGACAGGCACATGGATAGGATAGGTTTTGAGGGATATGGGCCGAACGCAGGCAGATAGAACCAATGTAGATGGGACATGTTGGTTGGTGTGGGAAAGTTGGGCTGAAGGCCTATTTCCACGCTGTATGACTATATGACTCTAAATCAGCAGAGGACCATAATTGTTTGACATTATTTTGGAACTGATGGGATCTCTACAAGATGTATGGGTTTCCCGTAGCTAGAACAAGACCAATGTCCTCATGGGACGTTTGCTCAGTCTATGAATCAACAAGGCATATAAGACTTGATCGGTGTTAGGTTTAGAGGGATATGAGCCAAATGCAGGCAGGTGGGTCTAGTGTAGATGGGACAAGTTAGTCGGTGTGGGGTAGTTGGGCCGAAGGGCCTCTTTCCATGCTGTATGACCCTAAGACTCATATAATAAAAGTGTAAGAGGCATAGATAGTGTCGATAGTCTGAATCTTTTATCCAGGGTAGGTGTATCAAAAACAAGAGCATAGATTGAAGGTGAGAGGAAGGCATTTTTAAAATAATGGTCGAGATCGGGAACTCATTGTCAGAAGAGATGGTGAAATCAGATACAATCACTTTATCTGTTTATCAGAGATTTAAGGACCTGTTCCCACTGTATGAGGTAATTCAAGAGTTCTCCCGAGTTTTCCCCTGATTCGAACTCAGAGAATGTCCGTAGGAGTTCGTGGATGTCCCGTAATGGCTCGTAATGCTAACGGTAGGTGCTCGGGAAATCCGGTAAACTCGTGAGGTTTTTTTCAACACTGTGAAAAATGTCCACGAGTAAAAAAATACTTGTGATGAAAAAAATTGTTACTTTTTTCTCATACGAGCCGCTACGAGACATCCATGGACCCGCTACAGACATTCTCCGAGTTCGAATCGGGGGAAAACTCGGGAGAACTCTTGAATTACCTCGTACAGTGGGACAGGCCCTTTAGATAGGCACTTGAATAGACAGGGCACAGATCAACATAGACCTCAAGCAGGCAAATGGGATTAGTGTAGATGGGGGAAAAAGGCTGGCACAACTGTGATAGGCTGAAGGGTCTGTTTCTCTGCTGTACAACTCCAGGACTCTATAAAGTTTGAGAGATGAGCAAAGGCTTGGTTGCAGAACTGTTTTTAATAAAGATTTTTTAATGTTTTAGGAAAGTGGAGCCAGAAGGATCTAGGGCAAGAACTTCAATGCGTCTGAAGAAGGGCCCCAACAGGGCCTGTTCCCGCACTGTATCTCTAAAATAAAACTAAAGTAAACTGAACTAAAGCGGCTGAACCCTGTTCATTTGCAGAGGGAGGTCACATTTGGAAGACCACTGAATGAGTTGGGGTTGTAGGTATGAATAAAATTGTAAATGAGATAAGAGTGAAGCCAAACATGAGGGAGAATATTATACCTGTGGGGATTTTAAGAAAAAATGCACACGAATAGCAACTATTTTTAAATTCCTTCTCAAAAAGTAAGAACTAGACAAGTTTGGAAAATTACTACGTTTTTTTCAACCTTGAGGTAAAAGACACCATTAACTTAGAATCATAGAATCATATGGATTGAAACAGATCCTTCAGCCCAACTCGGCCATGACGATCAACATGTCCCATCTACACTAGTCCCACCTGCCTGTGTTTGGTCCATATCCCTCTAAACCTCTCCTATCCATGTACCTGTCTAAATGTTTCTTAACTGTTGTGATAGTCCCTGCCTCAACTACCTCCTCCAGCAGCTTGTTCCGTGCACCCACCACCCTTTGTGCAAAAATGTTATCCCTCAGGTTCCTATTAAATTTTTCCCCCCTCACCTTAAACCTATGTCCTCTGGTTCTCGATTCCCCGACTCTGGGCAAGAGACTCTGTACATCGACCTGATCTATTCCTCTCACGATTTTACATACCTCCATAAGATCACCCTCTCATCCTCCTGCACTCCAAGAAATAGCCCAAGCCTGCTCAACCTCTCCCTATAGCCCAGGCTCTCGTGTCCTGGCAACAACCTCCCAAATCTTCTCTGCACACCTTCCAACTTTTCAGCCCAAGAGTTTCTGCAACTTACTCAAAATCAGTTTTAACTGAAACAAAATAATCCCTTTGTGATTTTGCAGTCACTGCACTTTTTAAGACTTGTCCAACGCTCCATGTTTGTCTAAAGAAACTGCAGAATCTGCTCATCATATGTATGTTTGTGATCTATAGATTTTTTCCCTTTTGATGTGCTCAGAGTGATAAGCTGTGGTTGAGACTGGCTGGAGGTCATATTTCTGTTAATCGGTAGGTAAAAGCAGGGATTTTTTTTGGAAATAAAGTTATTTCCGCTTCTTAATGTTTTCACTTTTTCACTTTGGCTAGTGTGGTGCAGCGATAGAGTTTCTGCCTTGCAGCTCCAGAGACCCAGGTTCGATCCTGATTACGAGTGCTGTCTGTACGGAGTTTATACGTTCTCCCCACGACCTGCGTGGGTTTTCTCCGGGTGCCCCGGTTTCCTCCCACACTCCAATGACCTACGGGTTTGTAGGCTAATTGGCTTGGTATAAATGCAAATTGTCCCTTTTGTGTGTAGGATAGTGTGAGTGTGTGGGGATCGCTGGTCGGCACGGACTCAGTGGGCAGAAGGGCCTGTTTCCGCACTGTATCTCTAAACTAAACTAAACTTCTCTCGAACGTCCATTCCAACTGGAGCCTTTTATTATACGTTTAAAATTGTGTTACTGATTTACCTATGTGCTCATCTCAGATATTCAGCAAATAAACAACATCATATCAACATACCTTGATTCAAAAGAGTTTGTGGACATGTTGGTCTGCGTTTGTACAGTGTTCCCAGCACGCAAGATAAGCACTTCTATTTGAAATAGCATGCATTTTATTTTATGACTTAATAAGTGACAGTTTTAACATGATAGCATCCTCTTTGGCAATGATCAACTTTGTACAAGCTAATATATCCTTTGCCTACTTAGACATTCATGATGGTAAATGCTTTTTAATACCCTTTTATACTAAAACACAATGAAAACTCCTTAGTACAAACAGTAATACAAACAACCACACAAAATAATGTCTGGGGAAAATCTTGGGCAGCACGGTGGCGCAGCGATAGAGTTGCTGCATTGGAGCGCTTACAGCGCCAGAGACCCGGGTTCGATCCTGACTACGGGCGCTGTCTGTGCGGAGTTTGCACGTTCTCCCTGTGACCGCGTGGGTTCACTCCGAGATCTTCTGTACCTTCCACGCTCCAAAGGCATACAGGTTTGTAGGTTAATTGGCTTGATATAAAATGTAAATTGTCCCTTGTGTGTGTGGGCTAGTGTTAATGCGCGGGGATCGCTGGTTGGTGTGGAAACGGTGGGCCGTAGGGCCGGTGACCGTTGTGTATATCTAAACCACGCTAAACTAAGCAGTTAAGATACTTTTCAATATTACCAAGAGCGTAGGAAATACTTTGGTGTTAATCCCAAACTACATGGTCTAGTTAAATAATCCAGGAGAATATGCATGTTCCTGTTTAGAAAATCTTTTAAGTCCTGAACTGGAGTTCCAATATAAGTTCAAATGTGTCCCCATTTAGTTTTAGTTTAGTCTGGTTTTAGAAATCGATGGTGGGACCTGGCTGGCGGCCGAGAACAAAGGGGGGACTCAGTGTGCGGGGCCACTGTGGGGGGGGGGGGGACGCCGAGAACAAAGGGGGGAGCCAGCAGGCTGGTGCTGCTGCCACACATGGTGCTAGGCAGGAGACCGTGGAGCGAAGATAGGATTTTCGGGGAACTTTTCTAACTGGAGGTGCCAAAAACGTGCCTGTGTACTGCCTAGTTGAGGTCTTGCTGTATGATTTTACCAGGTTGTATGCAAAGCAAAGCATTTCACTGCACCTAGGTACAAGTGGCAGTAAAGTATCATTGAATCATTGAAGAGAACTATAAAGACCATGTTAATTCTGTAGTCTGCCATAGCCTGATACTGTATTGCCCCTCGGGACAGGCAGCATCTCTGGAGAGAAGGAATGGGTGACGTTTCGGCTCGAGACCCTTCTTCAGACATGAATCGTCACCCACTCCTTCTCTCCAGCGATGCTGCGTCACGCTGAGTTACTCCAGATTTTTGTGTCTATCTTCGGTTTAAACCAGCATCCCACAGTTCCTTCCTACACTGTGTTGCCCCTTTCCACATTAAATTTAATCTGCCATCTGCTTGGCCAATCTCTCATCCATATCCTCTTGATGTCCACAACTATCATCTCTGGTTATCACACTTCCGTGTTTTATGTCTACAGCATATTTTGAAATGATGCTCTGTATACTCAAGCACTCCAGTTATTGAAATATATCAGGTGAAGCAATGAACCAGCAACAATTTTGGCAATGCCAACATTTCATAACCATGCTTCCACCGTATTCCATATAATTCTGTTTTTCTGACAATTTATTCTGTGGTAGATAGAACACAGAACAGTACAGTACAATGCTGAACATGATGCCAGATTAAACTCATCTCCCTCACCTGTATCCCTCCATTCCCTGCATATTCATGCGCATATCGTAAAGGGGCTGTCCCACTTGGGCAACCTAATTGGCGAGTTTAGAGGAGTTTTAAAAAATGACATGTTGAAGACCTCCTTCGACCTCCTTCGACTATGTTGAAGACCAGCTTCGACTAGCTACGACTAACATCGGGAAAACTGGATATCGAATAGTGGAGAGAGAAGAAGACCTCCTTCGATCTTCCTTCAACCTCACTTCGACTATGATGAAGACTACCTTTGACTACCTTTGACTACCCTCGATTACCTACGACTAACATGCCGACCTACTATGACCTACAACGACTAAACGTACGAGTAAAAAAAGTATCGATTTTTCCATGGCGACCTTCTTTCACTCGCGGGCTTTTTTTAACATATCGAAAAAAGCGCCGCGACCTAGCTGAGGCCTCGAGTACGCGGAGACGACTCTCGAGCATGAAGGAGAGTTACGAAGACCTCCTACAACCTCGTGTCGACCATGCTGCGAATATGAGTCGAGGGCAAACTTGCCAGAACTCGCGGATTAGGTCGCCCAAGTGGGACAGCCCCTTAAAGCTTCTTAAATGTCACCATTGCATCTGCTTCCACCACCACCCCTGGCAGCACATTCCAGGCACCCACCAGCCCCTGTACACCTCCTGTGAACTTTGCCCCTCTCACCATAAACAATGCCCTCTCACCTTAAAACTTTTTTTACACAAAGGTTGGTAGGTGTATGGAACGAGCTTCCAGAGGAGGTAGTTGAGGCAGGTACAATCACATTTTAAAAAATATTTGGACAGGGACTTGCGTTGGAAAGGTTTAGAACAATATGGGCCAAACGCAGGCATGTGGGACTAGTGTAGATGGGACATGTTGGTCGGTGTGGGCAAGTTGCGCCAGAGGCACCCAGAGGCACCCATTGGCTTTCCACAATTGCCACAAAAAAATTGTTTTCAGGATTAAATTCTATCTATTATTTCTCTACTCACGAATAACTAACTGATCGATGTTATCTTGCAGCATAATAGTATCCTCTTCACTATCAACAATGCCCTGTGATCTGCAGACTTACTAATCCTACTTCTTGCATCCATGTCCAAATTGTTAATGTATATAAGGGTTCCAGCGACAATCAACGCGATACGCTGTCAGGCACAAGCTCCCAAACACAAAATCATTCTATCTGCGGGCATTTATGCAAACAACACAGTGTTATTCATTCCACTGGTCTGCACAATATTTGTGATCCTTTTGTTATTGTGAAATGACCAGCAGTGTGGTTTACTCTGGCTCTAGATAACTCTGTTTTCCTCTTGGAGGTAAGACTCTTTTATCTGGCAAATGATTCTGAAGGAATCTTACTATTCATTGAACAGTGACTTGTCCAAAGCAACTCTAAAGGTAATCAGCAGAATCTTTCAGCACACTGTACCGTTGCTGGAGTATTTCCCAAAGTACATTTTCAAAGCTAGGACAAGTACCTTCTGAAAGAATAGGAAAGAACTGCAGAAGCTGGGTTAAATCGAAGGTAGACACAAAATGCTGGAGTAACTCAGTGGGCCAGGCAGCATCTCTGGAGAGAAGGAATGAGTGACGTTTTGGGTTTGAGATCCTTCTTCAGACTGATGTCAGGGGAGAGGGTGGTACAGAGATAAAATGTGGTCGGAGACAGTAAGACTGGCCGGAGAACTGGGAAGGGGGAGGGGTTGGAGAGAGAGAGAGAAAGCAAGGGCTACTTGAAGTTAGAGAAGTCAATGTTCATACCACTGGGTGTAAACAGCACCTCATATTTTGTTTGGGCAGCTGCCTAATTCTGCTCCTATGACTTATGAACGTACATGATGTGTTGCCATGGTATTGAATATCAGGGATCCTCAAAATATGGGCCACGTCTCCTCAATCTACCAGAGAGGAGGTACAGAAGCCTGAAGTCCCACATCACCAGGTTCAGGAACAGCTACTTTCCTACAACTATCAGGTCCCTGAATCAACCTGCACAACCCTAAAGGGCCTGTCCCACTTATGCAACTTTTTCGACGACTGCCGGCACCCGCCATAGGTCGCCGAAAATTTTCAACATGTTGAAAATTCAGCGGCGACCAGAAAGACGCCACGATTCTTTGGGTGACTAGGAGACTACACACGACCATACAGGCGACACCCTGGCGACATGTTGCGGGGTGAAGCCTGTATGGGTGTGAGTAATCGCCCAAAGAGTCGTACCTTGTTCTGGTTGCCGCTGGATTTTCAACATGTTGAAAATTTTCGGCGACCTGTAACGACCTATGACGGGTGCCGGCAGTCGCCAAAAAAGTCACGTAAGTGGGACAGGCCCTTAATTTCACCTCAACAATGGAACTCCTCCGGTCCACCTATTGCACCACTAGTGTTGCCAACTGTCCCGTGTTAACCGGGACATCCCGTATATTGGGCTAAATTGATTTGTCCCATACGGGACCGCCCTTATCCCGTATTTGACTGCTACTACTCAGGTCGAAGGGACTGTCGGGTCGGAGCGCCGCCTCCGGCCACGCCTCACTCGTCCCGATGTGGTGCAGCCCATGGAGTGCAACAGCAGCGCCTCGCCCATGTCCCCGTCGGTCGGCAGCCCGGCAAGCTGTCCGACCTTCGGACCTTCGCTTACCGCCGACACCACCACCCCTCCTTCTCATGGCCAATCATCGGTTCATGAGTTGTATGGGGTGCCTGATTTTGCGAGCGACGTCGCGCGGTACCCGGGCCAAACCTCCTCAGCCTGCCCGCCGGCTGGGCTTTGTGTGCAGTCCAGCACCTGGGCCAACTCATCATTCACCCAGCCACGACCGAGTCAGTCAACGAATTGCCATTGGGAATTTGTCCCTTATTTTGACATTTTGTCCCTTATTTGGGAGTGAGAAAGTTGGCAACCCTATGCCCCATATAGACTTGCTCTTTTCTTATTTACATTTTTGCACTAATGTCTTGATTTTTGCAGAGTCTTTAAAAAAAAACATATGGTGTAATTTATCTATAATTTATATTTTTGCCTGGTTGATGAGTATGTCAATGTCTGTGTCTCAGAATGACTCTATATACAGTTACAAACTAAATGTTCTCATTGTACCTGTACATCACCATACTTGTGCATATAATAATAAAATTGACTTGACAATATATACCTTCACGTTACATTTTCCTGTGAGTTCATCTTATATCCTACATCTGGACTAACACTGAAGACTCATATACCAGTGACCCTGAGGGGATGCATCAAGGAGAGCCATTGAGAGTTCCCTGTATTCAGCGATGGACAAGTCATAGGCATTTTAATCCTGGAATGTACCACCGGATCCAACAATTGTTTTGTTTAGTTTAGAGATGCAGCGTGGAAACAGGCCCTTTGACCCAGCGAGTCCATGCCAACCATCCATCGCCCATTCACACCAGTTCTACGTTATCACACTTTTGCATCCACTGCCGACAAACGAGGGGCAAATTACAGAGGCCAATTAACCTGCAAACCCACACATCTTTGAGATGTGGGAGGAAGCAGAACACCATGGGGAAATGCACACAATCACAGGGAGAAGTGCAAACTTCACACATACAGCAGCCACGATCACGCTTGAACCTGGGTATCTGCCGTTGTGAGGCAGCAGGTCTACCAGCTGCACCATCGTGCTACCATTTGGCAGTGACTGGAAAAGTTTCAACAGGCTTGTGCTGGAAGAGCCTTAACATTTTGACACCAACACAAGCTGCCGTTTGATAATGTTACATTGAGCCTTTGTCCAACCATCTGTCAATTAAACCCCCCCCCCCACCCCCACATGTACCTGCTTATCACTTGCTAAGCTTTGTCCTATTCTCACCTTTCTTCCAGTTTTCTCTCCCTCCGAATTGAAACGTCACCTGTTCATGTCCTCTAGAGTCTCTGAAGAAGGGCCTCGACCCGAAACGGCACCTATTCCTTCGCTTCACCCACTGCGTTTCTCCAGCATTTTTGTCTACCATGTCCTCTAGAGATGCTGCTTGACATGTGTAGGAGGGAACTGCAGATGCTGGTTTACACCAAAGATAGACACCAAATGCTGGAGTAACTCAGTGGGACACTCAGATTCTCTGGATAGAAGGAATGGGTGACATTTCCATTGGGTCTGAAGAAGGATCTAGACCTGAAACTTCTATCCAGAAATGTTGCCTGTCCCGCTGAGTTTCTCCAGCATTTTGTGTCTCTCTTCTATGCTGCCTGACATGATAAGTTACTCAGCACTTTGTGTCTTTTTTGCAAACCACTGTCTGCAACTACCTGTTTAAGAAGGAACTGCAGAAGCTGGAAAATCGAAGGTAGACAAAAGTGCTGGAGAAACTCAGCGGGTGCGGAAGCATCTATGGAGCGAAGGAAATAGGCAACGTTTCAGGCCGAAACCCTTCTTCAGACTACGTGCTAGTTAGCTTCTCATGAATTACTTGGAAAAGCTCAGTTTAGTTTATTGTCACGTGTGCCGAGGTGCAGAGAATAGCTTTTGTTTCATGCTATCCAGTCAGCAGAAAGAGCATGGTTTAGCTGTGTGCAAATTTGTTGTCAAGTTTGTATTTCAAGAGGGGGGTTAGATTTAGCTCTTGGGGCTAACGGAATCAAGGGAAAACGCAGGAACGGGGTACTGATTTTGGATGATCAGCCTTGATCATATCGAATGGCGGTGCTGGCTTGAAGGGCCGAATGGCCTACTCCTGCACCTATTTCTATGTTTCTATGGCATAAACGCAAGTCTATACTAAAATGACCCTGGAAGATGCTGCAACATTCCTTCTTCAACAACAAACATGTTTTCTAATGATTCACTGCCCATGTCCTGCTTTTGGTGTCTTGATATCTGCAAATTTCCTGCTGTGTTGGCCTACATAGCTTCAGTGACAACACTTTAAAAATAATCATTGCAGTCTGGCATTCAGAGTATTGTGAGCAGATAGTAAGAGATAGATCCAATTGCAACTCTTTTTCCCCCCACATTGTCTGTGTTTAGTTTGATCAGTAAATATATTTACAATATCTAAATATAAGTCAGCATGCTGAAACTGATAACTGTTCCAGGGTGCGGTACTTTACAGAGCTCCTAGAAGGGTGAGTTAAGTTCAGGAAACTGGGATTTAGAAACAGTTTAGGTAGTAATGAGAAATAATGCAGCCACGTGAGAATGATGTACCGATCTTCTAACAGAGGCCATATAAGGCAGAGCATGAAGGAAGAAACAAACCTGGGGGATGTTAATCTACATAAAGAATGGAAATAACGGTAGCATTGATGCAGAGCTCATCAAAAGTTTTCAGGATTGTTTCTTTGAACACCCCGATAGACTTTCTACTTTGACTTTGGAGGTACAGTGTGGAAACAGGCCCTTCGGCCCATAAGTCCCCGCCGACCAGCGATAATTCCATACACTAGCACTATCTTACACACTAGGGACAATTTACAATTTTATCTAAGCCAATTTACCTAGATAAAGAAGGGTCTCGACCCAAAACATCACCCATTCCTTCTCTCCAGAGATGATGCTGGTCCCGCTGAGTTACTCCAGCTTTTTGCATCTATCTTCGGTTTAAACCAGCATCTGCAGTTCCTTCTTATACAACCTAGAAAACTGTCTTTCGAGTGTGGGAGGAAACCGGAGCTCCCGGAGAAAACCCATGCTGTGACAGAGAGAAAATTCAAACTCCATATAGACAGCATTCATAGTCAGGATCGAAACCGGGTCTCTGGCGCTGTTAGACAGCAACTTTACCACTGTGCCATTGTGCTGCCCTTAAATAGAAGTATATAGAGTCTTTGGATCTCCCTTCCACAGGTCTTTGAATATCTTTAGGGCAGAAGAGGATAGATTCTTGATAAGAACGAGGGTAAAAAGGTATTGTTTGTACAGAGTTGAGATTGCGATCAGATTAGTCATGACATGAGCCTACCAAAGACCTGCCAGGTTGAATGACCTGCTCCTGCTCCTAATTCTAACATCCTAGCTTGTGGCATTCCGCAAAATTGTGTGGAACTACATTTCGTGCATGACTTTCCATCCAAAATTCATTTTTTACTATGAACGTTTCTTTTTTAAATAGACAACAGTGAATAGACTATAGGTGTAGGAGTAGGCCATTCGGCCCTTCGACCCAGCACCACCATTCAATATGATCATGGCTGATCATCCAACAGCAGTATCTCGTTCCTGCCTTCTCGCCATATCCCCAGACTCCGCTATCTTGAAGAGAAATGCAGGGAGTAGTTTAATAGTCAGAGAACAACAGTAGCGAGCAGTAAGGTCAACAATCGCTGTCACTGACTGATGTAACTGTTTTCCCTTTGAAATTACAAACTCCAGTTTGTGGACAAAGTCCTGTCTACTTTAGTATATGGATCTCCGACCACTGACCAAACTCCAATTGAAACAACAGCCTATTTATACTTTCTCAGATTCACTGTTGTGCTTATTCTCACTCTGTACCATTGGTGTGACCTTTGAGGAGCAGAGAAACATACTGTCTGGCGCGTTTCACCGAAAGTATTGCAAGGACAAAATATATAGAACTGAGAAACTGAGAAACATGGCAAGGCTCATCACTGAAAAGGTAGGTTGTAAGAAAAAAGTGTACAATATATATATATCAGTAAAAATTCCCTTTTTCCTGGGCAATTTATTGGCTTTGTGGAACACACAGACAGCCTGCTGTGCATGAATGTGATATGAATGTGATATTTTGTGGGACAAACACTTCACGTGGTTCACTGATCACCAGAAGTAGTGTACATCTTGAACTGAAGATAGACACAAAATGCTGGAGTAAGTCGGTGGTACAGGCAGCATTTCTGGAGTAAAGGAATGGGTGACGTTTCGGGTCGAGACCCTTCTTCAGACTCTGCTACATCTTGAACTGTTTCTGGAGTGTATGTGGACAGTACAATGTAGATGTGGGCAACGAATAGATGCACGATTCGGAAACAACGGGTCATGTAGCAACAACATTCTCATATGCGTTTCAATGCCAATAAGTTAAAATTAAAAATGATTCAGTCACGTTCCCAAGTACACAACATGCATCAGTCCCAAGAACCCCGGTGCTGTTATGCAATCATTTTGTATCTGCAATGAAATAATCTTAACCAGTTACTGTGAGAATGATTTTAGTTCTTTATTTGGCTGTGTGAATGGTAATGGTGCGCAAAAACAAACAGAAACGTGCATTGGGACTGAAAATGACTGAAGAATATTTAGCTTTTTGGTGCATGACTTATATTTAACTCAAGTTCGAGAGAAGTTGCATTGTTAAGGGTTTTATTCACTTTGGAATGCCTTGAAAGTATTTTTCTTGCAGTCATTATGTAAATCAAATCAGTAAGACAACCAAAGAAGTGAAATATTTTATACCACTCCACTGAAAAAGATTGTACCAAAATCATCCCTTCACTGATTAACCTTTACAACAGCAGTAATAAAGCTCGTAAACCAATTTCCTAGAACATTGCTGGTTGCAATCATTCTCAGGATAAATAAATATTAACAACAGGTTTTTTTTTCAGATACTAATGGTGAAATAGCTCGATTGGGAAATCCAAGTGAGGGGTCAAGGCCCAAATAATAGAACATCTATGAGGTAGCTGAGAATAAGAAAACAAGAGAATAACACTTCAAAAAGTAGTGATTTGCACTTTCTCTGAATTTTTACATTGTGTATGTGGATTAATGGTAATTGTATTAATGTCAAGAGGCCCTTGTTCAACAGTCTATGAAAGTAAGCATGCAGATACAGCAGGCAGTGAAGAAAGCGAATGGCATGTTGGCCTTTATAACAAGAGGAATCGAATATAGGAGCAAAGAGGCCCTCTGCAGTTGTCCAGAGCCCCAGTGAGACCTGGAGTATTGTGCGCAGTTTTGGTCCCCTAATTTGAGGAAGGACATTCTTGCTATTGAGGGAATGCAGTGTAGGTTAACAAGGTTAATTCTCCGGGATGGCGGGACTGTCATATGCCAAGAGAATGGAGCGGCTGGGCTTATACACTCTGGAGTTCAGATGGATGAGAGGGAATCTCATTGAAACATATAAGATTGTTAAGGGCTTGGACACACTCGAGGCAGGAAACATGTTCCCGATGTTGGGAGAGTCCAGAACCAGGGGCCACAGTTTAAGAATAACGAGTAAGTAATCTAGAACGGAGACGAGGAAACACTTTTTCTCACAGAGAGTGGTGAGCCCATGAATTCTCTGCCTCAGAGGGCGGTGGAGGCAGGTTCTCTGGACTCTTAAAAGGGCTAGATAGGGCTCTTAAAAATAGCGGAGTCAGGGGATATGGGAAGAAGGCAGGAACTTGATTGGGGATGATCAGCCATGATCACATTGAATGGCGGTGCTGGCACGAAGGACCAAATGGCCTACTCCTGCATCTATTGTCCATTGTCTATTGTCTATAATACAATTATCAAAGCATTAATGACAATTTTTGTTTACAAAGATATTGCCAGGACTTGAGGGCTTGACATAGGGAGAGGCTTGGACTTTATTCCTTGGGGTGCAGGAGGATGATTTTCTAGAGATATTTGAGGGGAATAGAGAGGGTGGATGCACAGAGTCTTTTACTCAGAGTAGGGGAATCATGAATCAGAGGACACATGAGAGGGGTAAGAACCTGAGGGGCAATCTTTTCACACAGAAGGTGGTGGGTATATGGAATGAGTTGCCAGATGAGATAGTTGAAGCAGGTATAATAACAACATTTAAAGATATTTGGACCGAAATATGTGGTTAAGAAAGGTTTAGACAAATATGGGCCAAACCCGGGCATGTGGGATTAATGTAGATGGGGGCATCTTGGTCCGCTTGGGCAAATTAGGCCGAAGAGCCTGTTTCCATGCTGAATGACTCAAAATCATTGTCCAGCCTAAAAACAACACATTTGAAAGACGGTTGTACCTCAAAAAGGACAATTTCTCTTTGAGAATATTGATTTGGTATGGGGCAATAAAAATATAATGGGTAAATCTGTAACCTCTGAAGTGATGATCGGAACTAAGATTAAAGATTCAGACATACACCAGTTTAGTCATGAAGTGATGATCGGAACTAAGATTAAAGATTCAGACATACACCAGTTTAGTCATATTCCCATGTTGCTCTCATTCAAGCATTATTCTCCGTTGAGAAAGTAACCTTCTATGGTGTTTTGACATTTTGACTACAGTTACACTGTTGCATGTATTGACATTTTGAAACTAAACCAATGGTATATCTTGGAGACAAATTCCCTTTGAATTCCACATTGCACCAAAACCCAATAGATGTAGATTTACATTGCTGAAGCCGACTATATCTGGAGTACAACTCCAATGTAGTATAAAAATGAGATTACAACTGTTTTAAATGTAAAACATTAGGTATCTGATCCGTATTGATATAAATTAAAGAATACAGATGGAAAACTCAAATCTGGGAGGTACTATTCCCAACCTACAATATCACTGGGTCATTGCCATTTGTACTTTACCCAATAAGGTTAATGACATCAAAATAATTGCAACATAGATTCCTGTACAATTAACCTTTAAGAAAGATACTCTGGTGAATCTGTGGAATTTATTGCCAGACGGCTGTGGAAGCCAAGACATTGGGTATTTTTAAGGCGGAGATTGATAGGTTCCTGATTAGTAAGTGCGCCAAAGGGGAAGAGATGGTAGAGAGGGAAAAATAGATCAGCCGTGACTAAATGGTGGAGTAGACTCAATGGGCTGAATGGCCTCATTCTGCTCCTCCCCACGGCCTACGTGGGTTTTCTCCGGATGCTCCAGTTTCCTCCCACATTCCAAAGACGTACCTCCGTAAAAGTGTAGATTATCCCTGGTGTGTGTAGGATAGTGTTAATGTGCGGGGATCGCTGGTAGGCGTGGACCCGGTGGGCTGAAGGGCCTGTTTCCGTGCTGTACCTCTAAACTAAACTAAACTAAAGACGCATCCAATATTTCACATTTAATTAATTATTTTTAACGTACATTGCCTGTCTTTATGGAGATGAAAGCAGAGCAATCCTGCATATTATTGACCAGTTAATCCATTCTGGGTGATGGCTGAGGAAAGAAAGACAGGACAACATCAGTCTTGAAGTTGGACACTGCAAACCTATCCAGTCTCCTGCATAAGAAGTTAGGATCTGAACTTAACATGACATCTGATGAACGTTTCTTGAAAATATCAACCACCCCTGCAATACAGCACTGAAGTAACAGCTTAGTTGTCACACTGCAGTACTGTAAACTTACAAATGATCCCAAACTTCAATGCACCATCAAATAGCCCAGAACCAAGCAAGTTTGGGATATCAGCAAAAAGCTTGAAACATAATTACCTGTTCTTTGGGGTGGATGATTTTATATTAAAAGATATATTTTTGATTTTAAATGCATATTTTATATTTGACCTTTAATGTTAGCATTACATTTGAATCCCGTTATCTGAATAGAATTATAACAACCGATTATAATAACTGATTTTCGTACATAAAACCATTCAATTATGCTAAAGTACTGGAATGCATAATAGCAAAAATAAGTTGAAGTTCTGTATATTTTACAGTTGTTTAATTATGCTTCAGAAAGAGCTGATGAACTCTTGAATGGCTCATCTGGGAGAAAATAGAATGGATCAAAAACATTAGAATTTATAACATATTCCAGACAATCACGTCTTTGCTTATGCTGATTGTTTAAGGTAATGTTTGTGACTAATTATCTTCCTTGTGTTTTTACATATTCAACACTCTTTTCAAGTTTTGCTAATTCCCACATGAATCATATTATACCTTCTGATTCCATAACCATTAATAACCATTAACCATAAAAAGCTTTGATATTCAAACCTTGCAGCAGAGGCAGAGGAGAGAGGTTGGAGTGTAAGGTTGTGTCCAGTGGACGTGGGGTGCAGGGGCTTTGTAGCCAGTTCCACTGCAAGGCTCCTGAGGGACGTAGGAGTCAACGGGCAGGCACAAAGGAGGGCAATAAAATAACTTGCCAATGTCGCCAAATGGAGCAGACACTGGCTGTGGCTGAAGAGAAAAGATGCTGTCTGGGCTGCCACGTTACCATCTAGAGGCTAACCATAAGACACACACCCAGGGCTAATCACCCTGCGGTGGGCCTGCCTCGACTGAGGGTGTCTTGTGATAAAAGGCCGAAACACCCAGTGACGTTGAGGTACGCAACTGAAGATGTGTCTGATTGGTAGCAAAATCACCTAGTGGTCATCCCCAAGAATGTCAATTGTAGTGAAAAATCTTAGGAATTGTAACATCCAGTCTTACTAATCAATAGTTAACCATTCCATGTACGAATAATCCCTTAAATAGATATACTTACTGAAATGTTATCAAATCGTGAATCTATACCATTTTGTGTCTGATTTTCTGCTGATTCATTTAGTTTTAAGTCATCATTTATGGGACTCTGAGAGACGACTTTCTAAGTGGTGCTTCTAATCTCTGTCTGTGGGTTGTCAATTGTGACAATTGCTCAAAATTTTGTGAAGTGATACTTTCAACAGGGAAAGTTAATTGAAAGTCAAAAAGGTTTTTGACATAAAACATTAACTGTTTCTCTTTCCACAGATGCTGCCTGACCTATTGAACATTTCCATCACTTCCTGTTTTTCTTTGGGGAAACTTAACTGTTGGAGATATCCAGTGATTATTTAAGTGTATTGTTACTTTTACAGGAGTAAACCCATTCACATTATGAAGGAGGATCTGAAGAAGGGTGCCAATCGAAATGTCACCTATCCATTTTCTCCAGAGATGCTGCCTGACATGCTGAGTTACTCCAACTCTTTTCTTTTTTGCCAAACCAGCATTTGCAGTTCCTTGTTTCTACCAGTCACACTATTGTCTGCCTCAGCACTACAGCAACTGGCTAAGTTTCCATAAAGCAAAATCATTTCAGATTTTACAAGTACTTTAACAGCTCTGAATTTGTTCGATGAAGATAAAAGTAATCGCAAATTAAATTTGACTTTGGAATACCAATAAATACAAAAAATAAATACCAAAAAACGAGTGTACGGGTGATCGCACTGACTCGGTGGGTTTAAAGGGCCTGTTTCCACGGCTCTGCCATGGAAACAGAACAAATAAATTCTTAGTTGCTGCAGCATTAGAGGCCAATTATCGTATTAACATAACAAATTAATATACAATAATCAAGTCGGAAGATATCTCACTCTGAAGAAGGGCCTCGACCCGAAACATCACCTATTCCTTTTCTCCAGAGATGCTGCCGAAATGAGTTACTCCAGCATTTTGTGCCTATCTTCCATATACAATAATCAATGATACAATACATTAATGATCAGCAATACCAGGTAATCAGACCATAATAGTGCGAAACCAAAGTATGTAGTGCAACCAAAAAGTCAATAGTCGATCGTTGTTGAGGTAGGGTTGTGGTTAGGAGTGTGCAGGTTGGATGTTGGGAAGAAGTTAGTTTTGAACATGGAGGTCACAATTTGTAGCCTTCTGTACCATCTTTTGGATAGTAGCCTGGATGGTGTGAGATGATGTTAGGCTGATCTTATAGAGTGGAATTAGTATTAAAGGGATGGATCAATTTTGATGGTTTTAGAATGGAGCACCTTTATTGTTTAATCTTTAAACAAAAGATAACATGTACTTCTTTGTTTTTCATTATAGTTTAGTTTAGGTTAGAGATACAGCATGGAAACAGGCCATTCAGCCCACCAAGTCTGCACAGAACAGCAACCCCCTCCCCCCACACATTAACAAGGAACCATTTACACAGTTAAATCAAGATTCAAGTTTCAAGATAGTTTGTTGTCATGCGTCGCAGATAGGACAATGAAATTCTTGCTTTGTTTCAGCACAACAGAATATAGTAGGCATAAATAAATCAGCCAATTAACCTACAAACAATCTGGTATTTAAATATTTTTTAATTAAGATTTAAATAATAATGGGATGATTAGGCTAATTTTACTTATTTTAGCTCTTCTTCTGATTAGGATTAGATGCGAAGATGGGTATGTCAGTTATTGGATATTTGCTTTCTGGGAGACTAGGAATAGGAATAGGTATACTTTGTTGTCACGTGTGACTAAGCTCAGTGAAATTCTTTGCCTGCATACACAATTATACAACTGGTTTGTCACAGGTGATTCAAATAGAATACAACTGTAAATGCTATATCCAAAGTGGCCAAGATGATGGAGCAACACATATTTGTACTTATGAGTCATTGTTCCGCTGTGTTTTACTTATTTGACCGTGTACTATGTTAAAGAATAATCCTTTTACAATTCATATTGAATTCATTATAATTCTTGAAATAAATGTATTATCCATTTTGACTGTGGAACACTCATTAGAGTCATAGAGTGATACAGCGTGGAAACAAGCACTTCAGCCCAACCTGCCCACACTGGCCAACTTGTCCCATCTACTCTAGTCCCATCCTGCCCATATTTGGTCCATATCCCTTCAAACCTGTCCTATCTAACCTGTCTAACTGTTTCTTAAATGTTGGGATAGTCTCCGTCTCAACTACCTCCTCTGGCAGCTTCTTCTATACACCCACCACCTTTTTGTGTGAGAAAGTCACTTCTAATAGAAAGTAGACACAAAATTCTGGAGTAACTCAGCCGGACAGGCAGCATCTCTGGAGAGAAGGAATAGGTGACGTTTCGGGTCGAGACCCTTCTTCAGACTCTACTAGAAAGTTATTCCTATTTCTTTTTTTTTTTGATGAATATTTTTTATTAGTTGTAAATACATATTAATAAAAAATACGTCTTACATACATTCATAATATTATTAATATTAATATTAACATTTAAGACTTTATATTTCTATACATTTTTTTAATTTTTTTTATAAAGTAGGAAAAGATAGAGAAAAATAATATAGAAAATAAGGAAGTGAATGGAGTATTAAAAAGTTATCAATCGTTGGAGAAAGTTATTCCTATTTCTAATAGAAAGTTATTCTTATTATTTTTTTCCCTTTCACTTTAAACCTATGTCCTCTGGTCCTCAATTAATCCACTCTGGGCATTTACCAGATCTATTCCTCTCATGCAATCTAAATGCAATAGGATGTCTTAATCTGACCAGAATGGTAAAACGATTATTCTTTAATGTAGTAAACTGTCAAATTAAGAATTTAAAATTTAAAAAAAAAATTATATCAAAGATAAAATTATGAACAATTAATTAATGGGATGTCAGTTTAAGACAGCCTATTGCATTTAATGAGTGTTCGGCAGTCATAATGGATATAACATTCATTTCAAGAATGATATTGATTTCAAGATTAAAGTAGTCGAAATGCACTCAGAATCTTCTTCTCGTGAATCTGTTCTCACCAGTCCAATCCAGTTGTGTTGGCAATGTCGTGATTCTCATGTGGAACTTTCGCTAATTATAAACTAGTGGACGTGGTTCAACTATTTCACAACATATTGCCAAAATAAGATGATCAGTCATTGCTTAATACATGTTTTCCTAATCAAAGCCATGAAATGGTCTTTCTTTTGCACAATTTACTCAGCAACTGCAAATGTCTGCTTTGTTAATATTCTGATGAAACGATTCTTCCCTGAATATTAGATGTTCTGTTGCATTGCTCACCTTGTCTTACTAAAGGGCCTTGGTTCCTGACTATTTTTAGTTACACAGTTTGTATTCTAACACGTGGTTTTGTCTGAAGATTTCATTTAAGATGATTGCTTTAGTTTTGACATTAATATTTGTGAAATATTAGTTTATTTTAGAGATACCTCTTGGAAACACACCCTTCGACCCACCGGGTCCATGGCAAAAATGATCAACTGTCCACACTAGCTCTGTGTTATCCCACTTCCTCCACACCAGCAGCAATTTGTGGAATTCTCTGCTGATTTGTGGAATTCTCTGCCACAGAAGGCAGTAGAGGCCAATTCACTGGATGAATTGAAAAGAGTTAGATAGAGATGTAGGGGCTAACTGAATCAAGGGATTTAAGGAGAAGGCAGGCATGGGTTACTGATTGTGGATGATCAGCCATGATCACAATGAATGGTGGTGCAGGCTCGAAGGGCCAAATGACCTCCTCCTGCATCTATTTTCTGTGCCTCTAATTTGCAGAGGCCAATTAGCCTACAAACCCGCACATCTTTGGGATATGGGAGGAAACCAGAGCGCCCAGAGGAAACCCACACAGTTACAGGGAGAACGGCAAACTCCACGAAGACAGCACCCGAGGTCAGGATTGAACCCGGGTCTCTGGCGCTGTGAGGCAGCAGCTCACCAGATGCGCCACCATGCCGCCCTTATTGACCAAACAGGAAGTATGACCAAAATGTATTTGACACAATACATTTTAAAAATAATTCTCAGGATGCGGGCTGAGAGTACTGTTTGGCCAACACAGGGAATGGGTGAGAAAGACAGATTACAAAACTAGTCTCGTCAGCGTGGACTTGAGTGGTCCAAAGGGCCAGTTTTCCAGCACCCTCTTTTAATCAATCAAAGAAAATGATGTAGAATCTGTCTGGATGGAGCTAAGAAACACTAAGGGATGACAGATATGATGAGAATTTACTGTGGGCCTCCAAACAGTAGTGGTTATATTGAGCAAGGCATCAAACAGGAGATTAAGGATGCATGAAGTATGTTACTTTTACATATGTACAATATACACAGAAGATGGACACAAAAAGCTAGAGTAACTCAGCGGGTCAGACAGCATCTCTGGAGAAAAGGAATAGGTGATGTTTCAGGTCGCGAGCCTTCTTCAGACTGAGGGTCAGGGGAGAGGGAATCGAGAGATATAGACGGTGATATAGAGAGATATAGAATAAATGAATGAAAGATATGCAAAAAAGTAACAATGATAAAGGAAACAGGCCAATGTCAGCCGTGAGCTAGGTAAAATATCTACATGTTTTAAGTGATGCTAGGTCTTGAGTTGTACAACAAAACAAAATCTGTGAAAATCAGCAAAAAAATGTTCTTCCCATCGGAGTAGAACGCAATTATTAGGATTTGGAATGTTTTGATTTTGAGGGAAGGACACCATTCACCGTCCAAACCACATTGAACCTTTGAAAGCTATGCCCTGGTATAATATCTATGATACTTTAAAGGTTGTAGAATTCTCTGGAGAATTGGCAAAGTACGAAACTCAAATCATGTTTTGCGTATAGAGCAACATTATGTTCCAAGCCAGAAGTTTGCAGTAACTGCAGCAAGAACGAGATATCTTTTAACTTCATTCATCACTAATTAAGATGATTGGATTAACTGAACCTGTGTGCAAATCTGGAATGAAGAATTCACAGATCGATTTTGACGTTACAAGCAGATCAAACAAATTATTCTGAAGCTGGCAAATTTTATGCAATATTGTCAAAGGTCATTTGTTGAACTGAATTCAGAAAATGATTTTAAAAAATAGATGCATTTATGGAACACATATGAATATCCCAAAGGAATTAATGGAAACATTGTTTAATTAATTTGGCACCAAATTACACAAGGAAATATTAGAACGGGAAGATAGACACAAAAAGCTGGAGTAACTCAGCGGGACAGGCAGCATCTCTGGAGAGAAGGAATGGGTGACGTTTCGGGTCGAGACCATTCTTCAGAATGGGAAGGACAACTTTGAAGACACGATACTATACGATAAACTTTATTCATCCACAGAGGGTCTGCCAACAGTCACAACACACAACAAGGTGCATTAAAACTTGAAATTAAAAGTGAAAAGAAAAAGAAAAAGACAAGCAACGGTTGGCTGGCTGCGGTGTGCACAGATCCTTAACCGGAACGAACAAACAAACAAACACAGGCTTATTCCCTGGGCTGAGGATTCTAAACTAGAGTGCCCCGCTCCCGCCCCCACACAGGGCCCCCCTTTGTTCACCCATTGATCTTCATCGTGGTCCACCCACGCCGGATCCCCCATTGTTCTTCACGGTGGTCTCCCCACGCCGGGTCGGCACGGTCCCGGAAGCAGAGGGAGAGACAGAGAGAGGGAGATAAGTCTAGGGGCTGCTTAACTGATAGCATTAGGTTTCAATGACAGGTTGATGAGAACTGGAGAGAGTCTGCAACTGGAGCTGAGATGTAGGAAGATCTGAGTACTGGAGAAGATTACAGAGGTCGAACTTGGAACTACATCATACCATTTAATGCAATACAATTTAATGCGATGCAATTGACCACGCAATGTCATCAGCGTATTTTCCATTGATCAGTACCAATTAATGACAAAAATCATCATAAAAGGAAATTGGACTTTAGTGCAGGAAATAAAAGCTCTGCTAGAAATGTATAGATAATAAAAATATATGTAGGAAATGCATATTTTACATGGTTACGTTTACGTTTACTTTATTTTATTGTTTTCATGGAAAAATAATTTATTGTAGCTTTAACAAGCAGATATGTGATTCAGTATGAATCCTTCATTACAGATTGTGAATATTTTCTAAAGTATACTTCTGAGCTTATATTCCAGCAACCAAGCAGAAAGTTTTGTCATCAGAGATTCTGCCCTGGTGCATTGAAATAGCTGTTGGAGACTGGAAGAAATAGAATTAAATTACAAATTACATGTAAGGGTTTATTTTTACATCAATGATAAAGATGATATCAGTGACAGCAAAGAGTTCTTTAGACACCCAATGTTGAAACAGCCAAAACTGAAGACATCAAAACATAAATAAAAGCTTGTTTAAGAAGGAATTGCAGATGCTGGAAAATTGAAGGTAGACAAAAATGCTGGAGAAACTCAGCGGATGTGGCAGCATCTATAGAGCAAAGGAAATAGGCAATGTTTGGGGCCGAAACCCTTCTTCATCAATAAAAGCTTACAGGTTGCTGCTTTCCTGAAATGAAAGCTTATATTCAGGAGGATGGTGGGTATATGGAATGAGCTGTTAGAGGAGGTAGTTGATAGACACGAAATGCTGGAGTAAGTCAGCGGGACAGACAGTATCTCTGGAGAGAAGGAATGGGTGAAGTTTCGGGTCGAGACCCTTCTTCAGGCCTCTCAAAAGTCTGAAGAAGGGTCTCGACCCAAAACGTCACCCATTCCGTCTGTCCAGTGATGCCGCCTGTCCCGCTGAGTTGCTCCAGCATTTTGTGTCTATCTTCGGTGTAAAATCTGATTCTTCAGTTCCTTCCTACACAGAGGAGGTAGTTGAAGCAGGTATTATAAACATAATTCAAAGACACGTAGACAATGACAAGGATAGGAAAGGTTGAGATGGATATGGGCCATGCAATTAGTTTAGATGGGGCATCTTGGTTGGCAAGGATGGGTTGAGCTGAAGGCCCTGTTTCTGTGCTGTATGACCCCATGATGACAGGCTTAAAGCCTTTGACGTCATTCTGAATAAATTATTCACAGTATAAAGTTTAAAAAATTGCAATTGCATTCTTAGAGTACAGCAAAAGTTTGCACTAACCCAAGATACTAAATTAAGAAGGCATGCTGAAATGTAAATAAATATGAAAATAAATAAACTTGAATTTATGAAAATACAAATTTATAAAATGCAACTTTGAAGATATCACAAACTGATTTACCATCAACTAACTGCACTTTGTATTGTGTAGAATCGAGAGAGGTGAGTATTTTTGAAGGTAAACATTTGTATACAAATTTCTGCTGACGCGAATTATTTTTACTTCCACAAAATGACAATTTTGATGAGGCTTTGTCCACCCTTCGCAGAGTGGAAATGTCCAACACTAGAGGGCATAGCTATAAGGTGAGAGGAGAAAAGTTTAGTGGAGATGTGCTGGGCAAGTTTTTTATACAGAGTGGTGGAGACATGGAACACATTGCCGGGGTGGTGGTGGAGGCAAATACGATGTTGCCATTTGAACGGTTTTTACATAGGCATTGGAAGTGCAGGGAGTAGAGGGTTATGGATCTTGTAGAGGCAGATGAGAGCAGTTTAACTTGGCATTATGTTTGGCACAGACCTTTTACTGTACTGATCTTTGAGTTTGAGTTTGAGGCACAGTGAAAAGCTTTTGTTGCGTGCTAACTAGTCAACGGAAATACTTTGTACCTCCATGAAATTTAGCACTTTGATGAACAAGACCAGCAAATGTGTGAGAACACCAAGTTCCTCTTCCAGATCATTTATTTATTTGCCTTTGCACTCCACAATTTGAGATTTGTAATAGAAAAAAATCACATATGGTTAAAGTGCACATTGTCAGATTTTATTAAACTTCATTTGAGGTTCAAATGACAATAAATAATTGTATTGCAAATTGTATTGTATTGTAGTCCACCCATTTTAGGGCATCATAATGTTTGGGACACATGGCTTCACAGGTCTTTGCAATTGCTCAGGTGTGTTTAATTGCCACCTTAATGCAGGTATAAGGGAACACTCAGCACCTAGTCTTTCCTCCACTCTTTCCATCACCTTTGGAAACTTTTATTGCTGTTTATCAACATGAGGACCAAAGTTGTGCCAATGACCGTCAAATAAGCCATTGTGAGACTGAGAAACAAGAGACATCAGCCAAACCTTAGGCTTACCAAAATTAACTGTTTTGAACATCATTAAGAAGAAAGAGAGCACCGGTGTGCTTATTAATTGATTAGGGATTGGCAGGCCAAGGAAGACCTCCACAGAAGAGGACAGGAGAATTCTCTCTATAATAAAGAAAAATCCCCAAACACCTGTCCGACAGATCAGAAACGCTCTTCAGGAGTCAGGTGTGGATTTGTCAATGACCACTGTCCACAGAAGACTTCATGAACAGAAATACAGAGGCTACACTGCAAGATGCAAACCACTGGTTAGACGCAAAAATAGGATGGCCGGGTTACAGTTTGCCAGGAAGTACTTAAAACAGCAACCACAGTTCTGGAAAAAGGTCTTGTGGACAGATGAGACGAAGGTTAACTTATATAAGAGAGATAGCAAGAGCAAAGTATGGAGGAGAGAAGGAATTGCCCAAGATCCAAAGCATACCACCTCATCTGTGAAACACGGTGGTGGGGGTGTTATGGCCTGGGCATGTATGGCTGCTGAAGGTACTGGCTCACTTATCTTCATTGATGATACAACTGCTGATGGTAGTATCATAATGAATTCTGAAGTGTATAGACACATCCTATCTGCTCAAGTTCAAACAAATGCCTCAAAGCTCATTGGCCAGCGGTTCATTCTACAGCAAGACAATGATCCCAAACATACTGCTAAAGCAACAAAGGTGTTTTTCAAAGCTAGAAAATTGTCAATTCTTGAGTGGTTAATCACCCAATCTGAACCCAATTGAGCATGCCTTTCATACGCTGAAGAGAAAACTGAAGGGTACTAGCCCCCAAAACAAGCATAAGCTAAGATGGCTGCAATACAGGCCTGGCAGAGCATCACCAGGGAAGACACCCAGCAACTGGTGATGTCCATGAATCGCAGACTTCAAGCAGTCATTGCATGCAAAGGATATGCAACAAAATACTAAACTACTGTCATTTACATGACATTGCTGTGCCCCAAACATTATGGTGCCCTTTGAAATGGGGTGACTATGTATAAACACCTGTAATTTCTACATGATTAAACTAAAATGTGTAAAAATGGCCTTTATTAAAATCTGACAATGTGCACTTTAACCAGATGTGATTTTTTTCTATTACAAATCTTAAATTGTGGAATACAGAGGCAAATAAATAAATGATGGGTCTTTGTCCCAAACATTATGGAGGGCACTGTATGTTTGATGTTCTACTGAATGGGTTAAGTGATATAAGTATTATACAGTCGTGCAACAAGTGAACCAATGGAGTTCATCACAACAAGCTTGAAACACAATAGTCCTCCCTGGTAAATCATTACACATTTAGTAGATCTAAGCTGGTACAAGTGACTAAAAAGAACACCGGAGGATGATCAATACATCACGTGACACATTTTATATTTAACTTCACAAAAGGTTTTAATTGCCTTGTTTGTGAATGCTGAGTCATATAACCCAGTACCCAAAAACACAGCTCAGTGTGGTGTTAAGACTTTCATTAATATGTGGAAAATACTTGAAATAAATCTTTTTCAGCAATCCCATACTTGAACGTAAACCAAATAGAATACACAAGCAAACACAAAATGCAGTTGGAAGTACACAAAAAGTTAGATGACTGCATGACTAAATGTTTAAACCAGGCCATTTTACAAATCAATCACAGCTTCTGATAAAGTGGTTCAATTATTAACAGGAATGCTGCTGACAGCCTTTCCCTGCTTGCTGGCTGAACACAGATAGGTAGAAAATATTTGTGCATCTTAGGTTATTAGTACTCTGCCAAAACACTTACAATAATCTCTTCTCACATATTGAGTATCAGGTTACCAAGCCTGGAATCTGAAACCCCTTTTGCCATATTGATTATTCTCTATTTCACAGGCAGAATGATACATAATAGAATTTAATTTCTGACATAAATAATGGGCAAGGACAAAAAAGTTTTGTAGAATCAAACTCTCACCTACTCACAGGGAGTGCAGTTTCCCTGGTATTTACTCAATCAGAAACAGAATCTCCTAGAAATATTATGTTTGCCCAATGTCCAAACTTGGTTTCTAGAATTGTACCTGCTATAAAATGCGCTGTAATCATTCATCCAGGATCCGTTGATTGTACCTCCATGAAATTTAGCACTTTGATGAACTAGACCAGCAAATGTGTGAGAACACCAAGTTCCTCTTCCAGGTCACAGGCAATGGAAATACATTACCAATCGTGCATCTGTAGTGCATCTTCATTCTGGATCTCCATGCACATCTTGGGACTGTGGGAGTCACCTCAGGAGAAAGCGTACCATGGTTGACGAAGGTGAAATGGCATCTCAAGAAGATAGGACAGTACAGCACAGGAACAGGCCCTTCAACCCACAATATCCATGTGGAACAAAGAGCCAAGTTAGACTAAACTCCTCTGCCTGCATATGCTCCATATCCCTCCATATCCATGTGTCTATCTAAAAGCTCTTAAACCCTACTATCATATCTGCTCCCATCACACCACCCTCATTGCATATTCCTGGAATCCACCACTGAATAAAAAACATATCTGCTTATGTCTGACATCTTAAAGTTAAGTCCTTTAGTCCTTGACACTTCCACCCTGGGAGAGAGGTTTGACGTCAACAAATGCTGGCTTTGCAGGCACTACCCATACCCGTAAATGAATGAATAAAACGTGTAAAGGATTCTGCAGGCCTCTAACTCTACAAGATTCCAACATCTACTGTTCCATGTGTCTCCATTATAAAATGGGATGTTCTGCACACACAGCTTGGAGTTCGATGTTCCTTAAATAGCTTTAACTATGCTGCAGGGATTTTACTCACAGTAAAAAAAAAGGTAAAGCCAATAGACAATAGACAATAGACAATAGGTGCAGGAGTAGGCCATTCGGCCCTTCGAGCCAGCACCACCATTCAATGTGATCATGGCTGATCATCCCCAATCAGTACCCCGTTCCTGCCTTCTCCCCATATCCCCTGACTCCGCTATTTTTAAGAGCCCTATCTAGCTCTCTCTTGAAAGCAACCAGAGAACCTGCCTCCACCATCCTCTGAGGCAGAGAATTCCACAGACTCACCGCTCTCTGTGAGAAAAAGTGTTTCCTCGTCTCCATTCTAATTGGCTTACTCCCTATTCTTAAACCATGTTGAAGTCTTCATTACCTGTCTTTTGATCAAAGGTGAGGGAAACCTATAAATCAGCAGGAACTCAGCCTTGGATGATTTAACGTTATCTGGTGTTGTTTCAATCCTGACCTTTTACATAGAAACATAGAAAATAGGTGCAGGAGTAGGCCATTTGGCCCTTCGAGCCTGCACCGCCATTCAATATGATCACGGCTGATCATTCAACCCAGTATCCTGTACCTGCCTTCTCTCCATACCCTGATCCCTATAGCCACAAGGGCCACATCTAACTCCCTCTTAAATATAGCCAATGAACTGGCCTCAACTACCTTCTGAGTATCTGAGTATCATACCCAGCAGGAATAAGTAGTTGTTTCACACCTTTAGCAGGTTGAGGTTGGCGTTTTTGACTGTCAGTTAACCCATGCTGGCATGGTGGGGCAGTGGTAGAGTTGCAACCTCACAGCACCAGAGACCCGGGTTCGGTCTTGACTACAGATGCTGTCTGTACGGAGTTTGTACGTTCTCCCTGTGACCTCGTAGGTTTCCTACGGGTGCTCCTGTTTCTTCCCACATTCCAAAGGCTTACATGTTTGTAGGTTAATAGGCTTCAGTAAATTGTCCCTAGTGTGTCGGATAGAATGGGTGATCAATGGTCGGCATGGACGCTGTGGGCCAAATGGCCTCTTTCCACACTGTGCCTCGAAGCTAAACTAAACCACACTAAACTAAACAAAAATAAACTAAACTAAATTCCCCGATCATTTGTAAATAATATTTGCTATTATTATATTTTGTTGAATTATAAAACAGCACCTTATAGTTCCAGCAACCTAGCTTGATCCTGACTCCTGTCGTTGTCTATCTGGAGTTGCCCGTTGTTTAGTTTACTTTAGAGACGAGGCGTGGAAACATGCCCTTTGCCCCACCAGATCCACTCCAGTTCCATTATATCCCACTTTCTCATCCACTCCCTACACAGTAAGGGCAATTTGGTTTGTCCAACCCCTCCTTGTAGCCAATAACCTCTAATCCAGGCAGCATTCTGGTAAACCTCCAACACCCTCTCTAAAGCCTCCACACCATTTCTGTAACGGGGTGAACGGAACAGCATACAATACTCTAAATGTTGCCTAACCAAATTGTTATGGAGCAGAAAATCAGTCGGGAATGGAATTGCTCAGATGGGCAGAGACTCGATGATCTGCATGCTCTTCTTTTAGGTTGGAGTATGAGAAATATGTAAATATAACATACTGTTGATAACATTTTAGAATCCATCCTTTCAAGTATTTGTAACATTCACTGGGGGATTAAACCCCAGAAAGTATTTTGTATACATGGGCCTTCATGACTGCCTTTATTGTGTACAATGGTGACCGTAAGAAGTCTTTTGATTAAGTCTATCAAATCGCACATTTACAAACTAATTCCTTCGCATGCAGTACAGCAACACATGGATTTCACGTGAAACTTACATCTTTGCTAGGAAGAGTAGATAATACCTGTTGAGTCTTTCAGTAAAGTGCCATCTTCCCCACCGATACTCATGATGTTCGATACTCTGCTGTAACTCGTTGGTGAACGGTGCCATGTTGGCTTGATGCCTGAGGGCTTCTGAAGCTCACTGTTAATACCTTGCGTTAGATTCTGAACGTGTGGACTGTGGGC
This sequence comes from Okamejei kenojei, assembly GCA_035221665.1. Taxonomy (NCBI): domain Eukaryota; kingdom Metazoa; phylum Chordata; class Chondrichthyes; order Rajiformes; family Rajidae; genus Okamejei; species Okamejei kenojei. Next base: position 41,803,612 of record CM069150.1, read on the forward strand.
ATAATCCTTTAATGCCCGTCACACTGAGATTTGATTGGGGACAGAAATGAATCGCCTAATATCCCATAATACAGAGCTTGTGTTCTTGCGGTGGTCAACAGTAGTTTCAGAAAGTTTATCCACAGATTTAACCTTATCCCTTACTGCAAGAGTTCTCTGAGTGTTTTGCTGTAACGGATTGCTGGGGTCACGGACTGTGGGGAAGGCTGCCACGGTGTACAGTGAGATATTGATCAGCTACACCAGCTAGGGGCGGCACGGTGGCGCAGCGGTAGAGTTGCTGCCTTACAGCGTGTGCAGCGCCAGAGACCCGGGTTCGATCCTGACTACGGGTGCTGTCTGTACGGAGTTTGTACGTTCTCCCCGTGACCGCGTGGGTTTTCTACAAGATCTTCGATTTCCTCCCACACTCCAAAGACGCACAGGTTTGTAGGTTAATTGGCTTGGTAAATGTGTAAATGGTCCCTAAGTGTGTGTAGGATTAGTATTAATGTGCTGGGATCACTGGCCGGTACAGATTTGGTGGGCCGAACGGCCTGTTTCTGCGCTGTATCTCTAAACTAAACTAAAACCTAAATTGGTGGGAAATGGCAGATGGAGTTCATCCAAGCAAGTGCGAGGTGTTACACTTTGGGAGGACAGAAGTAAGGGGAGAATGTACTATTGAAAGCCCGGTCCCACGGTACAAGTTCATTCCAAGAGCTCTCCAAACTCGTGGTAAGCATGCAGAATGAACGTAGCAGGTACGTCGGAGCTCGGGGGCGTCTCTTAGCAGCTTGTAACGCTAACAGCAGGTACTCAGGAAGACTCGCTAATGGCAGGTAAGCACGGGAAGACTCGTGAAGATTTTTCAACGTTGAAAAATGTCCACGAGAGCCCCGAGTACCGACGAGTGGCCATTACCGTAGATCTCCGAGTTCAAATCAGGGCAAACTCGGGAGAGCTCTTGGAATGAACTCGTACCGTGGGACAGGGCTTTGATGGCATGATCCTAAACAGCACTGAGGTGCAGAGGGCCTTGGGGACCAAGTCCATAGCTCCCTGAAAGTGGTCACACAAGTAGATGGAGTGGTAAACAAGGCATATGATAAGCTTGCCTTCATAGGTCATTAGGATTGCGCATAAAAGACAGGATGTCATGATGCAGGTTTATAGCGCAGCAGGTAGAAGAGCTGCTGCCTCACAGCTCACAGCTCAAAAACCCTGGGTTCGATCCTGACCTCGGGTGCTGTCTGTGTGTCATCAGCACATTCTACCTGTGACCTCAGGGTGCCCCGGTTTCCCCTCACATCCCAAAGACGTGCGGGTTTGTAACTTAATTGGCCCTCTGTAAATCGTGCCTAGTGTGCGCAGGGAGTGGATGGGAAAGTGGGATAATGTAGAACTAATGTACGGGTGATCAATGGTCGGCGTGGACTCAGTGGACTGCAGGGGCTGGTACCAAGATTTAAACTTTAGACTTTTGAGATACAGTGCGGCAACAGGCCCTTCAGCCCACTGAGTCCACTCCGACCAGCGATCACCCCGTATATCGCACACTAAGAACAATTTACAATTTTTACAGAAGCCAATTAACCTACAGACGTGTACGCCTTTGTAGTGTGGGAGGAAACTGGAGCACCCGGAGAAAACCCATGGGGTCACAGGGAGAATGTGCAAACTCTGTACAGGCAGCACCCATAGTCGGGATCGAACACGGGTCTCTGACGCTGTAAGGCAGCAACCGTCGCGTCACTGTGCTGCCCAAAAGCTGCAGATTAAAACTAAATTCTCGAGAAAACAATACGTTCATTCAACGGGCTGCCCAGTCCATCATCGGCTCTGACCTCCCCACCATCGAGGAGATCTACCACAGTCGCTGCCTCAAAAAGGCTGGCAGCATCATCAAGGACCCACACCATCCTGGCCACACACTCATCTCCCCGCTGCCCTCAGGTAGTAGGTACAGGAGCCTGAAATCTGCAACAACCAGGTTCAGGAATAGCTACTTCCCCACAGCCATCAGACTATTAAACTCAACTCAAACAAAATCTGAACTTTAATTAGCCTACTGCACTTTATATGTTTATTTATGTGTGTGTATATATAGATTCAATGGTATATGGACACACTGATCTGTTCTGTATTATTTATGCCTGCAATATTCTGTTGTGCTGAAGCAAAGCAAGAATTTCATTGTCTTATCTGGAACACATGACAATAAACTCTCTTGAATCTTGAACCTCTCCTTGAATATTTCCTAATCCAGCAAAATCCTGGTAACATCCAGGCAGCATTCTGCTAAAGATGCCACCACATGGAGATACAATACAAGTATGAAGAAGAGCACCTCATTTCCATCTGGCCATGGAGCTTGAGACAGGCAAGGTTTCGCGATTTCTGTCCTAGTTTATAATTTACCACTGTAGCCTTTTAAAAGTGCTGAGACTGACATTCTTCCCTGACATTTAACACCTAAAAGTTAAACTGTTAACTTTATTCATGAAGCAAATAGAATGTGAGAACTAAGATAATCATTGTGGAAAATATATGAAAATATATCAAATTATGAAAACGGATTCATATCTTTGAAATGAAAGTTCTTATCATTTTGGAGTTAATTGACATTCTAACCCTGTTCTTCTGTTCCCTCTGTAATTTTTAACAATACACTTTTTTAACTTTGTGTTTCTGAATCAGAAGTTTGAAGGTGGAAATCCAATTGCAGGTAGATCAGCACAAGTGGAGTTGGAAGTAAAGAAAACAATGTTTACTGCTAATTAAGCCCATTAAAGTCCGATTAAAGGTAGTCCGAGGGCCTCCAGTGAGGTAGATAGTAGTTCAGTACCGCTCTCTTTGGTTCAGTTGCCAAATAACAGAAGGGAAGAAACTGTCCATGAATCTGGAGGTATGCATTTTCACACTTGAAAAGTCAGAAGAAGGGTCTCGATCTGAAACGTCACCCATTCCTTCTATCCAAAGATGCTGCCTGTCTCGCTGAGTTACTCCAGCATTTTGTGTCTATCTACAGCACAAGTGGACACTGTTCTGTACAGTATTAAGTGCCGCACAGTAGGAGGTTTGACCTGAATGTTCCCCGTGCGATTGTAAATGCTTGTGCATGTGACCTGAATGGGAGTTCTGAGCAAAAGCAGAAATCTCAAACTTCCATTTGTCTGATCGCTGTTCTCAGGTCAATAGTGAAAGGCGTGGATCGACTGGATGTGGAGAGGATTTTTTCACTAATGGGAGAGTCCAGGACCTGAGAGCAGAGCCTCAGAATAAAAGGACGCACCTTTAGAAAGGAGAAACACATTGTCCGGAAGTGGCGGCGCTGCCTTGCAGCTGCGGCTCGCCTGCAGTCCGTTTGTCTTTTCTTTTTTTGTTTTATTAGTCCCGCTGTTACAGTTTATTTTGGTTTATTTTAGTTGTGTATGTTTAGGGGGGTGGGTGAAACTTGTTTTTTGACTCTTCCTTCGGGGCAATGCGACCTTTCTTGCCGTATCCCCCGTCTCCGTCTGCGCTGAGGCCGATCGCGGAGCTGACGGCCTCCAACAGGGATCGACCTCGAGGCTCCGGAGGCAGAGCCAGGACTTACCAACGCGAGGCTGGCCGACTTCGGGGCTGTGGTGGCGTTGCGACCCGACTTCCGACCGGACTTCGGAGACTCGGAGGCTCGGCCGCGGGCCCAGTGGTCTCGGCCGTGGGCCAGGGGACGGCATCGTCGGGAGCTCGCAGGTCACAGGTTGGTGACCTGCTTTTTCCGGAGCTCCCGCAACAACAGCTGCGTCCGCTGGACTGGAGGGCGGCAGCTTCGGCAGCTTCGACCGCACCGGGCCGCGGTGTTTGCACCGGCCCGTTCGCGGAGCTCGGATGCGGCCGCTGGACTTACCATCACCCGGCTGGGTCACAACATCGGAGGCCTGGATCGCCTCAGCGCAGAGGGAGAGCAAGGAGGGAAGAGACATGGACTTTGGGACTTTTGCCTTTCATCACAGTGAGGAGGTGCCTGGTGGACTCACTGTGGTGGATGTAAAACTGTGTTGAGTGTGTGTTTTGTTATTTATTCTATGTATGACTGCAGGCTAAACCATTTTGTTGTACTGAAAAGTGCAATGACAATAAATTGAATCTGAATCTGAATCTGAATCTGAGATGAGAAGGAGTTTCTATAGCCAGAGGGTGGTGAATCTGTGGAATTTGTTGCCGCAGTTGTCCGTGGAGGCCAAGTCATTGGGTATTTTTAAAAGGGAGATTGATAGATTCTCGATTAATAAGGGCATCAAAGGATGTGGGGAGAAGGCAAGAGAATGGGGATGAGAGGGAAAAACCGATCAGCTGTGATCGAATGGCACAGTACAGTCAATGAGCTGAATGGCCTAACTCTACTCAAATCTCTTATGATCTCATGATCTTCTCAGCTTCCTCCTCACCAGCCCCCACACTAGACTGATGACTCTTCCACCATTTGTGTCATCTACAGCCTGATAACAGTATGAATTCAATCTTGATCTAATTCCTGTTCTGCTAATAACACCTGGACAAACCTCCCCACCACTTCTATCTCGATGAAGCATTCCTTCATGCACCTCTCAAATGGTTCCTTCTGGTCTCTACAGCAATTTACATGTGGCTTTAAGTTTGTCACACGCACCTTCCTTGATTTCGATCTCTCTCCATGTCTTGAATTTCCCAAGCTTTCTACTTGCAAATATATTAATTCATCCTTTGATTCCTTAATACATTACATTTCAGTCCAGTTTAGTTTAGTGTCATGTGTACTGAGGTACAGTGAAAAGCTTTTGTTGCGTGCTATCCAGTCAGCAGAAAGACTAAAGACTAAAGACGAAAGAGGTCTGAAGAACGGTTTCGACCCGAATCGTCGCCTATTTCCTTCACTCCATAGATGGTGCCTCACCCGCTGAGTTTCTCCAGCATTTTTGTCTACCAGCAGAAAGACAATACATGATTACAAACGAGCCATTTACAGTGGATACATGGCAAGATAATGCCAGCAAAGTCCGATCAAGGATAGTCCAAGGGTTATCAAAGAGGTAGATAGTAATTCAGGACTGCTCTCTGGTTGTGGTAGGATTGTTCAGTTGCCCAATCACAGCTGGGAAGAAACTGTCCCTGAATCCGGAGGTGTGGGTTTTCACATTCTCTGTGCAATCTCTATTAAGGGGCTGTCCCACTAGTGCGACCTAATTGGCGAGTTTAGAAGAGTTTGAAAAAAATGACATGTTGAAGACCTCCTTCGACCTCCTTCGACTATGTTGAAGATCAGCTTCGACCAGCTTCGACTAGCTACTACTAACTTCGGGAAAATTGGACACCGAATAGTGGAGAGCGAAGACGACCTCCAGCGATCTCCTTCGACTTCCCTTCCACTATGATGAAGACTATCTACGACTACCTTCGACTACTCTCGATTACCTACGACTAACATGGCGACCTACTACTACCTACTACGACTAAACCTACGAGTAAAAAAAGTATCGATTTTTTCCATGGTGACCTTTTTTTACTCGCGGGCATTTTTTAACGTATTGGAAAAAGCGCCGCGACCTAGCTGAGGCCTCGAGTATGCGGAGACCACTCTTGAGCATGAAGGAGAGTTACGAAGACCTCCTACGACCTCACGTCGACCATGCTACGAGTATGAGTCGAGGGCAAACTCGCCAGAACTCGCGGATTAGGTCGCCCAAGTGGGACAGGCCCATTACTTGATGAAAGATTTGATTTTTTACATTGACATCTTTGCATTGGGGTTTTACGACATGGATTTCATTTTAAGCGTATCGTTATCCCTGCTGACTTCTTCATGCCTGAGCTCTGAGACCTAAAATGTCTGCACTCTAAATGTCAACTTATCTGGGCTCTCCACAGATCCTGTGTTTCCAGCAGTTGATACATTTATTGCTTTGAGGATTCGCTTTAGTTTCCTCAAAAGAGTTGTTAGTTGAATAAAAGTTGGAAACAGAATGATGCCAGGGATGTGAAACCAGCGAGAAATGTAGAAGACATTGTTTAAACAGGATGATTTGATGTTCTGAAGAAAAAGAGTGTATCAGGAAGCTACAGTGGCTTGCAAAAGTATTCATACCCCTTGAACTTTTCCAAATTTTGTCACGTTACAACCACAAACGTAAATGTATTTTATTGGGATTTTATGTGATATACCAACACAAAGTGGTGCATAATTGTGACGTGGAAGGAAAATGATACATGGTTTCCAAATTTTATTACAAATAAAAAACTGAAAAGTGTGGCGTGCAAAAGTATTCAGCCCCCCTGAGTCAATACTTCGTAGAACCACCTTTCGCTACAATTACAGCTGCAAGTCTTTTGGGGGATGTCTCTACCGGCTTTGCACATCTGGAGACTGACATTTTTGCCCATTGTTCTTTGCAAAATAGCTCAGTCAGATTGGATGGAGAGCGTCTGTGAACAGCAATTTTCAAGTCTTGCCAGAGATTCTCAATTGGATTTAGGTCTGGACTTTGACTGGGCCATTCTAACACATGAATATGCTTTGATCTAAACCATTCCATTGTAGCTCTGGTTGTATGTTTAGGGTCGTTGTCCTGCTGGAAGGTGAACCTCCACCCCAGTCTCAAGTCGTTTGCAGACTCTAACAGGTTTTCTTCCAAGATTGCCCAGTATTTGGCTCCATCCATCTTCCCAACAACTCTGACCAGCTTCCCTGTCCCTGCTGAAGAAAAGCATCCCCACAGCATGATGCTGCCACCACCATGTTTCACAGTGGGGATGGTGTGTTCAGGGTGATGTGCAGTGTTAGTTTTCTGCCACACATAGCATTTTGCATTTAGGTCAAAAACTTCAATTTTGGTCTCATCAGACCAGAGCACCTTCCTCCACATATTTGCTGTGTCCCCCACATGACTTGTGGCAAACTGCAAACGATGATGGATTGAACAGTGCTCCGTGAGATGTTCAAAGCTTGGGATATTTTTTTATAACCTAACCCTGCTTTAAACTTCTCCACAACTTTATCCCTGACCTGTCTTGTGTGTTCCTTGGGCTTCATGATGCCCAAGGAACATTGTTTGTTCTCTAACAAACCTCTGAGGCCTTCACAGAACAGCTGTATTTATACTGAGATTAGATTACACACAAGTGGACTCTATTTACTAATTAGGTGACTTCTGAAGGCAATTGGTTGCACTGGATTTTATTTAGGGGTAACAGAGTAAAGGGGGCTGAATACTTTTGCATGCCACACTTTTCAGTTTTTTATTTGTAGAAAACCATGTATCATTTTCCTTCCACTTCACAATTATGCGCCACTTTGTGTTGGTCTATCGCATAGAATCCCAATAAAATACATTTACAATTGTGGTTGTAACGTGACAAAATGTGGAAAAGTTCAAGGGCTATGAAAACTTTTGGAAGCCACTGTATATGTCGCTAAATTAATGTCGCCACACTTTTCAGTTTTTTATTTGTAAAAAAATTTGAAAACAATGTATCATTTTCCTTCCACTTCACAATTATGCACCACTTTGTGTTGGTCTATCACATAAAATCCCAATAAAATACATTTACGTTTGTGGTTTTAACGTGACAAAATGTGGAAAGGTTCAAGGGGTATGAATACTTTTGCAAGCCACTGTATATTTAACTGTAATTGATTTACTTTCTGAATTAGCTAGATTTAGAATAGCATAGTGGTGCAGCAGTAGAGTTATGGCCTCATCGCACCAAAGACCCAGGTTTGATCTTGAATGCAGGAGCTGTCTGTACGGAGTTTGCACGTTCTCCCTTTGACCGCGTGGGTTTTGTCCGGCAGCTCCCGTTTCCTCCCACACTCCAAATATGTACAGGTTTGCAGGTTAGACACAAATGCTGGATAGAAGGAATGGGTGACATTCGGTGTACACCAGCATCTGCAGTTCCTACCAACAGGTTTGTAGGTTAATTGGCTTTGGCATAATTGTAAATTGCCCCCAGTGTGTGTGTAAGATGGTGTTAGTGTGCGGGGATCGCTGGTCGCCGTGAATTCCGTGGGCCAAAGGACTCGTTTCCACACTGTATCTCATAATGTCACAAGGTCATAAGGTCATGTGATAGAAGTAGAATTAGGCCATTCAGCCCATCAAGTCTACTCTGCCATTCAATCATGGTTGATCTATCTCTCCATCCTAACCCCATTCTCCTGCCTGCTCCCCATAACCACTGACACCTGTAGTAATCAAGAATCTATCTATTAGATTATGTATGCAGATGATCTTGTATCTTAGTCCATCTAGCGCTGGTCTCCAGCTGCTCCTTACTATATGTACGGTGTATGGTGTGGAACATAATATTAAATATAATACTGGTAAGAGTGCTGTTATGATCTGTAGAACCAAAGAGGATAATGTCTAAAATTACCTGATTTTAAATTGTCTGATAATGATCTTAGTGTCTGTAATAAGGTAAAATATCCTGGATATTTTATCACAGAACAAATGACAGATGATGAGGATATTCATAGGCAATGCTGTATAATGTAAGCACAAGCAAACATTCTCTTACGCAAGTTTAGTGCGTGTAGAGATGGAGTGAAGATGTCTCTGTTCAGAGCATATTGTACACCACTCTATACTGCACACCTATGGTCAAACTACAGAAAAGCAAGTTTACAGAGACTTAAAGTAGCTTATAATAATGCCATGAGAATATTACTTAAGAGACCTAGATGGTAGTGCAAGTGAAATGTTTGTGGCTGCAGGAGTCAATACTTTATAAACTGTCTTAAGAAATCTTATGTATAAATTTATTTGCCGGATTAATGACTGAAAATGAAATCATCTTGGCCTAATCAAACATAAGGTTTAGCACTACACGCTACCAATCCCAGCTGTGGAAACACTGGTATAGTTGCCTCGTTGTAGGACACTGTTTTTTTTAAATTCTTGAACTTAAACCATGTATTGTGCTTTTGTATGTAATTTATTGTGCTTTTGTATGTAATAAGGGGTAATATGTAATAAGGGGTAAGCCATTTAGAACGGAGACAAGGAAACACTTTTTCTCACAGAGAGTTGTGAGTCTGTGGAATTCTCTGCCTCAGAGGGCGGTGGAGGCCGGTTCTCTGGATGCTTTCAAGAGAGAGCGAGATAGGGCTCTTAAAGATAGCGGAGTCAGAGGATATGGGGAGAAGGCAGGAACGAGGTACTGATTATGAATGATCAGCCATGATCACATTGAATGGTGGTGCTGGCTCGAAGGGCCGAATGGCCTACTCCTGCACCTCTTAATAGTCTATTGTCCATTGCCTATTGTAATTTATTGTGCTTTTGTATGCAATTTATTCGATGTAATGTCTTGTCTTTTATCTGGACCTTGAAGTCTGTAATATAAAGTAAGTATCTCTGTCTTAAAAATTTCTACTGACTTGGCCTGCACAACCTTCTGTGACAACAAACTAAACTAAATATACTTAATGTTAACATTGAGGTGCGATCGCATTTCCCTTTCCAATGTATTTCCTGTAAATTATCCTGCAAATTACTTCAGTTTGTCAATCCAGAACAGAGGACATAAGCAAATAGACAACTGCAATAAATTTTAAATAACATTGGGAAGAAAATGTAACAGGATATAGTAATTACTATACAGAAATTCAAACATGGACATTGAACCTTGTATTCATATATCTACATCTGTACAAGGATTAATGTCATTTAAAATAACTTCACATGTTGTGTTTGCTACTTTCTTATCAGTAATTAATTTGCGATGTATTGTCATTATAATGCCAGTATTCACTCAACTTCTCTTCCAGGAATCTTTGGTTTGTTTCGTTCTAGAAGGCAGCACATTCCCCGCTGCAGGTTACCACAGAAATTAATCAACAGCACTACAAGAACTAAACAAAATGATTTTGTTCTAGGTACGGTGTGGACAACACAGTGGTGCAGCAGTAGAGTTGCTGCCTCTCAGAGACGGAGACCCGGGCTCGATCCTGACTGCGGGTGCTGTCCGTATGCATGAGTTTGCATGTTTTCCCTATGACCACGTGGGTTTTGTCCAGGTGCTACGGTTTCCTCCCACATTCCAAAGACATGCAGGTTTGTGGGCTAATTGGCTTACTGTCCCTGGATTGTGCCAGGGTATGGGGATCGCTGGTCGGTGTAGTCTCGGTGGGCCGAAGGGCCTGTTTCCATGCTATATCCCTAAAGTTTAAAGTCTAAACTGTCTCAATGGAAAGAAGAGCTGAATTTAATATTGACACCAAGACTATATCTGAGTCTTCATTTTCAGTTGCATCTTGTGCATTTGGAGATGGCCATAGTGAACTATCAGCATTCTGCAAAACTCATCAGACCTCTGGAAGAAATAATTTCACTGTGGGGAGTGCCTTTAGTTGTCGAACATCCAGCTAAATAAAATGATATGCGCAGAACAGTACAGCACAGGCCATTCGGCCCACAATGTCTGTGCTGAAACTTGAATCAAATGGAACCCTTGCTGCTGTAATTTGACATATTTGATTGTAACACACACCATTCTATGACTTAATTTTATTTTGGAGGGAAAATAACCCACACACTATTTCCCTGAGCTTCAGACTGAAATACAATTACTTCATCGTAGTACGGACGGACCGATGTCCTGTGGGACGGATGTAAAGTGAATGATTTAACTCAGATGCAGGGAATTGTTGATACTAATCCCCTGACCAACAATACCAAAGGCTGATTATGCAGCCAAAAGCATCTACAGTTCCTTTTCTCTAGGAAAATAATTTGGCATGCTCTTTATCCAAAACAGGGAGATCATCAATTAAATGAAGCAAAGCAGGTCAAAATCATGTGAACAAAAGCAATATAACACAATATGGGAAATCTCTCTTAGGCAACAAGATTTTGATTAGAATGGGTGTAAAGGGTTATGGGGAGAAGGCAGGAAAATAGGATTATGAGGCAGAGATCAGCCATGATTGAATGGTAGAGTGGACTCGATGGGCCAAATGGCCTAATTCTGCTCCTATAACTTGTGAACTTGTGAACAACTGTGGAAGGAACAAATAGTCCAGCAGCAGTGAATCAACCTCTTGCGGGCCAAAGTTGCATAAGGTCTTCACAAAGTCATTGACAAGGAAATTCAGAGACATTCATAAATACATTTGTCAATCAGTGTTTAGAGATACAGCGTGGAAATAGGGCCTTCAGCCCGAGTCCACACCAAAAGAGTCTGCACATTTACCCTATCTATTCCCCTCATGATTTTAATCACCTCTATAAGATCACACCTCAACCACCCGCATTCCAAGGAATAACATCCGAGCCTGCACAACCTTTTCCTAGAGCCCTTGAGTCCTGGCAACATGCCCGTAAATCTCCTCAGCATTCTTTCCACCTTAATGACATCCTTCCAAGAGACAATAGACAATAGACAATAGGTGCAGGAGGAGGCCATTCGGTCCTTTGAGCCAGCACTGCCATTCATTGTGTTCATGGCTGATCGTCCCCTATCAATAACCCGTGCCTGCCTTCTCCCCATATCCCTTGATTCCACTAGCCCCTAGAGCTCTATCGAACTCTCTCTTAAATCCATCCAGTGACTTGGCCTGCATTGCCCTCTGTGGCAGGGAATTCCATAAATTCTCAACTCTCTGGGTGGAAACGTTTTTTCTCACCTCAGTCTTAAATGACCTCCCATTTATTCTAAGACTGTGGCCCCTGGTTCTGGACTCGCCCAACATTGGGAACATTTTTCCTGTATCTAGCTTGTCCAGTCCTTTTATAATTTTATATGTGTCTATAAGATCCCCCCTCATCCTTCTAAACTCCAGTGAATATAAGCCTAATCTTTTCAATCATTCCTCATATGACAGTCCCGCCATCCCAGGGATCAATCTCGTGAACCTGCGCTGCACTGCCTCAATCACAAGGATGTCCTTCCTCAAATTAGGAGACCAAAACTGTACACAATACCCCAGATGTGGTCACACCAGAGCCCTATACAACTGCACAAGAAACTCTTTACTCTGATAGAAGGTTGACCAAAACTGAACACAAGGCCAACGTGCCCATTGTCTTATGTACCATTAGCTGGATGCAGTTAAAATTGGTGTGGAATGTGAATGTTCCACACTCAAGATCGCTCAAAAGATTCTAAAAATAAAACACAACTGCAAATTTGAAACCATTAATTAATTTGTTTAACAGGCTAAAGACACTAGATCAGAGTTTAAAAAAAATGTTAAACACTTCAAAATCAACTAAATAATTTCAATTAAAAATATATTAATTGTATTAACTTTTCACCATTGCAAATAATGGGACAGTTGGCTTTGTCAGGTTCAGCTGGCACAAACCAAGTGGGCACGTTTCCCAGCCTGAGTACAAGGAAATTGGCAGAAGTCTGAACCCCCCCCCCCCCCCCCCCCCCCCCCACCTTTCCTCATCCCCACCGCACTGCATTCTCCTTAATGAAATATTCAGCAAGATTACAGGTTAAAAGGACACAAAATGCTGCGTTAACTCAGTGGGTCAAGGAGCATCTCTGGAGAACATAGATAGGAGTATCTTAAAAAGGGGCGGCACGGTGTGCAGCGGTAGAGTTGCTGCCTTAGGGCGCCAGAGACCCGGGTTCGATTCTGACTACGGGTGCTGTCTCTGCGGAGTTTGTACATTTTCCCCGTGACTGCGTGGTTTTTTTTCCTGGGTGCTCCGGTTTCCCCCCTCACTCCAAAGATGTACAGATTTGTAGGTTATATTTGTAAATTGTCCCTAGTCGGTAGGATAGCGCTAGTGTACGGGGATCGCTAGTCGGCGCAATCTCGGTGTCCCTGTGTCTTTGCTGTTTCCCTAAACAAAATTAAAGATGGCATTTCAGGTTGAGATGTGCAACGGAATCTGAAGAAGGATCCCGACCTGAAACGTCACTTATTCATGTTCTCCAGAGATGCTGCCTGACACGCTTAGTTGCACCAGCACTTTGCGTCTTTTTTTGTAATACAGCATTTGCAGTTCCACGGATCGACAGAGATGACAAGTTCCTTTGCTACAGTCCTGGCTCTATCACAATAGATTTGTGATCATGACCACTATTATACAACTGTTACTCATACCAAGGATAGTCCTTGCTATTCATTCAGCCTTTGTGCATTGTGTAATGCATTGGTGCATAAGGACACACATTATGAGTTTGGTGTAGGTTAAGCACTCCTCCAAAAATAAATATAAGTATGCACCTAATTAAAATCCAAGTCAACCAATCTGAGACTGAGCTTGCTAATGTATTTTTGTTTCTTAAAAGCACATTTTGGCAGTCTGCCCTGCAATGCCTGTCAGTTTTTAATTTATTATTTAAAAAAGGAGGAATGTTTCTAAATGTGGATATATTAATACAACCTTCCCCCTCATGTAGCCAAGTTAAACATGTATTATAATCAATGAAAACAACCTGACTACCTCACCAAAGTCAGGCTGAAACTCACTCTAAATTAAATCAAAGTGCTTGGACCTCACTCTATTCAGGCAAAAACTCACGGCGATTTGCAATAAATCACAATAATTGGTAACTTTGCCTCGGGGACCATTCATTAAACTAAACTTTCCTTCCGAATTGGAATACACATTCAGCGCATTAATCTGTGCACAAACTTATTTCCTGTCAGCAGAAAGGCACCGCCCAGTTCCAACCCTGTACTTCAGGGTATGGAGAGAAGGCAGGTACAGGATACTGAGTTGGATGATCAGCCATGAATGGCGGTACAGGCTCGAAGGGCCGAATGGCCTGCTCCTGCACCTAATTTCTATGTTTCTATGTTTCTATGTTTCTATGTTTCACCCAGCTGCATCAAACTGCATCAGTTTCACCCTCTCGATTCAATTTATTCTCAAACAGATAGTAATACTTTCACTCAGAATAAGTTTAAAACTACATTACGGTCTGTAGTGTAAGGGTTGTGGGCCTGTCCCACGTATGCGACCTGTTTCGGCCACTGCCGGCACCTGTCATAGGTCGATGCAGGTCGCCAAACATGTTGAAAATTCAGCGGCGACCATAAAGACGCTACGACTCTTTGGGAAGCTGAGGAGACGACTCACGACCATACAGGCGACACCCTGGCGACATGTCGCGGGTCAACGGTTCGTACCTTGTTCTGGTCGCCGCTGGATTTTCAACATGTTGAAAATGCCAAAAAAAATCGCATAAGTGGGACAGGCCCATTAAACAGACAGTTTCAGCTAAAATGTGAAATTGAGCTATCAGCTAAGTTACCAGCATTCATTCCATAGCCTCTCGAAAACAAGTTTCCAGATGCTTTATCTCCTCGCACCTATGATCATTGCCTGGGAAAGGCTACGTTGGCAAACACAACAGCAATAATTGGGTAGAGGCTAGTAGCGCAGGAACGTTGCAGGCAAGGGGGGGTTTATGATTGGCTCGGGGAGGGGGCAGTGGCGCGGTCTGCTCTGATAAGAAATGCCATAAAGGGTGGTGTTAGGCGCACATACAGTGAGAGAACCTCAGCATTCGAATGTGTCGCGAACGGTGCCAGGTGATCCGGAACAAAACATTCTGTGGCGTGTTCTAATGAGTTTGCGAGTGCGTACGGGTTTACGTGAGTGTATGTAGAAACACCCTACGGCGTGCTCTCCTGTGTACTCAGGGTTTGCGAGTGCGTTCGGAGATATTCGGGGATACGTGAGTGTAAGTGCCTTCTTTAGTAGTGTAATAAATAATACTGAGTGAGTCAAAACTGTTATCCGAATCCAGTGATTTATCGAACACAACATGATCATGAGGTCAGGAGTGGTAGGCCCATCAAGATTCCTCTGCCATGGCTGATCTATCTCTCCCTCCCAACCCCATTCTCCTGCTTTCTCCCCATAATCTCTGACACCGTTTAAAACGCCATCATTTAAACTATATTTAATGGAAATAAGGCTGCAATTAAAAAGATATGACTGAAGAAGTTACCTAACCCAGAAGTGTTAACAAAAATAGTTGAAGTGAAAAGTTTGAGTGACAATTATTTTCAGCAGCATTTCATGTTAGTTTAGTTCAGTTTAGTTTCGAGATGCAGCGTGGAAACAGGCCCTTTGACTCACCGTGTCCACAGCGACCAGCAATGGCTCCATACATGAGTTCTATCCTACACAATATGGGCAATTTACAGAAGCTAATTAACCTACAAGTCTGCACGTCTTTGGAATGTAGGAGGAAACCAGAGCACCACGAGAAAACCCACAGGGTCACAGGGAGAACGTACAAACTCCACACAGACAGCACCCATAGTCAGGATCTAACCCGGGTCTTGCCGCTGTAAGGCAACTCTGCTGCGCTACTGCTGCGAAGGGGAGGCATTATGTAGGGGAGATGGGGGAGGAGGAGAGGAGGAGAGAGACATGGGAAAGGGGAAGGAGGGGAAAAGAGGGGAAAAGAGGTGAAAGAAGGAGAGGGAGGGGAATGGGAGGGAGGGGTAGGGAATGGAAGGGGAGGAAGGGGATTGAGGGGACGGGGATTGAGGGGAAGGAGAGAGAGGAGAAGGAGAGAGAGGAGAAGGAGAGAGGGGAAGGGAAGGGGAGAGTGGGGAAGGTGATTGAGGGGGAGAGAGGGGAAGGGAAGGAGGGGCAAAGGAGGAAATGGAGGATGAGACTTAGGTGAAAGAAGGTAGGGCCGAGTGTCTAATTGGCATATGTAGCAGCAAAATGAACTCTTACCTATGATATCCCCACCTTCAGTCCCTCACAAGATATATCGCCTCTCAACAACAGTTACCGTAGCACTGGCTAAACACAATAACAGTATCCATTCATAGCTCAGAAAAACCTGGCATGATGGAAACATTTGAAGCAGCAAGTAGGTAATCATGTTTGTTTTTGCAGGCTATTCATTTAACGCCATTGTCTTTCTGACAGAATTACTTTTTATATTGAACTATTATTTTTAATACTTGCAAAGTGTTTGTGTGTATATGTTTGTGCATGTGTGTATGGCGTGTGTGTGGTTATCCAAATCAAGGTATTCATTGCTAATATAGATTAAAGCAACTTTCACATCCCGAGAATCAAATGGCAGACACGGTGGCTCAGGGGTAGAGTTACTGCCTTACAGCGACTGCAGCGCCGGAGACCCGGGTTCGATCCCGACTACGGGTGCTGTCTTTACAGAGTTTGTACGTTCTCCCCGTGACCTGCATGGGTTTTCTCCGAGATCTTCGGTTTCCTCCCACATTCCAAAGACATACAGGTTTGTCGGTTAATTGGCTTGGTAAATGTAAAAATTGTACCCTAGTGGGTGTAGGATAGGGTTAATGTGCGGGGATCGCTGGTCGGCACGGACCCAGTGGGCCGAAGGGCCTGTTTCCGTGCTGTATCTCTAAACTAAACTAAACCGCTGAGTTAATGGTAGCATCATCCGATGACAGAATTACTCTCCGCTCAAGTACACAAACATGACTAAAGATAGACATAAAATGCTGGAGTAATTCAGCAGGATAGGCAGCATCCCCCTGAGTTACTCCAGCATTTTGTGTCTATCTTCAGCTTAATCCAGCATCTGCCATTCCTTCCTACACAAACAGAACTAGATCCATATTTAAATTAAAGATACATCATCAATTTATTTTTTAAACAATTATGACGAAAGGATATCCCTTTTACAATGGGTTAAACTGCAAATTAAAATCTGTAGAAACAAGGAACTCCAGATGCTGGTTTACAAATGACACCATCCCAGACTAGCCAGAGACTGAAGATTAGCCTCCAAGACATTTTTATGTCCAATAAAAACCATGTTTTATTCGAACATTACTTAACATTATATGTTTGCATTATTTATTTTAAATAGTTGCGTTTATTGATTATATGAAAATAATCAGAATGGTAAAAAGAAAGTGAAGTCAGTTATCATTCTTTGGGGTGGGAAGCAGTCTTTTGTGCTAAATTGTGGTGTGAAGTAGTTCTGTCATGAAAATTGATCTTTTGGGTGACTAATTGTAGGCATATAAGAGGTAGAGCATTTGGAGGCGGATCGAATGGTAAAACCTCCAGTAATACTTTCAACTGAGATGTCTGTGTCGTTGCACTAATCCTAAACTAGCCAAGTTCTGCTTCTAGTTATATCATGAGTGTATTAAAAATGGAGTTATTATCCAGGTAAAGTTTGTCTTGGCGTCATGTTCGGCATAGACATTGTGGCCTGTTCCTGTGCTGTACTGTTCTACTGTACTCGAGAGATCTGTTATCTTTCTATAAGCAATGAAGACAAGGATCTGTCTGGGCCGAATGTTTTCCTTTTAAGAAATAAGTTGTTATTGCAATAACACAATAAAGCACAATCAAAATAGTTTTCTCTGTGGTATAGAACTCATGTACGGTGCTGTTAACTCCTTTATGACAGAAAACGCAGCACCGAAAGCTTTGTAAGATGATATTTAGATCCCGGAATAGCCTAATCTGTACAATGCAACCGCTTTTAGTGCACATTTTTAAATGGGCTTAAATGATTTAATGAAGTGATATGATGCCACCATTTTAGCAACACATTTATGGCTCCATGATAAACCATTTGGATGTTCCTTTATTTGTTTTTTGCGCATTGGCTTCTGTTGACATTAGGCTACCATTAAGTGCATATGGTTTGAATAGCATGGTTAGATCCTGACTGCTCTTGAAGTTTGCAGATATCAAGGATATCACTGGGACATCCTCTGGGGCTCAGCCAAAGGATTTACCTTGTGAACAAGGAGGGGAATCTACACTCAAGAAGCACTTCCAATATGAGATACTTTACCATGACTTCCATTGGTGTCTTTATTCCTGTTTATGCACTTGTGAGATTTATGTTGGTAGGTTTTTGCAGATCAGAAAAAGCGTGATACCATATGGCACTATTTGCTTTTCATAGATAACTGCATCACCAATCTAACAGATAATTGCAAAAAACAATATTATTTGTATTTTTACATCTTTACCAATCTAGCAGCCAAATTACTAGTTGCTCTTGTCCTTATTTAATGTTCCTTTGGAATTCCAAATGCATGTTCCTTCCAGTCACTGAATCAAAGGCTGTTCTATGCAGGGGAGGTACATCATGCAGCAGGTAGAGCTGTTGTCTCAGCACCAGAGTCCCAGTTCGATCCTGACTTCAGGTGCTGTCTGTGTGGAGTTTGCACGTTCTGCCTGTGACTAAATGGGTTTCCTCCGGATGCTCCGGTTTCCTTCCACATCCCAACAATGTGCGGGTTTTAGTTTAGTTTATAGATACAGCATCGAAACAGGGCCTTCAGCTCACTGGGTCCATGCCAACCATCGATCACCCATCCAGACTAGTTCTATGTAATCCCACTTTCTAATCCACTGCTTACATATTAGGGGCAATCATTTTTTTATTACAGAGGCTAATTAACCTACCAACTGTCACTTCTTACGGATGTGGGAGGAAACCGGAGCAACCGGAGGAAACCCACGCAGTCACAGGGAGAACGTGCAAACTCCACACAGACAGCAGCCAAGGTCAAGATTGAGCCCAGATCTCTGGGACTATGAGGCGATAGCTGTGTCATCGGTATCAAAGCAGCATTGTTCGGTATTGCGAGGATAAACAAAAAGGAGGGTACATCAAGATTTGATGAGCAAGAGGTTGATAGAATTGTACAAAGACTTACGGCATTGATAGTAAAACAGAAGCCATGTTTTTGAAAGGGACTGGAAAATTCCCACGTTAATAACAGCAGAACAGTAGGAAATCTGAGAGATTAGTTAGAAGTAAAGAGAAGGTAAATCAATTGATTTCTGCTGAAAATATTCCTATTTTGTATTCTCAGGAAGATAGCTCGTAAATCCCATGAATGCATACACAACTGTACATAATGTGAGATCAACTGAAATCCTTTGTCCATTTGTGATCCTTCTTTGATATCCTGATGCTCATTAGTTCTAGTTCCAGCTCACACCATCAGCGACCTGGATCTTTATGTATACCATATGTAATAAAGACATTACAATGACTATTGCATCCAGCAAACACATAGAAATTCTTAAATACTCAAGAGGTTTCATCCTGAACTACTCTGAAATAATAAACATTTGAACTACTATTCTGGAGGTCAAAGCTGGGGAGAATAGACTTAGGATAAGGAATCGGCCGTTTGGGACTAAGCACAGAAGAGCTTCCTGTACCCAGATGGTAGTAAATCTTTAGAGTTCAGTACCCTAGAGGGATGTGGATGCAATGTGTTAAAACTGGTGGGGTTTTGGGTGGTTAGACGATAAGCAAAAAGTGGAAGGCAGATGATTAGCCATGGAATTGAATGCTGAAGAAGGCTTGAGGAGACATACTGTATGTCCTGATTCTTCCTTAATTTCTTACATTCTGATCTTCCCAAATATCCTGGCCAAATAATGCAATCATTGATTGGGATATTGTCAACCATCAGATTGGCCACTGCTACAACACAGAATATATTGAATTGAATAATTGTTATTAGCCATGTATGTAAACATACAAGGGATTTGCCTTGGTGCTTTGCACGCAAGTAACAACACGATATATGGTAGACAATTAAGAATAAAACATTATAATTTCAACATGTGAAGAATTAAATAAAATACCAGTGCAAAAAGAGGCTATAGACTCTTGGTTGTTGAGTAGAGGAAAGCTATTCGACTGATTGAAATGGGTTATCGATGATTTGACGGAATCTCAGTAGTAGTTTACAGATACGACGTAAAGTATTTTAACTCCAACATCCCATCACCCAACCGTCAATGCAATCTCAGTGCAAGTCTTGTAGAGCATGAAGATTCACCCATAATGAGATGGAAGACCAAGCTGCTCTGGAGGATGGTCACGCAGTCTTAAGGGTAAAAGACATGAGAATAGGACAAGGGTAACGGACCATGCCTCCCCGTCAAGCCCCAGTAGGAATGGGAAGATAAATAAATAACATTGCCATTTTGCCCTGTTCTGACCTCAGCCCTCCTTTTCACTCAGTTTGACAAAGGAAGGAACACACTGGGCTTCCCACTCCGGCTTCTTCTCTTCTTCTTAAGCCCTTTGCTCCTCTAGGGAGCATAGGCCATTGACAAATGTCCTCCACCTCACTCGGTTCTCACTCCGGCTGCTAAGTTAAAATGCGTTTGGATACCAATTTAAATCCGTCATCTTAAATGTTAAAAGAGGAACCTGCCAGTTTGGGACAAATAGATTTGCCAACTGGTCACTCGATAGGTTAAATGTCTAACAGGTTAGCTTGTGGTTGTTGCTCTGCAATAAGTAACAGATGCTTTCAAAAGCCAACCTACAGATTACCTGCAGATAGGATTGAGCGCCTCCACAGATGGGTTTGTTATTTAACTCGTTCAATTATTAGAACTTCTTTTATGGTAATATTAAGGTGCTGATCACCTGTGTCTTTCAGCGTAACAATGTGTGCATCTCTTCACCTTGATTTGAGTAACGTTATTCACGAGTGTCCATTATCTGCTCTGTTATAGGTTTGAAGCTGCTGCGATTTACAGTGGGACTATTCCTTAAGCAACTTTCAATTTTATTGCAGATTTAAAGAGTTTACCTATGCTGTACAAATTTCCAATAAAAGCTTCATTATTTAAAAAAACGAACTTCCTTCATACAGTTGCATTATAACAAATGTCACATTAAAAACTCATGTACCAAAATATTAATGTTATTGTTATCACTAAAGATAGTTCTAAAATTGCAGACTTTTCAGATACATGATTGTAATGGTCTTTCTACAGAGTTCTAGTTCAAGTCCAAGTATATTTTATGAAGTCTGACACAAAGTACTTGCTATCGAAACAACAGCAGGGTATGTTCATCTTACCTGACAGGAATAGGTCCGAGAGGAGTGCGTTTTACTTTGCAAAGTCACAGTAATGCACATATAATAAACTGTGACTGAAATGAACACAAAGGTTTCTGTTGCCATGGAAGGCTCTGCCACATTAAATTTACAACAGGGCTAAAGGACCAGCTGATCAGGTGGCTTTTAACTATAAGCCTCAATGCGATAGGTTCGAACAGGAGATCGATAACAGACAATACCCCTTGCTGGGGATTAAATAAATATATATTTTCCAGCTAAAAGATATTGCTAAAGATTTTCACCTATGCTCCTCATATATAAACAGTCGGTAATTAAAGATAGCAATAACTTACCATATGTTGCCTCCATGTTTGTATTTAACTGTGTTCTTACATTGACCATTGTTTTCTTCTTTAGAACTGAGTTTTAAAATTGCGACTCCCACAAAGTTTTGAGAACCGAAAAGAAAGTTAACAAAGGGTTTTGCCACGTGGTTTTTGGTGCTACGAGTGATCGTGTGTGTGTGTGTATTATGTTATCATATTGATTCTTCTAATCAACTCTAATGTGGGTGGGGATGTTAAACAGTAACTGGGCTGTTTTGGAAGAGAATCTATATGGGAGCAGTTACTATGGTAATCATGAAGCTAGACAAACTAAAACAAAGCTCATATCCAAGCTTTTATTGCTGTCGTTTCGAAATTTCATCCTGGCCATCTTTGAGTCCTGTTACAGGACGTGTTTTTGCCCTACCATTTCAGATGATTCTGTGGTAAAAAATAACTATTGAGAATGACTAAACCCCCCCACCACAACTCAGAAGCAATCACTGATTTTGTGCAAGAAATTTGGGGTCTCTCGGTCAGAGTAATCGTGGCACCTTAGGCAGCCTTTAGATTAATTTTAGGCTCATTAACACAGCTGCCATCTGTCAAGCGATTCACATGCATGATAATTAATAATTAATTAATGAAGCGTGAACTGATCACTTTCTGATGGTGTGACCAAGAGATATGAAAACCCTGCATTATAAGACAGCAATTGCTTGAAATGGGAAATGGTCATGTAAGAGCTCCATGTAACAATGGTGAGTCTGGTGTTTTTCGTGCAGAACTGAAAAGGCTGGTGTTGGTCAAACTAATAAGGATTCCTGTGAATTTGCAATTAGTTTCTCATTTAACAAAACACTAGCAACCATTAACTGTTTACTTTGATGCAGTCTGAAGAAAGGTCCCGACCCAAAATGTAACCTTTTAGTTTTACAGATACAGTACGGATACAGGCCATTTGGCCCACTGAGTCTGCGCTAGCCTGCGATCTCCGTGTACTAGCACTATCCTACAGACTAAGGACTATTACATTAACCTACAACCTGTAAAAGGCTTGTCCCAGGGTATGAGTTCATTCCAAGAGTTCTCCCGAGTTTGCCCTGATCCGATTTACGGTAATGGCCACTCGTCGGTATTCGGGGCTCTCGTGGACATTCTTCATCATGCTGAAAAATCTTCACGAGTCTTCCCGTGCTTACCAGAGCTCTTGGAATGAACTCCTACCGTGGGACAGGGCTTAGTATGGGAGGAAAGTGGAGCCACGCGGTCACGGGGAAAATGTACAAACTCCATACAGACAGCACCCATAGTCAGAATTGAACCCGGTCTCTTGCGCTATAAGGCAGCAACTCTACCACTATGCCACCGTGCCGCTGTCACCTGTCCATGTTCTCCAGAGCTGCTGCCTGCCCCACTGAGCTACTCTAGCACTTAGTGTCCTTTCGTGTAAACCAGCTTCTGCAGTTCCTTGCTTCACATGGATGACAATAAACAATAGGTGCAGGAGAAGGCCATTCGGCCCCTTGAGCCAGCACCGCCATTCAATGTGTTCATGGCTGATCATCCATAATCAATACCCCATTCCTGCCTTCGCCCCATATCCCTTGACTCCACTATCTTTAAGAGCTCTGTCTAGCTCTCTCTTGAAAGCATCCCGAGAACCAGCCTCCACCGCCCTCTGAGGCAGAGAATTCCACAGACTCACAACTCTCTGTGTGAAAAGGTTTTTCCTCATCTCCGTTCTAAATGGCTTACCCCTTATTCTTAAACTGTGGCCCCTGGTTCTGGACTCCCCCAATATCGGGAAAATGTTCTTTCAACAGCTTACACATCCCATCAGTTTGATTCATCAAAACTCTTTCACTTGCTGAGCACATTCCAGGGTGATCAAGTAATTTTGAAGTCTACTCTTACTATGTATCCAATGCAGTATCCAATCTGTCTACAGCAAGATCCAAGAATGAGATTAATGTCTGAAGAAGAGTCCTGATCCGAAATGTCACCTATCAGATTGAGGAAGGGTCCCGACCCAAAATGTTGCCTATCCATATCCTCCAGAGATGCTGCCTGACCGGCTAAATTACTCCAACACTTTGTGTCCTCTTTTGTAAACCAACATCTGCAGTTCCCTGTGTCTACCAGAGATAAATGACTACTTCATCTGTCTGTGATGAAATTAGATGAAGGATATACTATTGGTAAGACATTTGTATAACTCCTGTGCACATGCCAAATTATATTTTCTATCTACCTACTTGATAAATTGTGCTTTAATTTGACATTTCATTTCAACAGCATATGATGTTTGCAGTTCTGCGCTGAGATATCAGTGGATGATGTGGCTTGGAGTAAGCTTTGAGTCTATTACATTCTGCATGAATCGGTACTTCCATTCAGGCACACCTTAATCGAGCACTGAAGTAACTAGAATGACATATTTCACTTGGCTGATTTTTATTCCCAGCAAGAGATTTTTTTTTACCTGACAAGATTGGAAGGGCATAGTGTCATGCTTCAAAAGCTTCATCGCTTAACACTGCTTCTTAATGTTGCAAATTTGAAAATTGATTTTACCCGGAATAAAACATGACTAATAACCACTCCAGGTTGTTAAGGTTTACTTTAAAAATTCAATCTGCCTGTTTCTGCTGGAGCGATTAATCTTTGTGCAGTTCGTGCAAATTCTATGCTGGTTACACATGGATGACAACATTTTTAATGTTGGGTATTCTGGAAGTGGGGGTGGGGGGGTGTGGGGTGGGTCTGGCATTGGATCAAGTTAGTCTAGGAGAAATTATCATTAGATTCAGGCAGGACAAAGAGATTTTAATAACATAAGACCTTGATTTAACCTATTGATCCACCTCCACGAGGCATTGGCATTTCCTCACTGGCACATTTTCAACTTCGAAATGTGTATTAATGTTACTACAGAATCCAAACTGTGAAATTTATAATAAAGGGATCACAAGGCTGTGGGGTGATCTTATAGAGGTGTATTAATCATTGGGGGGGGAATAGATAGTGTGAATGTAAGAGTCTTTCATCCGGCGTAGGGGAATCAAGAGCAAGACGAGGGCAGGAAAATTACATTAGGAAGAAGAGATAGATCAACCATGATTGAATGGCGAGTCGACTTGATGGGCCAAATGGCCTCATTTTGCTCCTATCACGTGATATAGGTTTAAAGTGAGTGGAGAAAGATTTAATAGGTATCTGAGGGGCAGTATTTTCACTCAGAGGGTGATGGGTATATGGAACGAGCTGCCAGAGGAGGTAGAAGTCATAGGAACATACAGTGTGGAAAGAGGCCCTTTGGCCCAACTTGCGCACACCGACGAACATGTTCCATTTGCACTAGATCCACTTGCCTGCGCTTGGCCCATATCCTATCCTATCCATCTACCTGTCTAAATCTTTCTTAAATGTTATGATAGTACCTGCCTCAACTACCTGCCACCCTACCTGCCAACCTTTGTGTAAAAATGTTGCCCCTCAGTTTCCTATTAAATCTTCCCCCATCCTCACCTTATATTCCCCTACTCTGGGTAAAAGCCTGTGCATTTACCCTATCTATTCCTCCATACACTTACCACCCTTTGTGCAAAAGATAGCTGAAGCTGAGTTAATAAACATTTGGACAGGTATATGGATAGGAAAGGTTTGGAAGGATTTGGGCCAGACGTAGGCAAATGGGACTAGCTTAGATGGGGCATCCTGGTCAGCATAGTCGGGGTTGGATTGGCCTGTTTCCATGCTGTATGACTATGACAATTGAAAAGTCATCAGTGCCCCCTTGCTAAGGCCGTTTTGTTTACTCATCTGGTTGTCTCAGAATATCTAGAGGTTTTTGGTGTTCAGCCATATTAGCAATTCAAATTGGCCGGTTCAGCAAAAATTTGGATGAGGACAGGAAACAGTTCACTACCTGGAGATTACTGAGTGCCGTAAAGCGCGATTGATCCAGGTTCGATCCTGACTACGGGTGCTGTCTGTACGGAGTTTCCATGTTCTGCCTGTGACCGTGTGGGTTTTTTCCGGGTGCTCCAGTTTCCTTCCACACTCCAAAGACGTGCTGGTTTGTAGATTAATTGGCTTCTGTAAATTGTAAATTTACCATAGTGTGTAGGATAATGCTAGTGGTGACTGCTGGTCGATGCTGACTAAATGGGCCGAATGGCCTGTTTCCACGCTGCATCTCTGAAACTTAAAGTTATCTCGATAACATATTGTGTGATGTCAAGTTCAATATTTTTTCATACTTTTGGTTGCTATATTGTCTATATATATATTAGCAAAGCAGGAAATGGGTTAATCCATTGGGCATATTCTGTTGCAATTAGAAATGTTCGAGGTTACTACATCATGAATTGATGGATTTATAGATTGCTTTGCATAAGAAGTTTGTCACCATGCTAGTAATAAAAACATAATGCAGCAAAGAACTTTGAAAGGAATGCTCTGCTCTGGCAATTTATTATCAACCAGAGCATGAACTGAATCTTAGAGTAACTGAGGTCTTTCGAACCAAACCTGCATGATTTAAATGCACATGTGAACTCCAGTATGAAGATTACATGGGTTCCATCGTAATGTGAAGCCTGGTAAAAGATACTGGATTTAATCACATATTATACTTTAATCATGGCTGTGCATTGTACAAAATTCCTGGTGAAGTGTCCCGGCATTTTAGTTTAGTTTACTTTATTGTCACGTGTACTGAGGTATAGTAAAAAGCTTTTGTTCCATGCTTACCAGTCATCGGAAAGAGAATACATGACACAAACAAACCATCCACAATGCAGAATTTAAAAAAAAAAAAAAAAAATTAATATTTTTATTAGTAGTATAGTAGTATTAGAAGTAGAAGTACAGTAGTATAAGCCGCGGCATATGACAAAATACATTTATTGTACATCTTCCATTTTAATTTTGACAAAGAAGAAATAGAAAAAGAGAGAAAGAGCAAGAAAGAGAGAAAGTGAAAGAAATAGTGAATGTGGAAACCACTAAACTACCAAAGAGTGTAGTCAAAGAGTGAATAAGTAAAAACTTAAAAAAGAATAAGAAGACAAAAACGAAAAAAAAAGACCAAAACCTGTTTATATACCTGTTTCATTTCTCACCCATCACCCTGTCCGCAAATCGCTTTAATTCCGAAGTTGTGTTGCACCATACTATCCTTGCAGTGAATCAATGAAAGGAGACCATATCTTTGAAAATTGCTCTGATTTTCCTGCTAAGACGAGTCTCATATCTTCAAGATGTAGCGTCTCGGACATGCTTGTGATCCACATTTTAAGAGTTGGGGTAGATGCATTTTTCCAAAATTTAAGTATAATTTTCTTTTGCCATTATCAGGCCATAATTAAGGAAATGTCTTTGAAATGTTGATAGCTCAGAGCAGGCTCCACAATGCAGAAAAATGACAAAGGGATTAATATTTAGTGCAAGATGTAGTCCGATTAAAGGTAGATCCGATGAAAGATTTGTTACCGAATTTACCACTTGCCTTAATGTTTTCAATTGTTCCAAAATTACAGATAGTTACAAAAGTGTTCCAACATGTGGCCTACTTTAGAGAACAAATGTGACATGCTATCTTACAGAAGGTGGTGGACATTTAATCAATGATTATGATGAACAAAGTGCAAAGAAAAGCACCTCAAATTCCGCTTGTTTAAGAAGGGTCTCGACCTGAAACGTCGCCTATTCCTTCCCTCCATAGATGCTGCCGCACCCACTGAGTTTCTCCAGCATTTTTATCTACCTTCATATTCTTCTTGGGTGGCTTACAACCCTATAACTGTTGTATGAACACTGAATTCTCCAATTTTAGGTAACGTACCTACAAATAACATTTTCTTTCCTCCCCACCCCCTTCTTCCCTGTACCCCAGCTGGACCAGCACCTTTTTCTGCCCTCCTCCCTCCCCTTCCATCTTTGTTCCTACCTCTGGCTTCACATATCGCATCTCTATTATCCTTATCATTTTATCTCTGGCCTTTGTCCAATCATCTGCCTATCAAACAAAAACACTCATCAGCAATCAGCATCCACCCATCACTCGCTAGGCTTTGTCCTGCCCCTCCTCTCTTTCAGCTTTCTCACACCCTCTCCCTCATCCTCCAAACCACAATCAGTCTAAAGAAGAGTCCTGCCCAAAATGTCACCTATCCATGTTGAACCGGCCCATTCGCGGAGCTTGGAATCGGCCGCGGGATTTACCATTACCCGGCGGGGACT
Source organism: Okamejei kenojei (assembly GCA_035221665.1). NCBI lineage: Eukaryota > Metazoa > Chordata > Chondrichthyes > Rajiformes > Rajidae > Okamejei > Okamejei kenojei. Next base: position 41,830,966 of record CM069150.1, read on the forward strand.
TCAACATCAAGAGCCTCGATCGCCTCGATGCAGCGGGAGAACAAGCGAGGAAGAGATAAGACTTTTTGCCTTCCATCACAGTGAGGAGGTGCCTGGAGATTCACTGTGATGGATATTTGTGTTAAATTGTGTTAATTATGTGTTTTCTTGCTTTTTTTTCTATCATGACTGCAAGGTACGCAATTTCGTTCAAATTATTGTTTGAATGACAATAAAGTAAATTCAATTAAATTCAATTCAAATCAATTCAATTCTCCAGAAATGCTGCCTGACCCGCTTACTCCAGCACTCTGAGTCCTACATATAATAGTTGTTTTAGATTCTTGCAGTACTGGTGGATAGTACAGGTGTCAGGGGTTATGGCAAGAAATCAGGAGATGGGGCTGAGAGGGAAAGATAGATCAGCCATGATTGAACGGTGGAGTAGACTTCATGGGCCAAATTACCTAATTCTGCTACTATAATTTATGAATTTATGTATTATCCACAGATATAATAATTACAACTGTGACCAACGACCAAATGATTTACCAATCATTTTGTAGACCATTGTCTACAAAACTAACGCAAGGAAATAGGGTTCCTTTGAGTTCATTTTAATTCCTCCCAAAATAGTTTAGTTTATTATCAGGAGTAGGTTTGAGGATCATTTCTGCAACATCTAATTAGTATTAGTCACCATGACCTTAGACAAGGAAAAAACGGTCTGATTTTCTTGAATAAGTGACAATCCAAACTGCCTGTCCATTGTTTAAATGGGCACTGAAAGGTACATTTGTACACAAAGGATTATAAATTAATTTTAAGGCTTAGGGCTTAGGAAAAAAAACGTGAATATGGATAAGAAAGTTGTTAAACGTTAGAAAACAAACAACTTAGTAGGAGGTTGGGTCCAAGTGTTATATGGAACACTCTATCTGCAATATTGGAATTATTATTGTTCATTATTTACACCAGAGTCTTATATTTTTGAAACTTCGAATCTTCACTTAATTAAGAAAAGGACTGGGCTCAAAGCAGATATTGATGGTTGCTGAGGACTCAGTCGGCCGAAGGGTCTGTTTACGTGCTATATCTTTCAATCAAACAATAAACTGCTGAATAGTATTCAGTTAAATGCTATCTGATGGATCCCATTGAATAATATGGCAGCCTAGACATACAGTATTATCTGAGTGCTGCCCAGTAATGCTTTAACTGTTGTTAAACTATTAAATAGGTTCATAACTATGAGAAAGCTATAGGTCTACACCTGACTAATGATATATTTCTCCATTTAAAATTATTCCAGAGTAAATACAGGTAAGTATCCGACTTGTTTACATTCTCACTGTCTGAATAGCAATTGGTATCAGTTTTATGCACATAACCACAAGTTAAATAGTTGGGGATCCATGTCTTATCTAGTATTATGTAGAACGGTGGTCTGATCAAAACTTATCTAGTAAGGAGGGGAAAATATGTCAGAAGTCTAAAGAGGTATTTATAAAAAAGTTAATTAATATGACGTGACATATTTCTATATTATGTTAATTAATATGACGTGACTAGATAATTCAAGGCCTTGATTTACTAATTCAGGAATAAAAAACATTATTTTTGATGAATTTCTTTTGGACGCGAGAAGGTACAAGTTTGGAATAATATGCCTTAGGACTGAGTATATTTATGCCCAGGTGGTAGGTGAGTCTGAAGAAGGGTTCTGACCTGAACGTCATCTGTCCATTCCCTCCACAGATGCTGCCTGACTGGCCATGTTACTGCAGCACTTTGTGTTTTACTCAAGATTCCAGCATCCAGTTTCTTGTGTCTCCACACTTATGTGCATTTTGTCAACAGACCATTGAGAAAGATTGTGGGGTTTCAGATAATAGAATATGAATTGTGGTGTTTGCAAGTATCAATGGTCAGGAATTGTGTAGGTTGTCATATCAAGTGAGGTTGTTAGTCGCATGTGGTGAATTGTCATTTGATGCTTCTACCAAGAAACTTGTCCCTCTTCCTAACCCTTAAGCAGTTCCTCACACAAGACACAATGACGTTTTAGACCACTGGTGAAAGAAAAACTTTAATCAGCAGTTTTAAATATCAATCAGCAGATAAAGACATGACGTGCTTGAATAACTCACCAAGTCAAGCAAATCCCTGGAGAACATGGATAGACCATGGCCTTGGTCGAGATCCTTTTTAAGACATTTTAAGGGGGGGGGGGGGAGAGAAGATAGTGGGACACAGGTGAGAGGGGTGCTTGATAGGCTAATGGTTGGAACAAAGGCCTGAGATAAAAGCAGAGGTGTGAGAAAGTATTGAATTGTTGTGATTTGTGATGCCAGAGAGAGAAAAGTAGCAGGGGGAGGGGAGAAGTGAGGAACAGGGGAGGGGGAGGAGGGAGAAAGGTGGGGTGCTTTAGGGGGGGTTAGTTCGAGATTAGATAAAATTGGGAAATTTAATGTTCATACCATTGGGTTGTACGAACTACCCAAGCTGAATAGACAATAGACAATAGGTGCAGGAGTTGGCCATTTGGCCCTTCGAGCCAGCACCACCATTCACTGTGATCATGGCTGATCATCCACAATCAGTGCCCCATTCCTGCCTTCTCCCCATATCCCCTGACTCCGCTATCTTTAAGAGCTCTATCTAACTCTCTCTTGAATATGAGGTGATGTTCCTCCAATTTGCGCGTGGTCTCATTGTGGCAAAGGTGAAAGCCGAGGACAGAAAGTCAGTATGGGAATTGGAAGTAGAGGTAAAATGGTTAGCAACCAGGAGATCCAGTAAGCCTTGGGTGACCGTGTACACAAATGTGATTTGATGCAAACACTGTGATTTAGGATCTCAGCAATCTGCTGATGCCCACTCATTACTTTGAATGGCAAAGAATACGTTAGGTAGCAGAAAGGGTCCTTCTTTTTATCTTCTCCTTTCTTCTTCGTTGTATCAGGATCGAGGGTGACACCACGGCCATGTGCTAAATCTTACATGGGCTCTGCTCACTTTGTCTCAGGGAGAGGTGGATCTTGGTCAAACAGGTGGATTTGTGGACTGAGTCTCTGGGTAGACTTTGCACTGCATGCACTTGGTGCATAGGTGCTGCTGTCAGAGAACTTGAAGTGCTCATTGCTTTCCTGGATGATTTTCTACTGGTCTGTGGTGCTTTTCGATCAGTGTTTACTACGGGTCAGTAAACAAATTACATATTTTTGAGGAGGTTTTCGAGAACATCATGGAAGCAGTCTCTCTATCCTTCAGAAAGCCTCCTGCTGAAATGGAGCTCAGAGTAGTGTGCCAGCTTTGGGAGTCTGGCTTGAGTCAAGAAGAAGATGTAATCTACTCACTGGAGATTTAAACTTTAGACTTTAGAGATACAGCATGGAAACCAGGTAATTCGGCCCACCGAGTCCGCACCGACCAATGATCACCCCATACACTAGCACTATCCTACATACTAGGGACAATTTAAGATTTTACCTAAGCCAATTAACCTACAAACCTGTACATCTTTGGAGTGTGGGAGGAAACCGGAGAACACGGAGCAAACGCATGCGGTCTCAGGAAGACCATGCAAACTCCATACAGACGGCAACTGTAGACAAGATTGAAGCCGGTTTCTGGCACTGGAACTGTTGAAGTGCTAGCAGAATCTCAGTGCTGGGGATGTTGGTTCAACAGAGGATGTTGATGATGGCTTGCTTATTCTGTCAATGGATAATTTTTGGGAGGTACTATTGGTTAAGAGAAGAGAATGGGAACATAGCATTTGGGTAGATGATTAAACAAGGTGCTTTTGAGTGGTAGAGTGGTCTCAGTGGACAAGATGGCCTAAAAGGACTCAAAGTACTGGAGTAACTCTGCAATCAAGCAGCATCTCTGGTCACTGTGAAGAAGGCTCCCAACCCAAAACCTCACCTATCCATGTTCTCCAGTGATGCTGCTTAACCCGCTGAGTTACGCTTTGTGTCCTTTTGTGTAAATCAGCATCTGCAGTTCTTTGTTTCTATCAGATGGCCTCTTGGTCCTGTTTACTATGTTTCATTAGGTGATGAACAAATGACATGTTAGCACTATTGCAAATGCTCCCCATTACAAATCAGAATTCATTGCCCTGGTTAAGATCCCATTCCCATGAGTTATATGCACAGTAAAATGTAGTGCCATTTGATGTCTCATCTGTACATAGTTTCATATTAAGCATGCACAGCCTGGAATGAAAATCCAGAAGTATGTTACCATGCATAAAGTACCCAAAGTTGCCTGATGCGAAGGAGAAGTCCTGTTCCTTTATAAAATAGTGACACAGGATGTTTCACATTTACTCAAGAGCCGGCACACCTTGTCGAAAAATGGCACCTGTGACATTGTATTATTACCCACGTTGCGCTCGGGAAAACTGCCAGGTTGTTGGGTTTTTTGCAAGTCTGTGCAGTGGGCCTTAACCCACAATGTCTGACTCGGAGATTAGTCTGTGACAACTGAGCTGCAGTTGAACAACAGTTGAAAATAAAAAAAATTGTGCTTAAAAAGTCACAAATATCCGTCTTCTCACTGAAGCCCAGTGCCTGACAAACCACGGCAATAAGCACATTACCTCATTGTGGTCTGATTTATGAGTCGTGAGCGATAGCGTTGGCAAACATCGTTTATTGAAGCTTCTGGATTATGTTGTCACGCTAAGGTTTAATTTATCGTTGCCAATCCATGGTTCGAAATAGAAAGCAATAAAATTGTTGCCAAAGAAAGTTAATTGTGTCTCAATATTATATCAGAAAAGGAGGGACATTCTCACCCTGCTCTCTTCAAGTGGGCTTCAGGGAAACAGCAAACCTCTTCCATATCTTAGCATTTCGGAATGTATTATAACATCGTAGCAGTAGACATTAATAAACGGGCTGGGAATAGATTAGTCATTCTGAACGTCGCACAGATAGAGTTTTAGTGTTCGGGTTGAAAATTGAGATAAAGGTCATGAAGTTCGATGATGCAAAATCTAATTGCACTTAAAATTAGAGCTAAGTTTATTTCCCTGAGATCTTGTTGAAAGGTACAGGTCCGCTACTGATTTTCCGGCTACTGGTGGTCCGGCCCTCCTTTAATCCGGAAATAATCCCCTCCCGGAGGTCCCCCCGAAAATGTGTGCTTAGGCCGGGACGGGTGAGGCGGTCGATCTCGACCTCATCGGGACCTCCGTGCTGATCAGTGGGTTGAATTTGCCCCCTGTGGCCAGGGCCCTGGAATTCCATTCTGACCGGAGCCGGTAGATCTGTTCCCATTTTCAGAAGACCAGAAGACATAGAAGTGGATTTAAGCCATTCAGTCCATTGAGCCATTGATTATGACAGATCTATTTCTTTCCTCTCAACCCCATTCTCCTGCCTTCTCCCTGCAATCTTTAATGTCCTTCCAAATCAAGAACATGTCAATCTCTGCTTTAAACATATCTAATGACTTGGCCTCCCCAGCCTTCTGTGGCAATCTTCTTCTTTTGTGTGGTGTGCACAGCCTAAAGTTGTTGGACAACTTGTTCTATTTGATCTTCCGTTTGTGCACGTTGAGTTGATTGCATTAGTCGAAACAGGGTGGACCATGTGAAGGTTGCAATCTTCCACCCCTTCTGTGGCAATGAATTCCACAGGTTTACTGGCTAAAGAAATTCCTCCTCATGTCCATTTTGAATGTATGTCCTTTTATTCTGAGCCGATGCCCTCTGGTCCTACACTCTCCCACAAATGGAAATTTCCCCTCCACTCTATCTAGGCCTTCCATTATGTGGTTGATTTTACTGTGATCTCCCCTCATCCTTCTAAACTCTAGTGAGTTCAGGCCCAGAGACATCAAATACTCCTCCAATGAGTGTTTAAGGCTCAAAATTATGTTTAGGGAAGGCAAAGAACTAGTAGTAGACACTCCCACTAGTGGCAACATCCCTTCCACGTCCATGAACACACCAAGAAGGGAAATGTCTTTCTACGTGTACGAAGGAACTGCAGATGCTGGTTTACACCGAAGATAGACACTAAATGCTGGGAGTAATTCAGTGAGACAGGCAACATCTCTGAAGAGAAGGATTGGGTGACATTTCGGGTCGAGACCCTTCTTCAGTCTGACTGAAACATCACCCATTCCTTCTCTTCAGAGATGCCTCTGTACATTGCACATCACAAATTGAATGCTCAAATTATGGATAACATGCATTGCTGAATGAAACAACCTGGGTATGTCGTCTTCACATAGAAGGTAGGTACATTACATTACTGGCAAGCTGTTGTCACGTGAAAACCAAGGGATTTACACAGACTAGACTGCCACCTAGCAGAGTTACTGCAGAGTCAGATGAATATTTTAAAAAAGGAAAATGGCAAGGTCAATTCCACAGGAAATGGGGAGAAATTGTTTTGCTGCTTCCATTGCAGACAGATCATGATGCGTTGAGAATTGCTTCACTGGGATAGCTTTCTGATTTGTCTGATTTCAAAAAGTAGAGGTTTTGTGCAGTTGAAAACATTTCAGCTATTTGCCACTGTTAATTCCCCTTTTTTAATTGCCTTTCCCAAACATCTCAAGTGATGGCTTAGTGTTTTAAACTCATTGACACCATGATACTCTGGTACAGTACTAAACAGCATGGTAATGACTATTAGATTTAGGTATTTTAACAAATTATGTATATCATTGTGGCTGACACTATTGTAGTTTAGCTTAGTTTAGTTTAGAGACACAGTGTGAGACATACAAGCCCTACGGCTCACCGAGTCCGCGCCGGCAAGCGATCACGCGCACACTCATTCTATGTTATCCCACTTTCGCATCCTACACACTACGGGCAATTTACAGAAGCCAATTGATTTACAAACCTGCCATGTCAGTGGAATGTGGGAGGGAAACCAGAACACCCAGAGGAAACCCACGCGGGAGAACGTACAAACTCCATACAAACGAGGTCAGGATCGAACCAGGGTCTCTGGTGCTCTAAGGCAGCAACTCTACTGCTGCACCATTGTGCTACCCAACACTGTTAGCTTATGTTTACCTTTCTTCACTATGAGAAGGATTCCATCCCAGGAATTTGTTTTTGGATTGGGAAAAGGAACTGAAATTTTCTCCTAAATTTCCTGAGCATGTTGCTCTGACCATTAAGTCATAGTCATACATTACGGAAACCGGCCCTTTGGCCCAATTTCCCCATGCCGATATGATGGCCTCTTTACACTCCTTCCACCTGCCCACGTTTGGCCCATATCTCTCGAAACATTTCCTATACATGTACCTATCCAAATGTCATCTCGTTCCATATACCCACCACCCTCTATGTAAAAAAGTTGCTCCTCAGATTCCTATAAATAAATGTCCCCTCTCACCTTAAACCTACGCTGGACATTTGTAATAGAATCATAAAATGTTTTGTCATGGATCTGCTGGCAGGAGTATTCCAGACATCTTTAAACTCTCACTAATTTATTCTCTGAGTTTCCCGCCTGCCCATTACCCCAATGTGAAAGAAAACCAACGTAGCTTGGCTTAATTTGGTGGCTTTGACTTTCATCATCATGAAGTGCTTCAAGAGACTAGTTATGGTGCATATCAACTCCAGCCTCCCAGACAAACTTGATCCATTGCAATTCACCTCTGACTGCAAAATGTCCCTAGCAGACACCATCTGCCTTACCATACTTTCTTCCCTGGATTTAGATAACAAGGATATCTCATGAGACTTAATTTGTTGACGACAGCTCTGCCATATCAACACCATAATTGCAACCAAACTCATCTCCAAACTCCTGGACCTCGGAATCAGCACCGAATGTCCGAATGACCGAATGCAACTGAATCTTTAATTTTTTAGACTTTAGAGAAATAGTGCAGAAACAGGCCCTTTGGCCCACCGAGTCGATACTGACCAGCAATCACCCCGTACACTAACGCTATCCTATACACTAGGGACAATTTACAATTTTACCGAGGCCAATTAACCCACAAACCTGTACATCTTTGGAGTGTGGGAGGAAACTGGAGCACCCGGAGAAAATCCAGGATAACATTAGTGTACAGGGTAGACAAAAATGCGGGAGAAACTAAGCGGGTGAGGCAGCATCTATGGAGCGAAGGAACAGGTGACGTTTCAGGTCGAGACCCTTCTTCAGACTGATGTGGGGGTGGGCGGGGGCGGGAAGAAGAAAGGAAGAGGAGGAGACAGTGGGCTGTGGGAGAGCTGGGAAGGGGAGGGGAAAGAGGGAGAAAGCAAGGACTACCTGAAATCGGAGGTCAATGTTCATACCGCTGGGGTGTAAACTACCCAAGCAAAATATGAGATGCTGCTCCTCCAATTTGAGGTGGGACTCACTCTGGCCATGGAGGAGGCCCAGGACAGACAGTTTGGATACGGAATGGGAGGGGGAGTTGAAATGCTGAGCCACTGGGAGATCGGGTTGGTTAATGCAAACTGTGCGGAGGTGTTGGGCGGAAGCGATCGCCAAGCCTGTGCTTGGTCTCACCGATGTAGAGCAGTTGACACTTAGAGAAGCGGATGCAATAGATGAGGGCGTGATCGCTGGTCGGTGCGGACTCGGTGGGCCGAAGGTTCTGTTTCCGCAGAAAACTCCAAAGACTAACGAATTAAAGATTCAGTTGCAGGAAGGCTTAGAAACATAGTGTTGAAAGAATTCTTGACGCTGTATGACTCTTCGACTCTTGATATTCATCGTACTGAAGGGCCTGTTTCATGATGTGTAACTCTACACAGTTTGTTTTGTTGTGAAGTGTACAGTTGTAAGAGCAATTGATCACAAGCTACCTTTAGTTATACCTTCCATGTTTGTATTGATTTACTGTTCACATGCGGGGAAAACAACAGTGACATTTTATTTTTAAAGTGTGATATAGTATGGCAGGTGTTTAGTTATTGCAGCACTCTTGTTGGAGTCTCCAGCTAGAAGAACAATACTCCTGTGATTCATTGTAGTTCCTCATTCAGTCTGCAGAATGCCCACTAAGTTTAGAGATGACAAATAACACACAGGACCACTCTTTCAATAAAACACGATACAATTTGCAAGAGATAGAATATAGAGCTGGAATATTCTACACACTTCACTAAACATTGTGATTGATTAATTGAATTGATTGAAAGATACAGCATGGAAACAGGCGCTTCGGCCCACCCACTCAACACTGACTATCAATCACCCTTTCACACTAATTCTACGTTCAATTTAACATCCCTCCTCTACACACGAACAGCAATTTACAGAAGTCAATTAACCTACGAACCCGCACGTCTTTGGGATGCGGGAGGAAACCGGAGCACCTGGAGGAAACACACACAGTGCATGCAAACTCCACACAGACAGGAGCTGAGGTTAGGATCGAACCCGGGTGTCTGGTGCTGTGAGGCAGCAGCAAACAATGGTTCTGAACTTAAAGAAAGGTAACTTTGAGGGTATGAGACGTGAATTGGCCAAGATTGACTGGCAATTAATTCTAAAAGGGTTGACGGTGGATATACAATGGAAGACATTTAAAGACTGCATGGATGAACTACAAAAATTGTTCATCCCAGTTTGGCAAAAGAATAAATCGGGGAAGGTAGTGCATCCGTGGATAACAAGGGAAATCAGGGATAGTATCAAAGCAAAGGATGATGCGTACAAAGTAGCCAGAAAAAGCAGCATACCAGAGGACTGGGAGAAATTCAGAGACCAGCAGAGGAGGACAAAGGGCTTAATTAGGAAAGGAAAAATAGATTATGAAAGAAAACTGGCAGGGAACATAAAAACTGACTGCAAAAGTTTTTATAGATATGTGAAGAGAAAGAGGTTAGTTAAAACAAATGTAGGTCCCTTGCAGTCAGAAACAGGTGAGTTGATCATGGGGAACAAGGATATGGCGGACCAATTGAATAACTACTTTGGTTCCGTCTTCACTAAGGAAGACATAAATAATCTGCCGGAAATAGCAGGGGACCGTGGGTCAAAGGAGGAATTGAGTGAAATCCAGGTCAGTCAGGAAGTGGTGTTGGGTAAATTGAATAGATTAAAGGCCGATAAATCCCCAGGGCCAGATAGGCTGCATCCCAGAGTACTTAAGGAAGTAGCTCAGGAAATAGTGGATGCATTAGTGATAATCTTTCAAAACTCTTTAGATTCTGGAGTAGTTCCTGAGGATTGGCGGGTAGCAAATGTAACCCCTCTTTTTAAGAAGGGAGGGAGAGAGAAAACGGGGAATTACAGACCAGTTAGTCTAACATCGGTAGTGGGGAAACTGCTAGAGTCAGTTATTAAAGATGGGATAGCAGCACATTTGGAAAGTGGTGAAATCATTGGACAAAGTCAGCATGGATTTACGAAAGGTAAATCATGTCTGACGAATCTTGTGGAATTTTTCGAGGATGTAACTAGTAGCGTGGATAAGGGACAACCAGTGGATGTGGTATATCTGGACTTCCAGAAGGCTTTCGACAAGGTCCCACATAATAGATTAGTATACAAACTTAAAGCATACGGTATTAGGGGTTCAGTATTGATGTGGATAGAGAACTGGCTGGCAAACAGGAAGCAAAGAGTAGGAGTAAACGGGTCCTTTTCACAATGGCAGGCAGTGACTAGTGGGGTACCGCAGGGCTCAGTGCTGGGACCCCAGCTATTTACAATATATATTAATGACCTGGATGAGGGAATTGAAGGCAATATCTCCAAGTTTGCGGATGACACTAAGCTGGGGGGCAGTGGTAGCTGTGAGGAGGATGCTAGGAGACTGCAAGGTGACTTGGATAGGCTGGGTGAGTGGGCAAATCTTTGGCAGATGCAGTATAATGTGGATAAATGTGAGGTTATCCACTTTGGTGGCAAAAACAGGAAAGCAGACTATTATTTAAATGGTGGCCGATTAGGAAAAGGGGAGATGCAGTGAGACCTGGGTGTCATGGTACACCAGTCATTGAAAGTAGGCATGCAGGTGCAGCAGGCAGTGAAAAAAAAGCGAATGGTATGTTAGCTTTCATAGCAAAAGGATTTGAGTACAGGAGCAGGGAGGTTCTACTTCAGTTGTACAGGGTCTTGGTGAGACCACACCTGGAGTATTGCGTACAGTTTTGGTCTCCAAATCTGAGGAAGGACATTATTGCCATAGAGGGAGTGCAGAGAAGGTTCACCAGACTGATTCCTGGGATGTCAGGACTGTCTTATGAAGAAAGACTGGATAGACTCGGTTTATACTCTCTGGAATTTAGGAGATTGAGAGGGGATCTTATAGAAACTTACAACATTCTTAAGGGGTTGGACAGGCTAGATGCAGGAAGATTGTTCCCGATGTTGGGGAAGTCCAGGACAAGGGGTCACAGCTTAAGGATAAGGGGGAAATCCTTTAAGACCGAGATGAGAAAGACTTTTTTCACACAGAGAGTGGTGAGTCTCTGGAACTCTCTGCCACAGAGGGTAGTTGAGGCCAGTTCATTGGCTATATTTAAGAGTGAGTTGGATGTGGCCATTGTGGCTAAGGGGATCAGAGGGTATGGAGAGAAGGCAGGTACGGGATACTGAGTTGGATGATCAGCCATGATCATATTGAATGGCGGTGCAGGCTCGAAGGGCTGAATGGCCTACTCCTGCACCTAATTTCTATGTTTCTATGTTTCACCAGCTGCCTTGTTGATGACATTTCTATTAAATATATAAATGCACTTATCTATTTTATATGAAATTTGCAAATACCATAGTTATGCATGAATCCACAGAGAGTCAACATAAAACCAACATTTACCCGTTCACAGCGGAAATGCTTCCATCACATTACATACATAACATGGCAGCATTCATGATGGATTACGATGCATTTAGATCTGAAATTGGAGACGTGGTGAATAAGTTTTAAAATCTGCCCAATGCCGTGAAAATTGCAGCCTACTATTTTAATTAAGATGCTAAACAAATATTGCCAGTTCCACCTAGATATTATGAAAAAAGGTATAGTTTGGAAGCTAAATATTCTTCACCAAAGTCTCATATAAACTAAATTACTTGAAGTGATTTTTGTTTATTTCTAATGGTGGCATGGTGGCGCAGCGGTAGAGTTGTTGCCTTACAGCACCAGAGTTCAATCCTGACTACAAGTGTTGTCTGCACAGAGTTTGTACGTTCTCCCTGAGACCGCGTGGGTTTTCTCCGGGTACTCCAGTTTCCTCCCACATTCCAAAGATGTACAGGTTTGTAAGTTAATTAGCTTCAGTAAAATTGTAAATGGTCCCTAGTGTGTGTAGGATAGTGTTAGTGTGTGGGGATCGCTGGTCAGCACAGACTCGCTGGGCTGAAGGGCCTGTTTCCACACTGTATCTCTAATCTAATCTTAACTAAACGAATGGGCACCACCAACTTAATGAATGTATCTGCGCAAATTCACAAACATCGTGGCTTCACATGGACGGGACTAGGAACCCACCCAGGGGGAAGCTGCCGAGCCGGGCCCCTGCTCGCTCCTGAAGGCTGGAAATCAGAGAGCAAGATGGAGGGAGTCGCCAGCAGATGCTGGAAAAAAGGCCCGGTAAGAAGAACCAAGAGTCTTATGGGGCTGCCCCACTGTGCGAGCTAATTCAAGAGTTCTCCCGAGTTTCCCCTGATTCGAACTCAGAGAATTATGGTAATAGCCACTCATAGGTACTCGGGGCTCTCGTGGACATTTTTCAACATGTTGAAAAATCTTCACGAGTCTTCACGAGCTTACCGTGTTTCCCGAGTACCTGCCGTTAGTGTTACGAGCCGTTAAGAGACATCCCGAGCTCCGACGAAGCTGCTACGTACATTCTAGTGCTTATCATGAGTTTAGAAACACAGAAAATAGGTGCAGGAGGAGGCCATTCGGCCCATCGAGCCAGCACCGCCATTCATTGTGATCATGGCTGATCGTCCCCTATCAAATAGAAACATAGAAAATAATTTTACTTCGGAGTCACGTGAGTGACTACGTGAAGAAGAGCCCGCCTCACGCTGGTAACGGCATGACGTCGACGCTGACGGCGAAAGAAGGAGCTGCGGTAAGGAGCAGCTCCTCGCAGCGGTCGGAACGGCCCGCAGGTAAGTGAAGTTACATCGGCGCGGGTTTTAGGTTACGCTGGATGGTTCCAACAGCGAAACTAAAAGTAAAAATTTAGACGTTAACGTGCTGATTGAGCACAAGATAAATTTTAACAAAATGGAGAAATCGGGAAGGAAGGCTTCGCGGGTGAAAAGAGCCTCCCGGGGTGAAAGTAAATATACGGGAAGCGAAGCTAGAGTGGACCCGGTTCCGATACCGTTGGCCACTGATTTACCCGATATAGAATTTCCAGATTCTCCGGAAATTATAACCACGGAGGAAAATGCTCCTAAGAAATGCAAAAAGAAAACTGTGAGGCCCGTGGTTTCTGATGATTCTGATTTTGAAAGACCTCCAGATAATAAAACTATGTGGCTAAAAATGGAGCATATGGAGAAAGTTCTCCAAACTATTATGAGACAAGGGTCACAGTACCCTCATGAATCCCAGAAAATCCCTGAGGGGTTTCAATATGATGAATATGGCTGTGGGCCAAGTTGGGAATATGATACTCCAGACCCACGATTTGGGCTGGAAGAAGTCTCATGGGATAATATCCCGATGGAATTAGGGCTGCAGAAGGCAGACCCTGCTGAATTTGAAATGGTTTTTGAAAGCACGCCACAAAGTAAAAAGAAAAGGCTTGATCTGCCTGGGATAGCACAAAGTTTTGCTATACCCGAAGGAAGTGGTGAGGCTATGGAAGAAAGCCTAGCTGCCAATATAAATTATATGGTATCTCACCAGCTTCATAATACTGTGATGAATGAATTATCAGAATTATATAAAGCACCAGGCAATTGTGCCTCATTGGAAGTGCCTACGGTGAATCCGATGGTATGGGCATCTATGACTCCAAGTATGAGAGCCCAAGAAGTGAAATTTCAAAAGGTGCTAAAATTATTTTCGGCTGCCATCACGGCATTTGGCAGGCAAATGGAGAATCTGGAAATGGACAAGATTCAAAAAGATACTTTGGGCTTAATGTGCAATTCGTTTTATGAGATCAATTGCATGAGGAAAATGGCGATTCGGCCCATATTTCACCCTAGATATGCAAGCCTGTGTCAAGAAAGTGGAGTTCAAGCTCCTGGATATTTGTTTGGAGAAAATCTGCCGAAACAACTGAAGCAGTTGGATGAAGAAGCTAAATATTTTAGCACTATTAAGCCTTTTGTCTTTGGACAAAGAAAAGGGTTTTCGGCCCGAAGGGGTTTTGATTTTCGTTATAGAGGCAGAAATTTGTCACGAAAGTATTATCGTGCTACACAGGCCACTGCTTCCCTGCATTCGGGAAAGAGGAGACCATCACGCTCCTATGGAGAGGTATTAAAGACTTCTATCCTTAAAGAAACTGTGGATGAATCTCCAGTTGGAGGGAGATTGCAAAAATTTTATAATGCCTGGCTTAATATTACTTCTGATCGATTTATATTACAAGCAGTTTCAGGAGCTATTATTATTTTTAAAGAAGGGGTCAATCCTCCTGTACAGAATAAACCTGCTTATGCTTATGTGTTTTCTCCAGAAGAAAGAATGGAGATTAATGTGGAAATTGACAAATTATCCGAAAAAGGGGTAATTGAAAAAACCTGTGAACATAAGCATCAATTTGTCTCTAATATATTTCGCAGAGATAAGAAAGATGGTGGTTGTAGAATTATTCTAGACCTTACAGATCTAAATAAGTTTGTAGAATACAAACGTTTTAAGATGGAGACATTTAAAACTGCAAAATATTTGATTTCAGCAGGTTCTTATATGGCTAAGATTGATTTGAAAGACGCCTATTATTCTGTACCAATTCATCATCTTTTTCGGAGATATTTAAAGTTTTATTGGCAGGGGCAATTATGGCAGTTCAAAGCTTTACCAAATGGATTAAGTTCAGCTCCTAGACTCTTTACAAAACTGTTGAAACCAGTTTTAGCTCAATTAAGAGCACAGAAACACATTGTAATGGCTTATCTGGATGATATTCTGATTATTAATGATAGTCAAGAGTCAGCTGAGCACTCAATTTCAGTTACTAAAGCTTTGTTTAAAGAGCTTGGATTCTTAATTCATCCAATTAAATCCCAGCTGCAGCCAGTTCAATCAATTGATTTTCTGGGGTTTGTAATTAACTCAGTGACTATGTTAGTTACGTTGCCAGCAAAGAAGACAAATGATATTTTGCAAATGTGTAATTACCTCATTCACAAACCTTATCCCTCCATCCGAGAAGTGGCAAAAGTCATTGGTACACTAGTGGCAGCATTTCCGGCAGTGGAATTTGGGTCATTACATTATCAAAATCTTCAAAGGGACAAAGTAAGGGCTCTTAAAGATAAGGCAGGTCACTTTGACAGACCTATGCAATTAACAAAGAAAGCAGTATTGGAATTGCAATGGTGGGTTGAAAATGTCCCACAAGCTGCTAAGAAGATCATGATTAAACAGCCTGAAATGGTTTTGCAAACAGATGCTAGTGCTCTCGATGGGGGGCCACAGATTTATCTTCCAGTTGTGGAGGTAGATGGAAAACTGAAGAGCAAGTGTTTCTCCAAAAGTATGGTATTAACTATTTGGAGTTATTGGGGGCCTTTTATGGGCTTAAAGCATATTGTTCTGCTAAACAATGTCTGCATGTATTAATACAATTAGACAATAAAACGGCTGTGGTTTACATTAATCACATGGGGGGAGTTAGATCAGTATCATGTGATTGTCTGGTCAATGAGATATGGCAATGGTGTATTGGTCGGCAGATATGGATTTCAGCAAGCTATATTCCAGGTAAAGACAATGTGGTAGCAGATGGAAGGTCCAGGATTTTTAAAGATAATACGGAATGGATGCTTAAGCCAGCAATATTTAAGAATATTGTTAGACGATTTGGGTTGCCAGAAATTGATTTGTTTGCATCCAGGCTTAATCATCAATTGCCTCATTATGTGTCTTGGGAACACGATCCGGACGCAGTTGCAGTAGATGCATTTTCATTACACTGGGGAAAAATGTTCTTTTATGCTTTTCCACCATTTGCTCTGATCCAGAGATGCTTGAAGAAAAATAGAGCAAGATTCAGCTTCCGGATTGTTGGTAGTGCCAAATTGGCCAACTCAACCTTGGTTCCCAGTTATGCTAAATATGATTAAAGAACCATATATGCAGATTCCTAACTGTAGTGATATCTTGACTAATCCAGTAACAAATGAAGGTTACCCATTATATGCATATATGAATTTGTTAATCTGCAGGTTTTGACCAGACCACTACAGGAACTGGGATTGTCGGACCAAACTTTGACAGTTATTGGTGCATCATGGCGACATAGCACACAGAAACAATATATGACACATATTAAGAAATGGAAGAATTTTGCACACAGTCAAATATTTCTGATGATTCTGTGAATGTTACTCATGTTTTGGAATTCCTTGCCAATTTGCACTTTGGGCAACATTTAAGTTACAGTGCCATTAACACTGCACGCAGTGCCTTGTCGTCCTATTTAGGACTTATGATTGGTGAGAAGTCAATTGGGTCGCATCCATTAATATCACGATTCATGAAAGGAATTTTTCACATGAATCCGCCAAAACCTAGATATACAGAGATTTGGGATGTGAGCATAGTACTTGCTCTACTTAGAGAATGGACGCCAATTGAAGGGTTGACATTGGATGGTTAACATTGAAATTGGTCATGTTAATGTCACTGGTCTCAGCCCAAAGAGTGCAAACTTTACAAATGTTGCGTTTAGACTGTATGCATGTGACTACAGATAACGTTGTTTTCTATGTTTACGATCTGATCAAACAAAGTAGACCAGGGAGATCTGGAACAAAGGTAACCTTTCAAGCTTTTCATATTGAGCCTGCTTTGTGTGTGGTTAGACATTTGAACCAATATATTAAAGTTACGGACACTTTTCGAGGAAACGAAAAGACATTGCTGCTTACGCACAAAAAGCCACACACAAAAGCTTCAGTTCAAACTATCTCAAAATGGTTGAAACAGGTGTTGGTTTTAGCGGGAGTAGACACTGATGTCTTCAAATCTCACTCCACCAGGGCGGCAGCTACGTCCGCGGCGAAGGGGCGGGACGTACCTCTCGAGCATATTTTTAAAATCGCAGGGTGGAGTAAAGAAGAAACTTTTTCAAAGTTCTACAACAAACCTGTTCACACTATGACAAGCTTTGGACACGCGTGTTGGGAGCACTATAATCACCTGCTTTGTTTGCTATTAATTGCTATAATCAGTTGTGTAGTCACTGATATCTTTTGTCACTTGTAATCATTTTTTTCCCTCAAATATAAGGAGGGTATTATATGGTCTTTCAACCATTAAAAAATTTAATTGTGAAAAAGATCTAACTTTTGTCTGCTTTCTCATGTATGTGTTTACTTAGCCGGACTGTCGTACGGATTAATTCTACGACATAAAAAACACAGAAAGCTTTAAAACTCTTCACGTAGTCACTCACGTGACTCCGAAGTAAAATAGTAAGATTAAACGAGAACTCACCTGTTTCGAAGTTTGATCGTTATTTTACGAGGAGTTACGATGAGGGATTACGTGCCCTCCACTCCCACCCTCGTAAAATAAATGATCAAATGGTGGTTCTAAGTCTTTTTATGAGCCTTACTATGTTACTCCGGCTTTGGTGTTCTGTGTTTTTCATGCCGTTGCTTTGAAGTATGCCGTTACCAGCGTGAGGCGGGCTCTTCTTCACGTAATCCCTCATCGTAACTCCTCGTAAAATAACGATCAAACTTCGAACAGGTGAGTTCTCGTTTAATCTTACTATTATAGTTTGATTTTTTTTTAAATTCGGGAGAATTCTTGAATTAGCTCGTACAGTGGGACAGCCCCTTTACCTTCTGTGGCCTCAAAGGCGTCTGCAGGAAGCGCCACCTGAGGAAAAAGGGCTGAAGAGGGCCGTGCAAGGTGAGGAACGGCGATTCGCGGGACGACTGGAATGGAGGTGATGGCTGCAACGGGCCTTTGTGGCCTGCTGCAGCTGGGACATGTAAAATGGCACCAAAATGATAACTCTTGCATGCAGACTCAGTGGGCTGTTCTGTACATTCTGTACTAACCGGGGATTATGCTCATGTATGGTGATAGTCTTGCTGAGCTCTATGCTCAATATTTCCCTGCATCTTGATACACATGATAATAAAGAAATCATTGAACCCTTGGACTTAGAATTCAAACTATCATCTAGTTCCAGTATCTGGAAGCTAGCTAGAAAATATGTGTTTTTAAAAAAAAGTTTGCTGAGATCATAATTTCATTTCTGACTTATTTTGTATGGTAACATATATTCATGTTGCTGGCTTTTTAATCAGCTGGACAGACTGAGATTTCTATTGCAGATAGACACAAAAAGCTGGAGTAACTCAGCGGGACAGGCAGCATTAATGTGATAAAATAAATGAGTAAAATAATAGAGCAAAATAAAAGAAAGCTTTAAGGTGTGAGGGGAAAAGTTTAAAGGAGATGTGTGGGTGAGTTTTTACAGAGAGTAGCGGGTGTCCAAAATGAGCTGCCAGGGGTGGTGGTGGAGGCAGATATGATCGTGGCCTTTAAGATATTTTTCGATAAACACAGGGATATGATGGATTATGCAGGAAATGGAGGGATATGGTGCATGTGTCGGCAGATGAGATTTGATGTTCCTGCGCTATACTTTTCTATGTTTCTATGATTCTAATGCATGTATGAAATTTAGTTTCGTCTCACATTTGCCTAGAACTTTATCCATCGGTGTCAGTGTGAAAAATTGATCAACGATCTGAAATGTTAACTCTCTCTCTCCATTTTTCTTTCTACCCCTCTCCTCCCGCCACCACCCCTGGTTTTCTCTCCTCTCTCCCTCCCTCTCTCGCTCTCCCTCCCTCCCTCCCTCACCCTCTCTCTATCACTCTTCGACTCCCCTCTCTCTCACAACCCATTTGTGTCTTGCTGAGCATTTCCGCAATTTTGTTTTATTTCAGCAGAAAACAACGTGCTGGTGCAAATAACTAGAATGTTTAGCAGAAGCAACTGGGATCAATGCCCATATTATCTATGATGGTATTGAACAATGCCCAATAGAGGGCAATCTTGATTTGCTTTTTTTACATCCTGACTTTTCTAAATAGTAGAATAGAACAAAAGAGCCGCAGGCAGACACCAAATGCAGGAGTAACTCAATGGGTCAGGCGGCAACTGGAAAAGGAATAGGTGACGTTACCTATCCCTCTTAGTCCTAATGCAAGTTTTTGACCCGCATCATCGACCATTCCTATACCCCCTTAAAATCAATTTTTGGAGTTTGGATGTTTGAGTCATTCAGTAATACAGCGTGGAAATAGGCCCTTTGGCCCGACTTTCCCACACCGGCCAACATGTCCCAGCTACATTAGTCCCACCTGCCTGCGTTTGGCCCACATCCCTCTAAACATGTCCTATCTATGTACCTGACTAACGGTTTCTTAAACATTGGGATAGTCCCTGCCTCAACTATGGCAGCTTGTTCCATACACCTACCATCCTTTGTGTGAAAAAGTTACCCTTCAGATTCCTATTAAATCTTTACCCCTTCACCCTAAACCTACAGTCATCGATTCACCTACTCTGGGCAAGAGACTCTGTGCATCTACCCGATCTATTCCTCATCTATGTTGAAGGTGAATCTGAAGCAGAACATTTGGCAGTCTTTGAGGAGATAATGCCTGTATAAAAACTGCTCAACTTACTTTGTTCCACAAGCAGACTGTTTGATACATCGATACTTCTCTACATCGGCGAGACCAAGCACAGGCTCGGCAATCGTTTTGCTGAACACCTCTGCTCAGTCTGTCTTAACCTAGCTGATCTCCCGGTTGCTCAGCACTTCAACGCCCCCTCATTCCCAATCTGACCTTTCTGTCCTGGGCCTCCTCCATTGTCAGAGTGAGGCCCAGCGCAAATTGGAGGAACAGTACCTCATATTTCACTTGGGTAGCTTACACCCCAGCGGTATGAACATTGACTTATCTAACTTCAGATAGCCTTTGCTTTCCCTCTCTCTCCCCTCCCTCTTCCCAATTCTTCCACTAGTCTTACTGTCTTCAACTACATTCTATCTTTGTCCCGCCCACTCCCCTGACATCAGTCTGAAGAAGGGTCTCGACCCGAACGTCACCCATTCCTTCTCTCCAGAGATGCTGCCTGTCCTGCTGAGTTATTCCAGCATTTTGTGTCCACCTTGGATGTAAACCAGCATCTGCAGTTCTTTCCCACAGATTGCTTGATACTGCAGTTTCCAGCATTTGCAGCTGCCAGTGTCTCAAAAAATGTACTCTATTCTGCATTAGCCTAATTTTCAAATAAAACCTTTGTTGCAGATATGTGAATGAATTTCTGGTCCTCCCTGTTAGTTTTATTAAAAGTTTCAAGGGGCTGTCCCAATGCGGCGACCTCATCCACGAGTTCAGAAGAGTTTGCCCTCGACTCATACTCGCAGCATGGTCGACACGAGGTCCTAGGAGGCCTTTGTAACTCTCCTTCATGCTCGAGAGTAGTCCCCGCATACTCGAGGCCTCAGCTAGGTCGGGGAGTATTTTTCAACATGCTGAAAAATCTATATTTTTTTACTCGTAGGTTTAATCGAGGTAGGTCGTAGTAGGTCGGCATGTTATTTCTAGGTTATCGATGGTGGTCGAAGATAATCGAAGGTAGTCTTTCACATAGTCGAAGGAGGTCGAAGGAGATCGAAAGGAGTTCGTCTTCACTCTCCACTATTCAGTGTCCAATTTTCCAAAAGCTAGTCTTCCACATAGTCGAAGGAGGTCTTCAACATGACACTTTTTCAACTCTCCTAAACTCTTCTAAACTCGCCAATTAGGTTGTCGCAGTGGGACAGCCCCTTTACTCTTTAGTTTTTGACACTCCAAGTGAATTCAAATAGGACATAGTCAGATATGTTGCATAATGACTCTCCATGGAGGCCGAAGAGGCAACGTTTTTCAGAAAGCAATCACAAAATGGTCAAGGAATCATTCCCCTGAATGCCACCTACCATTGGAGAAAAAGGATGGGTGATGGTTCGGGTTGGATCCCTTCTTCAGACAGTTTCGGATTCCCACCCGAAACGTCACGCATTCTTTTTCTCCAGAGATGCTGCCTGACCCACTATGTTACATCAGCACTTTGTGTCTATCTTCGGTATAAACTGGTATCTGTAATTCCTTCTTTTTGTTTTATTTCAGCCAAAAACAACGTGCTAGTGCAGATAACTAGCCACCTACCATTGTTCCTCAGCTTGATGAAGAAGTGCCCCTTTATGTTGAACATCACGTATTTAAAATCAAGTTTTGAAATTTGGATGCTGAATCTTTCTTTGGAAGCTGTCGTTAAGGACAAGGTGAATTTGGTACAGATTCTGGGACATTTAATGCTTTAAAAAAAATCATTAATTCAGTTTAGTTTATTGTCACGTGTACTGAGGTACAGTGAAAAGCCTTTGTTGAGTGCTGTCCAGTCAGCGGAAAGACAATACATGATTGCAATGGACCATTTACCGTGCCTAGACGATGACTTTGTATAAAAAGCAGGGTCAGAATAGCTTGCTTTATAGTTGGCTCCAAAATGTACTGTATATGTAGAACATTGAACACTCCTTCACAGTAATAGGCCTATAGGCTCACAATGTCTACGCTGTAATTGATGCCAAGGACAACTCTTATCTTCCTGCACATAATCAAATCCTGCATATCCATTGGGTCTCAGACGAGGAAAAACGTTTTCATCCAGAGTTGTGAATCGGTGGAATTCTCTGCCGCAGAAGGCAGTGGAGGCCAATTCACTGGACGTTTTCGAGAGAGTTAGATTTAGCTCTTAGGGCTAACGGAATCAAGGGATCTGGGGAAAAAGCAGGAGCGGGTTGATGCTCAGCCATGATCACATTGAATGGCGGTGCTGGCTTGAAGGGCTGAATGGCCTCCTCCTGCACCTATTTTCTATGTGCCTATCCAAAAGTCTCTTACATGCTACTTTCGCTATCCTGAAAAAAGACCTCCAAGCAGACTTCGGCGACGCTGCGTTGACGAGCAGCATCTGTGGAGGGGAGAGGACGTTGTGGGCCGTGGAGGGCAGCGCTAATGGCGTGTCCCTTTAAGAGGGCGGGGCTTTACACTGTCTGGCCAATGGAATCCGGGGGCTGGCCGATTGGCACCGAGAAGGACCAATTGAGGTCGGGAAGGGCTAATGGACATCAAGGCTGACCAATAGAATAGGGAGGCGGGCTCAAGGTAACCGGGATCAACCAATGAGCGATGGAGGTGACGCCATGGTTACCGGGTCCGGCCAATAGGAGTCGGGGACGGGCACACGGTACTAGAGGTTGCCCAATGGGGACTGGGGGCGGGCCGATGGCAACTGGACATGACCAATGGAAACGGGGGGGTACTCCACGGCAACCGTCACGGTCCAATAGAAGTCGAGGGCGGGACCAACCAATGGGGACCGAGAACAAGCGGACGGGCATCGGGACTGACAAATAGAAACAGGGAAAGGGCAGGTAGACAAAAATGCTGGAGAAACTCAGCTGGCAAGTCTGAAGACGGGTTTCGACCCGAAACGTTGCCTATTTCCTTCGCTCCATAGTTTCTCCAGCATTTTTGTCTACCTTCGATTTTCTAGCATCTGCAGTTCCTTCTTAAACAACCGGGAAAGGGCAGATATTTACCGGGTTTGGCCAATGGGAGCCCGAGGCGGGTCCTTAGCAACCGGAGCTGTCCAATGGGGACCTTGACAGCAGGACCTGACCAATGGGCGATGGAGGCGGACCCGTAGTAACGGGGTCCGGCCAATGGAAAACGAGGGCGGGTCAACGGCACCGGATGTAACCAATGGGAGCCTAAGGCGTGCCCTAGCCAACCGGCGTGCGGACCAATAGGGATCGGGGGCAACTAGAGTTGACCAATGGGAGACCGGGGGCGGACGCATTGGACTCGAATCCGGTCAATGGGCGATGGAGGAGGGCCCTTGGCAACAGGGGCTGACCAATGGGCGATGGAGGCGGGCCCTTGGCAACCGAATCCGACCAATGGGGACCGTGGACGGGCCCTTGGCAACCGGCGTGGGCCGGGAGAGAGAGAGAGGAGAGAGAGACGGGCGGGCGGCGAGGATGGCGCTGGATGGCGCCGTGCGCTCCATGGCCGCCTTGCAGCGGGCCTGGCCGCGGAGATACCTGGCCCTGCTGCTCGCCGCCATCGCCCTGGGCGGCTCTGTGCTCAAGGACGCGCTGCCCCTGGCCGAGTCCTACTTCTCCAACCGGCGCAACGCGCTCAACGTGTGAGTACGGCGGGGATCGGCGATGGCTCTAGAAAGTTCCAGCGGCAGAGTTAGGCCATTCCTGGAAGCCATAGAAACATAGGTGCAGGAGCAGGCCATTCAGCCCTTCGAGCCAGCACCGCCATTCAATATGATCATGGCTGATCATCCACAATCAGTGCCCCGTTCCTGCCTTCTCCCCCCCATATCCCTTGATTCCGATTAGCCCTAAGAGCTAAATCTAACTCTCTCTTGAATACATCCATTGAATTGGCCTCCATTGCCTTCTGTGGCAGAGAATTCCACACATTCACAACTCTCTGGGTGAAAACGTTTTTCCTCATCACAGTCCTAAATGGCTCACCCCTTAGTTTTAAACTGTGACCCCCCCTGGTCCCCCAACATCCGGAACATTTTTCCTGCAACTACCGTGTCCAATCCACTAAGAATTTTATATGTTTCTATAAGATACCCTCTCATCCTTCTAAATGCCAGTGTATACACGCCCAGTCGACTCATTCTTTCATTATATGTCAGTCCCGTCATCCTGGGAATTAACCCGGTGAACCTGTGCTGCACTCCCTCAATAGCAATGATGTCCTTCCTCAAATTAGGAGACCAAAACTGCACACAATACTGCAGGTGCAGAATCACCAGGGCCCTGTACAACTGCAGTAGGACCTCCTTGATCCTGAACTGAAATCCTTAAGACAGCGCAGCAAAGTGTGGAGTCACCAGATCATAAGTGATAGGAGCAGAATTAGAATACAAGCTAACTGTAAACAATGTAAACTATAACTGTAAATGTAACATGAATGTTAGGAGCGAGCAAATGGAAGAACAAATTGCTTAGCCATGCCAGTGAAGCAATTCTCAATGCTTTCCATAACTTTATAAGTGATAGAAGTAGAATTAGGCCATTTGGCCCATCAAGTCTACTCCGCCATTCAATCATGGCTGATCTATTTCTCCCTCCTAACCCCATTCTCCTGCCTAATCCCCATAATCTCTGACATCCGTACTAATCAAGAGTTTATCTATCCCTGCTTTAATATCCACTGACTTTGCCTCCACAGCCTTCTGTGGCAAAGAATTCCACATATTCACCATCCTCTGACTAAAGAAATTCCCCCGCATCACCGTCCTAAAGGAACGTCCTTTACTTCTGAGGCAATAACCTCTGGTCCTGGACTCTCCCACTGCATCTATCCTCTCCTCATCCGCTCTATCCCGGGGATCGGGGTCTCCTCTTCCATGGGGTATTGCCAACTTCCCTCTCCCCACCACGATGGTGAAGGGATTGCAGCCTAAATATTGAACCGCCTTAGCCACATTAAGATCAGGCATATTACACTTGTCGCTTGACCTAGACTCAGATTTGCAGATAAATCAAGAACCAGAGGGCATAGGTTTAAGGTGAGAGGGGGATGATTTAATACTTTAATTTATTACTATTATTGTTACTGTGGTGGATGTTAAATATGTGTTTATTGTGTGTTTTGTTTTAATTTATTATATGTTATGACTGCAAGGTAACAAAATTTCGTTCAGACCGAAAGGTCTGAATGACAATAAAGGAATCTAATCTACTGATGTACAGCAAAAAGCTTTTATGTTGTGGTATTCAGTCAGCGTAAAGACTATATGATTACAATCAAGCTATCCACAGTAAACAGATACATGATAAAGGGAATAATGTTTAGTACAAGATAAAGTCCAGTAAATTCCGATTAAAGATAGTTCCGGGGTCACCAATGAGGTAGATTGAAGGGTAGGACCGTTTAGTTGGTGATGGGATGTTTAAGTTTCCCGATAACAGCCAGGAAGAAATTGTCCCTGAATCTGGAGGTGTGCGTTTTCACACTTCTGTACCTCTTGCTTGACGGGAGAAGGGAAAAGAAGGAGTGAGACTGGTCCTTGATTATGCTGGTGGCCTTGCCAAGGCAGCGTGAAGTGTAGATGAAATAGAAGGGAGGTTGCTTACCTGGAATAGGAATCTGAGGCGATGTTTTCACACAGAGGGTGGTGGATATATGTAAAAAGTTGCCAGAGGAAGTAGTTGAGGCAGCATTTAAAAAACGTGGATGGGCAGGATAGGATAGGAAAGGTTTACATAGAAACAGAACTGCAGATGCAGGTTAATACACAAAAGGACACAAAGTGCTGGAGTAATTCAGCGGGTCAGGCAGCATCTCTTGACCTATGTCACATCAGCACTTTGTGTCCAAGGTTTACATAGAAAAGTACAGCAGAGGAACAGCCCCTTCAATCCACAGTGTCCCTGCATATCCACATACCTATTAATGCTCTTTACGATATTAATGATTATATCTGCCTCAACCACCGCCCCCTGGCAGCGCATTCCATGTTCCTGTGTTGTGCGACCGACTATTATTAGATCAATGCAATGGTACATTCTTATTGATACATTCTGATTGTTAAATGTTGCTTGGTTGTTGGGAAAAGGCATCAGTCCTCAGAGGGCAACTGATGAACTGCTTAGAGGTCAGGAAAGGGGTCTGCCTCCTCTGATTGCCTGATGAATATGGAACAGTACTGCATAGGGATTGGTCTCTGGCCCACAATATCTGTGCTGAATATGATGCCAAGTTAAACCTATCCACGTTCTCCAAAGATCTTTTTTTGTAAACCAGCATCTGCAGTTCTTTGTGTCTCCATTAAATTAATCTCTGTATGTCTCCCTCCATTCCCCGCATATCCACGTGCCTATCAAAAGGCCTTTTTTAAAAAAAAATCTCTTCACCGCCATTCCTGGCAGAATGTTCCAGGCACCCACCACTCTCTGTAAGAAAACGTGTCACGTGCATCTCCTTTAAAATACTTTCTGGGGACAGAGGAGCCAGTGGAAGAAACGTTGGAGCAACATTTACCTCTTGTTCTGTTCTATGTTCATCAGGCAAATTGTTGTTGGCAGACACAAAATGCTGGACTAACTCAGCGGGACAGGCAGGGTCTCTGTCTGAAGAAGGGTCAGGCAGATCAGTCTGAAGAAGGGTCTTGACCCGAAACATCACCCATTCCTTCTCTTCAAAGATGCTGCCTGTCCCGCTGAGTTACTCCAGCATTTTGTGTCTACCTTCGATTTAAACCAGCATTGCAGTTCTTTCCTACACAATTTGTTGTTGGCATCAGTTGGAAGGAATCATGTGTATGAGACCTTAGGAGAAGTGTGTTTAAGAATAAATGCCTTCTATACCGTTCATCCCCATTCTTGGATGTTCATCCTCAGTATGGGGAAAAGGAAGACACAGCAGCTTGTATCAGTCCGCTTATACAGTCTGTAAGTTAGTTTGGAAGATAGTGATTCCCTTGCATATTTATTCTGATGGATAGTCATCCTTATTATGCTTATATATTCTTGGAATCTTATTAATTTCAAAATATTAACAACACACTTTCAATTATAATTGTATAAGGGACCTAAACAATTGGTCTCTCTGGCCTATTTGTGTGCCTAATAGACTTGTGTGCCTATATCTAATAGACTTGCCCATCCTTCCTAACCTCTTCATTTGGCACATTTGCCTTCAATTGGAAATTAAAGAATGATTGCTCCTGAGCAATTTCGACAGTAATACCATTTTACTTTTGTCTCTGTAGGTATTTTGTCAAATTTTCGTGGGGTTGGACGGTGGGTCTGCTTCTTCCTTTTATTTTCATCTCCAACTACTTTGTCCAGAGAGATGTTCTGTTTGCAGCACGCCGCATTGCTTCATGTGCTGTGGGCACCGTTGTTTGGTTTCTCAGCACACGGATCTTTCACATCATTGAAAATTTCACCGGCGAATGCTTCGAATCCCAAAATATGACTTTTCTCAACGAATTTGAAAATAAGCAGGCTTGCCGCAAGCAAGGGCATTTATGGGTCGGTTTCGACATCTCTGGGCACTCCTTCTTGTTGTCGTACTGTGTACTCATGATAATGGAGGAAACGGCGGTCATGAACGAGCTTCACAAAGTGGAACAAAAGCCAGGAAAGGCTACCACTGTTATCATTAAGACACTGTTTGTTGCCTTAAACACCTTGACCCTGTTGTGGATTTGGATGTTCTTCTGTACTGCAATATATTTTCACGATCTACCTCAAAAGATCATTGGAACTATTTTCGGAATTTCAGCCTGGTATTTAACGTACCAGTTTTGGTACAAGAAACCTTTTTCCCCTGGACTGCCACCGGAACTTGGGAACAAAAATGAGTAAAAAAATCAGAGATAATCAAGGTCAAAGAACAAAAGTTATACTGACTGCAGACACTTAGGACAAGCTCCAAGCACTAGAATTATATTAAATATCTTGGTAATACAATTTTAATAAAATGTATTCATGCAGGCAGTATTCTCCAGACATGTACCTGGTTCAATTGATGAACTAGACGAGAGTAGAGGCAAGCACGAATACTGAAAGTCAATGGATAAAGTGTAATAAAATTTAGCTTCCACACAAGAATACTAACAATAAATAAACTAAACGTGGGTCTAAACATTGTACGTGCTTGGGATACTTGAATTTTCTGTTTATTTGATTATCTCTTTGCAATATGTATGTGCCTTGCCATGGCGGTTTGAATTTTATTGTTTATAGAAAATAGAATTAAAACTAAAATCTATCCGTATAAATTTGACAGCTGACTCCAGTAGATTTAAACAGCAACATTTAAGCATTGTACTGACAGTTCACGGTTTATCTGCATATGTTTATCCAATGCTAGAGTTAGAAGAAGTCTGCATCCTCTTACCGGACGGACAATGCTGGCTTGTATCATGCTCCTTAATTAGGTTGTTAGCATTGTACATGCAAAATCATATCTTTCACAATTGGCCAGTGCATAGGATGCTAAACTTTCAATAAAAGTAAGGTGGTCTTCTTTAGTTAGCTTCAACTTTAAAACTTCTATTAAGCAAATTGTCAAGTCCAATACGTTTATTAAAAATTCAGTGACGTATCTGCTGACTGGTTTAAAATGTGCTTTTTTTCAGTACTTCACATTAAATACAGAATATTTTAAAACATAACAATCTTCACCAAATAATGTAGTGTAGGAATTGAAAAGTATTGTTCATTTGGTTCCTAATGGGCTCTTGCAATTTTAGGGTGAACTTTCCAAGAATGGTTTATGTTTGCTCTTTTTCTGGAGCTGAAATGTTGTAAAACTTCTTATCTTTAGTGCCACAGAAAGAGGCCATCAAGTCCTTGCTAGGCCCCAGGGGAGGATTCTCTTTGGTCTTGTGCCACTACAACACATTTCTCATATACATTAAGAGCTAATTAATAGTATCTAATTAACTGCCAGTACATCATTGGGACATGGGAGGATACCCCTGTATTATACGGGATATAGTATGTAGTATAGAGAGACCCTGACCCGAACCGTCACCTATCCATAGCTCCCAGAAATGCTGCCTGACCCACCAGCCCTTTGCGTTTTGATCAAGATTGCAGCATCTGCAGTTCCCTGTGTCTCTGGAAATATTCAGACATAATCTTCAAATTAAGTGCAGTGATTTTTGTAAAAGTTTGTAAGTACAGATTTAAACAATGGAATATTGGGGGTGGGGGAAATAACCTGTGCTCTCTCCCTTCCACGCAGTTCTGACACTGATTGGTACATCCTCACTGAAGTTAAGGCGTTCTGCGTTCATGCACGTGTACCCAGGAGTTCTGAACTTCTCGATAATCGACTGGGGAAATGCCGTTAGTTCCATGTGAAACTGCTGTCATTTCTAAGGACATTCTTGGCACAAGTGTGATGCTGAAAGCAAATTTATGAAGGTAGCTTCTGCACACTACTATGCCTGTGTTACTTTTTGATAGAGATAGTACATGTGGATTTCTTGACAGCATTGGACGGTGATGGAAAACAATGAGGAATCTTGCATTGGAATAATGTTATAGTCAAAATGCTGCGTTTAAATGTAATTTTTGGCTTTGTATTAACTACACTCTTAAGTTATACAAACGGCTTATTTTTGTACTAAAATTGTGTTTATTTAATTCAGAGTTTAGTTAGTGCTTTAAGCATTTTTGAAATGTAGACTGGTACTGCGATCAAGAGTTGTGTGGATGGTGCTATATTTCATTCATACATTAAACCCTTCTTAAACATTGACGTTTTAATGGGATGGATTGTGGATAATAGTTTGAGAATTTAACATTATTTTTTAGTTAATATTTAAAATCTTAACAGCTTTAATGCAAATAAAACTAACATTATGTCATGTCCTGTTTAGAACCACTCGTAAAATCTGGAGACTTTATTTTATTAAACAACATTTAATTGTAACCATTCTGCATGATCAAATACAGTGCCAATAATTTTTGTACTCAAATATTAAAAGCTATTGTTCTGTATTGTGTTTTGAATTTAATTGAGAAGAGTGTAAATCTCGTTTATTTAGATAATTTTCAACTGTACAGAAAAACTCCTGGTTTTGCACGTACCCCACCATGTTCACCCACCTGTTGGAGATTATGCTATTCTCCTTTTGGTTCCTGACACCCCTGACATTGTTTAAACTGCATTAGGGGTGGTGCAGCCTTACAGTTATGCTTCACAGCACCATGGACCCAGGCTCGATCCTGTACAGAATTTGTATGTTCTCCCTGTGACCGCGTGTATTTTCTCTGGGTGCTTCGGTTTCCTCACACACTCCAAAAGACGATTTTGGTTTCCTCACACACTCCAAAAGGGAGAGTCTAGCACTAGAGGTCATAGCCTCAGAATTAAAGGATATTCTTTTGGGAAGGAGATGCGGATACATTTATTTAATCAGAGGTTGGTGTATCCAGAGATGCCAAGTGTCCCGGATTCGCCGTATTTTATCCCGCGAAATAAACTTTTTACGGTGTTCCGGCAGCCAAACATGCTGTTACGGAACACCGCCGCGCCGGTATGTGTCCCCGGTTTTGCCATCATCAGGCCGGGCCCTAGTGTTCCGCGCCTGCGCAGTGGGGGAGGGTCCGGGCCCCAAGTGGGGGAGGGTTGAGTGGCCGCGCGTGCGTGCGCAAGCCTCGCGGCAGCCCCATCAAAATGTGCCGCATGATAGCCGCCGGGCAGCAACCCCAGGTGAGTATGCGGAGAGAAATGCATTTAACCCCAATTTGTTACGGACAAATGGGTTAAATGTTACTGTGAACTAAATTTAGGGTTGGCATCTCTGTGTATCTATGGAGGCACAGAAGGCTGTGGAGGCAAAGCCAGTGGATATATTTAAGGCAGAGATAGATAAATTCTTGATTAGTACGGGTGTAAGAGGTTAAGGGGAGAAGGCAGGGGCATGGGGTTAGGAGGGAGTGATGGATCAGCCGTGATTGAATGATGGAGTAGACTTGATGGGCCGAATGGCGTAATTCTTCTATCACTTATGATCTTATGAAAAGACATACAGGTTTCTAGGTTAAAGAAGGAACTGCAGATGCTGGAGGATCGAGGGTTACACAAAAAGCTGGAGAAACTCAGCGGGTGCAGCAGCATCTAAGGAGCGAAGGAGATAGGCGACGTTTCCGGTCGAGACCCTTCTTCAGACTGGTCAGGGATCAGGGAAACGAGAGATATAGACGGTGATGTGGAGAGATAAAGAACAATGAATGAAAGATATGCAAAAAAGTATTGATGATAAAGGGAACAAGCCATTGTAAGCTGTATGTGGTGTGAAAATGAGAAGCTAGTGCGACTAGGGTGGGGGAGGGAGATAGAGATAGAGGGAATGCCAGGGCCCGAGGGCTGAGGGAGAGGTGGGAAGGGGAGGAGACAGCAAGGGTTAACAGAATTGAGAAAATTCAATGTTCAAACCCAAAGGATGCAGACTCCCCAAGCGGAATATGAAGTGCTGTTCCTCCAACTTGCGGTGTTGCTGACTCTGGCCGTGGAGGAGGCCCAGGACCGAGAGGTCGGATACGGAATGGGAGGGGGAGTTGAAGTGCTGAGCCACCGGGAGGTCAGGTTGGTTTTTGCGGATCGAGCGGAGGTGTTCGGCGAAACGATCGCCAAGCCTCCGCTTGGTCTCACCGATATAGATCATCTGGCATCTGGAGCAGCGGATGCAGTAGATGAGGTTGGAGGAGGTGCAGGTGAACCTCTGTCGGACCTGGAAGGACTGCTTGGGTCCCTGAAAGGAGTGGAGGGGGGAGGTGAAGGGACAAGTGTTGCATTTCTTGCGGTTGCAAGGGAAAGTGCCCGGGGAAGGGGTAGTGTTATAATAAAATACTGTTTTATTTCGGAATTAATTGTGCCCTGTCATATTTTTCTAATTGATGCTCTAAGTGTCTGTGTGAGCAATCTTATAATTGATTATATGTTGCCATTGTTTTTCATCCCAAATGTAGGAGCTGCTATCATTCATTCCATTTATCTTGTCTATTTCAAAATCTTCTGCAGTTCTTCTCACCTTGGCATCTTTCATCAAAATTCACCCAAAGTTTTAAATCTATTCAGGCATTCATTTTCTTTCAAACAGTACTGACTTCTGAGATGTAGCATTTGGAACTTATTTTCAATCAAATCCTGGCTGTGGACAAATTTTCAATCTCTGCTACTACATTTCTCGCATAGTAAGGAAAAATCCTCGGCACCTGATGAGCGGAGGGGGACTCTGAGTAAGATGGCCACAAATGACAGCCGTACGTGGTAGCATTTTTTTCTAAAATCAATATAAAGTGCAAACAGGAAGTGATCAAGATTAGGCTTTTAATTATATAGAAGGCAAGGCAACTTTAATTAGGCAACACAGCTCTAGCATTTCCAAACCAAAGACAACACAGCTGTAGCATTTCCAAACCAAAGGCAACACGGCTTTAGCATTTCCAAACCAAAGGCAACACAGCTTTAGCATTTCCAAACCAAAGGCATCACAGCTTTAGCAATTCCAAACCAAAGGCAACACAGCTTTAGCATTTCCAAACTATATTTTCAAACCACATTTAGGGCACTGACAGGTCAGTAAAACCACTCACAGTTTAGTAGACATGTGTTCAGTGTTATTCATAGCTCAGACTGCGAGACATGGCCCTCTCGCTCCCCCCAACTTGCAGAGACTGACAGAGGCACTCAACACTTCCGGGTTTTATAGTCCCTCCGGAAGGGGCGTGGCCTTCAGGAAAGAGAATCTCAACCTTTTTTAAACACTAATAACTCTTTTATTTTTAATCTATGGGAAAAATCCTCTTGTCCTGCACAGCGGAGGGGGAATCTGAGTAAGATGGACAAAAATCACAGCCGTAAGTGGCAGCATTTTTTCTAAAATCAATATACAGAACATCAGGAAGTGGTCAAGATCAGACTTTTAGTAATATAGATAGCATTACACTTGCCCATCAACTGGAGGTTGATCTCAGTCCACCTTGATCCTGAACTCGGGCATTGCCATCTCTGAGTTGTTTCTTTCATCCAGCTGGAAGATCAGTCAAACATACCTTGCCTTTTCACGTAAATGCAAAGAACTGCAGATGCTGGTTAATACACAGAAGGACACAGTGCTGGAGTAAGTCAGTGGGTTAGGTAGCATCTCTGGAGAATGCAGATGGATAACGTTTCGGGAGTTGTCCACTTTGGTGCAAAAAATATTGGAGTTTTCTTTTTAAATAACCAAACTTTGGTTTTGTTTCGTTTAGAGATATAGCGTGGAAACAGGCCCTTCGGCCCACTGAGTCCATACCGACCAGCAATCACCTATGCACTTCTTCTATCCCACACATGAGGGTCAATTTCCAGAAGCTAATTAACCTACAAACCTGCGCACCTTTAGAATGTGGGAGGAGAAAACCAACGTGGTCACAGGAAGATCGTACAAACTCCATGCAGACAGCACCCGTAGTCAGAATCGAACCTCGCATGACACAGTGCCACTGTGCTGCTTGAAAGGTGCTGGTTTTCATAGTGACCTGGAAGCTCTTGTATGCAAATCACTGCAAGCAATTAACAGCACATACGCTCTTGGCCTAAAGTGCAAAAGGGTTTGACTACAAGAATATAGGCATGTTATTGCTACGCTCTTGGCCTAAAGTGCAAAAGGGTTTGACTACAAGAATATAGGCATGTTATTGCAATTATATTCTCAGCCAGATGATGTCACGTGAGAAATATTGTGTACAGGTCAGTTTTCCCAAACCCAGAAAGGATGTACCTGTGATAAAGACAGTCCAACACGGGTTTACCAGATTGATTCTTGAGATAGTTGATTTGCTATATCTGTTTATCAAAATAGTCCAATACTGTCTTCAGTTTAGAAAAATGAAAGGTGATTTCTCGGGCATCAGAGTGCAGTTGAAGCTCAGTAATTCAAAACCAAGTTCAGTAATTTTTTTGGGAAAATGGAGGCTATGAGATTGTTGCAGGATAGTGGGGGTAAAGGTAATAAATAAGCCATGATCTTACTAATTCCAGTAGGCAGGTGGTGCAGGAGTCCCCTGCGGTCATCTCCCTCCTAAACAGATATACCATTTTGGATACTGTTGGGGGAGATGGCTCATCAGGGGAAGGCAGCAGCAGCCAAGTTTATGGCACCATTGCTGGCTCTGCGGCACAGGAGGGGAGAAAGAAGAGTGGAAGGGCTATTGTAATAGGGGATTCAATAGTAAGGGGAATAGATAGGCGTTTCTGCGGCCGCAAACAAGACTCCAGGATGGTATGTTGCCTCCCTGGTGCAAGGGTCAGGGATGTCATTGAACGGCTGCAGAACATTCTGGAGGGGGAGGGTGAACAGCCAGCTGTCATGGTGCACATTGGCACCAACGATATAGGTAAAAAACGGGATGAGGTCCTACAAGGCGAATTTAGGGAGCTAGGAGATAAACTTAAAAGTAGGACCTCAAAGGTAATAATCTCTGGACTCCTACCAGTGCCACGTGCTAGTCAGAGTAGAAATAGGAGGATATTGCAGATGAATACGTGGCTTGAAAAATGGTGCAAGGGGGAGGGATTCAAATTTCTCGGGCATGAGGGTAGAAGCAATAGGTAGCAAGGTGAAAAGTAAAAGTGGCAGGCAGAAAAATCCAGGGCAAAAATCAAAAAGGGCCACTTTTCAACATAATTGTATAAGCGGTAAGAGTGTTGTAAAAACAAACCTGAAGGCTTTGTGTCTCAATGCAAGGAACATTCGTAATAAAGTGGATGAGTTGAATGTGCAGATAGTTATTAATGAATATGATATAGTTGGGATCACGGAGACATGGCTCCAGGGTGACCAAGGCTGGGAGCTGAACATCCAGGGATATTCAATATTCAGGAGGGATAGACAGAAAGGAAAATGAGGTGGAGTAGCATTGCTGGTTAGAGAGGAGATTAACGCAATAGAAAGGAAGGACATTAGCTTGGAGGATGTGGAATTGATATGGGTAGAGCTGCGAAACACTAAGGGGCAGAAAATGCTAGTGGGAGTTGTGTACAGGCCACCTAACAGTAGTAGTGGAGTTGGGGATGGCATCAAACATGAAATTAGAAATGTGTGCAACAAGGGTAAAACAGTTATAATGGGTGACTTCAATCTATATATAGATTGGGTGAATCAAATTGGCAGGGGTGCTGAGGAAGAGGATTTCTTGGAATGTATGCAGGATAGTTTTCTAAACCAACATGTAGAGGAACCAACGAGAGAGCAGGCTATTCTAGACTGGGTACTGAGTTTTGAGGAAGGGTTAGTTAGCAGTCTTGTTGTGCATGGCCCCTTGAGCAAGAATGACCATAATAGAAACATAGAAAATAGGTGCAAGAGTAGGCCATTCAGCTCTTCGAGCCTGCACCGCCATTCAATATTATCATGGTTGATCATCCAACTCAGTATCCTGTACCTGCCTTCTCTCCATACCCCCTGATCCCTTTAGCCACAAGGGTCACATCTAACTCCCTCTTAAATATAGCCAATGAACTGGCCTCAACTACCTTCTGTGGCAGATAATTCCAGAGACTCACCACTCTCTGTGTGAAAAATGTTTTCCTCATCTCGGTCCTAAAGGAATTTCCCCTTATCCTTAGACTGTGACCCCTTGTTCTGGACCTCCCAATAATATGGTTGAGTTCTTCATTAGGATGGAGAGTGACATTGTTCATTCAGAAACAAGGGTTCTGAACTTAAAGAAAGGTAACTTTGAGGGTATGAGACGTGATTTAGCCAAGATAGACTGGCAAGTGATTCGCAAAGGGTTGACGGTGGATATGCAATGGAAGGCATTTAAAGACTGCATGGATGAACTACAACAATTGTTCATCCCAGTTTGGCAAATAATAAATCAGGGAAGGTAGTGCATCCATGGATAACAAGGGAAATCATGAATAGTATCAAAACTAAAGGTGAAGCATGCAAATTAGCCAGAAAAAGCAGCCTACCAGAGGACTGGGAGATATTCAGTCCAACAGAGGAGGACAAATTAGGAAAGGGAAAATAGATTATGAAAGAAATCTGGCACGGAACATAAAAACGGACTGCAAAAGTTTTTATAGATATGTGAAGAGAAAAAGGTTAGTTAAAACTAATGTAGCTCCCTTGCAGTCAGAAACTGGTGAATTGATCATGGGGAACAAGGACATGGCAGACCAATTGAATAAATACTTTGGTTCTGTCTTCACAAAGGAAGACATAAATAATCTGCCAGAAATAGCAGGGGACTGGGGGTCAAATGAGATGGAGGAACTGAGTGAAATCCAGGTTAGCCGGGAAGTGGTGTTAGGTAAATTTAATGGAATAAAGGCCAATAAATCCCCAGGGCCAGATAGGCTGCATTGCAGAGTACTTAAGGAAGTAGCCCCAGAAATAGTGGATGCATTAGTGATAATTTTTCAAAACTCTTTGGATTCTGGAGTTGTTCCTGAGGATTGTAGGGTAGCTAATGTAACCCCACTTTTTAAAAAGGGAGGGAGAGAGAAAACGGGGAATTACAGACCAGTTAGTCTAACATCGGTAGTGGGGGAAATGCTAGAGTCAGTTATTAAAGATGGGATAGCAGCACATTTGGAAAGTGGTGAAATCATTGGACAAAGTCAGCATGGATTTATGAAAGGTAAATCATGTCTGACGAACCTTATAGAATTTTTGGAGGATGTAACTAGTAGAGTGGATAAGGGAGAACCTGTGGATGTGTTATATCTGGACTTTCAGAAGGCTTTCGACAAGGTCCCACATAAGAGATTAGCATACAAACTTAAAGCACACGGTATTGGGGGTTCAGTATTGATGTGGTTAGAGAACTGGCTGGCAAACAGGAAGCAAAGAATAGGAGTAAACAGGTCATTTTCAGAATGGCAGGCAGTGACTAGTGGGGTACAGCAAGGCTCATTGCTGGGACCCCAACTATTTACAATATATATTAATGATCTGGATGAGGGAATTGAATGCAACATCTCCAAGTTTGCGGATGACACGAAGCTGGGGGGGCAGTGTTAGCTGTGAGGAGGATGCTAGGAGGCTGCAAGGTGACTTGGATAGGTTGGGTGAGTGGGCAAATGCATGGCAGATGCAGTATAATGTGGATAAATGTGAGGTTATCCACTTTGGCGGCAAAAACAAGAGGGTAGATTATTATCTGAATGATGGCCGATTAGCAAAAGGGGAGATGCAACGAGACCTGGGTGTCATGGTACACCAGTCATTGAAAGTAGGCATGCAGGTGCAGCAGGCTGTGAAGAAAGCGAATGGTATGTTGGCATTCATAGCAAAAGGATTTGAGTACAAGAGCAGGGAGGTTCTACTGCAGTTGTACAGGGTCTTGATGAGGCCACACCTGGAGTATTGCATAAGGATAAGGGGGAAGTCTTTTAGGACCGAGATGAGAAGATCTTTTTTCACACTGAGAGTGGTGAGTCTGTGGAACTCTCTGCCATGAAGGTAGTTGAGGCCAGTTCATTGGCTATATTTAAGAGGGAGTTAGATGTGGCCCTTGTGGCTAAAGGGATCAGGGGATATGGAGAGAAGGCAGGTACAGGATACTGAGTTGGATGATCAGCCATGATAATATTGAATGGCGGTGCAGGCTCGAAGGGCCGAATGGCCTACTATTGCACCTATTTTCTATGATTCTATGATTCTAATTGGTGCAGCGAGTGTAAGGGGCCAACGAGACTACTTTTCATTTCATTTTTTCTTTTATTCTTAATAGTTGGATACCTATGAGCAGAGAAGACATCTTTTGAATGATGATATTCCCATAACCCCTGATACCCGTACTAATCACGAATCTCTCTATCTCTGCCTTACAAATATCCATTGACTTGGCCTCCACAGCGGTCTGTGGCAATTAATTCCACAGATTCACCACCCTCTGAGTAACAAAATACCTCCTCGTCTCCTTCCTAAAGGCCTGGATAGAGTGGATGACATTATCTTTGCTGGATGCCTGGTATCCTTTGAAATTATAACTTGTAGCAACTACATTGCAGCTTTCACCAAAGAACAGCGATTAACAATGTTATTTTACAGGTGAGTGCAAAATCCAAGCCTTTATAATATTTAACTCTTAATAAAATGTCTCAGTGTTGTGAAGTTTAAAAAAAAATGTCAGTAAGCATAAAATGAGCAAAAAAAATAGGTTTACTTATAGTAAATTCTAATACATTTTTGAAGTGATCCCTGAGTGGGTTAACTTATGATGAGCATTTTATGGCACTGGGCCTGGACTTGCTGGAGTGTAGAATAATGAGGGAGGACCTCATTGAAACATACCGAATGATGAAAGGCTTGGATAGAGTGGATGTAGAGAGGATGTTTCCACTAGTGGGAGAGTCTAGGACTAGAGGTCATAGCCTCAGAATTGAAGGACGTTCCTTTACGAAGGAGATTAGAAGGAATTTCTTTAGTCAGAGGGTGGTGAATCTGTGGAATTCTTTGCCACAGAAGGCTGTGGAGGGCAAGTCAATGGATATTTTTAAAACAGACATAGATTCTTGATTAGGACAGGTTTCGGGGGTTATGGGGAGAAGGCAGGAGAATGAGGTTAGGATGGAGAAATAGATCAGCCTTGATGGAATGGCAGAGTAGACGTGATGGGCTGAAAGGCCCAATTCTGCTCCCAAATTCTGAACTTGTGACCTTATGATTTATGAAGTAAATGCATTTTGAAGCTGGTTAGACAATGTTGCCATGTTATTAAAAATTACAATTGGAGCAAAACTCATTTTAATAGTTGTGTAACATTTGAGTGTAACTTTTCTCTAATGGTAAGAATTTATTCACAGTGACTTTCCATCTCCTAACAAATCCGAGATACATGCAAATTCCATGCAAGGAGCTAAAAATATGGCTTTTCAAAATTGTTACATCGTAATGTAATGCTTACTCTTAAACCCAAGGCTTTTTATCAGGGAGCACAGGTTGTGAACCTTCAGTTATGTTATAGTAACATCTGACCAGTGATGCACAATAACCTGATTATTTGCATCAATGCACCAGGTGTAATAAACAGGCAAATTATCCCATAAAATATAGATTCGTACTATTTGTAATTCTAGAGAACTTGCCACAATCACTACTAACGATAATTGTATTTGTTTAGTTTAGTTTAGAGATACAGCGCAGAAACAGGCCCTTCAGCCCATCGGGTCTGCACCGACCAGTGATCCCTGCACATTAACACCACCCTAGGGGTGGAAGGTTGCAACCTTCATGTGGTCCGCCCTGTTTCGACTAATGCAATCAACTCGACGTGCACAAAGAGAAGATCAAATAGAACAAGTTGTCCAACACTTTAGGCTGTGCACGCCACACAAAAGAAGAACACCATTCTACACACACACACACACACACTAGGGACAATTTTACATTTAAGCCAATTAACCTACAAACCTGTACGTCTTTGGAGTGTGGGAGAAAAACTGAAGATCTCGGAGAAAACTAACATAGGTCACGGGGAGAAAGTACAAACTCCGTACAGACAAGCACCCGTTGTCAGGATTGAACCTGGGTCTCCGGCGCTGTAAAGCAGTAGCTCTACTGCTACGCCACCGTGCCACCCATATATTGCTGTTCATTTCCCCCTTTCGTTTGTATTTTAGATACCTAAAATCTTTGTCATTTATAACCAAGAAGAAAGCTTTCTATTTTAAATATTATGAATTCACACTATGTTTGACACTGTATTTCTGATGCAGCCAGTTTACACACATTCTTTCCTGAGGTATGACTGTCCTCTTCGACTCATTTGTGGCTCTGTACATTTTTGTTTTAAAGACATATATTCCATCCAGAGCACAATACTTGAAACCGGAGTTCTAGCACATCATTCAAAACAAAAGATCTTTATAAACGCAATATTGTGTATTCATGACACATGTTGACTAGGTTAATGACTTGAGCATCATTCTATACATTGCAGTTTTGCCCCATGGAAAGAGAAATTGGAGCTAACAAGCTTCCAGTTTACATAATTCCTAGTGCAGTAAGACACTGATTCATTGCATCTTGATTTTTAAGAATTTGCAACTTTGAGGAGCATATGGTATTGAAGAAATGTTTGCAGTGGTATCCATTTCAATGCTTTATGTCTTAAGGCTGCTTTGTCGTCAGGAAGCCTGGATTCCTGATGTAAACATTTGAAGACAAGATCCTTGATCCTCTATTGTACAGTGACACCATATTATAGATACACGTCAGGTTTGTGGCCTGCAAAGTATCCTGTTTGAGATCACTTTATGGAGAGTAAGGCATTAAGACCATTGTTCCATGTCCTAAGCAGAATTGCTCTTTGTTTTCTACCATATAACAGGCAAGGACTGTACTTCCTCAAGATTTAATTCTTGCTTTCTCAGATTTCAACTTGTCCCTTGCATTCAAAAATTAATTAGTGTCGGCAATGGAATGATTCCAATCAGGAACCAACTAACTCAAGAGCTTTTTTTCCTTTCTACAATCACCTTGTCTGTCCAATATGGTTGGCAACAATTGATCCCTCCACAACACCTCAGGTTGATGAAGGGTTGTTTACGAGTGACTGTGATGTGACCAGTAATGATCTCGGTGAAGATAAATGCATCTTTTGCAAGTGTGATAGCAGATTGCACAGATTATATTCACAACTAAAGCATTGTAAAGGGTAACAAATTAAGTGTTACAATACTGGTGAACTTCATCTAAAAGTTGTATCTCCTCATAGCGAGTAGGAATCGTTTTCACACCTTACCCTTCCACATATCTCTAGTCTCCCTCTCCCCTGACTCTCAGTCTGAAGATGTCACCCATTCCTTCTCTCCAGAGATGCTGCCTGTCCTGCCGAGTTACTCCAGAATTTGGTGTTGATCTCCGGGTAGTGAGTCTGACAGATTTTCCATTACGAAAAATTAAAGGGATATAATGTCTCCTCCATGTAAATGCTCAGTGTTTTTTGGATGCTAAGATCAATTTGTGATAACATTGGAATAATAAAAAATTGTGATTAGTGAATGAACAAAACTAAAATGTGAATCTAAATTGTAAAAATGTTTTAGTGCTGGCCTCATGGTTGCTTATATTCTACATGTCCCAACATTTTTCTGCAGTTGTATCTTGATTCAGTAATTATTCAGAAGTGAGTGAAGGATCAAATATTATCAACCAGCTTTCTGGTAGTTGATTGAGTTTTGTTTTAACTTCATGTGTTTTCATGTAAATCTTTCATTCTGCTTGAATGTACTGAAATACTGGAAGAGAGTTGAAAACAATAGATTCTTTTTGTCTTTTATGTGTGAAGTAAATGCATTTAAAAAAATGCATTTAGAAAACCAATTGGACTCTGAAATGGCTTATTATAAACAATGACCTTATTAACAGGGATTTGGCAATATAATTATATGTTTGTTGTCAATTTTTTTAATTAAGAAAGTTTATCGGTCATTTTACTTAAGATCCTTAATCCCTAAATTAGGTAGATACAATGTGAGAGACAATATCAAGCACTCAGGTTAATAGATCTATGCTGGCGACTAATTTTCTGCTAAGGAAATGGTTACCCATCATGTATGGCTGCTGTAGCACTAGATTATTCTGTTACATAGCATTTACACTTAATTTAGTATTTAGAGATACAGCATGGAAACAGGCCCTTCAGCCCACCCAGTCCATGCCATCTATCACCCATGCACATTAGTTCTGTGTTATCTCACTTTCTCATCTACTCCCTACACACTAGGGGCAATATTCAGAGGCCAATGAACCTACAAACCTGCACGTCTTTGGGATGCAGGAGGAAACCCACGCGGTCACATCGAGACGTGCAAACTCCACAATATCAGCACCTGCGTTCAGGATGAAAGATTAGCTTGTACATGAAAACTGGATCCCAGCAACAGTTGTTACTTTCAAAGGGGGAATGGGAGGATATTGCAGGGTGAAACAGATAAAATATGGAAGATCTTTAAAAGAAAGGAAGATATATTGTCTGTAAAACTTTCCTGAAGAAAGTGCACACTGATTTAGCAAATCATAGCACACAGAACAGGCACA
Organism: Okamejei kenojei; assembly: GCA_035221665.1. NCBI lineage: Eukaryota > Metazoa > Chordata > Chondrichthyes > Rajiformes > Rajidae > Okamejei > Okamejei kenojei. Next base: position 41,872,735 of record CM069150.1, read on the forward strand.
GGTAAGTAACCAACACATGCAACTCCCAAGAAAGTGGACTCCTGGGGTGTAAGATATAGCTGCCAAATGGAAACAAGTCCCATAGAAATGAAAGGCTGAAATAAAAGCACTTTGATGATTATCAGCTACCTCTAAAATCAGTGAACACTGGCCACTAGTGGCCAGAGTACAGATCATCCAATTAATGTCTGAATGCAGAAAATGATGATTTAAAAACCCTGACCATGAATTACGCTCATTGTTCTCAAACCAAAATTTACCTTTTCATTGTAGTCAAATAAGTGCACTTTATTTTGTTCATTCATGAATGTTAACCTCATTTTCTCCTACGAATTTGAGTTCACATCTCAATCAACGGTTTAATGAAATGTGTTGGTCTGTAGATGAACCGCTAAACCCATCAAAGTAAACGTGAGAAAGAAAATGTTTCCACCGTGCTCCTGGGTATATTCAGAGTGACCTGTTAATAATTTGCCTAATGGAAATTAAGTTTCAGTCCAACTCACCAGAGCCTGTTTATTTCTAAATTCCTTCAACGGGGCTGGGTTTTTATCTAATTTCTTGTTCTTACACTGTAATGTACAATGCAGTTTCCTGACTCTCACTCTGTTTGCTGTCTGGTCACACTTAAGCAGCTTTGTGAAGTACTGGCCTGATGTCTGAAGGATAATCCAAACCAATGTGTTTTTTTTTCTTTAAGAAATAGCAAATAAAATATATGTGCTGTATATTATTACCATCCTATTGCATGGAATGTTAACAGTACTACAGAATTAATTCACCTGGTGAAATTATTCACATATTTTAAAACATTCCATAAATCACACATTACACAGGCCACAGAGTTACGTTTACTATTGTTACATGTACTTCTTCTTAAGATACCAGTAAGCAAAGTAGCCCATTCCACCGAGGGTTCCCATTAAAAATGAGGCGCCAAAGAAAGAAGGTGGTTTTCTTTTCACAAGGCGGAATGCGTTGGGTAAAACAGCCGAGAGCAACGTGGTGTGTATGTCTCCTAAAACTTTTCGAAATGCGGGGCGTTTCTGCACTCTCTCAAAATATGCTTGCAAATTGGGTCGATCTGTATTTCCCCAGTACTTTTTTGCCAGCCCCAGGAACTTGAGGCGATGTAACGTTGCTCCAAGGGAGATATCGGCTAATGTAAAATCAGATCCGCACAACCACGTCCCAGTCTTCTGGTCTAAAACACAAAAGGGGTACAACGTATTTGCACAACATTTTCCCTTTCAAATGTCAATATTACAGTGTTGTAACATACTTAGCTTTTCTTAAGCAATATTTGAACATGAAAGGTTGCAAATAACATGATGCTAAGTTAACAATTCAAGCAAAATTCCTAACCTTGTACGCAAGGTTTTTTTTAGGGTGCAGAAACGAGGAACCACAGATTTTAGGCTTTAGCTTTAGGCTTTAGAGATACAGAGTGGAAACAGGCCCACACCACCAGGTTAAAGAACAGAAAATTATCTTGAGCTTCCTCTACTCCTTCTCTCAAAATGTATATCAATAAACTATAATCATTCACCTTTACACTAAGGGAAAAACGCTCTACTCTTTAGACTTTAGAGATATAACATGTAAACTGACCCTTCAGCCCACCGAGTTCCTGCCGACCAGCGATCGTCCAATACACTAGCACTATCCTACACACTGAGGTACTATTTACAATTTCACCGAAGCCCATTAACCTACAAACCTGTACGTCTTTGAAGTGTGGGAGTTAACCGGAACACTCGGAGAAAATCCATGCGATCACAGGGAGAACATACACACAGCACCTGTAGTCAGTATCGAACCCTGACTGCTACTCTACCGCTGCGCCACTGTGCCACCCTCTAAAGTTGGTTTACAAAAATAAGACGCAAAATGCAGGAGTAACTCAGCGGGTCAGACAGCATCCCAGGAGAACATGGATAGGTGACGTTTCGGGACAGGAACCTTCTTTAGACCTGAGGAAGGGTCCTATCCCAAAACCTATCCATGTTTATCATGCTACTTAACCCACTGAATTATTCCAGCACTTTTTGTCTTTTTTTAAATGATGCATATGAGAAACTTGTTTAAATCTAAATTATTTCCAACTGGATTCAAACAAAATTCTTAAACCAATAATCTCAGCTCCAGGAATGAGCGAGTGCCATGATGTAGTTTATTCATTAGTCAGCGCTTGGTTCATTGCAAGCAAAATCTGTGCAAAATGCACTTTTAAATCGTAATGTGCAGCCCATTAACCTAACCTTCAGCCTCTACCTTTAATTATCGAAATAAAACACATCAATGTTATTTAGCAAACAAAATCATGATGTACTTTTGTCATCACGTTAGTTGTCGTAAAATTAGATGTTCGTCTTGATTTAACCAATGCACAGGTGGTCCATATTTCCCCCTCACAAAATGTTGATCTGCTAAAGTAATTCAGCAGGTCAAGCAGCATCTGGGGAGGAGATGGATAGAAGATGTTTTGGGTCGGGACCCTTCCTCATATCTAGTATATCTCTTGTATGATTTCCACTTCAAGAGGCTGAGATTTAGAATATGGTTGACTTCACGATCACAGCATTATTCTCTCAGCTGTCTTGTAAATCGTTCTACTTGCCAAATCAATCTTTTCTAATGCTATTTTTCTATCGGTGAGCTCAGTGAGACTATCCTGAGTTGGATTAATCTTCTCGCTGTCCAACTATAGCCCAAGCAGCAAGAATATTTTGTTCTCTTACCATTCGTACACCTATCCTCACAATAGTCCCCAATAATATCCAATCGCAGTATTCTTTATGCTCTGCCCTGATTTCACGATCTTCAGATATACCATCGACTTTCATTTGGAAAGATTCTCTACAACTCCCTCTATCTCTACAACTTTCAACTTTCTCAAATTAATTGTCCAACATTTATAATTTGTAATTTTCACCAGTTTTGAGAACAAAGCCCTCATTGTAGCTTCATGATGAACACTTTATTCCTTTCCAGAGGCATTATTTTTGTTGCTTTCCAATTAACTTTATTTGAAATACTCAATCTCAATGTGGAAGATAGACACAAAATGTTGGAGTAACTCAGCAGGACAGGCAGCATCTCTCGAGAGAAGGAATGGGCGACGTTTCGGGATGAGACTCTTCTTCGGTGTGAACCAGCATCTGCAGTTCCTTCCTACTCAATTTGGAATGTGTTTGTTAAACATCTCATTAACCTTTATTCCCATGAACGAGGTCTCAGTTCCCCAACCTTTATTTCCCTAATTAGACTTTTACTCCCGAAACACTAAGTAGGTCTGTTGCACACTCTTGGCATTGATTGTTTTTATTTTCTTGGAAGAAGGAACCAAAACCTGTTCTTTAAAGGCCTAAAAAATGATTATTGTTTGGCGTTGCTTCAAATCAAGAATCACTTCCATTATCTTGTAACAAACTTGTAAGAGTAACAATATCAGTTTTTACTTAAGATAGATACAAAAAGCTGGAGTAAAGGGCCTGTCCCACTATACGAGTTTACCCAAGAGCTCTCCCGAGTTTAAAAAAAAATCAAACTTGTGGTAAGTACGTAGAATGTACGTAGCTGGTACATCGGAGCTCGGGACGTCTCTTAGCGGCTAGTAACGCTAACGGCAGGTACTCAGGAAACGCAGTAAGCTCGTGAAGTTTTTTCAACATGTTGAAAAATGTCCACGAGAGCTCCGAGTACCTACGAGCGGCTATTACCGTTATTCTCCGAGTTCGAATCGGGAAAATCGGGAGAACTCTTGAATTACCTCGTACAGTGGGACCGGCCCTTTAACTCAGTGGGACAGGCAGCTTCTCTGGAGAGACGGAATGGGTGACGTTTCGGGTCGAGACCCTTCTTGAGATTTACTTAATTGACTACTTGTGGACAATAGCAGTATGGAAAACAAACGGTTTTGGTGCAATATAACAGAACGTTTCAGAAGTGAATCTTACAATTTTCAGATAAACAGGTCATTATCTTTCAATAATAGAATAACTGGGGTTAAGGGTTAATGAAATAACAATCGACATAGTGCCACACGTGGTCCACTCTAAGGGCCAAGATTTCACCGCAGATTAAATAATATGCTCAGAAGAAACAAATAAGAATAGAACAAGTTATCGTTCTTCTCAAATCGAAATATTTGTTAAGAAATTGAAAAGTGAATGAAAAGCAACAAACTGCTGGTGCTGTAAATCTGACATCAAACTAATCTTAGTTTAAAGACACAAAATGCTGGGACAGGCAACATCTCTGGAGAGAAGTAATGGGTAAACGTTTCCGGTCGAGACCCTTCTTGAGACTGAATCAATCTCGACCTGAAACGTAACTCACTCCTTCTCTCCAGAGATGCTGCCTGAGTTACTCCAGCATTTTGTGTCAATCTTCGGTTTAAACCAGCATCTGCAGTTCCTCCCTACTAATATTAGTTTAGTTTAGTTTTGAGAAACAGCGCAGAAACATGCCCTTTGGCCCACTGAGTCCGCGCCAACCAGCGATCCCTGTACACTAGCACACTACACACACTAGGGACAATTTACAATTTACCAAGCCAATTAGCCTACAAACCTGTATGTCTTTGGAGTGTGAAAGGAAACCGGAGATCCCGGAAAAACCCGCTCGATCACGGGGAGAACGTACAAATTCCGACAGACAGCACCCGTAGTCAGTACGAAGAAGGGTCTCGGCCCGAAACGTCGCCTATCTCCTTCGCTCCTTAGATGCTGCTGCACCCGCTGAGTTTCTCCAGCTTTTTGTGTACACCCGTAGTCAGGATGGAACCCGGGTCTCTGGCGCTGTAAGGCAGCAACTCTACTGCTGCGCCACCGTGCCACTGTCATTGTGTTCAATATGGATGAAGCCTTCATTGGGGGATAATATATTCATACAATGCTTGATACGTTTTTATCTGTTTCACTATCCATCCATGTTGCTTGACATAGCAAAGCTATAGAGTCGTACACCATGGAAACATTTACCTTTTCACCTAATAATTTAAATGCAAATACTTATTTGTTACAATGTCATACCTGTAAGTTTGTGTTTCCTCTGTTCAAGCTCTGCTTCAACTTGATCTAAAACTTTCCCTAACTCACCCAGAATTTTCATCAGGTTGTTCACGTCATCATGGTCCAGTATCTTGGCCTACACAGAACGCAAAAGAAACTGGATGTTACTGTGATCGAACCTCATGCAAAAATTGGAACTCTGAAATGCATGCTTAATTTCTACGCTTAATTCAAATTTATGTGTCACATGCACCATAAGGTGCAGTGAAATGTAATTTACCATGCAGCGTTACAATTAAAAAAGGACACAATACACAACATAATTCAACAGACATCCACCACAGCATTCTTCACTGTGGTGGAAGGCAATACAGTTCAGACAGTCCTCCTCCTCCTCCTCCCTTCATCACCCGTGGTTGGGGCCCTGACCCTCCATAGTCGCCGCTATGGACTAATCAGTTCTATATTTTTGTAGAACAAAATATAAACATGCTCTAAAATCTTAATTGCTGCAGGTTGTGTTTATTTGTAAATCCGTGAAGGTGTGTTGCTAGATTGCACGAGAGGGCCTTGTCATGATAAAATGTTGATGTTGTGCATCATTCTTGCACTCAAGTTAGATTTTCTATTACTGTTTGTGCTGCGATTTTAGTATCAATCTTTTGACAAATAAAATAATTATTCTCCAGAAAAGACAATCTACATGTCTGATATTTATATAGTTATGGAGTCATAGAGTCAAAGGGCAAGGAAACGTTTTATCCCCCAAAAGGTAAAGTTGGCTCTTTGGCCCATCATTCCCATGCTGATCAAGATACCCCATCTACACTAGTCTCACCATATCTCTCTATTAATTAAAACTAGGAATATTGCCAAATTTGTTATTAATTATTGAGTAGAATTTGTCTCTGCAAATGTTGCCCGTCCCATAACTTTGATAAATCATTGTACGTCACTGAGGTAGTTGTATCCAATATGGATGAAGCCTTCATTGGGAGATAATATATTCACACAATGCTTGATGCTAAAATTCCTTAGTGGGAACAAAAAGGTCACAATAGGAACAGTTCCCAGGGCTATTAATTCTGGGAGAATGCAGAGCATTGTGTTTATCCAGGCCTGGTTAACGGACTTCTAAAGGGCCTGTCCCACTTGGGCGTCAATTGAGCGTCACGCAGATGGCGCGCAAAGATTTTGTACATCCCAAAAACCTGGGGCGCTGCGCGCGACCATAATGCGCACCATGCGCGCGTAATGCGCATATCACGTGTGCGTCACGAAGCGCGCGTCGAGCATCGTGACTCGTAAATGATGTTGCATAAATGACGCCCAAGTGGAACAGGCCCTTAAGACTTTATCCACTGTCCTGGAGAAACATCACCCTGTACTTATGGCTCTCTTTTGATCCACCAGCTGTCTCTCCACAGCTCTCGGAAGAAGGGTCTCGACCCGAAACGTCGCCTATTCCTTCTCCATAGATGCTGCCTCACCCGCTGAGTTTCTCCAGCATTTTTGTCTACCTCTGATTTTTTCCAGCATCTGCAGTTCTTTTTTAAACATCTCCACAGGTCGGGTCTGTAAAGGAAGCCATTGCTCCACTCCTGCCTAGCATTCCTATCAATATCATTGGAGCCAGAAATACGTGTAATCAAGGAACTGCATATATTGGTTTGCTAGAGTACTAGAGTAGCTCAGCGAGTCAGGCAGTATCTCATGAGAACATGGATAGGCGACCCTTCTTCAGACTGATTTGCTTTCACCTGTGTGGATCCCACCTCTTCAGTTCATAAGTTCCAGCAGCAGAATCAGGCCAATCGATCCATCAAGCCCGACTCCGCTATTCAATCATGGATGATCTATCTTTCCCTCTCTACACCATTCTGCTGCCTTCTCCCCATAACCCTTGACACATTTACTAATCAAACCTCCTAACCAACCATTACGCTGCCTTCTCCCCAAATCTGAACTGGTGTAAATGTGAACTTGATATGTTAGTATTAAAACACTGCGGACCTAAATTCATATGTGTCAGTTTGTTTCGCTGTTGTCCTGGCCATTGCAGTTTATGACAACATCCATTACTTCCATCTTGCCTACATAAAGATATGCTGATCCAGTGACAGGTTGAAATGTGACTGGTGTTTAATGTTCAAAAAGTAGCTGACTGGACAAATAACATTCCTGTTACACCTGCAGGTACGTGGCCCTGTCAAAATGTTGTAACCGGGACAATCTGAAATGATTTTAATTTAAATTAAGATGAAGGAATTTTGTGGACTCCAAAGTCATTTTTTCAAACACGTAACTTCTTCAAATAACTTTAAAGTTGATGTAAAATATACCTTAGCTTCCTAGCTTCGAGGTATCGCATTCTGACAGCTCTCCTGGACGTTACATCTAGTTTCTTGGTGGGTTTAACCCACGGGAGAATATTTTATGTTTCACTCTCTGTGAAAAGTTCTAAAAATTCCCTTTTTTAAATTCACTTATTTTTACCGCCCTGTGTAGAAACAAAGTCCATCTTCAGACCGAGGACATCCTTCATGATGTTGCTAAATCGGATAGACGCAGAACAGAATAGCTTAACCCGCAAACTATCGCTTTATTTCCAAAAACATGCTGAAATAAAACTTGGTTTGTATTACCATTAGTTTTTTTTGTTTGGAAAGATATGGCTCTGTGAGTTGAGGTTGTTCTTGGTCGAGCTTCAACAGTTCTGATGCAGTGTTTACTAAATGCCCTGTTAAAAGAAGAGAAAATAATATTTGTACAATCACACCTTGTGCAATACAGTAAAAAATAATAGTACAGAATAGTGTAAGAAATCATTCCCTTAAGTTCACAAGTTCTAGGAGCAGAATTAGGCCATTCGGCCCATCGAGTCTCTCCCGCCAATCCAATGATGGCTGATCAATCTTTCCCTCTCAGCCCCATTCTCCTGCCTCTGCCTTAAAAATATCCATTGACTTGGCCTCCACAGCCGCCTGCGGCAATGAATTCCACAGATTCACCACCCTCGACTAACTAAATTCCTCCTCATCCCCTTTCTAAAGGTACGTCCTTTTATTCTGAGGCTATGGCCCAGGTCGCGGACTCTCCCACTAGTGGAAACATCCTCTCCACATTCACCCAAACCAATCCATTAACAGGCTATGCTATAAAATTTATGCTTAATTATCACTTCATCAGTAAAATCCAAACAAAGTCGGAGGAAGCTGTGGAAAGAATAATTATGTCGTAATTATTTTATTTTTAAGTTGACTAAATCAAGTGCTGTGCCTTGAAGCTATTTTTTTTTCAGAAAGAAAAATTGATTGTGATAGTCAAATAAACCCCACTTGAATGATTTCGATCTGATTAATTGGGTAACATTCTGTGCGATCTGCAGTGAGCTTTGGCCACTCATCGATATTGTACGATTGATTAAATGTCATCTGATGCAAAATGAGATCACAGCAGAAACATGAATCTGCAAAGTTTAATCTTTTAGTTTAATCAATGCAATTTGCACAGTACGTTTCGTTCCTTCATTACATTAAACTTCATGTAAAGCTTCCTACACAGCAAAATGTCGCAATTGTCAACATAATTGGAGTGTTCAAAGTAGTTGATAGGGTCTTTCAAACACTATATAGGCTGTTTTCACACACCAACGGCATTTTATGTGCTTGACATTCTTATGCATTCTCACCTACCTTATTTAGAGTCATAGAGCGATACAGTTTGGAAACAGGCCCAACTTGCCCACACATGTCCCAGCTATACTAATCCCAGCATTTGGTCCATATCCCTCCAAACCTGTACTATCCATGTACCTGTCTAACTGTTTCTTAAATTTTGGGATAGTCCCAGCCTCAACTACCTCCTCTGGCAGCTTGTTCCTTACACCCACCACCCTTTGTGTGAAAAAGTTATCCCTCAGATTCCTATTAAATCTTTTCCTCTTCACGTTAAACCTATGTCCTCTGGTTCTCGATTCACCTACTGTGGGCAAGAGACTCTGTGCATCTATCCGATCCTAATCCTCTCATGATCTTATACACCTCTAAAAGATCACCCCTCATCCTCCTGCGCTCCAAGGAATAGAGTCCCAACCTACTCAACCTCTGTGTATAGCTGAGATCCTCTAGTCCTGGCAACAGCCTCGTAAATCTTCTCAGTACCCTTTCCAGCTTGACAACATCTGTCCTGTAACACGGTGCCCAGAACTGAACACAATACTCTAAATGTGGCCTCGCTACAGCAGCTGGAACTTTTCCACATTTTGTCACGTTACAACCACAAACGTAAATGTATTTTATTGGGATTTTATATGATAGACCAACACAAAGTGGTGCATGGTTGTGAAGTGGAAGGAAAATGATACATGGTTTCCAAATTTTATTACAAATAAAAATCAGAAAAGTGTGGCGTGCAAATGTATCAGCCCCCCTGAGTCAATACTTTGTAGAACCACCTTTCGCTGCAATTACAGCTGCAGGTTTTTTGGGGTATGTCTCTACCAGCTTTGCACATCTAGAGACTGCAATTTTTGCCCATTCTTCTTTTCAAAATAGCTCGAGCTCAGTCAGATTGGATGGAGAGCGTCTGTGAACAGCAATTTTCAAGTCTTGCCAGAGATTCTCAATTGGGTTTAGGTCTGGACTTTGACTGGGTCATTCTAACACATGAATATGCTTTGATCTAAACCATTCCATTGTAGCTCTGGCTGTATGTTTAGGGTCGTTATCCTGCTGGAAGGTGAACCTCTGCCCCAGTCTCAAGTCTTTTGCAGACTCTAACAGGTTTTCTTCCAAGATTGCCCTGTATTTGGCTCCATCCATCTTCCCAACAACTCTGACCAGCTTCCCTGTCCCTGCTGAAGAAAAGCATCCCCACAGCATGATGCTGCCACCACCATGTTTCACAGTGGGGATGGTGTGTTCAGGGTGATGTGCAGTGTTAGTTTTCCACCACACATAGCGTTTTGCATTTATGCCAAAAACTTCAATTTTGGCCTCATCAGACCAGAGCACCTTCCTCCACATGTTTGCTGTGTACCCCACATGGCTTGTGGCAAACTGCAAACGGGACTTCTTATGGCTTTGTTTCAACAATGGCTTTCTTCTTGCTACTCTTCCATAAAGGCCCGATTTGTGGAGTGCACGACTAATAGTTGTCCTGTGGACAGATTCTCCCACCTGAGCTGTGGATCTCTGCAGCTCCTCCAGAGCTGGGCCTCTTGGCTGCTTCTCTGATCAATGCTCTCCTTGCCCGGCCTGTCAGTTTAGGTGAACGGCCATGTCTTGGTAGGTTTTCAGTTGTGCCATACTCTTTCCATTTTCAGATGATGGATTGAATAGTGTTCCGTGAGATGTTCAAAGCTTGGGATATTTTTTTATAACCTAACCCTGCTTTAAACTTCTCCACAACTTTATCCCTGACCTGTCTGGTGTGTTCCTTGGGCTTCATGATTCTGTTTGTTCACTAATGTTCTCTAACAAACCTCTGAGGCCTTCACAGAACAGCTGTATTCATTCTGAGATTAGATTACACACACGTGGACTCTATTTACTAATTAGGTGACTTCTGTAGGCAATTGGTTGCACTGGATTATATTTAGGGGTATCAGAGTAAAGGGGGCTGAATACTTTTGCATGCCACGCTTTTCAGTTTTTGATTTGTAAAAAAATTAGAAAACCATATATAATGTTCCTTCCTCTTCACAATTATGCACCACTTTGTGTTGGTCTATCACATAAAATCCCAATAAAATACATTTATGTTTGTGGTTGTAACGTGACAAAATGTGGAAAAGTTCAAGGGGTATGAATACTTTTGCAAGCCACTGTGTATATTAATGATCTGGATGAGGGAATTGAATGCAACATCTCCAAGTTTGCGGATGACACGAAGCTGGGGGGCAGTGTTAGCTGTGAGGAAGATGCTAGGAGGCTGCAAGGTGACATGGATAGGCTGGGTGAGTGGACAAATGCATGGCAGATGCAGTATAATGTGGATTAATGTGAGGTTATCCACTTTGGTGGCAAAAACAGGAGGGTAGACTATTATCTGAACGGTGGCCGATTAGGAAAGGGGGAGATGCAACAAGACCTGGGTGTCATGGTACACCAGTCATTGAAAGTAGGCATGCAGGTGCAGCAGGCTGTGAAGAAAGCGAATGGTATGTTGGCATTCATAGCAAAAGGATTTGAGTACAAGAGCAGGGAGGTTCTACTGCAGTTGTACAGGGTTTTGGTGAGGCCACACCTGGAGTATTGCATACAGTTTTGGTCTCCTAATCTGAGGAAATACATTCTTGTAGAGGGAGTACAGAGAAGGTTCACCAGACAATACATACAAATAGAGGGAGTACAGAGAATGTTCACCAGACTGATTCCTGGGATGGCAGGACTTCCATATGAAGAAAGACTGGATAGACTCGGCTTGTACGCGCTGGAACTTAGGAGAATGAGGCTATACAGACTTATAGAGACTTACAAAATTCTTAAGGGGTTGGACAGGCTAGATGCAGGAAGATTGTTCCCGATGTTGGGGAACTCCAGAACAAGGGGTCACAGTTTAAGGATAAGGGGGAAGTCTTTTAGGACCGAGATGAGAAGATCATTTTTCACACAGAGAGTGGTGAGTCTGTGGAATTATCTGCCATAGAAGGTAGTTGAGGCCAGTTCATTGGCTATATTTAAGAGGGAGTTAGATGTGGCCCTCGTGGCTAAAGGGATCAGGGGGTATGGAGAGAAGGCAGGTACAGGATACTGAGTTGGATGATCAGCCATGATCATATTGAATGGCGGTGCAGGCTCGAAGGGCCGAATGGCCTACTCCTGCACCTATTTTTTATGATTCTATGATTCTATATGCCAACAACTTCTCGGCTCAAGTTCTGGAATTCCCAAACCCATTCCCTTCTCCTCCTCTCTATCTCCTTCAAATTTCTAATCTGTGACGATCCAGAAGAGATTTAAATAAACTAAGACCTTATGCACTTTTCAACCTTTCTTAATTGTTTTCATTTCAGTTTTACAGATACAGCATGGAAACAGGCCCTTTTGGCCCATCAAGTCCATGCCGACCATCGATCATCCGTTCACATTAGTTCTATGTTATCCCACTTTCTCTTCCATTTCCTAGACATTCGTGGCAATTTACAGAGCCCAATTAACCTACAAACCCGCACGTCGTTGGGATGTGGGAGGTTGCGGAGCATCCGGAGGAAACCCACACAGTCTGAGGACAACATGTAAACTCCACACAGACAGCACCCGAGGTTAGGATCGAACTCGGGTCTCTGGAGTTGTGAGGCAGCGGCTCTGCCAGCTGCGCCACCATGCCACCCTAACGTTTAGTCTAACGTTAGACTAAATATACTGATTGTAGAACATGATTAGTGAGTGGATCTGCGTGGATAGATTAACCCATTGTACGATCTTGACTAGGTAGAGCAAGCAATGACACTTAAATGTCATGAATTACTGTACGTCTGAAAAAAAATAGCAATAAATCCAAAGTCTAGAGTCCTGCAGATGGCGAACGAGGATCAAGAACAGGGGTAAACAAGTCTATCGGCAGATTGTAAAACGCTAACAAAAATATGAGTAAATAAATAAGGAGGAAATAATGGCTAGAACAAACCCAATTGAAAAAATACAGTTGGGTTTAGTTTAGTTTAGAGGTACAACATGGAAACAGGCACTTTGGCCCACTGAGTCCATGCTGACCAGCGATCCCTGCACACTAACACTATCCTACACACACTAGGGACAATTAACGTTTATACCAATCCAATTAGCCTACAAGCCTGCACGTCTTTGGAGTGTGGGGGAAAACGGAAGATCCCAGAGAAAACCCAGGTGGGTTTCCACTAGTGGGAGAGTCTTTTCTTTTGTACGTGGAGAACGTACAATTTATTTTGTACGTGGAAAACGTACAAACTCCGTACAGACAGCAACCTTAGTCGGGATCGAACCCGGGTCTCTGGCGCTGTAAGGCAGCAACTCTACTGCTGCGCCATCGTGCTGCGGGCGAGGCCATGTTACATGTTGAGTAACACACTCTTTGGATAACAGTAATGTATTCTGCACTGATATAGAAATAATTATTTACAGGTTAGGCCTGGTAAAAGTTGATATTTTAACTGGGTATTGATTTGAAAAATTTGCCTCAACTTTATTTTTTTCAATAATAACATAGTTAAGTTTTAAGAGGTTTATTTTTTCTCCTGATGCAATGGATGTCAGTTTTGCTTTTTACTATGTCTGTACCTTTTAATTGTTTGAGTATTCTGTGCTGCAATGTCCATTGATCAAAGTGATGAGGCCAGAAAGTAGACGGGGGGGGGGGGGGTTCCCAAAATCTTCCTTTCATGGATGGGGAAGACAGATCTGCACTTACACCTGTAATTATGTAAATTCCCTGCCAGTCAAATTAACTGACCCAGGTAACCCTTCCCACACATCGCAGGCCATTTTGTCTCAGTTTCCAAATGTCAGTTTGGCAGAGGAGTCTGGCACTTAGGAACTGACAGCATGCAGTACAGAAATAGCTCCTTGCGTGGGCGTGAAGGTCGTTACTAAATCAAATGCTGCAGAATCATTCCACTCCATCGCCAGTCACAGGCATCTAATCAGGCAGTCTATTAGTTATCCACAAAGCAAATTTGTATAAGGTCATAAGGTCATCAGTGATAGGAGCAGGATTAGGCCATTCGGCCCATCAAGTCTATTCTGCCATTCACTCATGGCTGATCTATCGCTCCCTCCTAATCCCCATTCTCCTGCCTTCTCCTCATAACCTCTGACACCCGTACTAATCAATTGTAGTTACGCTGAGTGGAAGGTCTTTTGGCCTGGTATTTCCATGCACATTGTTTCCTCTGTGGAAATGGGACATCAAGTCTACAGAGTATTGTTGTTGTCACAAATGCACATTAGTAGATCACTGATTAACGGTGACCTTTTACAGACAGTGGTCTATTGTTGTTTGGAGAAGTCCCAGAGCGTACATCGACACGATCCTGTTCAATATTATAGATAGTAACGCAGACCCCAATATTTATAGGGTGGGTAGTTGGGCATGTTTTAGTTTAGTTTAGTTTAGTGTAGAGATAGAGTGTAGAAACAGATCCTTCGGTCCACCTAGTCCATGCTGACCAGCGATCCTCCCACACTAACACTATCCTACACATACTAGGGACAATTTACAATTAAACCAAGCCAATTAACCTACAAACCTGTACGTCTGTGGAGTGTGGGAGGAATCTAGAGCACCCGGAGAAAATCCATGCGGTCACGGGGAGAATGTTACAAACTCCGTACAGACAGCACCCGTAGTCAGGATCGAACTCGGGTCCCTAGCACGGTAGGGCAGCAACTCTACCACTGCACCACCGTGCTGGCTTCATGGGAAGGGAAGTGTAAATATTCACTTCATGGGAAGGGGAAGGTCCTGTTTCTGTGCTGTATGCCTCCACGACTCTAACTGCCTGGTTAAAGAATGAATCTGACGGGAAAATGGGTCAATATTTACATTAAGCAAGCATTTCTAACCTCCCAACTTGGAATGGTATTTCTTTTTTTAACATTGGTGACTCTAATAACTAAACAGAAAATATATTTAGATTGCAATGAATAGGAGAGTAGGCTGGAACAAAGATTAATCTGATGCCAATGATAATTAGAACTTGACCCTGACATGAATTTTGAAAAAGGCCTGCTGCTGTTAGCTGTCTCAGTTTTGGAACATACCCTGTGGGTGGTTCGAAGAATAGGAAACAACATGTCATTTTAACTGATTCATCTAGACATGCAAATATCTTGAGAACATTTCTGTCGAAACAAGTTCAATTAACCTCAAGGAACCATGAGAAAACTAGTTATTATCATCATGCTTCAGAAATAGCTTGTTAGGTTATCATCAAACCCTGGAAGAAGTGACCATCTAAAATATTTAATAAATATGTTTATCAGAACATTTTAGCCAGCAGTGGAGGCACTCTGCTAAAAATGTCCACAAATTATTAAGTAAAGAGACATGCTGAAGACAGAAGAGATTCCTCTGCCCTTGTATGGTGGTGGTGGGGTGGAAGATTGCAACCTTCACGTGGTCCGCCCTGTTTCAACTAATGCAACCACCCAGGTGTGCACAATCAAATAAGATCAAATAGAACAAGTTGTCCTACAACTTTAGGCTGTGCACGCCATATGCATGAAGAAGTATGGTGGTGGTGAATTGGAAAGGTCAATGGGAATAAACACAATTAGATTCAGACTATTGTTTAACGTCATTGCACTGGAATCTGACAAAAATGATGTAGGTGGATGAGACAACCAATTTCCACCATGCGTTTAGTTGAGTTTAGTTTATTGTCACGTGTATCAAGGTACAAAGCTGTTGTTGCATGCTAACCAGTCAGCGGCAAGACTAAACAGTGTACAGATATATGATAAAGGGAATAATGTTTAGTGCTGGATAAAGTCCAGTAAAGTCTGATTAAAGATAGTCCGAGGGTCTCCAATGAGGTGGATAGTAGCTCAGGACCGCACCCTGAACAAGTACATTTCCAGAAGTAATTTCTCTCTCGGCTTTGACTAGCACCGAAAGATCTTCTCAGTCCATCTGAACAAGTACATTGGATTCTGGTTGAATGTGTTATCTAGCATGGTTACTTTTATCTTGTGCTGCCCTGTTGTTAAGAGTAGCCCATTTGGAATATTCAAGGGCTTGACCAAGGGCTGTCCGGAACAACTGGACATCGAAGAAGATTGATGGGGAGGAGTTGGCTGCGCACTGTGGGTGTTGGCAAGCAGCCCAGCACAGGGGAAATGTTCATTCTGCTAGAAAATCCCAGGAGGAAAGAAGTCCAAATGAGAAATAGAAATCAATAGGACCATCTAAAAAAAAGATGAAGACAATTTTCACATGATTTAATGGATTAGCACCCTTGGCAGTCGGGCACAGAGGCAAACAGGAGGACTGAGAATGTCACAATTATCAACATCACATGAATTTAAAATATGATTAGGTCGTGGGAGAGAGACAGACATATCTCAAATTGCATCTTTGCAAACGGGATTCTTTCCAGAATGGCATTCTGTTAGACAAGAACTATTAAGGTAGGGTAGACGCAAAATGATGGAGTAACTCAGCAGGTCAGGCGATATCTCTGGAGAAAATTGGTAGGTGACGCTTTGGGTTGGGATCCTTCTTCGAACTTTAACTATTAAGGTTTTTTTTCCAAATGAAATGTGACAAATTAAAAAAATACACTGTGCAGTAATGACTGTGTGATAGACACATCCAATTTCCACAGCCTCCAGGAGAAAATGACCAATTAATTTGTAGTGATGATGTTTTTACAGAAGTAACGGTGGTCAAAAAGTATGAATTAAATCCCCTGCTCATTTTTGACTAGCACCAAGAGATCTTCTATGTCCATCTGAACAAGTACATTGGATTCTGGCTTAATGCTTCATCTACCATGGTTACTGAATACTGAATACATGGATACTGAAGAAGGGTCTCAACCCGAAACGTCACCGATTCCTTTTCTCCAGAGATGCTGTCTGACCTGCTGAGTTACTCCAGCTTTTTGTGTCTCTTTGCTTTAAACCAGCATCTGCAGTTCTACTTTTAACTTGTGCTGCACTGTTTTTAAGAATAGCTCGTCGTGATATTCAAGGGCTCTACTAACAACTGGGCATCTTGTCTCTTTATCTCCATATCAAATCTGTTCTTTTAATACATGCAGAATATTGCAGCATAACTAAAGTTCAAATTTGACTGTGCAATGTTCCGAGAACAAAGTATTATTCTCAGACTTGTCAAACTATGCTTTATTTATGCTATGAGTTAAATTATGGAAATATGACCAATTCTTTTAACATTTACTTGGAATATGTACATATATGTGCATGTAAACCCATGCACACATCAAGCGCTATAGTCATGATTTCAGAACTGTTTCTGTCTTCAGTTTTTGTTGAAGGTTAACTTAAGTACATATTGCTGATGCATAATAGACAACCTAATATCATAAATCAACATGCTCAGATATCAACCTTTAATATACATCAAGGCAGACAAAATATCCCAATTCAGAGCTTTATCAGGTGTAAGAGGAAAAAGTTTATAGCAGTAGGGATTTTAATTACCCCTAAGATAGACACAAAATGCTGGTGTAACTCAGCGAGTCCGGCAGCATCTCTGGAGAAAAGGAACAGGTGACTTTTCAGGTCGAGACCCTTCCTCAGACTGGTTCAGTTTCCCCAATATAGATATGATACGATCCAAGGAGGGATATTGGTCTGCCAACAGTCATAAAACACAAGATACATGAAACATGAAATTAAAGTGACGAGTGGAAAGTCCAGGGTTGGGGATGTGCAAAGATTGGGGAGGGAACCTATGTACATTAGGTTCACCACCCTCTGACTAAAGAACTTTCTCCTCATCTCCTTCCAAAAAGAACGTCCTTTAATTCTGAGGCCATGACCTCTAGTTCTAGACTCTCCCACTCGTAGAAACATCCTCTACACATCCACTCTATCCAAGCCTTTCACTATTCTGTATGTTTCAATGAGGTCCCTCCTCATTCTTCTAAACTCCAGCGAGTACAGGCCCAGTGCCGACAAACGCTCATCATAAGTTAACCTACTCACTCCTGGGATCATTCCTGTAAAGCTCCTCTGGACCCTCTCCACAGTCAGCACATACTTCCTCTCGGATATGGTGCCCATAATTGCTCACAATGTTCCAAATGTGTTATTCTGTTATTCTGTTATTCTGAATTATCCGAATAATTAATATTGCAAGAAGTAATGCTTTTACATTTGATGTTAGGTTCTGGGAAACACTATCAAAGGAGTCTTTATCCCCAATTTTTTTGTCACTCTGACTATCAATAATATGTTGTGGGACAGAGGGATTGAAGAGCAGAGACCAAACATTTCTCCACAGATGGGCACTGTAGCGCAGTGGTAGGGTTGCAGCCTAAAGGGCCTGAGGCAGGAAACATGTTCCCGATGTTGGGGGAGTCCACAATCCAGAGGACACAGTTTAAGAATAAGGAGTAGGCCATTTAGAACAGGGATAAATCTGTGAAATTCGCTACCTCAGATGGCTGTGGAGGTCAATTCTCTGGATGCTTTCAAGAGAGAGTTAAATAGAGCTCTTAAAGTTAGCGGAGTCAGGGGTTATGAGGAGAAGCCAGGAACGGGGTCCTGAATGTGGATGATCAGCCATGATCACAGTGAATGGCGGTGCTGGTTTGAAGGGCCAAATGGCCTACTCCTGCACCAATTGTCTATTGTCCATTGTGTATTGAAATGAACACTTGCACCAATGATTGTCAATTGCCCATGTAACACTACAACGTCTAGGTATTTCTACTTGAAACTCTGTCCAGCTCAAGTGTTTACACTTTGTGCATTGACTTACTGGGAAAGGATAACAGTCCCCACAGTGAAGATGTAGGGTCACAGAAATGACCGAGACACTACATCTAGAAAAAATAAGGCTTGCCTTGACTGACAAACCAGATCAATTTTCCAAAATATGGTCTCCTTTCATTGAATTTCCTCAACAACATAATGGTTGAACACAAACTCAAAACCGACGCTAGGGTCGGGTGAGTGGGCGTAGGGAAGGGACATATCTCCGCTTTTTTCACTTCTTCGTTAGTTCTGCGGTTTTTAGTTTTTATTTTTCGTGCCTTTCTTGAAATTCCTTTCTTTTTCTTTTCTTCTTTCTTTCCCTTTTTTTCCTTTTTCCTTTTTTTAGTTATTAGTTTATAAAATGTTAAAATCGAAGCAGTACGAAAATTGTATAACTGTTATGTCTATTACTTTCTCCTTGTACAATTGCTTCTAATAAAATAAATATTAAAAAAAAAAGAAAAAGAGACTTACTGCGGATTTCAGCTGTGGCATACTTTGGGATCATAGATTCTGTGGTCAATTCAGGATGAAGAATGCAGCCATGAGTGTAGGCGTCCATTGGAAGTGAATCGAGCAGGTCTTTAAAGTGTTGCATTCTAGGATAAATAATGTTTCCTGTTTCTGGAATTAACCTTGGGTAGTTTTCTGAAGTGAAAAAAAACATAAATCATGCATTGCCAAAAATGACCTTAGCTCATTAGGATTATTTAATTACTAAACTTTATAACTATGTAATTATTCTGACCATTTCAATCAAATAATTTTATTTAAAAATACACCCACACAAAAAAGATATTTTAATAACAACCTAGACTTGGAAAATAACACCTATAAAGATTTCACATAATTAACACCCACACATAGAAATCAAATCAGCCATCCCCCGAAATCCCAAGCAGTTTCCAGAATTTATAAACTAATAAATGCTTCTATGGGTTTTCTTAAAGGTCAAGTTACCTTTATTGTTTCTAAGGTAACCTTAACAAAGTCCTGCAATTAAACATGATTTTTGTTTCCTATTCCTTGGTTAATCATACACGGTTTGTATACTTTAGAATTGGCAGCAATACCATATATATCATAATAATGCATTTGAATATATCTGCAACATATATTGAGTTGTCCATTACGAGTCTTGAAGATAATACATTGAATGCTGTTAACAACATGAGGTTTATACAATCTACTGTATATGTAATACCTAGGTCTATTTCCCATCTTATAACTACACTGATCAATAGATATAAAAATATATCGATTGTGACTATCTAGAATCAGTAAACAGTTTGCATTTAGCAACTGTAAGAATCATCAGTGTAGAAAAAAACTTTTAACATGTTGTTGCCTCATTTTTTTTACTTGACCTATTTATTGTATGTTGTATCAATATTATTGTGCACTTTTTAAAATTGATTTGTTGACCTGGAGATTGCTGTGCATAGTATGGTGCATGGATGCTTAATAACTTAAGGATGCAACTTTGGATTTGACTGCTGTAAATTGCCCCCAGTGTAGGTGGTGGGATGAGAACCAAGGTGAGTTCATGGATATTTGGGATATTTGGAATTTGCAGGGAGGCACAGTGGCATAGCTGGTAAAGCTACTGCCTCACAGAGACCCAGGATCGATCCTGACCTCGGTTGCTGTCAGTACGGAGTTTGCACCTTCTCCCTGTGACTGAGTGGGTTTTCTCTGGGTGTTCTAGTTTCCTCCCACAATTTTGTTGGTTATTTGGCCTCTGTAAATTGCCCCTACTGTGTAGGGAGTGGATGAAAAAGTGGGATAACATAGAATAGTGTGTACGGGTGATCGATGGGTAGTATGGACCGGTGGGCAGAAGGGCCTGTTTGCATACAATACTAAAAAAACTCAATACTGAAAATACCGCCAAATGAAAAATAAATATATTAACATGATATATGTTGGTAGAAAATTCCCAGTTACAGCCATTTTCATTTTATTGAATATTCATTAACTACCTAGACATGGTATTTATTTGCTGTGATTATATTTCCTATATTTTATCAAGTAATATCTAATGAGTTGATTATGTGAATAGTCTTGCAGGTGTTACACTTCTCCCACCAATTACTTTCCAATTGGCAATGGAGCAGAATTTTTAAAAGGTTTTTATGGCTACATAATCTGATTAGGTGGCAAAACTTTTCTGAAATTATAAAATATTGAAACATAAAAGCAATTTGGCACCGAAACTGAATAAATGAATATGAAAATGGATATTAAAAAAAAATAAGAAAGAACATTATGCTTGTGATGCTTTAGTAAAACTTTGTACTAAAGTCACAAAGTGTTATTGGCGCCCAATGTCCATCGGGTCTCTTTCATGCTGACTACACTGCCAGACCCTGGCACTTGGTAAAGAAACATTTATATAATGTTGTCATAAGAGCATTAGGGTTGGCAGCTGGAGTGAAACATTCAGACCTTCTTGCTTGGTTTTGAGGAGAATAGGGTTGAGAATGGGGTTGAGAGGGTAAGATAGATCAGCCCCGATTGAATGGCAGAGTAGACTCAATGGGCCAGATGGTCTACTTTAGCACCTAAGAATTATGAACTAATGCTTGCTTCTCCATTCAATTAAATCTCAGAAGATCTTATGTACTTGCCTTAAACCCCACAGACTATGGTTCCCAGGAATCCAGACTAAAACAATTCCAGTTACCAATACACCCTCGCCTGTATCCACCTATCACTTGCCAGCTTTTGTCCCGCCCTCACCTCTTTTCCTGCCTTCCCCCCTACTACAATCTTTGGGCAGCACAGTAGTAGATTTGCTGCCTTACAGCACCAGAGACTTGGGTGTGATCCTGACAATGGGTGTACGGAGTTTGTATGTTCTCCCCATGACCGCGTGGATTTTCTCCGAGATCTTCGGTTTCTTCCCACACTCCAACTCTTTTGTAGGCTAATTGGCTTGGTATTAATGTAAATTGTCCCTAGTGTGTGTGGGATAGCGTTAGTGCGCAGGTATCGCTAATGGGTGTGGACTCGGTTGGCCAAAATACTTGTTTACACTCTGTATCTTTAAACTAAATTAAATAAAAAACTAAAAATCCATCTGAAGATGGGTACTGACCTGAAATGTTACCTATCCATTCCCTCCACAGATGCTGCCTGACCTGCTGAGTTACTCCTGCATTTTATGTTTTGCTCAGGATTCCAGCAACAGCCAGTGTCTCCAGTTATAGAAACATAGAAAATAGGTGCAGGAGTAGGCCATTCGGCCCTTCGAGCCAGCATTGCCATTCAATATGATCATGGTTGCTTCCTTATATCCATTGATTCTGTTAGCCCTAAGAGCTAAATCTAACTCTCTCTTGAAAACATGTTATTATCTGACTCAGTCGGAAGAAGGGTCTTGACCCGAAACGTCACCCATTCCTTCTCTCCGGAGATGCTGCCTCTCCTGCTGAGTAACTCCAGCATTTTGTGTCTATCTTCGATTTAAACCAGCATCTGCTGTTCCTTCCTGCCCATAGATTGTATTTCTATAGCAGAAAGTACATTGATGTTTAAATATTGGGGTTGATGCCAAATACATAATTCTACAGCTTTCACCGGAAGTGGGTACCATAACCATTCACTTTACTCCAACCACATGAAGCCCGTTTATTTGTAGGCCTTAGAAGCTGCTGGCTTCATCTTCTCGTTTGATGCAAAACGGCGTCAGCTGAGAGTATATAGAACGTAGAACATTGAGCAGTACAGCACAGGAACGGGCCTTCAACCCACAATGTCTATGCCGAACATGATGCCAAGTTAAACTGATCTCATCTGCCGGACATGATCCATATCCCTCTATTCCCAGCACTTCCATGTGCCTGTCTAAAAGCCTATTGCATCTGCCTCAACTACCAAATGTGAAAATTATAATGTTATCACTTTCTACACGTCAGCATTGATAACTGTACATAAAGTGCTGGAGTAACTCAGCGGGTGGGCAGCATCTCTAGAGTACATGGATAGGTGACGTTTCGGGTCGGGAACCTTCTTCAGTGTGAATGGGGAAGGATTCAAGTAGCTGGGAACATTGCAAAAAAGTTTAGTTTTTGGGTGGCTGTATTCACTGGATAAATGTCTTTCTGCTGGTTTCTCCTCACCTGGAGCGAAACATAAAGAGAGATACATGTTTGGGTCAATGGACAACCAATATCCAGCAGCCGGGTTCAGGTCAAGGTCAAAGGCAAAGTTTGGATTAAGACAGGATTTGGAATCAGATCCAGATTCAAGAATTGTAGGGCAAACGACTGAAGTGGTTGGATCTGAAGACTAGATATTGGAGAGGAAGTCAGATGAATGAGGTTGATTATGAAGCTGCAGCCTGCAAGCGGATCCTTGGAACTAGAGGTTTTACCTTGAAAATTCACAAAGCCCTGGAGTAATCGGCGGGTCAGGCAGCATCTCTGAAGAACATTGATAGATGACATTTCGGGTCGGAACCCTTCTTCAGACCCGACCCGAAATGTCACCTATACATGTTCTCCAGAGATACTGACTGACCCGCTGGTAACTCCAGCAATTTGTATCTTTTTTTGTAAACCAGAGTCTGTAGTTCCTTGTTTCTACCTTGAAGTTATGTTGTTTTATAATCTACCACCACATCCATTATTCAAAGTAATCCTTTTCTCAGGCCACCTTTTCTCACTAAAACTAAAAAAATAACCTTCTTCCATATCACCCGTAACAATATTCAATAGACAATACACAATAGACAATAGGTGCAGGAGTAGGCCATTCGGTCCTTCGAGCCAGCACCGCCATTCACTGTGATCATGACTGATCATCCACATTCAGTACCCTGTTCCTGCGTTCTCACCATATCTCCTGACTCCGCTACCTTTAAGAGCCCTATCTAACTCTCTCTTGAAAGCATCCAGAGAATTGGCCTCCAGTGCCTTCTGAGGCAGAGAATTCCACAGATTCACAACTCTCTGTGAGAAAAAGTTTTTCCTCGTCTCCGTTTTAAATGGCTTACCCCTTATTCTTAATGGGTGGAACCTGGTTCTGGACTCCCCCAACATCGGGAACATGTTTCCTCCCTCTAGCGTGTCCAATCCCTTAATAATTTTATATGTTTCAATAAGATCGCCTCTCATCCTTCTAAATTCCAAAGTATACAAGCCCAGCCGCTCCATTCTATCAACATATGACAGTCCCCCCATCCTGGGAATTAACCTCATGAACCTACGCTGCATTCGCTCAATAGCAAGAATGTCCTTCCTCAAATTTGGAGACCAAAACTGCACAAAATACTCCAGGTGTGGTCTCACTAGAGCCCTGTACAACTGCAGAAGGACCTCTTTGCTCCTATACTCAACACCTCTTGTTATGAAGGCCAACATGCCTTCGTAACACTGCCTGCTGTACCTGCATGCTTACTTTCAGTGACTGATGAACAAGGACTCCCAGATCTCGTTGTACTTCCCCTTTTCCCAACTTGACACCATTCAGATAATAATCTGCCTTCCTGTTTTTGCCACCAAAGTGGTTAACCTCACATTTATCCACATTAAACGGCATCTGCCCACTCACCCAACCTGTCCAAGTCACCATGCATCCTCATAGCATCCTCCTCACAGTTCACACTGCCACCCATCTTTGTGTCATCTGCAAATTTGCTAATGTTACTTTGAATCTCTTCATCTAAATCATTGATGTATATTGTAAATAGCTGCGTCCCAGCACCGAGCCTTGCGATACCCCACTAGTCACTGCCCGCCATTCTGAAAGGGACTCATTAATCCCTATTCTCTGTTTCTTGTCTGCTAACCAATTTTCTTTCCATGTCAGTATCCTACCTCCAATACCATGTGCTTTAATTTTGCCCATTAATCTCCTATATGGGACCTTATCAAATGCTTTCTGAAAGTCCAGGTACACTACATCCACTGGCTCTCCCTTGTCTATTTTTCTAGTTACATCCTCAAAAAATTCCAGAAGATTAGTCAAGCATGATTTCCCCTGGGTAAATCCATGCTGACTCGGACCGATCCTGTCACTGCTATCCTATTAATGAGAGAAAAATATCCCAAGAGATGTAAAAAGTACCAAATAATTCAAGTGAACACTTTTGATAAACTGAGTAGTTATTTTTGATTACGGTAGTTTCTTTATCCCTTTGGTTTCTTGAATTCTGAAGCCAAAAACAATTTTATATAAGTAATTAAAAAAAAAATTGTGCATATTAAATATCAGTAATTTAGATGAAAATACTCAGTAAATAGTGTTCTTCTTTAAATAACTCATTTATATAGTCTGTAGCCATTCATGATTCAGATGCAACTTAATGGTTCATTTAGCATTTCTTTCTTTATCTATTGATTTCTATATTTTTCAGGTGTCAGATATCGGTGAAAGAAATCATTTCCTGATCTTCAAGAGGGTAAATAAATCAATGGCTTTGCTTTGCCAAGTGGAGATGGGAACTAAAATCTGTAAGCGCTGCTCTTTTGAAAGTAGTTCAATTCTATCTTTTTTAATGTTCAGAAGAAAGGAAGAGGTGGAGCCAGTGGGCTGAGGGAAAGCTGAGAAGGGGAGGAGAAAGTAGGGACTTCCTGAAATTAGAGAAGTCAATGTTCATACCGCTGAGGTGCAAACTGCCAAAGTGAGAAAGATTGTGGATGATCAGCCATGATCACATTGATTGGTGGTGCTGGCTCGAAGGGCCGAATGGCCTACTCCTGCACCTATTGTCTATTAGTAGCTTTGAAATTTAGAAGTATTTTGTGAGATTAAATTGATTTGTGATATGATATTGAGCATAAACATAGTTACCTCTGGCCAACAGTTTGGTGGCAATCGTCTGGTGATCTGAAAATCTAGTGCACTGCTCCACTAGCGACTGAGTGCAAGTGCAAAGAGCAGTCAGCCATGTTGAGTCGAAGAGTCAAATCTATTTAGCATTTGGTGAGTTAGTGTTCATCTCAGCTAAATAACTCAATTTAATTGAATCACTCAATTTAATTTACCCACCAACACACCCTTCCTTACCTACTTGCTTGAAACAAGCATTGTTGAAACAAACATTTTACATGCGAGTTGATCCCAATAATATTCTTCTTCCATTTAAGTTTTGGAGCACATTGGGGAAAATAGAATCAATGTTTGTTTCCATTGTGTGACTTCGCTGATTCTGGTTGACCTTAGATATTAGACTTTAGAGATAGAACATAGAAACAGGCCCTTTGGCCCACGTAGTCCCAGCTGACCCACAACTCCCCCCGTACACAAACACTATTCTATACACCAGGGACAATTTTACAAGTTACCAACGTCAATTAACTCACAAACCTGTACGTCTTTGGAGTGTGGGAGGAAACCGGAGCACCTGGAGAAAACCCATGTGGTCACAGGGAGAACGTGCAAACTCTGTACACACGGCACCCGTAGGCAGGATCGAACACAGGTCCCTGTACAGCAGCAACTCTACCGCTGTTCCAGTACACCATGGACACCAAAGGTGATGTATAATATCACAAGGCAACTATTTAAACATCAATAAAACTAAAACTAAAACAAAAGACAAACTCCATAATTTCTGCCAAGTGTATCCCACACCAAAGTAATTTTTCTGTTACAATTCTTACATGTACCACCAATGTTGGCAGCAAAACAGGAGGTTAGACATTTCCAATGCTTCCCAAATCTCTGTGGTGCAATGTGCATGGATGGAAAGTCAGGGATGGTTGACCCTACAGAGAAAACTGTTCTCCACAGAGGTACCTAAAGGCATGGACACTTTGGATCAATATCTGCATGTGATGACTATATCCTCTTTCTTCCTTCACAGTAATTCTCGTATATTTATTGCATTTACTATTAATGGCTTAAGAAGAACATTTCTTATTCTCTTCTCTAAATGCGCATATCTATTGTATTGTGATCTTTATGTATTGATGAGTAATAAAACTTTACCTCCCACAAAGGTCTTCTCCAGGTAATCAATAATTTGGTTGTAATCACTGATGATATTATCCCCATGGATGACCACCGGCACTTCTTCACCTAAGTTCAGCCGCATAAACCATGGTTCTTTATGTTCAGTTAATGGTAAACTAACATCCCGTTCGTCGCACGGCACACCTTTCTCCGCAATCAGTAGGCGAACCTGGAACAAAGAGGCATTTTTCAGGTGGCTTGCCGATGATATAAAACAAATGTAAATCTAGGCTGAACAAATAGCGAGGGCAAGGGGATGTCGTAGGGTCATACAGCATCGAAGCTGGCCCTTCAGCCCAACTGCAGATGCTGGTTTAAATCGAAGATAGACACAAAGTACCAGAGTAACTCAGCGGAACAGGCAGCATCTCTGGAGGGAAGGAATGGGCGATGTTTTGGGTTGAGACTGTCACCCATTCCTTCTCTCCAGAGATGCTGTCTGTCCCGCTGAGTTACTCCAGCATTTTGTGTCTACCTTCGGCCCAACTGGTCCCTGCTGAACAAGATACCCCATCTAAGCTTGTCTAATTTGCCTGCATTTGACCCTTATCACTCTGAACCGTTCCTGTCCATGAACATGTCTTTTAAATGCTGTTACAGTTATAGCCTCAACTACCACCTCTGGCAGCTCGGTCCAAATACCCTTTACCCTCTGCATGCAAAGATTGCCCTCAGGTTCCTAATAAATCTTGTCCCTCTCACCTTAAACCTATGTCCTCTGGTTGGTGATAGCCCAACCCTGGGTAGAAGACAGTGCCATCACCCTATCAATTCCCCTCATTATTTTATATACCTCCATAAGATCACCCTGCAGCCTCCTGTACTTCAACAAATACATTCCTAGCCTACCCAAGCGCCCCCTTTATCACAGTCCCTTGAGCCGTAAATCCTCTCTGCCCTTTCTCCAGCTTAATGACATCTTCCTCTAGCAGGGTGACCAATACTGAACGCAGTACTCCAAATGTGGCTTCACCAACATCCCGTACAACTGTAACACAATTAACGGTTGTATCACAAATAAAGGTAATATTTAGTTTTATTTTGTTTAGTTTAGAGATACAGGGCAGAGACAGGCTCTTTGGCCCACCGGGTCCGCGCCGACCAGCGATCCCCATACACTAGCACACAAGGGACAATTTATAACCTACAAACCTGTATGCCTTTGGAGTGTGGGAGGAAACCGGAGCACCTGGAGAAAACCCACGCGGTCACAGGGAGAATGTACAAACTCCGTACAGACAGCATCCGAGGTCAGGATCGAATCCGGGTCTCTGGTGCTACAAGACAGTAACTCTACCGCTGCGACACTGTGCGGCCCATCTATATGCTGTGCATTATATACTGTAGCATTAGATTATATGCTATATGCTATAGTATGTGCTATATCATTCTTGGAAGATTTTGGCGATTTTGTAATGACCGCTATCTGATCCATCTCAGTGTTTCTACTGGTGGTTCCAAAGATTTGATTCATTCCCCTCCACCACAGTCCCTCTATTCCTGCATCCTCAAGTCCTTTACATGTCATTGATTCTAATAAAGAATATTGGCATTAGACGCGAAAACTGAATCCATTTTCCACGCGGCGTTCGCTTTATAGGGGAGTTGTGATGAAGAAAATGGAGACAGACACAAAGTGCTGTAGTATCTCAGCGAGTCAGGCAGCATCTCCGGAGTAAAAGGATGGGTGACGTTTCAGGTCGAGGCCCTTCTTCAGATACAAAATGCTGGAGTAAGTCAACGGGTCTGGCAGCATCCATGAAGAACATGAATAGATTATATTTATGATGAAAATGATGCAGGTGCTAGAAGTCTGAAATATCATAAAATGCTCAAAATACTCAGGTGGTAAAGCAGCATTGGTGAACAAATAAACAGACTCTATGCTCAATTAGAACTAGGAAAAAAAAGAAAACAACTTAAGTTGCAGAAAGTGTGGGGAAGGGATGGATAGGATAAAGAGAATATCACTGATACGCTGAGGCCAAGTTTTAGTTTAGTTTAGAGATACAGCGCAGAAACAGGCCCTTCGGCCCGCCGAGTCCGCACCGACCAGCGATCCCTGTACTATCCTACACACACGAGGAACAATTTTACATGTACACCAAGCCAATTAACCTACAAACCTGTACGTTTACGGAGTGTGGGAGGAAACCGAAGATCTCAGGGAAAACCCACAAAGGTCACGGGGAGAACGTACAAACTCCGTACAGACAGCACCCGTTGTCGGGACTAAACCCGGGTCTCTGGCATTGCAAGTGCTGCATGGCACTGTGCTGCACTATTTGTCATGGGGATAGGTGCTAGTTGGTCATCTGGTTGACAGGTTAGTGAGGGGTGCTAGAAGGACGGATGAGCTCCTAGCGAGCCAACGGCCATCCACACTTCAGTAGAAGTTGCGATCTCTGTCGTACACAGCATTGTAAGGCCGTTGATATTTTCAACGATGATGATGATGCTAGCAAGAAAATCTGAACAAAGCAACCTAGCAGCAATAGAAGATAGACACAAAAAGCTGGAGTAACTTAGTGGGTCAGGCAGACTTCTTCAGAGTCAGGGGAGCGAAAAACTAGAAGTATGAAAAGGTACAGGACAAATCAGAGCCAGCACCGATGGCTCGGGAAAGGTGGAGCCCACAATGGTTCATTGTTGACTGTGGAGAGAGAGAGAGAGAGAGAGAGAGAGAGAGAGTGAGAGGGTAAGCAAGGCTTATCTGAAATTAGAGAAATAAATTGTCGAAACTGCCCATTCGGAAGAAATGAGACTCCACCTAATAGAAAAAAAAGACCAATTCTTAGCGAGTTGGTCTCCATTTATTGACCTTGTGGATTCATGTGGTGCAATAGTATCGTAAAATTAAAAATTCTGGGTTTGGGTGAAAAATGATTAAGAATATAAAAAAGCATTGGCTTGTGGCGTGGGAGAATCTCCTTTCTGTTTCACTTTCTCACATTTCTTTCTTTACACCACACTCACTAGACTTTTCTTTACTCTTCACTACTTCTTTCTCATTTTTTTCTAAAAAAAAAGGAAGTTGTACAAAGAATGTTTTAATAATTCTGGGAACCTGTAAAAAGGTACCATCAAAATGTAACGTACTTACTTCTAATAAATAAAAATATATTAAAAAAAAGAGAGAAATAAATTGTCATACCACTGGGATTTTAGCTGTCCAAGCAAAGTAAAAGATACGCAGGCAGTTAGAGTTGATAGTCAGTTCGATGACCTTGGACATTAATTAAAGTAAAACAGATGATGATTAAACATGTAGAAACAAGGAACTGCAGGTGTTGGTTTACCAAGGAAAGAAACAAAATATTGGAGTAACTCAGCGGGTCAGGCAGCATCCCTGAAGAACATGGATAGATGATGTTTCGCAAAAAAAAACCCTTTTCACTATACCTCAGTACATGTGACAATAATAAACTAAACTAAACTCACTGTGACAAAGGGTCCTGACCCAACATGTCACCTATCCATGTTTTTCTTGGATGCTGCAGACCCACTGAGTTACTCCAGCATTTTGTGTGTTATTGATGATTCGACTTGTTCTGACAATAGACAATAGACAATAGATGCAGGAGTAGGCCATTTGGCCCTTCGAGCCAGCACCGCCATTCAATGTGATCATGGCTGATCATCCCCAATCAGTACCCCGTTCCTGCCTTCTCCCCATATCCCCTGAGTCTGCTATTTTTAAGAGCCCTATCTAGCTCTCTCTTGAAAGCATCCAGAGAACCAGCCTCCACCGCAGAGAATTCCACAGACTCGCCACTCTCTGTGAGAAAAAGTGTTTCCTCGTCTCCGTTTTAAATGGCTTACTCCTTATTCTTAAACTGTGGCCCCTGGTTCTGGACTCCCCCAACATCGGGAACATGTTTCCGGCCTCTAGCGTGTCCAAACCCTTAACAATCTTATATGTTTCAATGAGATGCCCTCTCATCCTTCGAAACTCCAGAGTGTACAAGCCCAGCCGCTCCATTCTCTCAGCATATGACAGTCCCGCCATCCCGGGAATTAATCTTGTAAACCTACGCTGCACTCCCTCAATAGCAAGAATGTCCTTCCTCAAATTAGGGGACCAAAACTGCACACAATACTCCAGGAGTGGTCTCACTAGGGCTAAGGGAGGAAGGAGGAATGATTGTGAGAAAGATGTATTACTGAGTAGTTTATTACTGGAGCAAACACATCTACCTCTAATGTTGCAAGCAGTCGTCTTGCCTTGGGTAAATTAACAGTTTTCACAGGGCCTGTGACTGTAACAAAATATCCTTTGAAATGATGGCGGGCATCTTTGTTAAACCAATTTTCTTACTGAAAGCAGATTTATCACAGGCCCTTCACCCGTTTCCACTTAAACATTGAAATGTACTGACTAATGAAATATTAGATAGAGCAGTGTGGAGAGGATGTTTCCACTAGTGGGAGAGTCTAGGACCAGGGGTCATAGCCTCAGAATTAAAGGATGTTCCTTTAGGAAGGAGATGAGGAGGAATTTCTTTAGTCAGAGGGTGGTGAATCTGTAGAATTCTTTGCCACAGAAGGCTGTGGAGGCCAAGTCAATGGATTTGTGTCAAGGATTATGGGGTGAAGCCTTGAGAAAGGGGTTAGGAGGGAGAGATAGATCAGCCATGGTTGAATGGCAGAGTGGACTTGATGGGCCAAATGGCCTAATTCTGCTCCTATCACTTATGACCTTATGACCTAGATCTGAAATGTGGGTACAAGACAACGGTTTCTCATTTAAAGTCCTGCGTGCATCTTTTATTGCGGATTTAACATTCAACCCTCTATTTCAAAAAAGCTTCACTTTCTAAGAACCACTTTAGACTATCCTGGGAACAGGAAGGATGCTATATAAGATCAATTTTATTTGGAGACTACAATTTTAAAAATGGTATTGATTCAAAATGGTTTTGAATCGTATGAAACAGATGATGTAAATGTAGCCTTAATGTACAATGCTGTGTGGGATTTCTGTGTCACAAGAAGATAGGCATTTATTAGGATAAGGTACAGAGAGAAACAAAAGGTTTAAGTGCTAGAGGGGCTTAGCAGGAAAAATGATTAATGAGGCTCAAAGTCTATTGCATTATCTGATCTTGCTCAAACTAACTGCTGACTTGTAAATGGCACATTGACCTCCAACGGTAATGTGATATTCGTGAGGCATTTTCAGAGCAAGCAGATCAGATGCACAAGGTTGAGTTCATTTATTAATCTAAAAAAAATCATACGATCAAGGCTATGCGTCACAGCAAACTAGGTGTTTCCACAGACCACATATGGAACATGTGCAATGGGTGGATAACTCAGTAATTGAAAAGATTACGGAGAGTCGGTCTGTCAAGGAGGACTCTCTCTAACTTCTACAGGTGCATTGTGGCTTGGTTCGGCAACTTGAGCGCCCTGGAGAGGAAAAGACTACAAAAAGTAGTAAACACTGCCCAGTTCATCACTGGCTCTGACCTCCCTTCCATCGAGGGGATCTATCGCAGTCACTGCCTCAAAAAGGCTGGCAGCATCATCAAGGACCCACACCATCCTGGCCACACACTCATCTCTCTGCTACCTTCAGGTAGAAGGTACATGAGCCTGAGGACTGCAACGACCAGGTTCAGGAATAGCTACTTCCCCACTTAAACTTGGCTCGGTCAAAACTCTGAACATTAATAGCCCTTTATCTGTTATTTGCACTTTATCAATTTTTTTATTCATGTGTGTATTTATGTATATAATGGTATATGGGCACACTGATCCGTTTTGTAGTTACTATGCTTTGTTGTGCTAAGGAAAGAAATAATTTCTTTGTCCTGTCAGGGACACATGACAATAAACACTTTTGACTTTGACTAACTCAGCGGGTCACGCAGCATTCCTGAAGAACATGGATAGGTGATGTTTCGCAACAAAAAAGCTTTTCACTATACCTCAGTACACGTGACAATTATAAACTAAACTAAATTAAACTCAGTTTGACGAAAGGTCTTGACCCAACATGTCACCTATCCATGTTGTCCATGGATGCTGCCAGACCCACCGAGTTACTCCAGCATTTTGTGTCTTATTGATGGTAATGGTGGTGGTGGAGGCTCCAAGAACATCTCCATTACCAGTGACGGCAAGATCCTGCAAGTGAGTGCTGGGATTGGCGGACATGTTTAGCCAGAACAGCAGTGCCAAACATATGATCCATCATGGCCTCCTCCAGAGAATCCCACCATCACTGGCGGGCTGAATGGCCTACTCCTGCACCTATTGTCTATTGTCTCATCACGGAACCCAGTCTCCAGCCAATTTGATTCACTCCATGCGACATCTAGAATAAATTGGGTAGCTGGAAAGGGTGCAGAAAAGATTTACAAGGGTGTTACCCAGACTCAAGGGACTTAGCTAAAGGGAGAGGTTGAGCAGGCTAGGATTTTATTTCTTGGCGTGCTAGGAGGATGAGGGATGAAGCTATAGAGATGCATAAGATCATGAGAGAATAAATAAGGTAAATGCACTGAGTCTTTTATCCAGAGTATAGTCACGGTGGCACAGCGGTAGAGTTGCTGCCTTACAGCCACCGTGATTATACTCTGGATAAAAGACTCAGTGCATTTACCTTATTTATTCTCTCATGATCTTATGCATCTCTATAGCTTCATCCCTCATCCTCCTGCACGCCAAGAAATAAAATCCTAGCCTTCTCAACCTCTCCCTTTAGCTAGCTACCTTCCCCGAGCTAGATCGGGGAAAGTAGTGCATCCGTGGATAAAAAGGGAAATCAGGGATAGTATCAAAGCAAAGGATGATGCGTATAAAGTAGCCAGAAAAAGCAGCATACCAGAGGACTGGGAGAAATTCAGAGACCAGCAGAGGAGGACAAAGGGCTTAATTAGGAAAGGAAAAATAGATTATGAAAGAAAACTGGCAGGGAACATAAAAACTGACTGCAAAAGTTTTTATAGATATGTGAAGAGAAAGAGGTTAGTTAAAACAAATGTAGGTCCCTTGCAGTCAGAAACAGGTGAGTTGATCATGGGGAACAAGGATATGGCGGACCAATTGAATAACTACTTTGGTTCCGTCTTCACTAAGGAAGACATAAATAATCTGCCGGAAATAGCAGGGGACTGTGGGTCAAAGGAGGAATTGAGTGAAATCCAGGTCAGTCGGGAAGTGGTGTTGGGTAAATTGAATAGATTAAAGGCCGATAAATCCCCAGGGCCAGATAGGCTGCATCCCAGAGTACTTAAGGAAGTAGCTCAGGAAATAGTGGATGCATTAGTGATAATCTTTCAAAACTCTTTAGATTCTGGAGTAGTTCCTGAGGATTGGCGGGTAGCAAATGTAACCCCTCTTTTTAAGAAGGGAGGGAGAGAGAAAACGGGGAATTACAGACCAGTTAGTCTAACATCGGTAGTGGGGAAACTGCTAGAGTCAGTTATTAAAGATGGGATAGCAGCACATTTGGAAAGTGGTGAAATCATTGGACAAAGTCAGCATGGATTTACGAAAGGTAAATCATGTCTGACGAATCTTGTGGAATTTTTCGAGGATGTAACTAGTAGCGTGGATAAGGGAGAACCAGTGGATGTGGTATATCTGGACTTCCAGAAAGCTTTCGACAAGGTCCCACATAAGAGATTAGTATACAAACTTAAAGCATACGGTATTAGGGGTTCAGTATTGATGTGGATAGAGAACTGGCTGGCAAACAGGAAGCAAAGAGTAGGAGTAAATGGGTCCTTTTCACAATGGCAGGCAGTGACTAGTGGGGTACCGCAGGGCTCAGTGCTGGGACCCCAGCTATTTACAATATATATTAATGATCTGGATGAGGGAATTGAAGGCAATATCTCCAAGTTTGCGGATGACACTAAGCTGGGGGGCAGTGTTAGCTGTGAGGAGGATGCTAGGAGACTGCAAGGTGACTTGGATAGGCTGGGTGAGTGGGCAAATGTTTGGCAGATGCAGTATAATGTGGATAAATGTGAGGTTATCCACTTTGGTGGCAAAAACAGGAAAGCAGCCTATTATTTAAATGGTGGCCGATTAGGAAAAGGGGAGATGCAGCGAGACCTGGGTGTCATGGTACACCAGTCATTGAAAGTAGGCATGCAGGTGCAGCAGGCAGTGAAAAAAGCGAATGGTATGTTAGCTTTCATAGCAAAAGGATTTGAGTACAGGAGCAGGGAGGTTCTACTTCAGTTGTACAGGGTCTTGGTGAGACCACACCTGGAGTATTGCGTACAGTTTTGGTCTCCAAATCTGAGGAAGGACATTATTGCCATAGAGGGAGTGCAGAGAAGGTTCACCAGACTGATTCCTGGGATGTCAGGACTGTCTTATGAAGAAAGACTGGATAGACTCGGTTTATACTCTCTGGAATTTAGGAGATTGAGAGGGGATCTTATAGAAACTTACAAAATTCTTAAGGGGTTGGACAGGCTAGATGCAGGAAGATTGTTCCCGATGTTGGGGAAGTCCAGGACAAGGGGTCACAGCTTAAGGATAAGGGGGAAATCCTTTAAGACCGAGATGAGAAAGACTTTTTTCACACAGAGAGTGGTGAGTCTCTGGAACTCTCTGCCACAGAGGGTAGTTGAGGCCAGTTCATTGGCTATATTTAAGAGTGAGTTGGATGTGGCCCTTGTGGCTAAGGGGATCAGAGGGTATGGAGAGAAGGCAGGTACGGGATACCGAGTTGGATGATCAGCCATGATCATATTGAATGGCGGTGCAGGCTCGAAGGGCTGAATGGCCTATTCCTGCACCTAATTTCTATGTTGCTGCCTTACAGCGAATGCAGCGCCGGAGACCCGGGTTCGATTCCGACTGCGGGTGCTGTCTGTACGGAGTTTGTACGTTCTTCCCCGTGGCCTGCGTGGGTTTTCTCCGAGATCTTTGGTTTCCTCCCACACTCCAAAGACGTACAGGTTTGTAGGTTAATTGGCTTGGTAAATGTAAAAATTGTCCCTAGTCGGTGTAGGATGGTGTTAATGTGCGGGGATCGCAGGTCGACGTGGACCCGGTGGGCCGAAGGGCCTGTTTCTGCTCTGTATCATTAAACTAAACTAAACTAAACTAAAGTAGGGGAATCAAGAACCAGAGGACATAGGTTTAAGGTGAATGGAAAAGATTTAATAGGAATATGATGGGCAACTTTTTTACACAAAGGTGGTGGGTGTATGGATCGAGCAGCCGGAGGTGGTAGTTGAGGCGGGCACTATTGCAACGTTTAAGAAACATATGGACAGGTGCAGGGGTAGCAGAGGTTTGAATGGATATGGGACAAATAGAGCACCATTTGATAAGTGGGACATATGTAGATGGGTTATGTTGGCTGGCATGGGCATAAGGTCATCAGTGATAGGAGAAGACCTAGGCCATTCAGCCCATCAAGTCTACTCCACCATTCAATCATGGCTGATCTATCTCTCCCTCTTAACCCCATTCTCCTGCCTTATCCCCATAACCCAACACCTTTACTAACCAAGAATCTATCTGTCTCTGGCTTAAAAATATCCATTGACGACCTCCACAGCCTTCTGTGGCGATGAATTCCAGATTAACCACTGCTGACTAAAGAAATGCCGCCTCATCTCCTTCCTAAAGGGACGCCCTTTAATTCTGAGTCTATGACCTCTAGTCCTAGACACACCCACTAGTGAACACATCCTCTCCACATTCACTCTATCCAAGCCTTTCACTATTCTGTACATTTGAATGAGGTCCCTCCTCATTTTTCTAAACTCCAGCGAGTACAGGCCCAGTGCCGCTAAACTCTCATCATATGTTAAGCCACTCATTCCTGCGATCATTCTTGTAAACCTCCTCTGGACCGTCTCCAGAGCCAACACATCCTTCCTCAGATATGGTGCCCAAAATTGCTCACAATACCATACAAAATTGCTCACGATGGTTTGCGGGACGAAGTCTGAAGAAGGGTCTCAGCCCGAAACATCACCCACTTCTTCTCTCCAGAGATGCTGCCTGTCCCGCTGAGTTACTCCAGCATTCTTTGACTATCTTCAATTCGCAGGACAATTGGAGGCAACGGCTGCAACGTGCCTTTATGGTTTGCTGCAGCTTGGACTTTGAAAATGGGGTCAAAACCTGGCGACTCTTGTATATGGACTCAGTGGGCTGTTTCTGCACACGTTATACAATCTGAGATTGTGTTTACATGCAGTAATAATTTACTGAACTGTACGCGAAAAGAGAATTTCACTGTACCTCGGTACATATGATAGTAAAGAACCATTGAACCACTTTGAAAGTAATGTCACCATTACCTGCCAACAGTGCAAGGATAGAAATTGCAAAAATGAACTACAACTGCAGTATAAAATAGTTAATGTGTTGAGCAAGTTGGGCCAAAGGGCCTGTTTCCACACTGTATGACTCTATGACTGTACAGAACAGAGGAGAGCACTTGTTATGGCAAAGACTATGGGACTGGATAACATCTCTATGTGTAGTACTCAAGACCTGTGGCCCTGACAAGCTGCACCTCTGTTCCTGCGCAATCACTAGGATTGACAATTACAATGATAGCGAGCACAGAAAGCAGGAGATAGTCAATCCTGCTCATCACCAGCCAATCTTCTGCAAATTGGTGGAAGAAGTGCTGAACAGTGCTTTCACTCCAGGGCTTCTATAGGCAGTGTCCCAGGCCCAATCATCTTCAACTGTTTCATCGTGTTCTTTCCTCTATCATATGGTCAAAAGTGGTGTGTTTACTGATGATCAACAATGTGCATTTCCATTTTCAACTCCTCTGTAAATGATACCACCCAAGCCTCTTCACAGCAAGATGTAGCCACTTTCAAGATAAGTGGCAAGTTACACTCACACCACAGAAGTGGCAGGTAATGACCATCCCCAATATGAGTTTAACCACCTTCAGTTGAAATTCAATGGCACAACCATTGCGTCTTCCTGCAAATCACCATAAACTTGAAAAAACGTCTGAACTGTGTTGCATAAACACTCTTTAGAGTTTGGAGATACAGCGTGGAAACAGGCCCTTCAGCCCACCAAGTCTGTGCAGATGAGGATCACCCATGCATTACTGTTTGTATGGAATTTTTGTAGAATTTATGTTTGTGTGTATTGTTTGAGTCTGTGTGCCTGGGAAACTGTTGCCTCATCATTTAAGACAATAAACTTGTCTTTACTTGATGTGTAGGAAGGAACTGCAGATGCTGGTTTAAAGCAAAGATAGACACAAAAAGCTGGAGTAACTCAGCAGGTCAGACAGCACCTCTGGAGAAAAGGAATAGGTAACATTTCGGGTCGACACCCTTTATCAGACAGTCTGAAGAAGGGTCTTGACCCGAAACGTCACCTATTCCATTTTTCCTGAGATGATGTCTGACCCGTTGGAATACTCCAGCTTTTTGTGTGTATCTTGACTTGACTTGACTTTACTAATGATAACAGTACAGGTAGATAAAACATAAACTAGACAAGATGCTCTCATTTCTAGGTCAGAAACATAAGTACAGGGATATGAACTTCTGTTTCCTGACCTTAGGTTAAAGTTTCTGGATTGCACATTCATTAACTTAACCACAATAACCGTAAACCACTGCCCAGCCTATAGTCACCACAATCTAACAACAGCACTCAGAAGGATTCAGAAGAAATTGGCAAAGATGTTGAAAGGACTACAACCTCACAGTTTTTATGTTATGGATATTTATTTTGGAAGAGAGGAGGCATGGAATATGTAGAAGTTCTTCCATTAGTGTAGAGGTCAACGACTGTAGTTTATTGATAGTAGACAAAAGTGCTGGAGTAATTCAGCGGGTGAGGCAGGATCTATGGAGAGAAGGAATAGGCGACATTTCGGGTCGAGACCCTTCTTCAGACTGATGTCAGGGGGGAGGGGGCGAGGGGAATAGAAAGGACGAGGCGGAGACAGTAGGCTTATGGGAGAGCTGGGAAGGGGGAGGGGAAGGAGGGAGAAAGCAAAGACTATCTGAAATTGGAGAAGTCAATTTTCATACCGCTGGGTTGTAAACTATCCAAGCGAAATATGAGGAGCTGTTCCTCCAATTTGCGCTGGGCCTCACTCTGGCAATGGAGGAGGCCCAGGACAGAAAGGTTGGATTTGGAATGGGAGGGGGAGTTGAAGTGCTGAGCCACCGGGAGATCAGGTTGGTTAATGCGAACCGAGCGGAGGTGTTGGGCGAAGGGATCGCTAAGCCTGCGCTTGGTCTCACCGATGTAGAGAAGATCTTTATTGATATAACATTTTGCTAGAAGAAGAGGAAGTTCAAGAGAAATTGTTTCAACTAAAAGGTGATGTTGGTCTGAAAATGAATAACTGAATGGGAGGGGGTGTATCTGCATCAGGGAGGAATCTTATGTGCACTCCACAGTAGGTTTGGAATGGCAGGACACTCATGGACAATCCCAAAAGTGACGATCGGAACACTAATCTGAGGTCATAGCTCATACACTTTGAAATTTACACCAACATCATTGCAAGGACTGAGAAACCACGGGCAGGAGTCCAGAGTCAAAGGTGTGTTATTGTCATATGCCCCAGATAGAACAATGAAATTCTAACTTGTGGGCAAGTGTGCAGTTTAAAGAACAAAGCAATGGGGACACATTCTGGAGGAGTAATCCAGGAGGAATCCCATCAAGGATGGATTAGTCTGCCATCTCTGCCACTCCACCTGTAGAATTACTGAATGCCTTCAGAATTAAAGGGCGTTCTTGGAACGAGATGAGGAGAAATTTATTTAGTCGGAGGGTGGTGAATCTGTGGAATTCTTTGCCATAGAAGGCTGTAGAGGCCAAGTCAGTGGATAATTTTAAGGCAGAGATAGATAGATTATTGATTAGTACAGGTGTCAGAGGTTAGGGGAGATGGCAGGAGAATGGGGTTAGGAGGAAGAGATAGATCAGCCATGACTGAATGGTGAGTAGACTTGATGGGCCGGATGGCCTAATTCTACTCCTATTCCTTATGACCTTAAGATTCATTGGCTCGTGGACCCAACATGCTTGTCCAGTTGCATGAACACACACGCATGAACACACGCATGACTATCACAAAGTGCTGGAGCAACTCAGCAGGTCAGGCAGCATTCAACTCAGCAGGTCATACCCTAATCAGTCTCAAAATGGATTCAATTCAATTCAATTCAATTTTAATGTCATTGCACAGATACAAGTATGGGTACAACGAAATGCAGTTTAGTGTCAGTACGTAGTGATAGCAATGTTTAGATAAATACAGATAAATAAATACAGATGTGGGAATTTATCGGCGGGACTCCGAGTTCAGCAGTGCGATGGTGTTATTGTAGAAGCTACGCCTCATCCTGCTGGTGCGGGACCTGAGGCTCCTGTACCGCCTCTCCGATGGTAGGAGGGCAAACAGTCCATGGTTAGGGTGGGAGGGGTCCTTGATGATCTTCCCAGCCCGTCTCAGACACCGTTTTCGGTGGAGGGCATCCAAAGCAGGGAGCGGGGCACCGATGATGTGCTGGGCGGTTTTCACCACCCGTTGTAGTGCCTTCCTGTCTGCTACGGTGCAACTGCTGTACCATACCGTAAAGCAGGTGGTCAGGATGCTTTCGATGGTACAGCGGTAGAAGTTGGTCAGGATCAGGGGGGACAGGTGGGCTTTTTTGAGCCTCCTCAGGAAGTAAAGGCGCTGCTGCGGATCGCAACATGAAAGGTAGCCTGTACTTTTCGGTTTTCCTCCCTCCATGCTGCCTGACCCACTGTGTTCTTGCAGCACTTTGTGTCTTGCACGAGATTGAAGATATTGTACGTCAACTGAAAATGTTAGGCCTTTTTAACCACCTTGCATCATACTTTTAAGTTAATAGGTGTTTATGGTGATGCTAAACCTCAAATAGAAAAATGGAACAAAACTGGAGTCTCTGATTATTGAGGAGAATAGTGCATCGTACAATTAAAAGAAATATGTATTATCTTTGAAAATTCAGTTTAGGAAAAAGTCTACGTTTAGTTTTGCTTAGAAAATGTAGCAAATTTATGATAGATTAAATATTTAAAATACTGTATCTGAGGACTCAAAATGTCACCTATTTCTATTCTCCAGAGATGCTGCCTGACACACTGAGTTACTCCGTGGGTGAGGCAGCATCATCAGGCTGAAGACGGGTCTCGACCCGAAACGTTGCCTATTTCCTTCACTCCATAGATGCTGCCTCACCCGCTGAGTTTCTCCAGCATTTTTGTCTACCTTCGGTTTTCCAGCATCTGCAGTTCCTTCTTAAACACTGAGTTACTACAGTATTTTGTGTCTATCTTCGGTGTAAACCAGCATCTGCAGTTCCTTCCTACATATTAAAAATATCTATTTTGCCTGTAAAAAAACTTTATTCTACAATTTAGCTATAGTAAATATTTACTTAATTCACTCTGGCCTCCTCCATGGCCAGAGTGAGTCCCACCGCAAATTGGCGGAGCATCATCTCATATTTCGATAGGGTAGTTTACATCCCAGCGGTATGAACATTGACCTCCAGTTTCAGGTAGTCCTTGCTTCCTCCCTCCTTCCCCTCCCCTTCCCAGCTCTCCCACAGCCTATTGTCTCCGCCTCTTCCTTTCTTTCCCCCCCCCACCCCAACATCAGTCTGAAGAAGGGTCTCGACCCGAAACGTTGCCTGTTCCTTCGCTCCATTGATGCTGCCTCACCCGCTGAGTTTCTCCAGCAT
The DNA here is from genome assembly GCA_035221665.1 of Okamejei kenojei. Lineage (NCBI taxonomy): Eukaryota > Metazoa > Chordata > Chondrichthyes > Rajiformes > Rajidae > Okamejei > Okamejei kenojei. Next base: position 41,913,844 of record CM069150.1, read on the forward strand.
TTTTGTCTACCTATTTACTTATTCTTACTCATTTTAAGTTACATGTAGTATATTGGAGGGGTGGGTTAACGTACAAATATGCAAGTGATTTAATGTGGGCTAAGGTAGAGTTATTTACTGGCTACTAGGTCTTTAATAATCAAACAACTGCGGGAATGAAGGCTACAATGGCAAAGATTAATGAAACAGAGTTGGTAACAGAAAATGCTATTAGAATAATACTTCAGAAACATAATTTCCATGACCCAACATAACAGCACAATGTCAAGTCCCTTAAATGCCTTGTTAACATGCAATTCACTGCAGATCAGTAGCATTAAAAACTGCGGGCACGGCCTGAGTCCAACATTTTTTGTCAAAGTTCAATACAGCAGAATCAAATGTTTAATGTGTATGCTGGAGAGCTGCCTATTGGTGAAAATGATGTGTGTACTAATACCTTGAGGTCCATTACAAGGCAACATTCCAGTGAATTAGTTCATGAGACCTCAAAATCTGATCAGATCCAATATCAGATATGAGACTGGATTTATCCATACGCTTTCAGTCACGTAAAGATTGTAGAAATGCTTATTTAAAAAAATGCCATGTGCAGATTTCTTATGCTTCCTGCAATTTTGGCTACCGTTTAGGTAGGAATAGAATGTGGAGAAAGCAGGAGAATGGGGTTAGGAGGGAGAGATAGATCAGCCACGATTGAATGGCGGAGTAGACTTGATGGGCCGAATGGCCTAATTCTGCTCCTCTCACTTATGATCTTATGAATTTTCCTGCGCATCCCAATAATCAGGTCAACTGCCATAAAAAAACATTTTTTTTGTTAAATTAAAGAACTCCAGCACTTTGTGTCTTTTTTTTTTGGTACACCGGCATCTGCAGTTCCTTGTGTCGCCACAATTTTCCACAAAGAAAATGCAGCCAAGTAAAATAAAAGGCGAGAGGAAGGCGGAAATCTTTGTCCACGTCCCAGAGCGCAGATGTCGACATAGCAGGGGTCAATATTTCATGGAAAATAATGGAATGACATTCAGGATCAACCTGCACCGGAAGATCTCACGTCGCCCAGTGCAATCTAATTGCAATGCATTGTTGCCTCCCAATGCGAGGTGTATGGAAGTGTTTACACTGCCTCCTCTTCTCACGGTTTTCTTTCCCGTCTGATGGTCCCACCAGCCTAAACCATCCAAATGCCACACACGAATCATCTTAGTTATCCCTAAACCTTTGTCTGCATTATGCAATAATGCGATGGTGTCCAGGTGCTCTAGTGAATATAGAGAGCTCAATACACAATTCTGTGTTGGTTTTTTTTTGTGCTCAGACATATTTGGGCATGGCTGCAGTTTTCCTGTAAATAAAATTACATTTACTCAACTAAAACAACAACAGCAAAAAAAAAACAATGACTGGTTTTAATTATGTTGAAGAACAAACCTTTCACATCACCACTTACTGAGCGTCAATATGTTATAATGAAAGGGACAAGGCGAAATCTGCAGATTATAAGAACACGCTGTCAGAAACATTAGGTAGACTTTTTCTAATATCTTTCTTCAGGCAATAATAAAATAAAACAAAGTAAGTGTGTTCAATAAGGATAGTCAAGATATAAATCGCTACCAGGGTATTCCCGTGCTTTTGCTACGCACCCATTGTTACATAGTGAATTACAGTGTTTACCTTTTGTGAGCTGAAGCTCTGAGTCCAATGATACAAGACGATGCTGTCGCCGTCTTTTTCGCTTTTGTCGGGGAGGAAGCCCGCCAGCTCCTGAGCCGGGGTGCTGCTTTGTTCGTCCTCGTTGGCTTTCCCGTCGATTTCAGTTGCTGAGATCGGCCACCAGCTACAGTTCGAGGCAGGAGAATTCTGAGACGCCATGATAGCAGGGAACAGGGCGAGAAGCGAGGTGGGGAAGCATCAGCCTCAGCATCAGCCTCAGCATCAGCACCCAGCAGCAGAAACAGGAAGAGACCGGGCAACCTCCAAGCCGTCACAGCGTTCAATATGTACCGTGTGTGTGTGTGTGTGTGGACGTGCCTGTGTGTGTGTGTGGACGTGAGCGTGTGTGGTTCCGTTTCTGTTGGCATTAAGGTTCACTGAGAATGTATATAGGCAATAATAATTGGTGATCATTATGGCGTATTTATAACCATTGAGATAAGCTGTTCCTACACTACATGGCACACTGGAACATCCAATGGGCGTGTGCAGCTTAGTAGATTTCCATTACATTATGTTCATGCTTTAGATAAGTTGCAGATGAAAGCTTATAATTGAAGCTGAGAAAGGAGACATGAAGAGGCCATTGGGTGCCTCCTGTCAGTAGAGGTTCAAAAAAGAGCTATCCAGCCCTACCACAACCAGAGAGCAGTCCTGATCTACCATCTTCCTCATTGGTGGCCCTCCCACTATCCTTGATCGGAGTTTGCTGGCTTTACCTTGCACTAAACATTATTCCCCTGTCACATATCTCTCCACTGTAAATGGCTCAGTAATCAGTCTTTCCACTGACTGGATAGCACACAACAAAAAGATTTTTCACTGTACCTCAGTACATGTGATAATAAACTAAACTGAGACTCAGATAGACACAAAATGCTGGAGGAACTCAGTAGATCAGGCGGTATCTCAGGAGGCAACGTTTCCAGTCGAGACCCTTCGCCGACGGGGAGGGAAACTAGAGGTAAGGGGAGGTACGGGTGCAGAAGGTACAGACTAATATCACTTTCATCATTTGACCTATCATCTTGTTGCTGGCAGCACATTTGTTATTTGCACTATATTTGTTATTGAACTTTTTTTCCCCCGTTATATACAAAATTTACATATTCACATACTCTGTTGTGCTGCAGCAAGTAAGAATTTCATTGTCCCGTCCGGGTCATATGACAATAAAACACTCTTGACTTGAAATGGTCTTCTAGGTGCTTGTTAGATGTGATGTAGTCTTCTGCCACCAATACTTTTTCACATCTCTCTCCTAATCCTTTGACCTATTCCTTCTATTTATTCGCCTTGATGCGAAAGGGAATAGATTCTTCCCCTTCACTCCATCCCTCATCATGTTATACTTCTCATGACATTTCCTTCTGCCTCCTTTCTTCTGAAGGAAACAGCCCGAGTCAAGCCAATCTCTGTATAGCTAAATATTTCCAACCATGCCGATGTTATCATAAATATTTTCTGTATCTTCACTGGCGCTACTGTGTCCTTCATGTCAGGAATGTGCCTTGAATGTTCAATAGACAATAGACAATAGGTAATAGGTAATAGGTGCAGGAGTAGGCCATTTGGCCCTTCGACCCAGCACCACCATTCAATGTGATCATGGCTGATCATCCCCAATCAATACCCCGTTCCTGCCTTCTCCCCATATCCCCTGACTCCGCTATTTTTAAGAGCTCTATCTAGCTCTCTCTTGAAAGCATCCAGAGAATTGACCTCCACCGCCCTCTGAGAATTCCACAGACTCACCGCTCTCTTTCTTCGTCTCCATTCTAAATGGCTTACTCCTTATTCTTAAACTGTGGCCCCTGGTTCTGGACTCCCCCAACATCAGGAACATGTTTCCTGCCTCTAGCATGTCCAAAAGCTGAACAATCTTATATGTTTCAATGAGATTCCCTCTCATCCTTCTAAACTCCAGCGTGTACATTTGATTTGATTTGATTTGATTTGATTTGATTTGATTTTATTGCTTGTCATTCGAACCTCAGAGAGGCTCGAACGAAACTCCGTTTCTACAAGCCATACAAACAAACAAACAGAACAATTCATAGAAAAACATGCAAACAATTAAATTCACACAAACATCCATCACAGTGGATCCCTCCTCACTGTGATGGAAGGCAAAGTTCTTCTCTCTCCCGATGTCGAAGCCCCAGGCGGGCGGTGTTAAGTCCCATGTCCATTGAGGCCGCGCCGGGTGATGTACGGCCCCGCTCCAGGCCCAAAGTCACAAAGTTGGAGCCCCCGGCGGGCGCTGGAATGTCCCGCAGCCATTAAAGCCGCGCCGGGCGATGTTCGGCCCCGCTCCGGGTCGTTCCAACCCCGCAACACGGGCTGGAGAAGTTGTGTTGCGGAGCTCCGGAGAGCGGCCTCCCACCCGGACCCGCGAGCTCCCGACACCCCAACAGTCCACCGTCAGCAATCTGCAGCTGGAGCCGGAGCCGGAGCTGAAGCCGGAGCTGGAGCCGGAGCTGGAGCCGGAGCCGGAGCTGGAGCTGGAGCTGGAGCCGGAGCCGGAGCTGCAGCCCCGGAGTCTGGCCGGAGCTGGAGCTGGAGCCGGAGCTGGAGCCCCGGAGTCGGGCCGGAGCCGGAGCTGGAGCCCCGGAGTCGGGCCGGAGCTGGAGCCGGAGTCGGGCCGGAGTCCAGGTGCTCCATTCTCTCAGCATATGACAGTCCCGCCATCCTGGGAATTAACCTTGTAAACCTACGCTGCACTCCCTCAATAGCAAGAATGTCCTTCCTCAAATTAGGGGACCAAAACTGTGCACAATACTCCAGGTGTGGTCTCACTAGGGCTCTGTACAACTGCAGAAGGACCTCTTTGCTCCTATATCCGATTCCTCTTGTTATAAAGGCCAACGTCATTCGCTTTCTTCACTGCCTGCTGTACCTGCATGCTTACTTTCATAGACGGATGAACAAAGATCCCCAGATCCCGTTGTACTTCCCCTTTTCCCAACGTGACGCCATTTAGATAGTAATCTGCCTTCCTGTTTTTGCTACCAAAGTGGATAACCTCACATTTATCCGCCCAGTTCTAGCTTTGCCTCACAATACTTGTATTCTCTCACTCCGTGAATCTTTATTGTGAACAGTTTTGGGCCCCATATTCGAGGAAGGATGTGCTGCTGCTGGAGAAGGTCCAGAGGAGTTTTAGGAGAATGACCCAATGAATATTTGGTTGGATGAATGAAAGGTTGGATAACTTGGGTTGTTTTCACTGGAACGTCAGTGGTTGAGGGGACACTTGGTAAAAAATATATAAAATTACGAGAGGCATAGATAGCGTAGGCAGTCAGAACCTTTTTCCCAGAGTGGAAATGTCCAACACTAGAGGGCATAGGTATAAGATGAAAATGGGGAAAGCTTAATGGAGATGCGCGGAGCAAGGTTTTTACACAGAGTGGTGCGGGCCTGGGTCACATTGCCAGGGGTGGTAGTGGAGGCAGATACGACAGTGGCGTTTGAGAAGCTTTTAGATAGGCCCATGGAAGTGCAAGGAATAGTGGGATATTGATCATGCACGGGCAGATGGGATCAGTTTAACTTGGCATCATGTTTGGCACAAACATTGTGGGCCGAAGGGCCTGTTCCTGTGCTGTACAGTTGTTTTATTTTCCAAATACGCCTCTCTTGTTAATATTACCTCCATCATTTCCAATATTTCACACACTTCATTAATTTCAATGCCTGTATCCTTTTACTTGTTGGTGAGGCAAAATATAAATTTTGGAATCAAATCATGTTTTCCATTTTCTCGTAATTACCTTTTGACTTTCTCCAATAGTTTCTTGTCTATATAATCCTATAATAAATAACTGGTTAATTACTCAATTATGCCCAAAATGGCTGTTTATTTTTATAGTCTCGAGACTTGAATATTAGACAATAGACAATAGACATAGACAATAGGTGCGGGAGTAGGCCATTCGGCCCTTCGAGCCAGTACCGCCATTCAATGTGATCATGGCTGATCATCCCCAATCAGTACCCCGTTCCTGCTTTTTCCCCATATTCCCTGACTCCGGTATCTTTAAGAGCCCTATCCAGCTCTCTCTTGAAAGCATCCAGAGAACCTGCCTCCACCGCCCTCGGAGGCAGAGAATTCCACAGACTCACAACTCTCTGTGAGAAAAAGTGTTTCCTCGTCTCCGTTCTAAATGGCTTACCCCTTATTCTTAAACTGTGGCCCCTGGTTCTGGACTCCCCCAACATCGGGAACATGTTTCCTGCCTCCAGCGTGTCCAAACCCTTAACACTCTTATATGTTTCAATAAGATCCCCTCTCATCCTTCTAAACTCCAGAGTGTACAAGCCCAGCTGCTCCATTCTCTCAGCATATGACAGCCCTGCCATCCCGGGAATTAACCTTGTAAACCTACACTGCACTCCCTCAATAGCAAGAATGTCCTTCCTCAAATTAGGGGACCAAAACTGCACACAATACTCCAGGTGTGGTCTCACTAGGGCTCTGTACAACTGCAGAAGGGCCTCTTTGTTCCTATACACAACTCCTCTTGTTATAAAGGCCAACATTCCATTCGCTTTCTTCACTGCCTGCTGTACCTGCATGCTTACATTCATAGACTGATGAACAAGGACCCCCAGATCCAGCTGTACTTCCCCTTTTCCCAACTTGACGCCATTTAGATAGTAATCCGCCTTCCTGTTTTTGCTACCAAAGTGGATAACCTCACATTTCTCCGCATTAAACATCATCTGCCGTGCATCCGCCCACTCCCCCAACCTGTCCAAGTCACCCTGCATTCTCATAGCATCCTCCTCACTGTTCACACCGCCACCCAGCTTTGTATCATCTGCAACTTTGCTAATGTTACTTTGAATCCCTTCATCCAAATCGTTGATGTATATTGTAAATAGCTGCTGTCCCAGCACCGAGCCTTGCGCTACCCCACTGCCTGCCATTCAGAAATCCCCACTCTCTGTTTCCTGTCTGCCAACCAATTTTCTATCCGTGTCAGCACTCCACCCCCAATAGCAACAGGGGAGCACTCGAATTAATTAATTAATTTGTACCTTGGGTATATTTTCTCTTTGTCACTTAGACAAACTTTATATGTTTCTAAAACATCTCTGGGTTTTTCTTACCAATAGTTTCTCAAGTCCTCTCATTATCTTCCTCTTCCCATTGTTTTTAACCTCCTCACTCAATGTCTATACTCCTCGAAGCTTTCTGCAGCACTGAAGCCTTGGCTTCTCTTTGGTGCTTTTTCCTCTTTATGCTCCTTGACTTCCAGGGAGATAAGATTGTTGTCCCTATCCTTTCTCTTAGTCAGCGTATCACCTTTTATTAAAACAGATAGTTGGATTTTCCTGATGATATACACAAAATGCTGGAATAACTCGGCAGGTCGGGCAGCACCTCTGGAGGAAAAGAATGGGTGACGTTTCGGGTCGGGACTTTTCTTCAGACTGAAAGCCAAGCTTCAATGTGAGGAAGGGTCCCAAACTGAAACATCACCCATCCTTTTTCTCCAGAGATGCTGCGGTCCCAGCACCGAGCCTTGCGCTACCCCACTGCCTGCCATTCAGAAATCCCCACTCTCTGTTTCCTGTCTGCCAACCAATTTTCTATCCGTGTCAGCACTCCACCCCCAATAGCAACAGGGGAGCACTCGAATTAATTAATTGAGTTACTCCAGCACTTCATGTCTAACTTCGGTATAAACCAGCATCTGCAGTTCCTTTCTGCACATTGCATTTTCCTATTCTGGCAATACAAATGTTTGATGGTTTTCCACTTAGCTTTATGCAGCATGTTATCTGTGGTAGAGTGGATCCCTACAACAATAGTTTTAATGGTATGTATGATCTTATTATGATTATAAATGTTCTGTCATTATCTATTGCCTTGTCATTCAAGATATGCATGCATGCATGCAGTAGAAAAAAAGTTGGTTCAGGATGCACTGGAGGATGGAATCTTTCAATCTTTCAATGTACAGAATATTGCCACGATCTGCAAAGCACAAATCTTAACAAAATAAAAAAAAGGAACGTAACTGAAGAAAGGAACTACATTTGTGAATCAAATGACGTTGATCCTCTATTAGACATGATATTGAGGCAAACCAATCCCCAGCTTAAGTCTAAGTTTTTACTACATTAGGGGATAACTAATAGGCCAATGATAATACATCACAGCTCATATCAGTCCACTTGGTCATAGATGGGGGAAAAATGTAATGTTTGCCATTCTATGTTTGTATGGAACGTCTCATATTCCAGGTAAGAGGTAGGGACTAGGGTGGACACAAGTATGTTCTGCAAAAAATTAATATTCTGCAATAAATTAATATTCTGCAACATTAATTATATCTCTCACTATAGTGTCAACCTGAGTGCACTGGCATTTTCTGTTTATATTTCAGAATTCCAGCATCTGCAAAATTATGTACGAATGCTATAAGCTGCTTTGAACAAGTCTTATTTGGTGTATAACCATATAATAACCATATAACAATTACAGCACGGAAACAGGCCCTCTCGGCCCTTCCAGTCTGTGCCGACCATTTGTTTTCCCCTAGTCCCATCTGTCTATTAACTTGGTAGATTTAACATTAATTTGCATCTCTTCCATTTATACTTCAAGTCATTTATTGACTGCCCAATGTTTGTCTGCATGCCTGAGTTACTTTTGGGAAGAATCATATGATAATAATAACAATATGATAATAATATGATAATTCTTCATTTATAAACATAACTTTGATGGATTGTAAAATAACAATCACTTTAATAATTGGATCATCTAATCATTAGATGTTATGCATATATTTATTTTGCATTGTCTTCAAAGTAAAAACAAAATGGGCCTTTACAAGGAGATCAATACTTTACTGGGGTGGGAGGTTGCAACCTTCACGTGGTCCGCCCTGTTTCAACGAATGCTATCAACCCGGTGTGCACAATCAAATAAGATCAAATAGAACAACTTTAGGCTGTGCACGCCATACGCCAGAAGAAGAATACAATACTGTTTTGATTACATGTAATTCAAGCTGAAATTTCTGACTGTTGTTTATTTCCTCTTAATTTTCCTGGCAGATTTGATCTTGCATGGATTTAAGAGAGAGTTGGATAGAGCTCTAGGGGCTAGTGGAGTCAAGGGATATGGGGAGAAGGCAGGCACGGGTTATTGATAGCGGACGATCAGCCATGATCACAATGAATGGCGGAGCTGGCTCGAAGGGCCGAATGGCCTCCTCCTGCACATATTTTCTAAGTTTCTATGTTTCTATGTTCGTGCTTATACCTGCTGTATGCTTACTTTCCATTTTTGTTTCTCTCTTCTTTGAGAAAAAACAATCCATTCAATACTGGATGACGGCTCCTATATCAGCAGCTTCTTAAACTTCTAACCTTCATTTCAATACCTCACAGTGCTTAGAAGGCATCCTACATGTACAGATGTTTTCTTTAATCTTCCACACACTCCTCCATAATAACTGTTTCTTTGGACCTCAGAACATAAATTACCAAATGTATCCCATTTAAGCGTCAAGAATAACTTTAAATTTTACAAAGTGAAACTTCTTTCATGTTCCTAAAACAGAAAATGCTGAAAAATTCAGCAGGTCAGACCAGCATCCGTGGAAAGAGGAACAGCTATGTTTTCAGGTCGAAAGACTGACCATTCAGCTAAACTGAAGTTCTGATCCCAAAGTTTCAATCAGTTTTGTGGTTTAATCATGGTAAATGCCAATAGACTCAACATTACCAATTGCAAGCTTCATCATATTTTCATAATTTTTTTAATTTTTGTACATCAACATTGGTGAAGAAATTCACATTCATGTTTTTAGAACTTTTTTAATTGTGTTAAATACTTTTTACTTTATCACTCAAGTAGCTTGTTGAGTTTGTTTAAGAAGAGCAGATGCACAGAAAAAAGATCTGTAACGTTTAATGTATATAATGTCTGCATTGGAATCGCAGTTGATGCAAAAATTATTATACTTTGGGAAATACAATAAATCAATTGACATTAATAAAGAAAAATATGTTCTTATTTTATGGTTGTCCCTTTCTCAAGAACCAAAACTCCAGTACCTCAAAATGTCTGATTTGTGGATGACACAAGGCCCAGGGGATGAATGTCCATTTTCATAGAGATTATCTATGTTCTTGCTCTTAGGGGTAACGGAATCAAGGGATATGGGGAGAAAGCAGGAATGGGGTACTGATTTTGGATGATCAGCCATGATCGTATTGAATGGCGGTGTTGGCTTGAAGGGCCGAATGACCTACTTCTGCACCTATTTTTCTATGCTTATATGTTTCTAATCCCTTCCGTCTGCACATAATCCATATCCTTCCATTCCCTGTATATCCAGGTGCTTATCTAAAAGCTCTTCTCAGGCATTTCTTAATAAAGAGAATAAAGCTAAACACCAGACATTGGAAATGGAAATAAGGCAATTAGACATAGAAAATGCAGGAGCACCTTCATTGGTAAAACAACAAAATTGCAGCACTGAAATATAAGTTAAATAAAATATACTCTGACCAAGTAATAAAACTTTATCAACACACAAAACAATTACATTTTGAATTTGGTGATAAACCACAAAAACTATTAGCACGCCAGCTTCGTAAATTGGACAGGGAAAAAATGATTCATAAGATTAGATCAGATAAGGGAGAAATACCAACACTCCCCAAAGATATTAATGACAGATTTTCACAATACTATCAAAATCTTTATTCAACTAAAGTGACAGAACAATCAATAGGAATGGAAGCATTTTTTACAGAAATGTAACCTTAAAGGCTTAGATTTGCAAGAGCAAGAATTATTAGGAGCTGAAATAATGACAAAAGATATCGAAGAGTCAATTAGATCTTTAAAAAATGGAAAGGCCGCAGGCCCTGATGGCCTAAGCTCTGAATTTTATTAAAAATTTTATGATCTGATTTCTCCACGCTTACAAACACTGTATAAACACGTTTATACTCAACAGCAACTCCCGGAAACTTTAAACGAATCTACAATAATACTTATACCTAAAACTGATAAGGATCTGGAAGGCCCGGCCTCATATAGAGCAATAGCTCTATTAAATACTGATCAGAAAATATTAACTAAAATCCTATTTTATAGATTGAGCTTAGTGATTAACAAATTAATACACCCTGACCAAACAGGTTTTATCCCAAAACATCACTCATTTTACAATCTGAGACGATTATTTAATATTATATACTCAAATAGAATTGCTAATGCAGATCTAGCAAATATTTTGCTAGATGCTGAAAAAGCCTTTGATCAAGAAGAATGGTCATATTTATTTTCAGTGATGGAAAAATTTGAACTGGGAGAGAAGCACTGTACATGGGTTAAAACTTTTTGCGCTTCATACTCTAACCCAACAGCTAGAATACTATCAAACCAAATGTTATCAACTAAATTTAATCTTTCTAGAGGTTGTAGACAAGGATGCTCGTTATCTCCATTATTATTCGCTTTAGCAATTGAACCACTCGCAGAAAATGTCAGATCTAATCCAGAAATACATGGGTATAAAACTAAAGATACAATGAACAAAATTTCTCTATATGCAGATGATGTATTAATATATATTACAAAGCCAGAAATTAGTATTCCAAATGTATTAAATCTAATAACTCAATTCGGTCAGTTCTCAGGATATAGAATTAATTGGAATAAAAGTGAAATCATGCCAATAACGGAACTCAATTTACATATACTACAACAATCACCTTTTAAAATAGTTGAGGAAAAATTTAAATATCTAGGTATTTATGTAACTAAGGCGTATAATTCTTTATTTAAATCAAATTTCCCACCTTTACTGAATAAACTAAATAAGAATATTCAATACTGGAAAACACTTCCTATTTCAATGTTCGGTAGAATTAATGCTATACAAATGATCTTTCTGCCGCAATTATTGTACTTATTTCAGTCAATCCCGATATATATTCCAAAATCTTTTTTTTTTAAAGTAGACTCTACTGTTACAAGTTTCATCTGGGATTACAAGAATCATAGAATAAATAAAAAACATTTATGTAAATCAAAGATTAATGGGGGTTTAGCTCTACCAAATTTTCTGTTTTATTTTTGGGCAGACCATATTAAAAATATGAATTTTTGGCTGGAAGAAATGGATCAACAACCAGACTGGTTAAGGATGGAAAAGGAGGACTGTTTACCTTTTGAAATCGGTTCGATTATATTTGCACCGACAAAATTGCACAAAAAAACCTATAGGGAAAACCCTATAGTGGTACACGAATCTGGAAACAACTAAAAAAGGCTTTAAAATTGGATAATATACCACTCTGCCTCCCTATTGTAAACAATCCCTTATTCAAACCTTCCATGCTGGATAAAGGTTTTACACAATGGAAAAACTACGGAATCAAAAAGATGGAACACCTTTATAAGAAAGGCACTTTTCTTTTATTTCAGGAATTACAACAGATTTATGGATTACACTCAAATAATTTTTTTCAATATCTACAACTCAGAGATTATGTTAAATCAAATACACAAGATTATAGGAATAAGGAACTAGAAATCCTTGATGAATGTTTGAATAAGCATCCTAATACAGAAAAACTAACAAATTATATTTATAATACCCTTTTAGATAGCGACATACCATCGACGGAATCATATAGACATACATGGGAAAATGAAATAAGCTAACCCATAATGAAACATATATGGGACAAAAGTTTACAATATATACACCAATGCTCGTTAAATACCAGACATGATTTAATACAATTTAAAGTATTACATAGATTACATTACTCAAAAGTTACATTGAATAGAATCTTCCCACAGGTCTCTATCTGCGATAAATGTCAGCATCCAGAGGCTAATTTAATACATACTTTTGCAAATTGTATAAAAATTAAGAATTTCTGGACTGAGATTTTTAGAATAACTTCTGAAGTTATTAATATTAAATTGATATATTGGATCCGGACTCAAAATTAATAATACTTGGAATATCAGAACAAAGTTTAACACTTACAACAAGTCAAAGAAATTTCCTAGATTACATTATAATAATTGGGAAGAAATTAATATTAACATTTTGGAAAGGCCCTATATCCCCCACAATTAAAATGTGGATTATGGAAATGTCGGAGACCCTATACCTGGAAAGAATCAGATTTGCCCGAATAGACAAACAAGAAGTTTTCGTTAGAATATGGTCTTCTTTCATTGATTACTTAAAAGGGTAGATCGGTTCGGCAGGGAACCCTAACTGAAACTTGGACTCAGGATTAGATGAAAAGTTATATTTTATATTCCTTGATCTTATCTCCAATGATGTATTAATGGTAAATTATTCCATTCTTTATGATTTCTTTTTGATTTTTATTTGATTTTTCTCTCTGTTTTTCTCTTTTTATAAAAAAATTAATTATTAGAGACCAAATGATTCATTTGATATTAATAATGTATGATTGTTGTACACAAAATATTGCTATCATAATATGTGTTTGCTAATTCACTGCTTACCTACTCTAATAAAAATATATATTAAAAAAATAAAAATAAAAGCCTCTTAAAGGCCACCATGGTATCTGCTTCTACCATTGTCCCGGTAGGGTGTTTCAAGCACCTCTATCCTCTGTATAAAGTACTTGATCTGCACATCTCCTTTAAACTTTCCCACATTCACCTTAAAGCTTGCCCTCCAGTTTTGACATCTTCACTCTGGAAAACAGGGACTATGCCATGCGTAATCTTCTAAACTTCTATCGGGTCACCTAGCAGCCTCTGACACTGCAGAAAAACGATCCAAGTTTGGTCAACGTCCCTAAGTTACTACAATTTAGACAGCATTCTGGTAAACCTCTTCTGAATCGTCTCCAAATCTTCCACATCCTTACTGTAATGAGACGCCTTTACCACTGCACTCTGTCTTTCATGGGTATGCCGGCTCAGAATTCAATCTATCAAGTTACTGTTGATATCATACATCTTACCATCTTCTGGATCAGTCTTCCATGAGTGGCCTTGTCAAATATCTTACAAATCCATGTAGCAACTGATCAACCATCATCAATCAATTACAGCACCTCTTCAAAGAACTCAATGGAGTTTGGATCGGTCTTCCATGAGTGGCCTTGTCAAATGCCTTACAGGTCCATGTAACAACTGACCTCCACTCATCACTCAACTTTGGCACCTCCCTAAAATCTCAATTGAGTTTGGAAGATATGTCATTCCCTAGAAAAAAGCCACATTGACTGAGCCTAATCAACTCATTCTCTTCCAAATGTGAGTAAATCCTCTTCCTAATTCCTCTCCAGTTGCTTCCCTACCACTCAAGTGAAGCTCGCTGGCCTATAATTTTATGGATCATCCCCATTTCCCTTCTTAAATGAATAACATTGGCTGTTCTCTAATCCTTTAGGGCCTCTTTGTTAAGGCCCCAGCAATCTTGTCTCTTGACTCTTTTAATAAGGTAGGCAATAAGCATTAACTGCCCAATAATGACATGCCCCCGATGCAGGAGCTGAACGCCTTGACGCGGAGGGCCCGAACGCCACCAGCTACAGGAGTCAAGATCATCCCGTTAATGGGGACTCAAGGCCCCCGACCAAGGACGAACACAAGGGAAGGACTTGAACTTTATTTTACCTTCCATCACAGTGAGGAATGTGTGGGAGTCACTGTGGTGGATGTTCATGTTCAAATGTGTTTTTGAGTCTGTTGCTTTTAATTGTATGACTGACCTGGCCAGTGAAATTCCTCGTATGTTGCAAAACATACTTGGCGAATAAAATCTGATTCTGATTCTGATAATGTGGAACTAACAAGAGCAATGAAGAATAGTCTCGACCCGAAACGTCACCCATTCCTTCTCTCCAGAGATGCTGCCTATCCCGCTGAGTTACTCCAGCAGTTTGTGTCAACCTTCGATTTAAACCAGCATCTGCAGTTCTTCCTTACACATAACAAGAGAAATGGTTGGATGGTTTATTTACTGTCAAGTGTACCAGGTACAGTGAAATACATTTACAGACCAGCAAGACTGTCAGATCAGCAAAACTTCAAGACCTGCACACAGGGCCAGATTAAGACCCATAGAGGCCCTAAGCACTTAAAAAATGTTGGTGCCCCCATATATATGTAATTCAAAATATGAACAATAATAAAACCATAAAATAATTTTTTATTTTTCAAAATGAAACAAAACTAACAGTAAGATGGAAAATAATGTTTATTTTGTATACTTCCACTTTATTTATATTTGAAAAGTTTTCTCCTACTTTTTTTCTGTGGTGCCCCCTTCCCTTGATGCCCTAAGCATGTGCTTATTTTACTTAATGGTTGATCCAGCCCTGTCTGCACATAAGCACAATCCCCCGGTCAGTACAGAATGTTGAGAACCGCCAAGCGTGTCCATATGCAAGAGGCGTCATTTGGCGCACTGCTGCTCTCTTGAATCCCCGTAATAAGGTAATTAAAAAACAGACAGCTAGGAGTTCACTATTTGTCAGTTGTGTTAGATACAAATGTATAGCTTCAATATATTGCATTCTGCCTCTGAAATTTGTAATGGACTTCAATGGATTGCTTTTCAGATGCATAATACAATGTGCTGTTGTTGATTTATAGTGGGTTGGAGATTCATTCATGCAACTGTTGACAATCGTCTTCAGCTAGAGGAAAGTGGTATTACACATATTTTTGGGTGTCTTAGCACCTATTGGGATATTTATTTCATTATTTTGTGAGATTTTCATTCTTCCCAGCATGCTTCTTCTGGCATAACTCTTCCTCCTCCTAACACCAAATGGTGTTAACGGACATGAGCATGAAAATTCATCAGCAGTGAGATTTTTATCCCCACTGTCTGAATTCCTTCATAGACCAACCTGGTTTTACTTACCCCATTCACTTCCTGCAAGCAGTGTACTTCATTGACAATCCTTTGCAGCAGCTCTCACCTCACATCACCCTCATATTCAAACAGGCCAATGTCCCCTCCATGCTAACATTGCTGAATCTGCCACACAAGCAGGCACCACTAAAAGATACTTCATACTTTATACTTTATACTTTTTATTTTTTTGGCACGAGTTTTAGTTTAATAAAATGACCCGAAATCCACACAATTGGTTTGGTGACAGGAGGTAGAGGATTGTGGAGGAAAGATGTGTTACTGATTGGGGGTCTCTAACCACAAACCACTGGGACCTTTGTTGTTTGTGATATATATTAACTACTTGGATGTGAATATAAGACTACAATAAAATCGGTGGTGTAGTGGATAGCGAGGAAGGTTGTTGAAGGCTACTGGAGGTTTTAGATCTGTTGCAAAGTTGCGTGGAGTGTTGGCACATGAGATTTTATCCAGACAACTGCGCAGTGATGCTTCTTGGGAAGTTAAACATAGGCAAGGCAGAGAAGCAGGCAGTGCTAATGTGGGCAATGGGATTAGTGTAGAAGGTTCGGCATGGACATGGTGGGCTTAAGTGGCCATTTTACTGTAGTACAACTCTATGACTCTAGGCCAGTACTTTGGTGCTAATTTAATATTCACTCAGCAGCTGTGAAAACTTGAACATCAGAATGTTTGTAAGATATCAGATATATGAATATTATATTCTTTGTGGTCCCACGGTCTGCCAACATTTGCTCAGGCTCAGTTTGCTGCAGAATTGAATGAGTCCGCATTATGACATCAGGAACTGTGCCTGAATCATTCCCGTTATGACCAGAATAAGGAGCAGAAAAGAGACCCCATTTGGACCTTGAATCTTGATGCTTGTGTGAACAAACCAATCAAGACTAATATTAAAATATAGTTTAAATGTCTCCAAAAAAAAATTACAAGACAATTGATGCTATGGGAAATTATTCTAAACATCTCTGAAATATTACTCAATCTAAGATTTTGGCAGACCGTGACTTATTTATTGCCAGTACCTTCAGTAAATGGTGTTAGAAACTGAAACTTTGCTATATCTAACTGTTCTTTGAAAGCCTTCTGTCAAATTAAATAACAAAATATTACCGGGATATATCAGTACCTTCTGAGATAGTCGGCTACTCAGTCTGCAGGGTCCCGATCAAAACATTGGCTATCCATATCTCTCCACAGATGCTGCCTGGCCTGCTGAGTTCCTCCAGCACCTTATTTTTGTTCAAGTTACTTATTTTATTGCTTTAGGTTGATAATTCTATGTAATAGTAATTAGAGGCACATGTCAAACTATTGTTGAAATAGAATTAGAGGTACAATTTTTACTGTAATCCTCCTATTATAATCAGAGTACCATGTCTGAAGAAGGATCTTGACCTAAAATGTCACACATTCTTTCTCTTAAGAGATGCTGCATGTGACCCGCTAAGTTACTCCAGCATTTTGTTTCTACTTTCAGTGTAAACCAGCATCATTACATGTCTACATATCTGTTGTGCTGCTGCAAGTAAGAATTTTATTGTTTTGTTTTGGGACATATGTTAATAAAACACTCTTGCCTCTCTTGAGAATATTTAAAGTGACCATACCAGAGTTGGAAGCTATATGGGTGTCAAATGCACAAATTATTAAGTGAAAAGCACAAACGCTTATTTCAAGTTAAGGTCCCCTGTTTCTCAGCTGTGATGTTATGGGTACCAATGAAAGGGATTAGTTCATAAAACCATCTACAGATTACCACGTTTACATTGTAGGGAAAAGAGAAATTAGAAAGAAAAGGGTTAAGTAGAAGAAACATCATCTCCAGCAATGCTAACTCTGTGGCTGCAATCATTTCCCTGGCTATGGTAATTTTCAAATTGGAGGGGACTGTCTGAGTGCCTTGTTTGTGTAGCATGCTTTCTAGAATTGAGCATAAGTTTATCTTGGAGTTGAGCAAAACTTTATCCAGGAAGAAAGAAGTCCATTAATGACAGTTCCTGTTTCTCTCTGCACAGATGCTGTCAAACCTATTGAGCATGCACTGAATGTTCTGTTTCTATTTCACAGTGTATGATGTTGATCAGAGAACTTGCAGTTCATTAAACCTTTTGAAATCTCTGAATTGTTTTCATGAGGCACAATACAACCTTTTGTTGTTGTCAGATAATACTGCCTTTGCCTTTAAATTCTTAAAAGTAGTCCAAGAACATAAGGAAGAAGTGATCAGAAGAAAGACCCGTGGTGCTAGGACTATTTATGCACTTTGAAAAACTGGACCAAATGATGGAAACTATTGCTTGACACAGGTGGTAGCTTTATTATCCCACATACAGTGCCCTCCATAATTTTGGGACAAAGACCCATAATTTATTTATTTGCCTCTGTACTCCACAAATTGAGATTTGTAAAGTGAAAAAAAATCACATGTGGTTAAAGTGCACATTGTCAGATTTTAATAAAGGCCATTTTTATACATTTTGGTTTCACCATGTAGAAATTACAGCTGTGTTTATACATAATCCCCCCCATTTCAGGGCACCATAAATCTGACAATGTGCACTTTAACCACATGTGATTTTTTAAATTATAAATCTCAATTTGTGGAGTATAGAGGCAAATTAATAAATGATGGGTCTTTGTCCCAAACAGTATGGAGGGCACTGTAAATGATTTAGCAACGCTGTTCTGCGACCTGCAATATATTTTTACAAGTCAAAGCTGCTTTGCGTCAAAACTCATTGAAGTGAGTTCCAGGGCTGCCAACCGCTCATCAATACAACCACAAGGAAAGATTTCCATCAATTCTCACTACTCTATGTTTCAGTCATTGAGTCATATAGCATGGAAGCAGGCCCTTTCACACAACTTGTTCATGCGAACCAAGATGCCCCATCTAACTTAGACCCATTTTCCCATATTAGGTCCATATCCCTCTAAACCTTTCCTATCCGTGTATCTGTCCACGTGTATTTTATATGCTGTCATTGCACTTGCCTCAGCTACCTCTTTTGGCAGCTCATTCCGGCAGACATAAATAATCTGCCGGAAATAGCAAGGGACTGGGGGTCAAATGAGATGGAGGGACTGAGTGAAATCCAGGTTAGCCGGGAAGTGGTGTTAGGTAAATTGAATGGATTAAAGGCCAATAAATCTCCAGGGCCAGATAGACTGCGTCCTAGAGTACTTAAGGAAGTAGCCCCAGAAATAGTGGATGCAATAACCATATATAACTATATAACAATTACAGCACGGAAACAGGCCCTCTCGGCCCTTCCAGTCCGTGCCGACCATTTGTTTTCCCCTAGTCCCATCTACCTGCACTCAGACCATACCCCTCCATTCCCTTCCCGTCCATATACCTATCCACTTTACTTTTAAATGTTAAAATCGATCCTGCCTCCACCACTTCTGCTGGAAGCTCATTCCACACAGCCACCACCCTCTGAGTAAAGAAGTTCCCCCTCACGTTACCCCTAAACTTCCGTCCCTTAATTCGCATGTCATGCCCTCTTGTTTGAATCTTCCCTACCCTTAATGGGAAAAGCTTATCCACGTCAACTCTGTCTATCCCTTTCATCATTTTAAAGACCTCAATCAAGTCCCCCCTTAACCTTCTGCGCTCCAAAGAATAAAGACCTAACTTGTTCAACCTTTCTCCGTAACATAGTTGCTGGATCCCAGGCAACATTCTAGTAAATCTCCTCTGTACTCTCTCTATTTTGTTGACATCCTTCCTATAATTAGGCGACCAAAATTGTACACCATACTCCAGAATTGGTCTCACCAATGCCTTGTACAATTTTAACATTACTTCCCTGCTCCTATATTCAATACTCTGATTTATAAAGGCCAGCACACCAAAGGTTTTCTTTACCACCCCATCTACATGCAATTCCACCTTCAGGGAATAGTGATAATTTTTCAAAACTCTTGAAATTCTGGAGTAGTTCCTGAGGATTGGAGGGTAGCTAATGTAACCCCACTTTTTAAAAAGGGAGGGAGAGAGAAAACGGGGAATTACAGACCAGTTAGTCCTACATTGGTAGTGGGAAAAATGCTAGAGTCAGTTATTAAAGATGGGATAGCAGCACATTTGGAAAGTGGTGAAATCATTGGACAAAGTCAGCATGGATTTATGAAAGGTAAATCATGTCTGACGAAACTTATAGAATGTTTCGAGGATGTAACTAGTAGAGTGGATAAGGGAGAACCTGCGGATGTGTTATATCTGGACTTTCAGAAGGCTTTCGACAAGGTCCCACATAAGAGATTAGTATAGAAACTTAAAGCACACGGTATTGGGGGTTCAGTATTGATGTGGATAGAGAAATGACTGGCAGACAGGAAGCAAAGAGTAGCAGTAAACGGGTCATTTTCAGAATGGCAGGCGGTGACTAGTGGGGTACCGCAATGCTCAGTGCTGGGACCCCAGCTATTTACAATATATATTAATGATCTGGGTGAGGGAATTGAATGCAACATCTCCATGTTTGCGGATGACACGAATATGGGGGGCAGTGTTAGCTGTGAGGAAGATGCTAGGAGGCTGCAAGGTGACTTGGATAGGTTGGGCGAGTGGGGAAATGCATGGCAGATGCAGTATAATGTGGATAAATGTGAGGTTATCCACTTTGGTGGCAAAAACAGGAGGGTAGACTATTATCTGAATGATGGCCGATTAGAAAAAGGGGAGATGCAACGAGACCTGGGTGTCATGGTACACCAGTCATTGAAAGTAGGCATGCAGGTGCAGCAGGCTGTGAAGAAAGCGAATGGGATGTTGGCATTCATGGCAAAAGGATTTGAGTACAAGAGCAGGGAGGTTCTACTGCAGTTGTACAGGGTCTTGGTGAGGAGTATTGGAATATTGCGTACAGTTTTGGTCTCCTAATCTAATATGACATTCTTGCCATAGAGGGAGTACAGAGAAGGTTTACCAGACTGATTCCTGGGATGGCAGGACTTCCATGAAAGACTGGATAGACTCCGGTTATACTCGCTGGAATTTAGAAGATTGAGGGGGGATCTTATAGAGACTTACAAAATTCTTAAGGAGTTGGACAGGCTAGATGCAGGAAGATTGTTCCCGATGTTGGGGAAGTCCAGAACAAGGGGTCACAGTTTAAGGATAAGTGGGAAGTCTTTTAGGACTGAGATGAGAAAATAATTTTTCACACAGAGAGTGGTGAATCTGTGGAATTCTCTGCCACAGAAGGTAGTTGAGGCCAGTTCATTGGCTATATTTAAGAGGGAGTTAGATGTGGCCCTTGTGGCTAAAGGGATCAGGGGTATGGAGAGAAGGCAGGTACAGGATACTGAGTTGGATGATCAGCCATGATCATATTGAATGGCGGTGCAGGCTCGAAGGGCCGAATGGCCTACTCTTGCACCTATTTTCTATGATTCTATGGTTCTATGATTCCATCACAATCACAGTGAAAAAAATGCCGCTCAGGTTTCTATTAAACCTTACCCCTCTCATCTTAAACCTGTGTTCTCTTGGGATTGATTCCCCTAACCTGGGTAAAAGATCTGTGCATTCACCCTATCCATTCCCCTCATGATTTTATACACCTCTATACGATCACCCCACATTCCACTGTTCCTCGTGACAATGCCACTGGTTGAAAAGTATGAAGTTAACGTAAGGATTTAGAAACATAGAAACATAGAAATTAGGTGCAGGAGCAGGCCATTCGGCCCTTCGAGCCTGCACCGCCATTCAATATGATCATGGCTGATCATCCAACTCAGTACCTGTACCTGCCTTCTCTCCATACCCCCTGATCCCTTCAGCCACAAGGGCCACATCCAACTCCCTCTTAAATATGACCTCAACTACCTTCTGTGGCAGAGAATTCCACAGATTCACCACTCTCTGTGTGAAAAACGATTTTCTAATCTCAGTCCTAAAAGACTTCCCCCTTATCCTTAAACTGTGACCCCTTGTCCTGGACTTCCCCAACATCGGGAACAATCTCCCAGCATCTAGCCTGTCCAACCCCTTAAGAATTTTGTAAGTCTCTATGAGATCACTTAATATGATGCTGTGTCCCTTCACATATATTTAATTTGATGCTGTGTCCCTTCAAAGCTATTCGTATTGTCACATATGTAGAAAAAAACTGAGTTTCTCTTTCTGCTGACTAGTCTAAAGAAGGGTCTTGACCCAAAACATCACCCATTCCTGTATGATGTTGCCTGTCCCGCTGAGTTACTCCAGCAAATTGTGTCTATCTACGCATTTTACTGTTATTGTATATGGAAAACCCCAATTCTAAAACTGTTATAACACAATATATCAATACCTGATGTATCCATAATCCTAATAAATATGCCAGACACAAGGAACTGCAGATAAGTTCATGAGTCATAGGATCAGAAGTAGGCCATTCGGCTCATCGAGTCTACTCCGCCATTCAATTATGGATGCTATCATGAGCAAAACACATGCTGGGTGTCAGACTGAAGAAGGCTCCCGACCCAAAACATCACTTATCCATTCCCCCCAAAGATGCTGCCTGACCCGCTGAGTACCTCCAGCACTTTGTGTTTTACTAAATAAATATGCCACTTGGTTCTTTGTTAGGGAGAAACATCTATTGTCAAAAATATAAATTATTCGAATAGAAATTAATACCAGGACTAACTTTAAACTGTCTCCAAATGTGAACTACACACAGTAATTGGTTTTGAAATCACAAAGACAACTGCATAAACAAAACACAGCACTGTGTGTGAAGAAGGCAGACTGCTGGCTCACAGCAAGAGGCCACTTAATATGCTTTGGAAACTTGCATGACAATGAGACATTTTTATATGCAGTGACCAAATATACAGACAATAGGACTATGTAAATTAGCCTGCATCTAATAAGGCATCGTGAGATTAGATGTTTTATACCAGGGTTCAAGGCTGGTTATTTTTGCTATATTTAGATTTAGGTTTGAGTTTATTGTTGTTGTTGTATGTATTGAGATACAATATTCTGCACTCTGTATCTTTCCCATTACTCAACCTATCATAGTTGAGTTTGGGTTGACGCATTAATGCATAGTATTATCTGATTTGATTGAATAGCATGCAGACCAAAGCTTTTTGTTTTAGTTTAGTAATGCGTTAACTAACGTTTAGTTCAAATTAACTTTAGTTAAACTAAACTAAAACAAAAGCTTTGCTTCACATGCTATTCAATCAAATCAGATAATCCTATGAATGAATGCGTCAAGCTAAACTCAACTGTGATAGGTTGAGCAATGGGAAAGATACATAGTGCAGAATATATTGCACTATAGCACAAAATTAGAAACCACCAGAAATGGTGCTAGATTTACAGGGAAAAAAATAGATTTATAAGAGCAGGGTGATTGTATCAGATGATAGTAGACCCTCCGCTGGGACCAACATACTCACTCCGAGTTCGGATGAACTAAGGTGCTTCCATTGTAAATGCATAATTCTATTGAACCATTTGTCAACATCCAATATACTGGTAAACTAGTGGGTCAGGCGGGTCTGGTTACTCCTGAGTTTTGCCTATCTTCGGTGTAAACCAGCATCTGCAGTTCCTTCTTACACACTGCAGTGAACAATTGAAATTGTTTGTAGGAAATAAAAGTATATCTAGTCAACGGACTTCAGGGAGAGTCTAACAGGTGGATTATGACAATGGGCTTCGCTGCATATCTGCTTTGCTGAATGTAGACGTTCTACACCTACAGTTTTAGTCTGCGTGGTTCATTCAAAGTCACAATATTCTTCATGTTATGTTTTTCTTTATGAAAAATGTTTTGTGAGGTGATCACCAGCCTGCAAAGGCTGATTTGCTACCCTGAGCAATATCCTGATACCATATCTGCAAGCATCATCTAACTTACCGGGTGAGAACTGTGGAAAACCTACTTTCACAGGTTCTGTACTGGAAAACACCTGCAACTAACATGGATCAGAAGCAGTCAGTCACAGCCTGGTCAGTCGTTTCCCAAACGCTTATTATGCCACGCATGATGATTTTAATTATTTTGAAAAAAGCTCCCAGCCCATTTTATAATCATATTTTATGGAAAACTGCACAATTGCTTAGCGATTTTAACATACGTACATCATATTTAATTTTGCATCAAATTTATTTTGCCTCTGGATTTTTGAAATTCGGATGCAATTTTCTCCTTTCGCGAGAGGGGGCTCTTTGAAGGGCGATCTATATCATTAAAAATGTCCACATTTGAGCTCAGACTGGGTTCCTCGCCTCGAAAATAACAAAATTGTAACGAGCTAATACCCCGTGCGGCAGAAGTAAAATATTAGTACGTGGACTGCTTGCATGCCTTGGGAATGTGTATGTAACATAAATAGTAATATGTTCTATAATACACGAGGCACCCACTGTGAATTTTAATGTATTACCGCAGCAAAATACAGCTCCGCCACATTGCTGGTGCGCCCGAATACACCATTGAAGGGTTGAAACAAACATGGTAATTTCAGCAAAACATTTTTTTTAAACTGTAAACGGACTTTGACATTTTACAAAAAATGCTAAAAATGACAATTGTAGCATACGGTGGGTGACATAGCCGGTGGCTGTTATATTTTGATTCCAGAGCGAATTATTACCCCGCTTGGAGGATCTGTGTAACAAACTAATTCATGATACGTTTGGTCGCCTTGCGGTGACCGTCTTTGCAAGATCCTCTCGCCCACTGCTCGGGATAACCGGTTACGTCTCCCACGCCTGAAAACTACCTATCAACGTGTTTTGCATCACAATGCCTTCAAATGAGAAAATGTTTATTTCAAAACACGTACACTGAAAACAGAGTGGGAAATTGACAGGGAGGCTTTGGAAACAGGCACATCAGTGCAAATTATTCCCAGGATATTTACTTGTTACATTTCTGTAACACCAAATAGAAACGCAAAACCGAGTTAGCAATGCTATCTTCTGAAATTTACATGGCGTATGGCGATCTAAGAATAACATGTTTGTAGATTACAGTCCGATAATGAGGGGATAGTGTGATTTTTAAATTAATTTACGAGGATACGACTGATCCAATAGTACAAGGCATGAGATGCATTGACAGGGAAGACGGCGCTTTTTATTACCAGCACGTATGTTTTAAAGGGATTTTCACTTTTTTTTGGTTTGGAAACTCAGCTTGACATTTTAATCCAGCCTCTTCTTGCAGGGGTTGTTGGTAATGTTTTAAAATAAGCGTTTGTGAAGATTGTTGATTGGGTTTTATTTTTGGATCGGAGGGAGATCTGATAGCCTTGTTAGGTATGTTATAACATTCCGGTTGTGTGGAGAAGTGGGGGGTCAGGTCAGACAACTCAGCTGCCTCTCGTTCCCCCAATGACGTCTGGCTGTTCGGTGGGGGGAAGAGGCGAAGCTGGTTCGGCCACCTGGTGCAAGGAGCACCGATTTCCCCCCTTCTCTTCCACCTTCACCACTTGGGGAAGATTCGTCCATTCAAAAGCAGAAGTTATATAGTGACCCCCTCTTTCTGATTCTGTGCTGCGACAAGCGTTTCATGCATGAGTGGAGGAAGATTTGATTTCGACGATGGAGGGGCGTACTGTGGAGGATGGGAAGGCGGCAAGGCGCACGGCCACGGTATCTGCACCGGCCCCAAGGGCCAGGGCGAGTACTCGGGCTCCTGGAACTACGGCTTCGAGGTGGTCGGCGTCTACACCTGGCCCAGCGGCAACACCTACGGCGGCTACTGGTCTCAGGGCAAGAGGCACGGCCTGGGCTTGGAGACCAAGGGGCGCTGGGTGTACAGAGGCGAGTGGACGCACGGCTTCAAGGGCAGGTATGGGGTCAGGCAGAGCCAGGCGAGCGGGGCCAGGTACGAGGGCACCTGGAACAACGGCCTCCAGGACGGCTACGGCACCGAGAAGTACGCGGATGGAGGTAAGTTCGCCTCCCCTCCTGCCCTAACCCCAACACCTGTTTACATTAGAAGAAGCAACCCATCTAACATTGTAATACCACCAATGTCTTTTTTATGTATAATGATTTTATATTTCATTATAAATTATATAAGTTATACCAATAATTATAATTTAGATCTATGTCTCTCTCTCTCTCTATTTATATATATATATATATATATATATATATATCATCCATATATATATATGCTATACACATGTAATATATATATATATATATGTGTATATCTTGCATGTTGTGAACTTTCTGCCCTTAATCTTTGTCGCTGGGTTTTAATTTTAGTACCAGTTGACATTAAAAGTGGGAGCACATCCAACATTTAAAAACCTTGACGTTATTTGTTTTAACATATAAATATATAAAATGATAAATATGTTACATGGTATTGGGAACGCGGGACGTTTTGCTGTATAATTATTTTTTTTTAATCAGTTCATTTGGGTTGAGTGCTTTTATTTGAATGGGTTGTTGGCCTCAAGTCAGCGTTACTTGTGATTTCTTTCCCCCCCGGTTGTCGTGGTAACTGTATCAACACGTAACACAAGTTCAGAACTGAAACGTAAACTAAACACTTTTCAACAGTTAAAATAAAACAGGCCTAAATGGGTTACTGTGAAAAGATTGTTACTTACATCGTCATCGCATTTAAAAAAAGTTATTTCTAAAATCAACATTTTAAAAATAGTATTTTATTTCTGTGGACATTTACATTTCTGAGGAAATAGGAGTTGTCGCTGGGTGGAAATTAGTGGAAATTGAATTTAAATTTAAGTGGCAATTAATTATCGCTCGTTTTTTTCATTTTGAGTGTGTAGCTTTGATTTTTGGGTTGGATGGTGCCTGTACAGAAAATTATGCTCAACAATTTGGAGAGAAAATTAGCTCAGTCGATTGATCACCACTTAATGTGGATATTTGTAAATATGATGCTGAGAGGCGCTGACATCTGTTTAACAGGCTGCCATCTCAGGGATACAGTTCTTATATTTCATATTTTTCTTACCAACCAGTTATCAATAACAGTCCATTGTTAGTTCATGAAAGCAGGCCATTCGACCCATTATTTGTCAGCATTTTTTTAGTTTAGTTTATTGTCACGTATACCGAGGTCCAGTGATAAGCTTTTGTTGTGTGCTAACCAGTCAGCAGAAAGACAATACATGATTACAACTGAGCCATTTACACTGTACAGATACACTTTGAGGGAATATCATTTGACATTGAGAGCCAATACATCAGAACATAAGAAAACGGGAGCAGGAGTAGGCCATGCGTCCTCTCAAGCTAGCGATGCGATCAGAGATTTGGATACAATGAAAGAGTTAATAGTCAAAATTGCTGGTTGATCTGGCCCAGGCTTCATGCCCCACTATGTCAGATCCCTATACTGTCCTACTCATATTAATATCGCTCCAAAGACTTTCCTTCATCAACCTATCCAATCATCTTTGCGATTTTATGTACTTGTAGTCTCAGTAAGATGTGAATTCTATTTTATTTGGTTTTCCGAAGAATTATCAATATCTTGCACAATGGTTATCAATAGATTTGTTTTATCAATATCGGCCACAATGGCATCAATGGACTTCTCCTGTAATGGTATCAATAGATTTCTCTTGCACCCTTCTTTGCATTTCATATTGTTTAAAACAAATGTATTACCCTTTTCATCCTTTTTGCCATCTCGACTGATGGAAACTCTATTCCCAACATTTTTATACCAACTCATAGCAAATGTTTTTATGAATAAAGTTGTTTTTAATACCTCAATCTTTCTTGTATTCACAATTCACTTTGTGAATCTGTCATATTGAGAATCTGTCATTCTCTTTAAAGCCTCGCCATTTACAGCATTGTGCAAGATAGTATATACAGTATCCCAACTGAAGTCCTATTATGATTTCATGAAGGCTTAAAACTACCTAAAATACTTTTCTCTTCCATTATCAAGCATAGGATTTATTTGTCAACTTCCTTATCGACCTTTGATAAGTTCTTTGAATCAATATTACAAAGGTTCTCCACTTGCCCATAGAACCAAGGCCATGTGTTTAGTTTAACTGCTGGTCACCTATTTCCCAAATGACATCAGTTTGACTGAGAGGCACAGAGCTCCTTCTACAGCTTTTTAAACTATTTCCATATCCTTCTGTTGTTTTCTTCGGTTTTCTAAATACTTATCTGAATGTCCTATAATATTACCTGCATCTGCAAATGTTACCACTGACTTGCACCCAAATCATTAATGTCTGCAGTAAAAGTTATGTTCCAGAACGGAATCGTGAGATTTGACACCTTGCTATGAATCATTCTGAAAATGATCCATTATTGCTTTCCTATTTCGCCACTTAGTTAATATCCTTCCACTCATTCCATCTTTATTTTTTCCTCTAAATTTCACCTTGTCAGATGATTTTTTTCGAGTCCATACACAATGCACATCTACGATTATTAAAATAAGTGGCACCCAGATTATTTTGGAATCATTATATTTTATAGAGTTCTACACCATCCTCCTCATGCAATACCTGAGGAATCTCCTCCCCATCTCTTAACTGAATGGATTGACCAACTTGTTTTAATACTTTTAAGTGCGAAGCATTGTCAAAAGTACATTAAAAATTATTAAACAAAGTTATCCTCCGAGGAAAAAAAACTGTCATTTCTACAAGACACAACTTGCAATGTTCTGCTGGCTTTCTTGGCCTGATCAGAACAGTTATTACCCTAATAGGAGTTCTTGTGCATCCACAGTTGGCTGTCTTTCTGCCAAGTTTCCAGTTTGTTGCTTCTATATTGCATAATAGTTTCCTCATGGATCTTGACCTTTTAACCTGAGCTTCTAGGCTTTGCATGCCTAGAATTGGTATATAAAAACAATTTTTTTTACAGTGATCAATTTTATTCCAATAACTTAATCCCCTCAAATTTTATATTTAAATAGCCTGTGATAAGGGGTGAATTTACAGTTGATAGTTTTACAACTGTGTTATTTGTTATCATTGGTAGGTTTAGAAGCTTTAAAGTTAATGTATAACCAGAACTGAATGCACACTACTGCAATAATGAATCAGTCACTGAACTCAACATGAAAACATTTCTTAAGTAACAAAGTTGATCAAATTATTCTCAAACGAGCAAGCTAAATAAAATATATTGAGGGATTTAATATTTGTAATACATTTTTTACAATTTAAATATGGTATTGAGGAAATAACAAATATTCAGCATCAGATGGTCAATTAAATAGCTCATAACCTCAAGTAGAATTTAGACATTTAGTATTAGATTGTTGCTAAAGAAAATTCTATTTTCCCTTTAAACAAATTACAATTATTGAATCTGCAAATATTTTAAATTTCACCCATTAATTATGAGTGCGTAAATATTTTCTCTTGTTATTCTAATATATCGAATGCATCTAAATTTGTTAAATATTCCAACTTGTGTAACAGATTTGCCATTGTGTACTCTGCACAGTACAGTGAGACTGGGAGAGGTGTCCGCCAGTTTCCATAGTAACTATCGAAAAACCATACTGCATCAACTGCAACTGCAATATTACACTGCAGTAAAGACTACCTTTGAAAAAAAAATCATTTATGTTTTAACAAGACTGAAAATACTGCAATGAGTGATTATTCAAGTTATTACATTGTAATTAAAATATTGGGAATCAGTGTAAGCAACTGGTTATAGAAAAGGACATTGATCACCTAAACCAGTTCAGCAGGTGCTAGATTACACTTTTATTTTCATTTCCACAACGTGTTTAAAAAAAATCTTTATCCTGAAAATGCACAACTTAAACTAAAAACCATAATGAATAATGCATCAGATAAATTAGAGCCTTCGAAAACTCATTCCAGATGTTGTTTAGTATTCACACTTTATAATTGATATCAGAGAAGTAACAAATTCTATTCATTAACTATTAAGTAGGTGTTAATATCATTCGTAATGTACAAGAGCTGCTCAGGCAAAAATAGGTACAGGTGTAGGCAGCTGGCATCAAGTGTATGCCTGGAGGAGTTTCGGGAACTGAGGAATAGACCTAAGAAGGGCAAAAGGGGATGAGATGGCTCTGGCAGATAATATTAAGGAAAATCCAAAGACATTTTATAAGTACATTAAGAGAAGGAGGGTAACTGGAGAGACAATAGAACTTCAGGAAAATAAAACGCTTATCTCCGAGTTTGAGTTGAAGGAGATTGAGAAGGCCCTGAATGAGCTCTTAGAGTCATTCAGCACAGAAACAGGCCCTTCAGCCCAACTTGCCCATGCCGACCAAATGCCCCATCTAACGCACCAGCGTTTGACCCATATACACTCGACCTTTCTCATACATGTACCCGTCCAAATGTATTTAAAAATCTTGTTATAGTGCTTCAACTACTTCCTCTGGCAGCTCATTCCATTTACCCACCACTCTCTGTATGTAAAAGTTGTTCCTCAGGTCCTTATTAAATCTTTCCCCTCTCACCTTAAACCTATGACCCTGGTTCTTGATTTGTCTACTCTGGGTAAACGACTATGTGCATTTACCCTATCTATTCCCCCACATGATCTTGTGCACTTATATTTCTCCTCTGTTTTTACTGTGGAGAAATACATGAAGACTGGGGAACTTGGGACAGTTAATAGAGATGTCTTGAGGACAGTCCATCTTACGGTTGAGGGGATGGTGGCTATCCTAAAGCGTCTGAAGGTAGATAAATCTCCTGGGTCTGATCAGATATGTCTAAAGGCACAGTGGAAAGCCAGAGAATAAATTATAGGCACTCTGGTTGAGATGTGTAAATCATCATTAGACACTGGCGGAACACTGATGGGTAATGTTGTGCCTTTATTTAAGAAGGGCTGCAAGGAAAGCCTGGGAACTATAGACCCGTGAGCCCAACATCTGTGCTAAGCAAGTTATTGGAGAGGATTCTGATGGATAAGATATATGCATTTGGTTGGACAGGAGCTGTTTGGGGATAATCAGCATGATTTTTTTTTTTAAGTAACCAAAAATGTTGATGATCGCAAAGCTGTAGACGTATGTATGGATTTTGGCAAGCCATTTGATAAGGTTCAGCATGGTTAGGCTACTCTGAAAGGTGAGATCACATTGGATCTAGGTACAGCCAGCTGACTGGATAGAGAAGTTTCTTCATGGAAGGAAGCAGAGGGTGAATTGAAATGAATAGAAGGTTGTTTTTTGGAGCAGAGGCTTGTGAGTAGTGGTGTGCCTCATGGATTAGTGCTGGGCACATTGCTATTTGTTGTTAATATCAACGTTTTGGATCAGAATGTAGGGCACAATTGGTAAATTGCCAAATTATACTAAAGTGGGTGGTATCATAAATAGCGAAGATGGTTATCAAAAATTGCAGCAGGATCTTGGAGAGTTGGGAAAGTGGGATGAGAAATGGTGAATGGTGTTTAACGCAGATAAGTGCCAGGTGTTGCATTTGGGAAGTCAAACCAGGGCAGGGCCTTCATAGTGGGGCTCTGGGGAGTGATGTAGAGCAGAGGGATCTAGGAGTGCAGGTACATAGTTCCTTTAAATTGGTGTCACAGGTACATAGGATGGTCAACAAGGCCTTTGATACATTGAGCTTCAGCAATCAGCGTATGGAGTATAGAAGTTGTGGTGTTATGTTACAGTTGCACAAGACGTTGGTGAGGCTGCATTTGGAGTAATGTGTTCAGTTTTGGTCAACCTGCTACAGGAAGGATGTAGCTAGAGTGCAGAGAAGTTTTATGAGGATGTTTCCAGGACTTGAGAGGTTGGGCATACGGATTTTATTCCTTGGAGCACAGGAAGCTGCGGGGTGATTCGTGGAGGTGTGTATGATCATGAGGGGTTTACATAAGGTGAATGCACAGTCTTTTACCCAGAGTAGTGGAATCAAGAACCAGAACACATGGGTTTATGGTGAGAGGGGAAAGATTTAATAGGAACCTGAGAGGCAATGTTTCACACAGAGGGTGGTGTGTATATGGTATCGCTGCCAGAGGAAGTAGTTGAGGCAGGTACTGTAACAACGTTTAAAAGTTATTTATTTGGACAGGTACATATGTAGGAAAGGTTTAGAGGGGTATGGGTCAAATATGGGCTGGTGAGATTGGTGTAGATGGGGCATCTAGTCTGCATGGGCAAGTTGTGCCAACGGATCTATTTTCATGCAGTATGACTCATAATATATGACTACGCTACTTTTATCATTAATCATTAAGCAACATTTCCTCTCAAGTGGATCACAGGAGTTCCAATACAGTACACATTGTGCACATTAGCAAAGAAAATATCATTTTGTTCCGGATAATATTTATTCTTCAAGCAACATTGCTATAAAAAAAATCTGGTCATCATTATCTTAGAATCTTGCCTTGAGCAAACTGCTTGTTGCACTTTTACATCACGATGATGGCTACAGTAGTTGGAAAGTTCTTCATGATGTCTGGATTTCTACTATTTGCATTGTTCTAAAATGCATATTTATTCTTTTAAAACATTTTCAGTTTCTGATTATAATTAGGCTGAATGAAGCTAAAGAGATATTATGATGACGATCAAAGAATACGGTTCTATATTTTACAGAATTTGTAGGAATTTAAATTTGAATCAAGTAAATCTGCTGTAATAAAGTGTGTAGCCTTTAGAATTTGTACTTTCTCCTGCCTAATGGTTTATTTAGAATTGTGGATCTGCATATGCTGTGCCAAACTGGCATTATATATAACATGTGTAGGAAGGAACTGCAGATGCTGGTTTATACCAGAGATAGACAAAAAATGCTGGAGTAACTCAGCAGTCTGACAGTATCTCTGGAGAAAAGGAATAAGTGATGTTTTGGGTCTGAACAAGGGTCTCGACCCGAAATGTCACCTATTCCCTTTCTCCAGAGATGCTGCCTGGCCCCTTGAGTTACTCCAGCATTTTGTGTCAATCTTAGGCAATAGATACAAGTTATCCTCTGATCAAATAAGATAGTAGGACAGAATGTTATCTTGGGCAGTTTTTCTCACAATTGTATCAGCTGCCACCTGCACATTATTCAGTTTCATTACATCAAACCAACTGAACAACAAGCAAGGCATATAACAGATCTGTCTGAAGAAGGATCTCGACCCGAAACGTCACCCATTCCTTTTCTCCAGAGATGCTGCCTGTCCTGTTGAGTTACTCCAGCATTTTGTGTCTATATCTGGTTTAAACCTGCAGTTCCTTCCTACACAAGGCGTATAACACGTGGCTTATAACAAGGCGTATAACACAGTGTTGAAGTGCTGCCTTCACTTATGGTGACACCCAAAACAATGCATTTTTACAAAGCTAGGCTTTCACCTTATCTATAAGATAACCAGGCCTTGCATCCCTTGTTACTGCTTTTATAAAGATACAACTTGACTATTACATCTTATTGTTCGAGAGCTAGAGGCCACTATCAAGGCTAGTTTTTCTTTGGCTCAAGTATGAGTGGGCAGATATCAGGGTTTGCTATTCTGACATCATCATCTCCCATTCAATTATAAAATGTTTTTAGACTTCCATAATATAAACACCTGATAGACGTTTATCAACCTGGAACATTAATTCAGTTTTTCCATATTTACTACCTGAGCTGCTGAGCATTTCCAGCTCTCACTGAAGATCTGCAGCAACTGCTCTGTTCTGTATCTCAGATCCTGCAATGGATTTTTCTCCTTCTTTTGCCTCCCTCTATTTACATTGTCTCCAAACAGTTTAGCTATGACTAACAATCCTTCACCGCCCTCTCTCTGACAGCACCAACATCTGTGCCACCTGACTTCCCTTCATTTTCATCTTATTTCCAATGTAACTCTTCTTCCCTCCACTCCTCCTCTTCTCTGGAAACTTAAAACACACTTGAATTCTTACATTTTTCCGTCCTGATGAAAAGTTAGACATGAATCATTTACTGTTTTTCTCTCCGGATATGCAGTCTTTCCTGCTGAGTATTCCCAACATTTTCTGTTTTTATTTCTAGTTTTTAGCTTTTAAATCGCAAACACTCAGATTTGTGGAATATTGCCATTTGAAATATTCTCACATGCCATTCCATAAATAAAGGTTATTATCATGCCGGGGGCATGCGAGATAATGCTGATGATTTATCACTGGCTGCTTTTGTTACTGCCACTTCCTGCACTCGTACAAAACATGAACATTTCCTTATTTTTGCTGCCAGTTTCTGCCTTGTACTCATGGCCCATCCCTAATTCTGCCCTTACCTTTCTGGATCTCTCTTTTGCTCTCTCAGGGAACAGACCAGCTACATACCCACAAATTCCCACAGATACTTAGTCCCATCCTGCCTGATGGAAGCATGTCATCAACACAAACATTCAATTTTAAAATTTTTTCCTTTGCCATTTGTATAACTATTCCAAACCTTTTATTGAACATCTCATCATTTGCCACTACCTTCCAAACTAAAAGTCCCAGTATTTTGCAATATTTAGCATATATATTTTACTGCGATAATCTTTTGTCTCTACTTTCTGGACAATTGAACATAATTCAAAGGTTCCGTTGGGAACAGCCACAACAGACACTGATAAATAAATGAATGAATCATTGGTTCTACGTTAACATCTCGACCATACAGAAATGGAGGCAGTTAAGAGGCCAGAGTTTGCACGCTCCTTTTCTGATCTGATTTGACTACCTATAATTTTAAACTGCTGGCAGAAAGAACATACCAAACCACAGAGGTATTTATTAGATATGACAGACAATCAGGCTTGATATAACTGGAGACATCTGTGTGTTTTATTTTTTTCTATTAGAAGAGTGACCAATTTTAGAAAATTGAAGTGAGGTTAATAAATCACTGTTAGCAAGTAACGGCTCTAGTTCCTGATATATTAGAGCATGTACGATGTCTAATTCCGCCACGCACACACTCTGTCTCTCTCATTCCTGCAAGGACTTTAAGGTGAGAGGGGCAAAGTTTAAAGGTGATGTGCAGGACCAGTTTTTTTTACACACAGAGGGTGGTGAGTGCCTGGAACAGGCTGCCAAGGCGTTGGGGAACAGGGCCCAACGGGTCCCACTTGGTCAAGTTGGTACTAAATTCATAAACTTGCTGAAAAGGGGGCATTTTCAATGGTGGGACCAAATGTGACAATGGGTTCCTGGATCATTTTGAAACATTACATGGGAAGTCTTGGACCAAGCCATTAATTACGGTGGCGCAGCAGCAGAGTTGCTGCCTTGCAGCGCCATAAACTCATGTTCAATCCTGACTACCGGTGCTGTCTGTACGTGATTTTGTACATTCTCCCTGTGACCGCGTTGGTTTACTCTGGGTGTTCAGGTTTCCTCCCACACTCCAAAAATGTACAGGTTGGTAGGTTAATTGGCTTTGGTAAAAATTGTAAATTTTCCCTTGTGTGTGTG
The DNA here is from genome assembly GCA_035221665.1 of Okamejei kenojei. Lineage (NCBI taxonomy): Eukaryota > Metazoa > Chordata > Chondrichthyes > Rajiformes > Rajidae > Okamejei > Okamejei kenojei. Next base: position 41,948,876 of record CM069150.1, read on the forward strand.
TGTAGGATAATGCTAGTGTACGGGGATCGCTGGTCGGCACGGACTCAGTGGGCCGAAGGGCCTGTTGCCACGCTGTATCTCTAAACTAAACAATGCTCTGGTGGTAACCTTGTATGTCACTGCGTCAAAGTAAATTGGCTATAAAGAGCAGCGAAGAAATTTGGGAATTTGCATTACCTTGCATACAGAGAGAGATGCTCAATATTGGCATTTAGCTGGGGAAATGCTACATCTACACATGGAGCTCTCTGTAAAATCTAGGTCATTGTTTTGTATCTTCAGCAGTGCCCTCACATCCTTCAATAATTCTGTTCAAATATTTTAAATGTTTTAGTTTCTGGGAAAAAAAATTGTTTAATTTTTAATAGCATGAAATTTTAAGTGGTTTTATCGTTTATTTAAATTTTGACTGGTTTTATAGCTGTCCAGGCTAAATGGTATGTCAAGTTTTTATTCAGAATTTTGACTAATGGTTTTATCCAATACTTCCCATGTGATACTTCCTGTATGAAGGATTTGATATCTGCATTCCACTTTAATCATGAATGAAAAATTGGGCTTCATTAGCAAATTTCACCCTTTCAGGTGGTTCCAAAGAATTGAATAAGTATTGTAAAAATATATAAAGGGGCGGCACAGTGGTTGCAGCAGGTGGAGCTGCTGCCTCACAGCGCCACAGACCTGGGTTTGATCCTGACCTCAGGTGGAGGGAGGGAGGGTGTGACATTCTCCCTCTGACTACATGGGTTTCCTCCCAAATCCCAATGACATGGGTATGTAAGTTAATTGGACTTTGTCAAATTGTCCCTAACGCATAGGGAGTGGATGCAAAAGTGGGTTAAAATAGAACTAGTGTTATGGGCGATTGATTAAAGGTTGGCATGGATCAATTGGGCCAAAGGTTGATCCTGACCTCATGTGCTGTCTGTGTTGACTTTCTGTGTGGGTTTCTTCCCACGTCTCATATACGCACAGGCTTGAAGGCATCTCTCTGCACGATTCGAGGAACTGCAGATGCTGGAATCTTGAGAAAAAACAACGGGGTGCTGGAGTTAGACGCAAAATGTTGGAGTAACAGGCTGCTGGCGTAATTCAACAGGCTGGGGTAATTCAACAGGGTGCTGGGGTAACTCAAGCTGCCTGACCCACTGAGTTACTCCAGCATCTCGGGTCTGTAGGTTAACTGGGCTCTGGAAATTACCCCTAGTGTGTAGGGAGTAGATGCAAAAGATGCACCTGAGATAACTGGGAACTAATGCATAATGGGTGATATGGAAAGATACAGCATGGAAACAGGCCCACCGAATCCATGCTGACCATCGATCGCCCATGCACATTGGGTTCTCCGTTATCCCAATGTGGACTCGGCAATCAATCATTCAATTGATCAAGTGTGTAGGAAGGAACTGCAGATGCTGGTTTTGGTCATTAATGATCAATATTGACAAGGAAAATTGCGCACCGTAACGGCTCACAATCAGACGTGAGGTATATGTGTGGGTAATCTGTATTGTCGGGGGGGGCATCTGATTAAACGATTTTGTAAAGGTAATTTGAGTGAACCTTTTGTGTCTTTGGGGTTTTGCAGGTACGTACCAGGGCCAGTTCACGGGAGGGATGCGCCACGGTTATGGAGTGCGCCAGAGCGTTCCTTACGGGATGGCCACCATGATCCGCTCGCCGCTGCGGACGTCGCTCACGTCGCTGCGGAGCGAGCACAGCAACGGCGCCGTGCTGCAGCACGAGCCTCCCGCCGACTCGCTGGCGCTCGGCGCGCCCGCCCGCCCGGGCCCGGGACCGGGGCCTGGGCCTAGGCCCAGCCGCGGCGGCTTCGCCCTCAGCCTGCACAGCGCCGGCGACGCGGCCGAGCACAAGGCCAAGCGCCGGGGCCTCTTCCGCCGCGCCTCGCTGCTCGGCAAGCTGAGGAAGAGCGAGTCCAAGAGCTCGCTGGCCAGCCAGCGCAGCAAGCTGAGCTTCCTCAAGAGCGACGCCGGCCTCAGCTCGGCCGCCAGCGACGCCAACTCCACCATCAGCCTGGGCGAGGGAGGAGGAGGAGGCGTCGACGACTTCCCGCCCGTCGAGGCCGACATCGACGCCACCACCACCGAGAGCTACATGGGCGAGTGGAAGAGCGACAAGCGCTCGGGTTTCGGCGTGAGCGAGAGGTCGAGCGGCCTCAAGTACGAGGGCGAGTGGCTCGACAACCTGCGCCACGGCTACGGCTGCACCACCTTCCCCGACGGCCGCAAGGAGGAGGGCAAGTACAAGAACAACGTGCTGGTCAAGGGCAAGAAGAAGCACCTGATCCCCCTCAGGACCAACAAGCTGCGGGAAAAGGTGGAGAGGAGCGTGGAAGGAGCGCAGAGGGCGGCGGCCATAGCCAGGCAGAAGTCGGAGATCGCGTTGTCCAGGTAAGGAGTCTCAAAACTCTTGTGTCCAGCAGTGAGAAAAGTGGTAAATTCATCTCCAGCCATTGGCAGTAGGTCAGTCCAGACAGCTCCAGGTATGGGAATGGCAAGCAGTGCTCAATTCAAACCTGGTAGTTCAGGTGTCCGAACAAGAGAGAATGCCCCTGAAATATTCAAGATTCAATATAACCATATAACAATTACAGCACGGAAACAGGCCCTCTCGGCCCTTCCAGTCCGTGCCGACCATTTGTTTTCCCCTAGTCCCATCTACCTGCACTCAGGACCATACCCCTCCATTCCCTTCACGTCCATATACCTATCCACTTTACTTTTAAATGTTAAAATCGATCCTGCCTCCACCACCTCTGCTGGAAGCTCGTTCCACACAGCCACCACCCTCTGAGTAAAGAAGTTCCCCCTCACGTTACCCCTAAAACTTCTGTCCCTTAATTCTCATGTCATGCCCTCTTGTTTGAATCTTCCCTACCCTCAATGGGAAAAACGCTTATCCATGTCAACTCTGTCTATCCCTTTCATCATTTTAAAGACCTCAATCAAGTCCCCCCTTAACCTTCTGCGCTCCAAAGAATAAAGACCTAACTTGTTCAACCTTTCTCTGTAACATAGTTGCTGGAACCCTGGCAACATTCTAGTAAATCTCCTCTGTACTCTCTCTATTTTGTTGACATCCTTCCTATAACTAGGCGACCAAAATTGTACACCATACTCCAGAATTGGTCTTACCAATGCCTTGTACAATTTTAACATTACTTCCCTACTCCTATATTCAATGCTCTGATTTATAAAGGCCAGCACACCAAAGGCTTTCTTTACCACCCTATCTACATGCGATTCCACCTTCAGGGAACTATGCACAGTTATTCCTAGATCCCTCTGTTCCACAGCATTCCTCAATTCCCTACCATTTACCATGTACGTCCTATTTTGATTTGTCCTGCCAAGATGTAGCACTTCACACTTATCAGCATTAAACTCCATCTGCCATCTTTCAGCCCACTTTTCCAAATGGCCCAAATCTCTCTGTAGACTTTGAAAATCTACTTCATTATCCACAACATCACCTATCTTAGTATCATCTGCATACTTACTTATCCAATTTTCCACCCCATCATCCAGATCATTGATGTACATGTGTGGCACTTCATCGGTTATCTATGGTGATAACAGGGTTTGGGAATGGTGAGCAACGCTAAATCCAATCCAGATAGTTTGGATGTCAAAACAGTAAGCTCATAGGAGTATAATTAGGCGATTCGGCCCATCAAGTCTGCTCCGCCATTCAATCATGGCTGATCTATCTCTCCCACCTAACCTCATTCTCCTGCCTTCTCCCCATAACCTGTGACACCCGTACTAATCAAGAATCTATCTATCCCTGCCTTAAATATCTCAATTGACTTGCCTCTGCGGTAATTAATTCCACAGATTCACCACCCTTTGACTAAAGAAATTCCTCCGCATTTCCTTCCTAAAATAACATCCTTCAAATTCTGAGGCTATGAACTCTAGTCCTAGACTCTCCCGTTAGCGGAAACATCCTCTCCACATCCACTCTGTCCCAAACCTTTCTCCATTCTGTACGTTTCAATGAAGTCCGCCCCCATGTTCTTCTAAACTCGACGATTGATAAGGTTTGGAAATGTTTAGCATAGTAAATTCAATACAGATAGTTCGGGTGTAAGAACAATATAGGATGCCCCCTGATTAAGTGGAACTTCCTTGGCTACCTGTGATGGGAATGGTAAATTCACTGCTGAGAGTATTTTCTTGCAGAGTGTGGGTGTCAATGACAAGGCTGGCATTTATTCTGCAACCTTAATTGAGAATGTGATTAACTGTAATGTTGAACAAATGTAAATCCATCTGGGTGAAGATTCTCTTCACATATGTGGAGAGGTGAATTCAAGAATCCAGTGAACCCAGTGAAGGAATGATGTCATTTAAACCAGGATGTGTGTATCTTGGAGGGAAACCTGTGGGTGCTGGTATTGCCTCAGAGGCAGTATTTACTTTGTTCCATCTTCAAGACAATTATAAAAATTTAAAAAAAAAACACATCAGTATTGCTTTACTCTACGTTTTAAAATCTGAGTTAAAGACAAAATATTCTGAATGGTGGAAATATTCAGCTGGTCAGGCAGCATCCAGGGAAAGAGAAACAGAGTTAACATTAGTTAAAGTTGATGATCTTTCTTTGGAAATTGAAAATGAAAACTAGGTCTGAGGTGCTGAGAAAGTGGAAGAGAGTGAAGAAAACAAAAGGGTATTTTATTGAATGATGAAAGAAATGGAGGATAAAAGAGCATGGTAAAGGTATGAGCGAATAAAAGAGGTAATTCTAGAGAAAGTAAGTGAAAGCAGAAGGACAACATTTGAAATTACTAGAAGGAAAAGAAGCAGCAAATGTTGGAAATATGGCAGGGCAATGCTGGCAATTTGGTGTCGAATCAAAAAATATGTAAAATGCTGGAGTAACTCGGGCAGCATCTCTGGAGAGAATGAATAGGTGACGTTTCAGGTTGAGACCCTTCAGACTGATGTCGGAGCGGGCGGGACAAAGTGAATCATTGCCAATCTTTCATTCAATCTTTCAATCTTTCATTCAATCTTTGTCCCGCCCACTCCTCTGACATCAGTCTGAGGAAGGGTCTCCACCCGAAAACGTTACACATTCCTTCTCTCCAGCGATGCTGCCTGTCCCGCTGAGTTACTCCAACATTTTGTGTCTACCTTCGATTTAAACCAGCATCAACAGTTCTTTCTTACCCAAAAAGATGTAATGTGCCTTGTTGGATGATAAATTGTTCATTGTTCTGACAATGCCTGGCGTGAGCTCAGTGTAGGAGTTTGAATAGTGTCTGTGTGCAATTCATTTATAAATGAATTGTTCCTCAATTGGTGTCATGAATGGGACATACAAAGTAAGAAATGCGAATTTAGAAATCAGATGGTGGAGTTTAGTTTTTTTTTAAATTTATTTATTTAAATTAAAATTAAAAAACAAAAATTATTAGAAGTACATTACATTTTAATGGTACCTTTTTACAGGTTCCCAGAATTATCAAAACATTATTTGTACAACTTTTAAAAAAAAAAACATTTTTTAGAAAGAAATGAGAAAGAAAGAAGTAGTGAAGAATAGACTAGTGAGTGTAGAGTGAAGAAAGAAATGTGAGAAAGTAAAGCAGAAAGGAGATTCTCCCACGCAACCCATCGATGTTATTTTTTTAATATTCTTAATCAATTCAGTCAAATGCAGAATTTTTAATTTTATGACGATATTACACCGCATGATTCCACAAGGTCAATAAATGGAGACCAACTCGTTAAGAATTGGTCTTTTTTTCTATTAGGAGGAGTCTCATTTCTTCCAAATGTGCCGTTTCCAACACATTACCAATCCACATTTTGAGTGTTGGTATAGTAGCCTTTTCTAAACTTTAAGTATGAGTGTTTTTTGCTATTATTAAACCATAATTTAAAAAAATGAGATTTGGGATATTTAATTTATTTACATCTCCAAAGATAATCATTTCCATTTTTATCTTAAATAAACTAGTGAATATATCAAATATCACGCCAAAAACTTTGAAGTTTTATGCAAGAAACGAAAGTGTGTAAGATTGGCATTTTGAGAAAGACATTTATCACAAATTGGTGAGATATTTGAATAAAATTTATTCAACCTAACTTTTGAATAATATCTGTGTAATATTTTACATTGAATTAAATTATGTCTGGAGTTAATCGAACATTTATGTGTGTGTATATATATATATATATCAAATACCTCTCCCATGTTTCTTTAGAAATTGTTATCATTGAATCTTTTTTCCCAGTCTTCTCTAATTGCCTCTGTTGAAGGCAATTCTCTATTAAGAATACTGTTATATAGATATATTATTTTTTGTGAGTCCGCCTTAATATTCATTGCTTCTTCCAGTGGGTCTATCGTTATATTCTGTAATCTTGGTATATTTTTTTATAAAGTCACATATCTGTAAATATTTAAAGTATTGGTTATTATTCAAATTAAATTTTGATTTTAATTGTTGAAATGATAATAAATTTCCCATTTCATACATGTCACCCAACTTTTTAATTCCCAGTCTTTCCCATTGTCTATATGTTTTATCCATAATAGATGGTTTAAATACCGGGTTATTCACTATTGGTGTTAATGAAGATAAGTTTCTTAATTTTACGTTTAATTTTATTTGTTTCCAAATTCTAATTATATTGTATATAATTGGATTCTTATATAATATATTATTCAGTTTTATCGGGGAGAAGAGGATCACTTCTAAATCTTAAGGGAAACAATCATCTTTTTCCATTCTTATCCATTCCATCTGTTGAGAAGAACAATCCAATAAATAATATTCTTAATATGCACTGCCAAATAATAATATAAAAAAATTAGGCAGTGCAAGTCCCCCTACATCTTTAGGTTTACACAAATGATTTATTTTAATTCTATATGCTTTGAAGTCCCATATAAAATTTGTAATATTAGACTTTTTAATATTTTGGTATATATATTGGTATGGATTGAAATAAATATAATATGTGGTAGCGCTATCATTTTTATAGCATTTATTCTGCCAATTAATGATAGTGGTAGCGTTTTCCAAAATGTAATCAAAGCGTTCAATTTATTTAACAGAGGACTAAAATTAGCGTTAAATAATAATAGAATATTGACTGGCCTTGAGGGGGATACGACATATATTGCCTGAAGTAGATTCATATTGCCCGAGTCGAAGACGAGGGCAATATGGATCTAGTGAGGGCAATATATGTCGTATCTCCCGAAAGAGGACAGTCAATATTGTTATTATTACCCATATCAGACATCTAGAGGAAAATTTGAACATCTCAGCTCGGCGGACTTCCACGTAAAATTTAACCAAAATGGACGCGGCAGTCTTCCTGTCTGCCGTTTGAATATTCTAAATTTCCCACGCAGCGTCACGCTGCCGTCACGTTGCCGTCACGTTGCCAAGTTCCCGGATGTGAGACCAGGGGAATATAAGACTATATTCCCCGCTGTTTTAACAGGTAAAGTCCATAGGCGTTCGCAAGAAAGGGGAATACAAGAAAATATTCCCCTGTTACCCCTGCTGGCAGTAAAAACGAAGGGAATACAATTTTGTAAAAGCATACCTCAGATGTGTGATATGGGTAATAATGATTTATATCTTCTGGTAACTTGAATACCTAAATAATTAAATTTTTCCGTTGCAATTTTAAATGGAAATTTTAATAGATGATTTGTTTTCTGAGGATGTAATGACATAATTTCACTTTTATTCCAATTTATTCTATATCCAGAAAAGGAACCAAATTCCTCTATTACATTTATTGCAGTGTTTAGTTAAAAGTTCTATGATTGAAAATGTTTTTTGTTGTAAAAAGCCAATTGTGCAAGAATAGCATAGCTTGGGAAATGCAACTAACTTTTGAAATATTCTCCAGCATGATCATAAATTTGACATATTAAGTACAGATATTAAATAAAGTAGCATGTTTTGCAGCCTAAGTGCTTTGGTGCTTCCAAGTGGTCCCACTCGATGTACCGCACAATTTGGACAGCTATTGGAGGTAGTGGGAACCTCGATGAAGGAGAAAAAAGGTTTTTATTTGCAGACCACATCTTCCAAAAATGCTCATGAACCATGCTCCCATCTTCAACTCTCTCGGTAGCAATGAGTTTAAGGTGACTAAGGTTTCCTGTCGGTGTAATGAACATTTGTGCCCGTCTATGAGCACCCCTGTCCACAGATGGTATTAACACCCTGCATTTCTCAACACCCCTGACAGTTATGGCCAATCTATACCATGTTTCCCAGCTTGCAGCAGGCTGCTGAATTAGAGATTACTGATGCCATCAACTCAAGGAAAATAGACATTGTCTGCAATGATAATTAGATTGAAGAAAGTTTTTGAGTTACGATTTCAGGTACTGCATTGCCCGGGAGACAAGCCCATTTCCTCTTTCCTTGCCTTCTGGATGCTGTCCATGGTCCAGCAAGTTCAATGAAATAGTATCGTAGTGAATGACATGGCCCATAAGGATCTCGCTAAGAAAACTGGGGATGAGAAAGAGTAGCAGATAATCTTACCAGATAAAGGGAGAGCCTTTAGGAGCTTAATGCCAAGGTCAGTTTATTCTCTGACATTGTGGTCTGAGAGACTCTTCCTTTGTTATCATTTAAGAAGAACAGCTGCTATTCTTGAGAACCTGACTAGAACCCTGATTTTCCTGAGAACCCCATTAGCTCATTAGTAGGGGGATGAGTGGAAATTATGAATCTCATCCAATTCACTTGCTTTTGGTATTCTATTTGCAAGGTTCAATGGGGAGAGGTACTATTTGATTTCTACTCTACAACTGATGTTGTCATCCCCTTATATTGGCTATGAAGGCATTAACCATTGTTGCACGCTTCCATATACTATACTAATCTAATAACACGTATTTTAAAGAAACTTAAAATATTATTCATTTCAAGTAGCTTTCCATTCCTGATGCTCACTTACAGAGAGGTTCCACATGGGCAACTTCAACATTAGTATGTGTACTCAATAGAATTTTTCAGAATACGAAGAGGAATTATTAATTCCAATAAATAGATTTGTTGAAAAGTTTTATTTTTTTTAAAGTCTGTTGCAGCTGAGGAGACAATAATAGCAAATGTAATTGGCAATATCACGTCATCATTTCAAGGCTAAACAACATTGCATCACAGTGCCATTACCAGACTTGACAGCTGGACATCCATGTTATTTAACAGAGTATCAGGAATAGCACTGAGGCTTTAGGAACTGTTATCTGAGAGACCCGCAAGGAATCATACATTGTACTCTCCAGTGCCCTTGAAAAATCAATATATTTTGTAATAAGGACCAGAGAACATAAGCAAATAGAAGATTTAAGGGGACAAATGGATGGAATATTGGGTCAAGAGGTGGAGAAAAAACAAGATTTGTAAAACAGGCACATTATGAGCTTGGCCCTAAATCCACTAAAATACTTGCCCGAAGGCTACACAAACAACAGGCTGACAACACCATAAACAAAATTAAGGACCCTGTACACAGAATTTGAAGAGTGATCCAAAAGAAATAGAATATATCTTCCAGGAATATTATAAAGAATTATATACACAAACATCTACAGTAGATGGGGAATCAATGAGGTCTTTTTTTAAAGTACAATCGATCTGCCCTGTATTGAAGAGACACAAAATAAAATAATCACAGCAGAAATATCACTGGAGGAGATGGAGAAGACAATTGGTAGGATGAAATCAAACAAGGCCCCAGTCAGCGACGGTTTCCCTATAGAATGGTATAAAATATTTTGGAATGAGCTGAACCCACTTCTTCTGAGAACCTTTAACTGGATTATCAAAGAAGGCAAGACACCCTGTCATGGAAAGAGGCAATTATAACGTTAATCCCCAAAGAGAACAAAGACATGGAAAATTGTACCAACTACAGACCGATATCAATTCTAAATGTGGACTATAAATTATATTCTTCAATTATCTCCAAACGATTTGAAAAGTTCATGCCAGATTTAATTGATGAAGACCAGACTTGTTTATAATAGGCAGATAAACACAAGACAGCATTAGAAGAACCTTACATATAATACACAAGATTCAAAAGGAAAGTACGCGTGCTGTCCTGATAAGTCTAGACGCGGAAAAGGCTTTTGGTAGGGTTAATTGGGAATTCTTATATCAAACACTAGAAAGATTTGGCTTAACTGAAGAATCAATTCAAGTTATTAAAGCAATTTACCAGCAATCTACTGCAAGAGTAAAGGTGAATGGGTCCTTAACTGAGAGATTTGTGTTAGGAAGAGGAACGAGACAGGGATGTTGTCTTAGCCCTACCCTGTTTGCTATATATATTGAACCATTGGCTCAAGCGATTCATCAAGATAGGGAACTGAGGGGAGTAACTATAAGAGACAGAGAACATAAAATGGGCCTTTTCGCAGATGATGTAATGATGTATCTCACGGAAGTAAACGCCTCCTTTCCAAGGACGATGGGGATCATAGATAAATTTAATTTTTATGCAGGATATAAAGTGAATATTTCAAAAACTCAAATCCTCCTATTTAATTGTCCTCCAGAAGAAATCAGACAAAATGATAATATTAAATGGGATTCAAAATCAATCAAATACCTAGGGGTACATATAACAAAAAATATATCAATGTTGTATGGGGCCAATTATAATCATATCAACCAAAACATAAGAAAGGATATAGAAAGATGGTCCACCTACCCAATGGATTTTAGTAGTAAGGTAAATGTGGTGAAAATGAATATTTTGCCAAGGCTATTGTACTTGTTTCAATCTCTGCCAATAGAGGTACCATTAAAACAATTCACGGAATGGGATAAATTAAGATCTAGATTTATTTGGGGAGGAAAGAAGGCCAGAATTCGATACACTACACTACAGTTGCCAAAGGACAAAGGTGGAATGACACTTCCAAATTTTGGGATATATTTCTATGCAGCCCAACTTCGACCACTAATTAATTGGTGTGAGGACAGCTATATAGCTAGGTGGAAAGAGATTGAGACATATCCCTGACTTCCACATCCAAACACTTTTGGGAGAAAAAGCGCTTCCTGGACATATCAGGAGTATAATCGATCCAATAACGATATTTACTTTAGAAACCTAGTTCACTCTTACCAGACAACTTAAACTGAATAAACGACAAAAAGTTTTAAGATGGATAGGTTTGGATAATGAATTTAAACCAGGGAGTATGACTCAACATTTAAAGAGTGGGTGAAGAAAGGAATTACTGCATTTTGTACTGTTATTGAGACCTAAGCGGTTTTCAAGATTTGAAGGATAGATTTGCACTTCGGAACCAGTTAGATGCCTCCAACTGAGAGATTATTACAATAAAAAGGTAAAAAGGGAAGCACTAGAAGAAAATAATCCAGTGATAGTTAGTGTGTATCATCAAAAAACATTAAGGATTATGTCTAAACTTTATCATAGTTTAATGGAATGTCAAGCTAAAACTCCATTTTATGTAAACTTTAAGTGGGAAAAGGAATTGAACATTACAATCTTAGAAGAAGAATGGCATCATATGTGTGTAACACTACAGACATCCACCAATTCACAACATTGGAGAGAATTTAATTGGAAAAATTTGATTTATTTCTTTATTACGCCTAACATAAAAAGCAAGCAAATTCTAAGGCAGCAAACATGCTGGAGGCAATGTGGCCAAACAGACGCAAACCATGCACATATCTTCTGGAGTTGCCCAAAAATAGAACCATTTTGAAACAGAGTGAATTCAGAATTAATGGAGGTATTAGGATATATATAGTCTGCAAGAAGTGTTCCATTTTATACCTGGGTAATATAACTACAGTGGTGCTGAAGGAAGACCTTTACTTGGTTAAAATCCTACTCACAGCTGGCAGAAAGGCCATTACAAGAAACTGGCTCGCAGCAGACACACCCAGACTTAGACAATGGTTAGACATAGTACAGGAAATATTTGTCATGGAGAAAATGACATATTCTCTAAGAGTGAAAGAAGACAAGTTTAACAGAAAATGGGAAAAATGGATTAGGTATAGAAATAAAGACATCAACACTATAATTTTATAGACAATAATGTAAGTTATTGGAAAATATTTTAATATGAAAATAGTTCTGTATACTGCATCATTAATTGTAAACTGAACCCCCCGCTACACTGTTGTAGGTTTCATTGTAATGTTGTATGTTTCGTTGTTACACTTGTGTATACATAAAAGCAATAAAAACTAAAGTGGAAAAAAGAAAAATCAATATCACTGCATGGTTCACTGTTGCAGAAACACCGTGCCCCTCGGAGCAAGAGACCAAAATATTGATCATCAGTGGTGCAGGCAAAGCCAATTAACGAACAGTGCAAGTCTTTGGGCATGCCCTTCCATCTTTGCAATGGACTTGGCATATGTAGGATCGTGAGAGTAATTTGCAGTTCTCATGACATGGTAACTGTTTGCACTAGCAGTATACAAGAACGGCTTCTATTTTACTGAACTTTTCACCCTGCAGATGAGAAATTCAATTAGTGATTTCCTTAATGTGCAAAACAATTTACCTTTATCTGATCGTAAAGCCCTGGTAAATGTGTTTCTGATTAAAAGAGTGAACACATCAATTACCTGTCCATAAGCTTCACTTGTATGGCAGAGATTTTGGACACTCATCTAGTCATGAGTAGGGCCATCATCTGTTCATTATACATATTGTACATATTTGACTTTCAGCAGAAGCTAAATTAATAGGTTTGTGATGAATATAAGCTTCCTTTGGTCGTGTAGAATTTGTTCTGAAATGAAGGGCAGTAGGAATTTAGTGGTGGTTTCTGAGGTAAAGAAACTGGACCACAATTTCCAGGGTTTTGCTGTGGATATGAAGTGATGAAGCAGTGTTTGTAGCAGCAGCAGTATTGTGCAGCATGTACAAGAAGACTTTTGCTTTCTAGGTGTTTGATGTAAGGCCCATTGTCTTGGAATTGAGGCGATGATCTTCACCTGTATGTACGCCAAGTGTCACCTGATTATTACGGCTTCAAGTTGAACTGACCCTAATTCTGGAGTGTAGGCAAGTGGTTTTTCCATTCATCGTGTAGATTAGCTTCAGTCCAGCAAGATGTATGTTGGCGGTGACAAGCAATTTTACTCAAGAAAGATAAAGAAAAGAATTGGAGCATGATGTTTAACTGCCGTCTAAAGCGGACCAATCATGAATTGCATCTCATCATGCAGCAGAGCTGGAAAGGTAACATATACTTGAGGGCAGCCAGAAGTAACAAGGATTCTCCATTGTCTTTTTCACTTGACAGTAAGGTTAAAAAAAAAAAAAAAATCCTATAGCGTGTGACACTGGTCTTTGCTTTTTTTTTGGACGTTGCTTGGTGAATATCATGTCCATTGTGGTCACAATTCACACCCAATTCTTGAATCAATTATTCACTTCTGCTGCTCGGAAGCAGTTGCGGAGAACTGTGGTTGGTGACTACAAATGTGGTTGATACCAGGGAGGCTTCTTTATAGTTACTGCAATCAAATTAATCTCCGAACGTGAAAGCTGTCTTCCTTACGGTATTGAAGATGCACTGGCATATCTTCCTTTGTTCACATATGGGAGTCAAAGCTATGAATTTGTTTCAGAAATTCCTCTATTACGTTTTAGAACTACACCAGTGTTGCACAAGTTACTGCAGATGCTTGTTCACAAAACAAAAACACACAGTACTGGAGTAACTCTGGGTCAGGCAGCATCGCTAGAGGACATGGATAAGTGACATTTCACGTTGGAACCAGACTGATTGTAGTGGAGAGAGAAAGCTGTAAAATAGGTGAGGGCTGGGCATGTGATAGGTGAATACAGGTGAAGGTTGTATTTAATAAATTGGTGGGTGGACAAAAGTTAGAGAGATAGAGGAGAAAAAAAGGTGAAAAATAAGAGGAGGAGTGAAATGTGAAGTCAGAGGAATGTGAGAATTTCAAGCCTATTTGGGACTGAGATAAGGATGCATTTCTTTAATACATTCTAAATACTGAAATTCTCTTCATGGGTGTAAATCCTTGCTCTTGAATATATTTAATGCTAATATAATGGACCTGGATATAGAGGTTTGGTCAGTTATGCCCCTGTCCCACTTGGGAAACCTGAACGGAAACCTCTGGAGACTTTGCATCCCACCCAAGGTTTCTGTGCGGTTCCTGGAGGTTTTTGTCAGTCTCCCTAATGGTTGAAACTGACAAAAACCTCCGGGATCCTCTGGGAACCGCACGGAAACCTTGGGTGGGGCGCAAAGTCTCCAGAGGTTTCCGTTCAGGTTTCCTAAGTGGGACAGGGGCATAAAGTGATATGGCACAGCATCAGCTTTGGGATGGTGAAGGAGGCACCAGGAGCATATGACTACCTCCTGCTTTTCTAAGTTAAAAAAAAATAAAAATTCTAAAGAGAATCATATTGCATTACACTTTGCAGTCAATATGATTGCCAACATCAAACATCACTGCATAATTAATACAGACACAAAATGCTGGAGTAACTCAGCGGGACAGTTACTTCAGCATTTTACATCTATCTTTGGTTTAAACCAGTAACTGCAGTTTCCTACACGATGCATAACTAATATGGTATTCTGGAGCACTAACACGTGATAGAGAATTTGAAGTATTTCCATTAAATTATAACTTGCTATTGACAGGAAAATCATAGAAAGTACATCTTAAATTGTTCTCTCATCATTTCTAATTCCAAATTATGATGCTATTGGGAGAATGGTTTAATTGCTCAACTCCCAATCAGGGTATTTAATAGATACTGTTCTTAAAGATGTTTTAGTAGATGCTAATATAACTTAAAGGCGAAATGTAAAATACAGAGATTAAACTTTGACATTTCTCAGGACGGTTTGATCTGACACTCTGGTTGTATGTTTCTGGGGAGTGGATTTGTAGTTGTTTGGATATCCCATGGGATGTTTTTGATGCTGGGATATTTTGACATGTATATGAGAAATAGTGAAAAAACGTTTTGTGTTGGCCAGTCAGATAATAATATACATGAGTACAATTAAGCCGTACACAAGTAGTGCATGCATTTTCCTTTGCTTACTCGGTCCTAAATTGACTGATATTCTCACATTCCTCTGACTTTGCCCATCCTCTCCGATCGTTCACCTTTTGCCTCCTTTATATCTCTAACTGTTATCCACCCATCTGCCAATAAAAAAAAAAAAAAACATTAACAACTGCCTATTATGCCTCCTGGCATGTAGAGTAGCAATGAAGGTCCCCCACTCCTGTCCATCACGCCCAGTAGTGTTGATTCCTTCAGTTGCTGTTTCCTTAACATATTTGTTTTACGAGACAGGGTAAGGGTTTTGGTGTGCTCTCTCCAATATTCTTGTCACTTTTACATCAATGTAAAACAATTTTGCATAAAATTGGCAGAGTTAATAACTTTAAATATTTGACAATCATTTGCTACCTTGAATGCAAGTTGGAGCAATCCTTTTCTGGAAGATAGTCATGTTAAGAAAGTTACTGACAGAAGTGAAAGACTTGCTCTTTAGGGACTTGGTGAAGCCAATTATTTTTCTCTATGAAGGCAGTTCCTTGGGGAGCTTGACATTTGTGTGCCGGGAAATATTTATGATGTGAGTATTAAGTGTATATCTTCAATAAAAAAAGAAAATGAGAATAAATTGGCTTCTGAGTCACTATCAGATGCTTGTGCTCTGGCAAATTTTACCCCAATAAGGAGGCAAGAAACTAGACAAAAGTTTCTATACTTGTTTTTGTTTTGGTATCTGCAGAAACAGTTTCAAAACTATTGTGTCCTTGCTGATGGCCATTAGCAACGTAGTGGTTGTGAACCTAGTGCTTGCAAATTTATTTGTACCTAACATACAAGACCTCACAAACTATTGAATTGAACCTGAATGAGGAAAGATGTTTCCTTGGCATGCTGTGTTTAGTGCAGAGTGATCAAAGGAACATGAATAATCTCAGGGTCCAGGCCTTGTCCAAGAGATCAAAGCGACATGCCAGGGGCAGGTGAAAGATGGTCATGATTTAAAAAGGTTTTGCAATAGTCGTCTGTCAGTAGATTGTGTTGAGCTATTTTGGAAGATTCAGTCAGACCTGAGTATTTCGAGAGTTTTCAGATTTTATTTTCAATTTGCAATATTTATTTGGTTTACACTTGCTTGGAAAATACGTGAGGACTTATTCCTCGGACAACATAAATATAGTTTTAAAAAGACACAAAGTACTGGAGTAAACTCAGTGATTCAGTGGGGTTACTCCAGCAGTTTTTTTTGGAAACCAGGAAATGCAGTTCCTTGTTTCTAAGAAATACAGATTCTCCATGTTATTGTTGGTGCAGCATGGAGGAGGCCCAGGACAGAAAGGTTGGTTTCGGAATGGGAGGGGGAGTTGAAGTGCTGGTCACTGGTGAGGCCAAGCATAGGCTTGCAGATCGTTTCGCCGAACACCTCCGCTCAGTCCACATTAACCAACCTGATCTCCCTGCGGCTCAGCACTTCAACTCCCCCTCCCATTCTGAATCCGACCTTTCTGTCCTGGGCCTCCTCCATGGCCAGAGTGAGCACCACTGGAAATTGGAGGAGCTGCACCTCTTATTCCGCTTGGGCACTTTGCACCCCAGCAGCATGAACATTGACTTCTCCAATTTCCAGTAGCCCTTGCTGTCTCCTCCCATTCTCAGCTCCCCTTCAGCCCTATGGCTTTTCTTCTCTCTCTCCCCCCCCCCCCCCCCCCCCCCCCCCCACATCAGTCTGAAGAAGATGTTGCCTATTTCCTTCGCTCCATAGATGCTGCTGCACCCACTGAGTTTCTCCAGCACTTGTCTACCTTCGATTTTCCAGCATCTGCAGTTCCTTCTTAAACGCCATGTTATTGTTTGTGGAGCATGCTTTGTGAAATTATGTGCTGCATTTTCTATATACCAACAATTACCATTTTTAAAAAGTACTTCATTATCTGTGAATTGATTGAGCACAATGTAATTGTAAATTCCCATTTTAGTAAAACATGTAATCAGAAGGGTTCAACCTGAAATGTCACATATCCATGTTCTCCAGAGAGTAAACCAGCATCCACGGTTCCTTGTTCCCATTTAGTTAACTTGCTCCTTTACTGGAAAACATGTGAAATACAATCCAGTCAAGGTGGTTGAGAGGACCATAAACATTTAATTACTATCTAGCTTTGTCCAACTTTAGCCAATCTTCCTCTGCTCACTGCAAAATTGGCCACACTCTAGAATCAGAATCGTGAAAATTCTGATTTTGTAGGGTCTTTTAAACTTTGCTAATTTTTGTGGATGTGCAGGGATTCTTTATGACATCCTTTTAAAAAATGTTTTCTTTATTTACAAAGTAGTTACTTAAATACTAGTCCAACAATGATACCACTTAAGTGCTTTTAAATAATTTTTTTCAGGAATTTAATAATAGACTACTCCCATTGAAAACTTAAATTCATTAAAGATGTTTATTTTAATTAAATCAAAATTCTAATAAAACTGAGCAAAACACAAAGTGCTGGAGGAACTCAGTGGGTGAAGCAGAATCTGTGGGTAATATGAAAAGATAGCATTTTGGATGGGGACCTTTCTTCAGACTGATAGGAGCTGGGGGAGAAAGCTGAAAAAGAGATGTGGGGACACGACAAGTATGCGAGTACTGGTGGGAGGAGGGGAATTGATTGGAAGATGGGTGTTGTAAGTGATGAAAGCGAGAGGTGAAAAGGAATTAAATGTTCTGCCAATAATGTACAGGGAGAGATATGGGTGAAAAGGGGTGTGGGGGGGTTAAGGGGAAGAGAGGAGAGGGAGATATGGGTGAAAAGGGGTGGGGGGGGAAGAGGAAGAGGAGAAAGAAGGATAATAGGGATAGACTGTGATAGATAGGAGATGAGAATAGGTAGGAGGGAATGAGAGCAGGCAGGGGGTGTGGGAGAAATGTGTGCGTGCGGGGAGGGGGCTATGGAAAGATTGGGTATCCCCCTCCTAATCCCCCTCCCCCTCCCTTCTTCCCCCAATGTAAGTTTGAATACTAACCTTACCAGCCTAGAGTCTGAAGCATTCTGTTTACAATTCCTAATTGTGTCCATAATGGAAACTTTGCCTTCCTCCTACCGCGATCCAACCTTCAGCGATCCAACCTTCAGTCTGAAGAAGGGTCTCGACCTGAAACGTCGCCTATCTCCTTCGCTCCTTAGATGCTGCTGCACCCGCTGAGTTTCTCCAGCTTTTTGTGTAACCCTCGATTCTCCAGCATCTGCAGTTCCTTCTTTAACACTTCAGCTATTCTTTATGTGAATTTATTTGAAGTTTCACCTTTTTTTCCTTTTGGACAAAAAAACACCTATTGGATTCATTTTAGCTTCCATCTCTAGAACATGAGAACCTGGTGAATCTCAGATTCCATCCAATGACCATGGTTAAAATATATGAAATCATATTTGTGATTTCCTACTCTTCTCTAGATGAGATCAAAACTGCACATAGTACTCCAGGCACGGTCTCACCAAGGCCCAGTAACATGACATACTTGCTCTTGTATTCAAATCCTCCTTGTTTTGAAGACTAATACCGTTTGTTTCCTTACCTGCTCATTAAATCTGCAGGTTTGCATTCAGTGACAACAATACTAAAATCTTTTCATACATCAACACTTCCTAAACTAACACAATATAAATAGGAAAACAAATTTCCTTTTTCTACCAAAGTGAATAACTTCACATTTATCCACATTATTATATGGCATCACATTTTTTTTTTCCTCTAGCTTCCAAGTGAAGTACATACAGTGGTTTGCAAAAGTTTTCATACCCCTTGAACTTTTCCACATTTTGTCACGTTACAACCACAAACGTAAATGTACTTTATTGGAATTTTATGTGATAGACCAACACAAAGTGGCACATAATTGTGAAGTGGAAAGAAAATGATACATGGTTTTCAAATTTTTTTACAAATAAAAAACTGAAAAGTGTGGCGTGCAAAAGTATTCAGCCCCCTTTACTCTGATACCCTTAAATAAAATCCAGTGCAACCAATTGCCTTCAGAAGTCACCTAATTAGTAAATAGCGTCCACTTGTGTGTAATCTAATCTCAGTATAAATACACCTGTTCTGTGAAGGCCTCAGAGGTTTGTTAGAGAACATTAGTGAACAAAATGTGGAAAAGGGGTATGAAAACCTTTGCAAGCCACTGTAGATTCTTTGCACCCTGCTCCATTCATGATCTCACCTGCTTTGGTCAGCAAACTTAATGTTGCAATATTATTTCCTCATTCATATTATGCCTATTTTTTGAATATCGAGGCCCAAGCATTGTCCCTGCAGAGTTTCACTAGCTATTGCCTGTCAACCCTGTAAAAAAACTTGTATTCACAATCTTCGTTTTGAGTCTCAACACGTTTTTTTTAATCCATACCAATATATTATCTCAATATTATACTTCAACTTTGCACACTGACTTTCTGAAAGTCTGGGCACACCACTTCTACTGATGATTTTTCCCTTATCTATTCTATCAGTTATATTCTCAATAAACTACCAGAGTTTTGTCAACATTTTATTTTCAGAAGTCCATGTAGACTTTGACCCAAACCTGTTGATACTTCCCAAGTGTCTTGTTATTTTTTTATAATAGTCTTTACCAATTTCCTCACTACAGATAGGAACTTGAGCAAATACAAGTCTTAAACAAAACATTATCTCAGTGCTGTTGTTGATAGAAACTAACATTAAGAGTTCTCAAAACATGAGACTCCTTCCTACAGCAGCCATGACTTAGTGCAAAATTGTTTTGAACGTTTGTGGCATTACAGGCATTGCTTGCAGTTGTACATGTGTCAGAATGTAACCATAAACTGGTGATAAGTCATATCTGTTTTATACAGTAAACATTTTAGCAAAATATTTGTAGTCATAATTGCTGGTGTAATCACTAACATTTTTTGCATGAAAATGAAAATGTAACTGCTAGTAATTTTCCACTAATTTTATATGTAGTTTATTGTCGAGTACACTGAGGTACAGCAAACATTTTTTTCTTTGGCGCTATTTATGATTTTATGGATATAAGAATTCCCTGAATGGACATGTTGAGTGAATTGGAGTTTACTGCTGTACTAATAGTCTTCCTTGTATGCTCTTCTCATTGGAAATATTTCTATGAAAAAATTGTAGGAAGGAACTGCAGATTCTGGTTTAAACCGAAGGTAGATACAAAAAGCTGGAGTAACTCGGCAGGACAGGCAGCATCTCTGGAGAGAAGGAATGGGTGACGTTTCGGGTTGAGACCCTTTTTCAGACTCGGGTCTGAGTCATCAGAGTCTGAAGAAGGGTCTTGACCCAAAACGCCACCCATTCCTTCTCTCCGGAGATGCTGTCTGTTCCGCTGTTTCTCCAGCTTTTTGTGTCTATCTTTGCTGTTTTCCCACAACCATTTCCTCTGCACCTATCCATTCTCTTTCCATTTCTTTTACCAGCAGAGCACAGAATTAGCTGCAGTGATTGTCATGACCACAATAATCATTCCAGCAATTTTATTTGTGCCACAGAACTAGATCTTAAGTAATGTTAGAATATTTCTCTTGTTGTGAATATTTTTTTTATGAACTCTTAAATCTCTGCATTGCAAACTTTATCTGGCAGAAGCTCTTGCTTCTTCTCCTCCTCCTCCTCCTCCTTCTCATGGGCAACCTGGAAATATATTGTCAGGCAGCTTTTTAAAATGCCTATTTTATTCTTTTAATGCAGTTGTTCAGCTGTGAAAGAATGAACTGCAATATCTATTATTAATAACTGCCATTTTAAGCTGACTTTGTTCTTAGTTTCCCCTGTTTTGCATTTCAGAAAATAATTAAAATCTTTGGTGGTTCATGGAAGGGAATACGTCTAGTTAATAGAAAACATAGATATAGAAAACATAGAAAATAGATGCAGGACTAGGCCATTCGGCCCTTCGAGCTAGCACTGCCATTCAATATGATCATCCAAAATCGGTACCCCGTTCCGGCTTTTCCCCTTATAATTTGATTCCCTTAGCCCGAAGAACTAAATCTAACTCTCTTGAAAATATCCAGTGAATTGGCCTACACTGCTGTGGCAGAGAATTCCACAGATTCACTACTCTCTGGGTGAAAAAAGTTTTTCCTCATCTCAATCCTAAATGGCCTACCCCTATTCTTAAACTGTGATCCCTGGTTCTGAACTCCCCCCAACATCAAGAACATTTTTCCTGCTTCTACTCTGTCCAATCCTCTAAGAATTTTATGTTTCTATAAGATATCCTCTCATCCTTCTAAATTCCAGCAAGCCCAGTCGACCCATTCTTTCATCATGTCAGTCCTGCCATCTCATGAATTAACCTGGTGAACCTACGCTGCACTCCCTTCAAACAGCAATAATGTCCTTCCTCAAATTAGGTTAATTAATGAAACAAAGCTGATAAATAAATGCAAATTTCTGGCACCATTACCCTTTAATTATTGGCCAAGAATGACATCGGTGTCAATAGACAATAGGTGCAGGAGTAGGCCATTCAGCCCTTTCGTGTCAGCACTGCCATTCAATGTGATCATGGCTGATCATCCCCAATCAGTACCCCTTGTCTTGCAACAAGGTTATGTATAACTGTAAATTTAGACAAAAATTATGCACTAAAGTGGGAAGTCTAAAACATCCCACTTTGAAATGTTGAAACCAACGGTAAAATTCTGGAGAACAACTTTTTGCCGAAACTTTGACTTCAGTATAGTTACAAATAAATACTGTTGCACATTCTGGTCTCTACAAGATTCAGAGTCTATAAATTGAAATGTTAAAAATTTAATTCTTTGGAGTCTGTCTTGAGCCCTGAAGCCGAAGGTAATCAAAGACTAATAAATAAGATACCTATTGCAAATATTAGTAACATTTTTTTTTGAAAGGAAACTCTGTAATTTAATGAAATAAGAACTCTTGTGAACAAAAGTTTGTGAAAGTACAAATAATTGCATGCGTTAGTAAAGCTGATAACAGCTGAAGGCAATGAGATTGCAATGAATCCTTGCACCCTTGTTATAAAGGACCGCGTGTGGGGGGGGGGTGTCTGTTATTGCGATTGTCCACTATAACCGAGAAAGTATTGTCATTGTATAAGTAGCAGAAACAAAGTACTGGAGTATAGAAGTTGGGAAGGTCATCTTACAGTTGAATAAGACTTTGGTGAAACCGCATTTAGAATATTGTGTTCTGTTCAAGGCACCATGTTCTAGGAAAGATATTGTCAAGCTTAAAAGGGTTCAGAAAAGATTTACGAGGATGTTGCCAGGACTAGAGGGTGTGAGCTCTAGGGAGAGGTTGAGGAGGCTGGGTCTCTATTCCATGGAGCGCAGGAGGATGAGGGGGGAATCTTATAGAGGTGTACAAAATGAGAGGAATAGATTGGGTCGATGCACAAAATGAGAGGAATAGATTGGGTAGATGCACAGAGTCTCTTGCCCAGAGCAGGAATCGAGGACATGGGTTAAAGGTGAAGGGGAAAAGATTTAATAGGAATCCGAGGGGTAACTTTTTCACACAAAGGGTGGTGGGTGTATGGAACAAGCTGCCAGAGGAGGTAGTTGAGGCTGGGACTATCCCTTCATTTAAGAGACAGTTAGACAGGTACATAGATAGAACAAGTTTGGAGGGATAAGGATCAAGCGCAGGCAGGTGGGACTAGTGTAGCTGGGACTGTTGGCGGGAGTGGGCAAGTTAGGCTGAAGTGCCTGTTTCGACACTGTATCACTCTATGACTCTAGTAAATCAGCAGGTCAGGCAACATCTCTGGAGAACATGGATAGATATTGTTTCGAGTTGAGACCCTTCAGATTCTTAAACAGGAACTGGGGCTTGGAATCCAGCTGAGTTGACGGCCCTGGCATGCTGGCAGGGAAGGGGAGAGGCGAGGATTGGAGGAGTCAATGTCGCGGGCGGTCAGAGTGCAGATAAGGGTCAGCGGTGGCAGGTGGGCTTGGAAGCGGCCGAGGAAGTTGTGTGGGCCGCAGTAGGTCCGGCCTGGAAGTGGTGTGAGTTGGTGTTAGTGGGCGTTGCCAGTGGTCGGGGAAGCGGTGTGAGCCAGGGGTGACGTGATTAGCTGTCGGTGATTTGGTAACTAGGTCAGTCCACAATGACAGAAATCAGTTATAACGAGGTTGCTAAATTGAGGGTTTACTGTATATAAATAGCATTGACATTTTGTTTTGTATACAAGCCAACATTGGCCACGTGTGTAACAAAATTCACAAATCCACTCAAAAAAAATGGAGATATAGAATAATATTTGTTTTCATGGAATTTGAGGCAAAAAAAATAAACGCTTTTTTAACTAGTGTTGCTTGCCACAAGTGCAGATGATGCAATGTTGCATTAGGGAAAATTGCAATACAGTCCATTTTCTACGAACTTGATCCCCTAGTAACGTGGGCATGGCCTATATAGTAAAGGGATCCATATAAATACCCTTTAATTGTTGAGTTCAATTCAAGCTTGGGCTGATTTAATTAAGACTCGACAAAGTGATAATTTTACTTCGGAGTCACGTGAGTGACTACGTGAAGAAGCCCGCCTCACGCTGGTAACGGCATGACGTCGACGCTGACGGCAGAAGGTGGTGCTGCAGTAAGGAGCAGCTCCTCGCAGCGGTCGGAACGGCCCGCAGGTAAGTGAAGTTACATCGGCGCGGGTTTTAGGTTACGCTGGATGTTCCAACAGCGAAACTAAAAGTAAAATTTAGACGTAACGTGCTGATGAGCACAAGAAAAATTTTAACAAAATGGAGAAATCGGGAAGG
The DNA here is from genome assembly GCA_035221665.1 of Okamejei kenojei. NCBI lineage: Eukaryota > Metazoa > Chordata > Chondrichthyes > Rajiformes > Rajidae > Okamejei > Okamejei kenojei. Next base: position 41,972,738 of record CM069150.1, read on the forward strand.
AAGGCTTCGCGGGTGAAAAGAGGCCTCCCGGGGTGAAAGTAAATATACGGGAAGCGAAGCTAGAGTGGACCCGTTCCCGATACCGTTGGCCACTGATTTACCCGATATAGAATTCCAGAATCTCCGGAAATATAACCACGGAGGAAAGTGTTCCTAAGAAATGCAAAAAGAAAACTGTGAGGCCCGTGGATTCTGATGATTCTGATTTTGAAGACCTCAGTTAATAAAACTATGGTGGCTAAAAATGGAGCATATGGAGAAAGTTCTCCAAACTATTATGAGACAAGGGTCACAGTACCCTCATGAATCCCAGAAAATCCCTGAGGGGTTTCAATATGATGAATATGGCTGTGGGCCAAGTTGGGAATATGATACTCCAGACCCACGATTTGGGCTGGAAGAAGTCTCATGGGATAATATCCCGATGGAATTAGGGCTGCAGAAGGCAGACCCTGCTGAATTTGAAATGATTTTTGAAAGCACGCCACAAAGTAAAAAAAAAGGCTTGATCTGCCTGGGATAGCACAAAGTTTTGCTATACCTGAAGGAAGTGGTGAGGATATGGAAGAAAGCCTGGGCTGCCAATATAAATTATATGGTATCTCACCAGCTTCATAGTACTGTGATTGAATGAATTATCAGGAATTATATAAAGCACCAGTCAATTGTGCTCATTGGAAGTGCCTACGGTGGAATCCGATGGTATGGGCATCTATGACTCCAAGTATGAGAGCCCAAAATGAAATTTCAAAAGGTGCTAAAATATTTTCGGCTGCCATCACGGCATTTGGCAGGCAAATGGAGAATCTGGAAATGGACAAGATTCAAAAAGATACTTTGGGTTTAATGTGCAATTCGTTTTATGAGATCAATTGCATGAGGAAAATGGCGATTCGGCCCATATTTCACCCTAGATATGCAAGCCTGTGTCAAGGAAAGTGGAGTTCAAGCTCCTGGATATTTGTTTGGAGAAAATCTGCCGAAACAACTGAAGCAGTTGGATTGAAGAAGCTAATACTTTAGCACTATTAAGCCTTTTGTCTTTGGACAAAGCAAAAGGGTTTTCGGCCCGAAGAGTTTTGATTTTCGTTATAGAGGCATAAATTTGTCACGAAGGTATTATCGTGTTACACAGGCCGCTGCTTCCCTGCATTCGGGAAAGAGGAGACCATCACGCTCCTATGGAGAGGTATTAAAGACTTTCTATCTTAAAGAAACTGTGGATGAATCTCCAGTTGGAGGGAGATTGCAAAAATTTTATAATGCCTGGCTTAATATTACTTCTGATCGGTTTATATTACAAGCAGTTTCCAGGAGCTATTTTATTTTTAAAGAAGGGTCAATCCTCCTGTACAGAATAAACCTGCTTATGCTTATGTGTTTTCTCCAGAAGAAAGAATGGAGATTGATGTGGAAAATTGGCAATTATCCGAAAAAGGGTAATTGAAAAAACTTATGAACATAAGCATCAATTTGTCTCTAATATATTTCGCAGAGATAAGAAAGATGGTGGTTGTAGAATTATTCTAGACCTTACAGATCTAAATAAGTTTGTAGAATACAAACGTTTTAAGATGGAGACATTTAAAACTGCAAAATATTTGATTTTCAGCAGGTTCTTATATGGCTAAGATTGATTTAAAAGACGCCTATTATTCTGTACCAATTCATCATCTTTTTCGGAGATACTTAAAGTTTTATTGGCAGGGGCAATTATGGCAGTTCAAAGCTTTACCAAATGGATTAAGTTCAGCTCCTAGACTCTTTACAAAACTGTTGAAACCAGTTTTAGCTCAATTAAGAGCACAGAAACACATTGTAATGGCTTATCTGGATGATATTCTGATTGTTAATGATAGTCAAGAGTCAGCTGAGCACTCAATTTCAGTTACTAAAGCTTTGTTTAAAGAGCTTGGATTCTTAATTCATCCAATTAAATCCCAGCTGCAGCCAGTTCAATCATTGATTTTCTGGGGTTTGTAATTAACTCAGTAACTATGTTAGTTACGTGCCAGCAAAAAAGACAAATGATATTTTGCAAATGTGTAATTATCTCATTCACAAACCTTATCCTTCCATCCGAAAGTGGCAAAAGTCATTGGTACATTAGTGGCAGCTTTTCCGGCAGTGGAATTTGGGCCATTAATTATCAAAATCTTCAAAGGACAAAGTAAGGGCTCTTAAAGATAAGGCAGGTCACTTTGACAGACCTATGCAATTAACAAAGGAAGCAGTATTGGAATTGCAATGGTGGGTTGAAAATGTCCACAAGCTGCTAAGAAGATCATGATTAAACAGCCTGAAATGGTTTTGCAAACAGATGCTAGTGCTCTCGGATGGGGGGCCACAGATTTATCTACCAGTTGTGGAGGTAGATGGAAAAATGAAGAGCAAGTGTTGCTCCAAAAGTATGGTATTAACTATTTGGAGTTATTGGGGGCCTTTTATGGGCTTAAAGCATATTGTTCTGCTAAACAATGTCTGCATGTATTAATACAATTAGACAATAAAACGGCTGTGTTTACGTTAATCACATGGGGGAGTTAGATCAGTACATGTGATTGTCTGTCAATGAGAATGGCAAGGTGTATTGTCGGCAGATATGGATTTCAGCAAGCTATATCCAGGTAAAGACAATGTGGGTAGCAGATGGAAGGTCCAGGATTTTAAGATAATACGGAATGGATGCTTAAGCCAGCAATATTAAGAATATTGTTAAACGATTTGGTTTGCCAAAATTGATTTGTTGCATCCAGGCTTAATCATCAATTGCCTCATTATGTGTCTTGGGAACACGATCCGGACGCAGTTGCAGTAGATCATTTTCATTACACTGGGGAAAATGTTCTTTTATGCTTTTCCACCATTTGCTCTGATCCAGAGATCTGAAGAAAATAGAGCAAGATTCAGCTTCCGGATTGTTGGTAGTGCCAAATTGGCCAACTCAACCTTGGTTCCCAGTTATGCTAAATATGATTAAAGAAACCATATATGCAGATTCCAACTGTAGTGATATCTTGACTAATCCAGTAACAAATCAAGGTTACCCATTATATGCATATATGAATTTGTTAATCTGCAGGTTTTGACAGACCACTACAGGAACTGGGATTGTCGGACCAAACTTTGACAGTTATTGGTGCATCATGGCGAATAGTACACAGAAAACAATATAATGACACATATTAAGAAATGGGAAGATTTTGCACACAGTCAAATAATTCTGATGAATCTGTGAATGTTACTCATGTTTTGGAATTCCTTGCCAATTTTGCACTTTGGGCAACATTAAGTTACAGTGCCATTAACACTGCACGCTGTGCTTGTCGTCCTATTTAGGACTTATGATTGGTGAGAAGTCAATGGGTCGCATCCATTAATATCACGATTCATGAAAGGAATTTTTCACATGAATCCGCCAAAACCTAGATATACAGAGATTTGGATGTGAGCATAGTTCTTTGCTCTACTTAGAGAATGGACGCCAATTGAAGGGTTGACATTGATAGGTTTAACATTGAAATTGGTCATGTAATGGCATGGTCTCAGCCCAAAGAGTGCAAACTTTACAAATGTTGCGTTTAGACTGTATGCATGTGACTACAGATAATGTTTGTATTCTATGTTTACGATCTGATCAAACAAAGTAGACCAGGGAGATCTGGAACAAAGGTAACCTTTCAAGCTTTTCATATTGAGCCTGCTTGTGTGTGGTTAGACATTTGAACCAATATATTAAAATTACGGACACCTTTTCGAGGAAACGAAAAGACATTGCTGCTTACGCACAAAAAGCCACACACAAAAGCTTCAGTTCAAACTATCTCAAAATGGTTGAAACAGGTGTTGGTTTTAGCGGGAGTAGACACTGAGTCTTCAAATCTCACTTCCACAGGGCGGCAGCTACGTCCGCGGCGAAGGGGCGGGACGTACCTCTCAGCATATTTAAAAATCGCAGGTGGAGTAAAGAAGAAACTTTTTCAAAGTTCTACAACAAACCTGTTCACACTATGACAAGCTTAGGACACGCGGTGTGTGGGAGCACTATCAAAATCACCTGCTTTGTTTGCTATATAATTGCTAATAATCACAGTTGTGTAGTCACTGATATATCTTTTGTCACTTGTAATCAATTTTCCCTCAAATATAAGGAGGGTATTTTATATGGACTTTCATCCATTAAAAACATTTTAATAATGTGAAAAATCTAACGATCTTAACTTTTGTCCTGCCCCCCCTTTCTCATGTATGATGTTTACTTAAGCCGGACTGTCGTACGGATTGGTTTAAATTTCTACGGACCATAAAAAAACACAGAAAGCATTAAACAACTCTTCACTGTAGTCACTCACTGACTCCGAAGGGTAGTAATAGTAAGATTAAACGAGCAACTCACTCTGTTCGAAGTTTGATCGTTAATTTTACGAGGAGTTACGATGAGGGATTACCGTGCCCCCACTCCCACCCTCGTAAAATAAAGAGCTCTAAATGAGTGTTGTTTTCTAAGTCCTTTTATGAGCCTATAACTATGTTACTCAAATCCTGCATTTGGTGTTCTGTGTTTTTCATGCCGTTGCTTTGAAGTATGGTATGCCGTTACCAAGCATGTGCGGGCTCTTCTTCACAGTACCCTCATCGTAACTCCCTCGTAAAATACGATTTCACCAACTTCGCAACAGGTGAGTTTCTCTTTAAACTTCACATAATTAACTAGACAGAAGCCTGTGCAGAGTGCCTTGACCAAAGATGCCCTGCATCCCACACAGAAGGACTCTCCACACCCCATGTGGTCCATACAATATGTTTTTGAATCACATAGGACAATGTGAGAAAGCAAATCTTCTGAACATAATTAGCAATCTTCCTTAGTTGTTTTGAATTTCAATGTGAAGATCTTGCAGAATACAAACTTTGGATATACACATCGTGTTACTGAGGTGACCACAATTTTTTCTAGAACTAAATATCTTACAGATAAATGTAAATCAAAGCTGATATCTTGAACAGCTCAGGGTCTTGTGGTCTGGGCAATCTCAGGCAGTTTTTGCTTCCCTGTAAGTAAAACCACTGAACAATGAACTGACACACTGGACTGCTTTGGTTGATTGATTTGCACAATAATTGGTGAAGAGAGAATTACTGAAGAGTTGACAGCAACATGTGTTCAGCTGGCTTTTGTCAGTCACAGCTCCATCTGTTGAAACATCAGAAAAGGTGAAAGTAGTCTTTTGTTCTTGTGTATCGTACAATTACTGTTGGATGGCAGACTGCCACTTGGTTCAGGTGTAGGCAGCTGCCCATGTTGTTCACTTCATGCTCACAATATTGTTAGCAATTCTTAATATAATTTTCTGATCCTAGGTCAGTGTGCTTTTGAGATAAATTTAATTTGGATTTTGGCAACAGAAACCTTGTCACAGGTAACGGAAAAAAAGTATAATTCTGCGAGATTATATTTGGCTGGCAACTGCCAATCAACCAGAGGGCAGATGTAATTTTTAGAGATTCAGCATGGGAATCAGGCCCCTTTGGCCCTCTGATCCAGGTTGACCATCGTAGTTTTTCGTTATCACACTTCTCTAATCATTCAATCCAACATATAACCACATATAACAATTACAGCACGGAGACAGGCCCTCTCGGCCCCTTCCAGTCCCAGTGATCCCGACCATTTGTTTTTCCCCAGTCCCATCTACCTGCAACTCACACCATACAACACCCCTCCATATCCGCTTCCACACGTCCATATACCTATCCACTTTAAAAATGTTAAAATCGATGCCTGCCTACCACCAACCCTCTGCTGGAAGCTCGTTCCACACAGCCACCACCCTCTGAGTAAAGAATTTCCCCCTCCTTCACCCCGAAACTTCTTGCCCATAAATCTCATGCTGCCCCTCTTGTTTGGATCTCCCCAAACCCTCAATGGAAAAGCTTATCCACGTCAACTCTGTCTACCCTTTTCATCATTATTAAAGACTCTCAATCAAGTCCCCCCTTAAACTTCAGCGCTCCAAAGAATAAAGACCTAACTTGTTCAACCTTTCTCTGTAACATAGTGCTGGAAACCTGGAACATTCAGTAAATCTCCGCTTACTTCTCTCTATTTAGTTGACATCCTTCCTATAACAGGCGACCAAAATTGGTAACACCATACTCCCAATTTGGTCTTACAATGCCTTGTATCTAATTTTAAACATTAACATTAACTTTTCCCTACTCCTATAGAACATGCTCTGAATTTAATAAAGGCCTCACACACCAAAAGGCTTTCTTTACCACCCTTCTACATGCGATGCACACCTTCAGGGAACATGCACATTATTCCTAGATCCTCTGTTCCACAGCATTCTCAATTCCCCTACCATTTACCATGACGTCCTATTTTGATTTTGTCCTGACAAGATGTTGCACTTTCACACTTATCAGCATTAAACTCCATCTGCATCTTTCAGCCTCACTTTTCCAAATGGCCCAAATCTCATCTGTAGACTTTGAGAATCTACTTCATTATCCACAATCACTATCTTAGTAATCATCTGCATACCTACAAATAACTGTTTGTGCATGCTGCTTGCTTCTTGCATTTCATTACCAATGTTTTTGCTGCCCTCCACCCTGTCCCCCCTCCTTCCAGCTATTTAGTTACAGCTTGATCTACAAAGGCCAAATGATGAAATTATGAAATTCCTTTCTATTAATAAATTAATGAAATCTTGCAAAAAGCAATCCACCACCCATGGTTTTAAAAATGTTAGTGAAATATGGTTTCTTACATTATAATGTTTTGTAGTCCAGAGGCAAAATAAGTGTCTGCAATGACAATAAGAGGGAATTAACTCTAGCCATCGCTTGTGGAAGGAGTGTTCACAATCCTGAATACAGAGGGGAAGCTAAATGGGTCAAAACTATTTCTCTCCTTTGCACCAAACGTTTGTGGATTGTGTCACAAAGCTGTATGCCCAATTGTTGCTTGGCTCTAAGTGAGTATTAAACTTCCTCATCTTCAGTGAAAAAGTCTTCCATTGTGCAATGGTATGCTACAAACATTATCACCTTGGGTGAAGGGGGGTTAGAGTGAATTCCAAAATGTTCAGTGACAACCGTCAGCTGCGAGTCCATGGGTTCACAGGAGCTGCAGAGATGGAAAAGGCCCTGCGACTACTCCCAGTCATGCAACCATGTGGGCAAATTGACTAGTCCCATTTGGTGGCATTTGTTCCCAATCCTTCATAAAGAAGACACTTCTCTCCAGATAATATGTGGTGAGTCAAATGTCTTTTAACAAGTTGTAATTGTATCCACTTTCTAAGACCTAGATCTTGTAAAGGTAGAGACTATCCACATTGCGCCTTTAGTCGCTATTTGGGTGTTTACATGCAAATTCAGTAATGTGTGTCGCCCAAATCGTTAATATATCACAGCAAAGGTCCTCCAATGAGGAATAAAAAACTCACTCCTCCTCTACATTAACTCTCCTTCCACCAAGTCCATTTGAATCCAGTTGCTAGCTTACTATGCTGATTCCATGGGATCTAACCCTCACCGGCGCAGCCTACTGCAAGGACATATTCAAAGGACCGAAGTCCAGTGCCCTGTCCTAATTCGACAATCTTAATGACCTCAATCAGATATGTGAGACAAGATTTCCCATGTACAAAGCCATGCTGACCAGACTATGCCAAATCAATCTGTGCCTATCCAAACTTTAACTGAGGCAGACGGGGAATTGTGTGGAGCTCTGGCTACAGTAGGTGGCAGATTTCTATTACCAGCTCCTTGGAGAAGGATTATATCCTTACCATATCTCGGTTATTGGAATATAATGTCGGGATGGATTCTCGTGGATAAGACCCTTCTCCTGCTGCTCCTGTTGTTTCTGAGAGTTTCATCTTTGTCATGTTAGAATCACATTATGAAGACTATCAAAGCCAGTAAATTCTAACTTTTGCCATATCCGCATTCAAACATAGGTTTTTTTTTAATATAGAACCTTTTGTAGAAAAAGAACAGGTGGCAAATTGTTTTAATATTTGCCGTTGGATCACTGGTGTTTGATGCTTGCTATGTCAGCCTTTTACTTTGGTTTACAGTGCAACAAAAGCTTGTTGCACTGTGGCTTTAATGAGCCTTGGAGGGAGAAATGTGAGTGTCAACATTAGACTGGATAAAAATAGGCTTGCGTAGAAACTGGCTTCATGTTGTTTGCCCACTGAAGCAGAGATTAGATATAATGAAGTGAAGGGCAGCAGAGAGTTGGAAGGCAGCATTGATTTGAGGGAATTTAGACTGTGGTTTCCCTTGCTTCATGTAGTTGCACCTCTATAACATGTTTTTAGTAAAGGGTCATGAAGAAAATACCAAATAAAGGCAAAACTGACTGAAGTGCAAGCATAGTGACAATCAACTGTCAGCCCCTGATCACGATTTAAGATTCCAAAAACTTGCACGGCTATTAGAATGACAATGTACATTAAATTTTAAGCTTCAATCTTTAGCTTTTTTATTATCACTAAATAAATGTGAAAAGTGAGGAATATTGCAATGATCTAACTTATTCCTTTCAAGTAATAAATTGGTGAATGTCGGGGGGGGGGGGGGGGGGGGGGGCAGGCAGGGAATACGAGGTGAACTTGTGACTGTAATAGTTGCCAAGTTTTTTCTTTTTGGTCACAGTTAAAAGTTATTGCTAATTGCTAATGTGTGAAATCAGCTTTCTTTAAGAGAAACACTTTAATAATTAAGTATTTTAGAAATGAGAGTAATGTTGAACTGTATATATAGATTGGCCCAAATAAAAAACATTGATGTAACAGGACGTATTGCCATCTCTCTTCAACGCAGTAATAACTTCCCAGTTGATTCTCTGTTTGCTATCAAATGCCATACATCTTTATACAGTAGAATGAGTGTCTCTTTGGCTAGTCAAGCATGTGAAAATGACGCACAAAATTCCTATAGTCAGCAAACAATCCCATCTACTAAATAGCAATGCCAAGCTAGTTTATCATAGCATAGGAGAATGCAACAGCTGATAGCGACATCTGCTCCTATTCCCATTTAGTACTTAGATCCACACAGTGGCATTTCGCCTTTGTAGCTCTGGTGATCAGACTGGAGAGACGCATCAGAATGCTAAGCATTCAAACGCTCGAGCCAAAATCAAGCATTTTTTATTATATTAATTGTGTTTGAACTTTTTTCCCCAAAGCAGAGAGCAACATTCTTCATCAAATTAGTATTTGGATAACTATTATTTTCCATTTATTTTCACATTGAAATGATTATAAATATTAATCAATTTATTTACTTAGTGGGCACAAAGAACTGATATCTTAAAATTTGAGACGAACCGGTCCTGAGTATCTCACACACTACTTAGCTGACCTGAGTATATGCCAGACAGTTCTACTTTGTATATAGCGTTCGCAACATAAGCCATTTGGAAGTTTGAATTATTTGTTAGCTAGGCAGAAGTTTTTATGAAGTAGAATATTTTTTTTTTAAACATAATTATCTTGTTTTCAGTTTATGGATTCGTGAATGTGTATGATAGCAAGCCACACAGCAGTGGAGCTGATTTAAAAAAAAAGAAGAGAAATACTGAGCCACGTTGAGAGTTGCATCCTTGTTGAACATCCTGTACAGCTCCATGCCGAACAATCTAGCTAATAGGACACTGGACAGAGTGGTGTTTAATTTTTTTTTCGAACACTGATATCATTACCCCAGAATCGGCAGTGTACATTGCATGGTGACCTGCCAGAAAATGGATGCACAGTTCGAATGGGTCCTAGTGCTAGTAGATTCTTAGCAGTGCTCCATCCCCAAGCATTCCATCACACCCCAACAACTATACATGATTCACAGAACTGCTGAAAAGGACAAGCAAGGCGCGTATAAAGCAATAGATGACAGACCCGAGTACATCCCCGGCTGCGGAAGCATCCCAGCGATCTCTGAAAGCCTACACAGGCATACACGAGGACCCTTTCTCCCCACACTGGGACTCGGAGAGATCCTGGGTTGAACACACAAGTCCGGGGAGGACCGAAGGCAAGATCTGGAAAAGGGATTGATAGAATACTCTATGAACAAGGAGGCATGGGCCACAATCCGCCACCTCGCCATGAAGACCATACAACACCCGCCCACGCTTACAAACATCACACAGCCAAACACAGTTCAGCACAGCTGGAGGCAACCGGGTCAACCCAAACCGGCGGCAGACCCACAGGAAGAATTCGCGCGGACAGACAGCGTAACATACGCTTACAAACCATCCAGCGCTCTCACCAAGCCTTCTACCTAGAAGAACTTGAAAGGGCAGACAATGAGCATGCGGAAACCAGGGAAAGCAGCAGGAATCGGGATGTACTGACGGAAATGATACAGCACTCTGGGACTAAAGCAAAGACCTGCTCCTAACAATGCTGAGCTCAATGCATGGGCACAAGAAAACAACCCACCTGATGGAGAAAGACAAGACTGTCGCATCCCAAACCTAGAAAGACCCATCATCCCCAAAAGCTACAGACCCCATTTCCTCCTCTGCATTCACCTACAAGCTTACGCAGAGGCTACTACTCCAACGCCTTCTGCCACTTATAGACTTCCAAGCTTACTACAGATCAAGCTGGCTTCCGCCCTGACGCCCTGTGCGTGCAGCTACTGACACCTCACCCAGACCACATTGAGACGGTTTGAGTGCAAAGCATCACCGAGCAGCTTCATAGACCTCACAGCTGCCTACGACCAGTGTCCACACGCACCATGATCAGAAACTCTTTGACATGACAGGTGACCTCGACCCTGTGCCAAGTCTCATCAAAAATCCATCTCAACAACCGTGCTTCTTTCGTTCAACTAAAGACAAGAAAGAAGAGCAAATGTAAAGCCCAAAGAATGGCCCACACAAGCAGCGTTACTGCCCCCCTCCTCTTCAACATCTACACACGACCAACCACTTACCCACCAATGCCACCGCTTCATCTATGCAGCACCTCTGGCATCACCACCCAACCGGAAGAACATCCAAATATTGAGTCTGTCTGGAAAGCGCCCACCAAAGAGATGACAACCTACTACAATAACAACCACCTGAAACCCAACCCATCAAAAACCAACATGCAGCTTCCACCTTAAAATCGAGATGCAGGACAAAACAGAGCGTCTCATGGATGGCCACAAAACCCCAACCACTTCCACCCCCGTGTACCTCGGAGTCACACTCGACAGGAAACACGTTTCAGCTTTCAAAACCACCTTAGAACACCAAAAACCAAGGTCCAACACTCGCAACAACATCCTGCGCAAACTGGGTAAACACAAAGTGGGGGGGTGGGGCGCAAACACCCAACCATCCGCGCAACTGCCCTAGCCCTGTGCTCAGCTGAATACGAATACTTCGCGTGCTGAAGCAGGAGCCGCTCTCCACCCACACCAACTGGTTGACACAGCCCTCAACGACACCTGTGCCGCCGCATTATCACGGGATGCATAAAGAACACGCCAGTCCCGTGCCTCTATCATCCCTAGCTAGGATTGCCCCCCCCCCCCCCCCCCCCCCCCAATATTAGACGATCCATCGTCGCCCAAGACGAGCGGAGAGCACAGGAGATCGATACCAGGCACCCCTTGCACGGCCACACAGCACCCCCACCCCGAATGAATCCAGAGCCAGTTTCTTGCAGACAGTCCCACCTCTCAGACAACCAAAGAAACAGCAAGGACCAACATCTGGAAAGATGAATGGATCAGCTCAACACAACGAGCCCACGACTGGATGGAGAGAGGATCACTCCGACTGAATGCCTCGCCAGTGGGCACGACCTCCATGGCCAACCTGGAAGACCCTCAACAGATTTACGAGTGGAGCAGGGGAGGTGCAAAGCACTACGAAAGCATGGAACTACCAGGCCAGAAGACATGGCAGCTGTGGAGCAGTACAGACAATGTCCCACCTTACTGGAGTGTGACGACGCCCCCCCAGTGCAGCCCCCAGGACCTGGCTGGACACGACCAGCTGTGACCTGCGCCAGAATGACTCTGAGATGCAACGGACTTGAAGAAGAGGACTGGCAGAACGACATTGAGATTGCAACGGACTCGAAGGTGAATGATGTTAGTAACAGGCTAAATTGCTTACTGGTCATATAATTAGAGATAATTATTATTAATGTCGTTGCAGCAACTTGGATGGTATTGGGGAAAATGAGGATCATCATTATTTTGTTGAGGAATTTTTGCATTTAGCTTCAAAATGTTGAGATTTGGGTTTAGGATTTTGGTAGGGGGGTTGTAGATACAGTACGAAAACACGGCCACTTTGCCCAACCGAAGTCTGCACCGACCATGTGTATACAGACATGTATACACCAATTTATACACACAACCAGGGACAATTTACATTTCACCAAGCCAAATTTGACCTAAAACCTGTGCATCTTTGGGAGTGCGGGAGGAAGTCAATAGATCTCAGTAAGAATCCCATGCAAGTGCTGCTATGGCAGCAACTCTACCGCAAGCGCTGCCGTGCCGCCCTTACACTCTGTCTAAATTTATGTTAAAGAACAATGGAAAGGTGTGAATTAAAAATACATAAAACCAGGTAATGGATCAATATTGGTGGGATGATTGATGGGGTGTCGTGATGGATACACCAAAATGGCAAATTTATAAATTTTTCATCAAAATATCTCTTTTTTATTTTAAAATTGCATTTTAGAATTATGTTATGGAAATCACAGAAAGAAATAAAATATAATTGTTCTTGCACATGCCTATGCATTTAAATATTTGGGATTTAAGGCAAGTACAGAGTGCCCATTTGTGTTTCCATTTGACTCCATCTATTCTTGAGTACAATCTGTTTCCTATATTCATTTTGCCTATCTGACTGCCAATCTACCTAACTTGAATATGGTACAGATTTGAAAAGCTAAATGCACCTGCATAACTAAGACACTTCAATATATATTTACAAACTAATTAGGACTAACAAAAAATAAAAGATGGTATGGTACAAAAAGAAAAATCAGGAGGAAGGAATGCAATACTGCCAAGACAACAGGCCTTCATAGTCAGGATAAGAAACTCTGTGTAGAAAGAAACTGCAGATGCTGGTTTAGTAGCGAGAGAGGGTGTTGCAGAACTCCTGTCGGAGAACTTCTTCAAAGTAGGCGAGTCTTGAGGAGGTTTCATAGTGACGCAGACAAAAAGTGTAGGATGCAGTGAGAGTGGGTTTTGCGGAACTTCTGAAGTAAGGTCTCGACCTGAAACGTCACCCATTCCTTCTATCCAGATATGCTGCCTGTCCTGCTGAGTTACTCTTGCATTTTGTGTCTATCGTTAGAAGCTCTGCACTTACAACTGGGACTTGAAAATGGTGCCAAACCTGGCGAATTATGTATCCTGTTTCGATGTATTATTTCCATACACTTGCACTATGTATCTAAGATGTGCTTATGTATTGAACTTTTACTTGTACTGAACTGTATGCAAAAATCAATTTCATTGTACATTGGTATATGTGGCAATAAAGTACAATTGAACCATCGATGCATAGATAAATTAAAAAAAAACAGTTGCTCTTTGGGATGCACCGCTCATCACTTCGTTGACGAAAAACTAATCAGAATTTCAAACAGAGACTGCAATTCCTGCCCTCGAAAACACATATAATCTATAAGTATCTCTTTATAATTGTAATCTGAATATTTTGCCAAAGTTTGAATATATGTTCATACTTGGTTTCCATAGCCTCTCTGGTGTATAGAGAAATTTAAAGATTCACAGTAATTCTGAGAAGAATCCATTTGTAATGGGCATTTTAATGAAGAACATCCATTGTAATCATATTAGTCGAACACTTTCAGGGATTAAACTGCTTTGCATCAATTAAAACTCTGACCAATATGAGTAGGTAAGTTTGTATGGGAGATATAAACTACGATCCCCAGTCGAAGCCAAGTCATTTCAAGTTGGTAATTTATATTAAACAATAATTTAACTTAAATCAGGTTCCTATTAAATCTCTTACCCATCCCCACCCTTCTTAAACCTATGTCCTTTGGTTCTTGAAATCCCTACTCTGGGTTAAAGATTCTGTGCACTTACTAGTCTATTCTCTCGCGTGTTCTTGTAATCTCGATAATATCACCACTCGTCCTCCTGCACTCAATGAATATAGTGCTAGCCTGCTCACTCTCGCTGTAGCTCAAGCCCTTGAATTCTGGCAACATTCTTGAAAATCTTCTCTGCATCCATTCAAGCTTTACAACAACTTTCCTATAAAAGTTTCCAAAACTGAACACAATACACCAGACGCAGTTCGCTGACCCTCACCAATGTCTTGGTAGAATCTTATTAACAGTCTCCATCTTCTATCCTCAATTTGCTGATTGATGAAGGCCAATGTGCCAAAAGCCTTCTTGACCACTCTATTTGCCTGTGATGCCACTTTCAAGGAACTATGTACCTGCACTTTTAGATCTTTCTGCTGTACAACACTCCCCAGAGGCCGACCATTCACTGTGTAGGTCCTTCCTTGATTAGAGTTCTCACAAAGCAATACTTCACACTTCTCTGTATTAAACTCCATCAACCGTTTGTGACAACCATCTTCACTATCTACAATACCACCCATTTTAGTATCATCTGCAAACTTACAAAACATCCTTTGTATGTTGTCATCCAAATCATTGGTATAAATGAGAAACAACAATGGGCACACCACTACGGCAGGCCTCCAGTCCAAAAACAACTTGCCACCATCATCCTCTGCTTCCTTCCATGAAGCCAATTTTCTATCCAGTCGGCTATCTCTCCTTGGATCCCATGCGATATAACTTTCAAGCGGTGCATACCATGCTGAACCTTAACGAATTCCTTGCTGATGTCAGCAATTCCCTAAATAAACACTTGAAAAGTTAAATTGTGGAAGGAGACAGCAAGTAAATGGCAACACTTTATAAGGACTTCCCCTGCAAAACACATGCTATAGAGGCTAATACTGATTTTTAATTCAAATTCTAATTTTGGCCAGTTTAAGATAGGATTGCAAATATTATATGAAGCAAAATTCTTATCAAATATTGTGTAGAAAAGAACTGCAGATGCTGGTTTAAATCAAATGCAGATACAAAATGCTGGAGTAACTCAGTGGGACAGGCAGCATCTCTGGAGAGAAGAAAATGGAACGTTTTGGATTGAGACTCTTCTTCACTGATCAAGTATTCTTATCAAGTATTACTGATTACTCGTGTTTGGCATTATAATGTATACAAATTAGCATATCTACAATGATTGAAGTAATATGAAATACATCAAAACTATTAATTTTTTCACATTAAAAAAAAAACGATTTGCCAATGCAATTTAGCAAAGGCTGGAATGAATATTTAATGGCACAGTGGGGGCAAAATTTGACCTTGACTGCAGTGTAAATAAGATTTGGCAGCTAATTTTATATCCTTCCTCATCCTAATTTTCCTTTCATATAGAAATTAAAATCAGGTGGCATATGAAATGAGGTTTAAATTTGCTAATTGTTTTTAGATTATATAAAATGAATTCAGTGCAGTTATCTGAAAACTTGCCTGGTTGAGTTCTAAACTTTTTTTTAGAAGATTTTACATTATCTGCAAATGAGAAATTATTCACTATTAGTTCAATCATTTTTATTGTGAATAAATTTAAATTACCCTGCAACAACAAATAGAATATATAAAAAGTCTTAAGTCTTTTGGTGTGATTTTCAATTCAAATGAATTAATAATATCAATTAACCAACTTAAATATGATAATAATAGACATTTGCTAACTAGTAACATCGCTGTTAGATGTCCTGTCTAAGAACATAATGTACCCAGTTTAGTCCCTATGGACATGTCAGTAAATTCCTGGGCCATTAGTGACACTATTTATGCACTGTGTGAATGTAAAGTTGACGTCCTTCCGTTTGTTTCCCATAGAGAAAAACATACAAAAGGAAATAGATTCACCAGAAATATATCCAATGAATAAAATTTCCTCTTGTGTTTTTCCAACAATTTATCTAGTTGAGACTGGATGATTTGAGCCATATTAACTTGATCTAAGTTGGTGATCTTGTGTCATCTCTCATGGCTATAGGGCTCCAGGTTAAGGATGTAAAAACTGCCATAAGCTTTTCTAGTTCAGAAGTGTTATTCTTGCTCAAAGGAGATTCATTTTGAAAATAAATCCTGTATTTTTTCGAGATAATACCTAGGTTGTGGGCCTTGAAAAAATGTTTTGCGTTAAATGCCAAGAAAGCATGGTAAAAAGCAATCCTGAGATCAAGTATAAAGTTTCCTTTATTGTCATTCAAACATAGTTTGAACGAAATGCATACCTTGCAGTCATGACAGAAAATAAAATAACATAACAGAACACACAGTTTAACATCCACCACAGTGAGTCTACCAGGCACCTCCTCACTGTGATGTAAGGCAAAAGCCTTAAAGTCCTTGACTCTTCCTTCCTTGTTCTCCCTCTGCGTTGAGGTGATCCAGGCTTTCAATGTTGGGCCCCCTGCCGGGTGATGGTAAGTCCCGCGGCCGATTCCGAGCTCCGCGACCCGGGCGGTCAAAGCTGCCACCCTCCAGTCCAGTGAACAAATCTGTTGTTGTGGGAGCTCCGGTGACTCGATCACCAACCTGGGACCTGCGAGCTCCCGATGTTGTCGTACACTGGGCCCGCAGCTGGGGGCTCCGAAGTCGGGCCGCAGCGCCACCACAGCCCTGAAGTCGGCCAGCTTCGGGATGGTAATTCCTGCCTCTGCCTCCTTGAGGTCGGTCCCAGTTGGAGGCCGCCAGCTCCGCGATTAGGTCTCAGCACAGACGGAGACGGGATACGACAAAGAAAAGGTCGCATCCCCTGAAGGAAGAGACTAAAATAAGTTTCCCCCACCCCCCCACACATACACAACTAAAAATAAACTAAAACATACGTCCAACAGGACAAAAGAAAACAAAAAAAAAGGAAAAGGCAAACGGACTGCAGGCGAGCCGCAGCTACATGGCAATGCCGCCACTTCCGGAGTGATGTTGCTGAATAGAAGTAATCTCCAGTCTATTATCCTGTAAACCTGAATGTAGCTGTCGATCAAAGCTAAGCATTGTGTCAAATAATGGAATTAACTCAAATACAAATTTTTTTTTAAATGTTAATTGATTTTTGGACTTTTATGTGAAAGGTGGTGGAAAATTAAACATTTAACCACTTTGCATCCAGTGTTTTTGGGTATGTGACTGATATTGAAAAGATTGATGCTGGACCCAAGGTACTGAACTGGTCTGACTTGAGGATCCCCACCACCCTTCTCGTTTTAGTCTTTAACAATGACAGCTGTTAATGGAATAATTATTTATTCCATATTATTTTGTCTCATTGGCAATTTTTTGCTTTGTAAATTTCCTGATAGTTTGCCTATCAAATAGTGAGTGTGAGGGTGCTTTACAAAATATATCATCCTCGAAACGATAGTGGTTTTAAGCATCATCGTCAGAATTCAGGATTTTTAATCTTTGATTTGTTTTTCTGATTCCAAGTTCAGAGTCATTTCTGAAACACAGTTCAGTATCAGTAGCAATAGTGAATAGGTAGGATAGCTCTGGACCAATACTGTAAGAGCTCGAAACTATAAGAGCTGTTAATGGGATCTATCATTTACTTGCTGATCTGAGGGTGCCTTTTTATTTATGGACATGTGTAGTTACAGGATTTGAAACATTTGCAGAGTAATCACTAGTAATTCCTTGAGGAATTGAAATATTGCTGCTCTCTGCTTCATGCTTTAAACATTCAGATTGCATTCTACCATGTCATTGATACAAGACCTTTCAATTGATTCATTTTTGATTATATGTTGCCAATGGATTATCACTTCAAAATTTTGTGTATAGAAATCCAAGATTTACTTTTGGTTTAGATGAATGTAATCTCGTGTTTTAAATTCTAACAGGCAATTCCAGTCCATGTTATCTATACTAACTGTAAAGGTGCAGCTGGCATCTTGTATTGAAAAATATCAATGTAAATATGCTCCTAAAGCTTACCCCCAAGCCTAGTTCAGTAAAGCACTGGACCAACTATTCTTTATTATTTTAGAATTAACACAAATTCCCCTATACAATACCTAAACCACCACGGGTTCGATCTTTGTCTCTGCCAGGTCAAGCCCATTGGCCTCATGCAAGCAGACACATACCAAAAGGTCACACAGACCCAAGCGCTCTTCCAGAAGATCGACATCGATCTAAAATGGAACCACCTTTTATAGGTCAGCGAACCTTGAGGGGCCGAACTGAGGGGTGGTCTCTTTACAGTCCAATCAAACATATTAATTACATCAATACAATATTGACAGTTCCCCAAACCAATTACAGAGTCTTCTATACAATGTTTCTCAAGAGTTTCTGACAGGAAGCTAACCAACTGAATAATGCAACATTTTTTCCCTGGAACTCAAAGCAATTCTTCCAAGGCTTAACATTTTGACCAATCAACAAATAGCAGGGTAACTGTCTTGCAACAGTATTTACACTATTTACAATTATTTTGCAGTTATCCAATTAACCTCATGCATTCTCAATACCTTGGAGCTCCTTCTGCAAGATTCTGATACATAATGATACTTAGACTTTTCTTATCTGAAGGGCTGATCTGGGACCTAGACTTCCTGGCACCAGTCAGCAGCTTGTGGCCTCTTTTGCAGAACTAACCATCGGGCCTTGTGAATGCATGGATTCTGTACTTTATTTTAGCCCTCTCTTAGCTCCATTTTGGCCAGGATTTACATTAAGGCAGTTGAAGCCGGCCATGAATGAATGAATAAGTTAATGAATTAATAAGTTTATTGGTCAGGTATTCACATACAAGGAATTTGCTTTGGTGCTCCGCCCACACAGTGACAGTTAAAAATGATACATAAAACATTAAAGAATAATAAAACATTATTGATTAAACATGTGAATTAAATAAAATACCAGAGCAAAAGGAGGCTACAGATTTTTGGTTATTGAGTAGAGCTACTACTTGTGGAAAAAAGTTGTTTTTATGTGTGGCTGTGGCAGCTTTGACAGTCCGGAGTCGCCTTCCAGAGGGAAGTGATTCAAAGACTTTGTGGTCAGGGTGAGAGGGGTCAGAGATTATCTTACCCCCTCGCTTCCTGGCCCTTGCAGTGTACAGTTCGTCAATGGAGGGAAGGTTGCAGCCAATAACCTTCTCAGCTGATCGGATGATTCGCTGCAGCCTCCGGATGTCGTGCTTGGTGGATGAGCCAAACCAGACCATGATGGAGATGGTGAGGACAGACTCTGCGATGGCCGTATAGAATTGGACCATCATTGCCTGTGACAGATTGTGCTTCCTCAGCTGCCACAGGAGGTACATCCTCTGTTGTGCCTTTTTGACTATGGAGTCGATGGTAGACCCCACTTTTAAGGTCCTTTGAGAAATTAAGAAGTGAGTAAGGAATGTTATAAACAAAAAAAAAAACATGCTTAAGGAGGTAGAAGACTATAAATGCTCTTGGTCATTGTTCCCAAAAGATTGATGAAAAATACACCATTGCCAAGTTGAAACAGTTTTTAATTTGTAAATATTGTAAAAAGCAAAGAATATTAATAGTTATTTTTTATAAATACATAACTCATGAGGGCCTGATTAAAAAAAAACCAACTGAACAGATGAGAGAAGAAGGACAGGGTGGACATTCAGAGCATCATTTTCCATTCTCTAGCATTGTGCTGGAGGAATGGGAAGAGTGATGATCTATATTTGGGCATTAAAAACGGTGGACGGGACTAGATTAAGTTATATTACTAGCCTGTCTGTTGGACATTTGATATAAATCATCATTCAGAAAGGGACAGATTAATTGTGGGCCGTCAGCATGAAATTTTAAATGGTTGTAATTATTATTTAAAAACCGGTGTGGAGGATTAGTGCACACTTGACTCAGTCAGTATGGATTGTAACAAAGTGTTCAACTCCGACCGCACAACAGATTGATCATTAAAGACAGAAGTATGTGATTGAAGGCAAAGTGGCAACATGAATCCAAAATTGAACATCTGGTAGAAAACAAAGGGGAACGATCAAAGAAGAAATCAAGCCAACCTGACTCTGGGTACCTGGTATAGTGTGGGGGAGGAGGAGGAGAGGGGCAGAAAAGGGGCCAGTGATTAAAGCCCTGATTGGGTTCAGAGGTGGGTGCCTTGAGATCAGAACCCCTGAGTGTTGGCAGGAATGGATATTGAAGCATGTGGTGGATCTATGGCCAGGTTGGGAGTTTGGAACCCATGAGATGGTGGTGGGACGCTGGCTGGATGCTGGAGTCTGAGATAGGTGTGCATAGATCCCAGTCATGGATTGCGCATGGAGGTTGTGGATCAAGCAGTGAGATGTGCCGTTGTCTAGCGATTGCCGCTACAATCGGAAGAGATTGGAAACCAAAACCTGTACCTTATTATCACAGATCAAAGACGGGGCGAGCAGGTTGGCTAGAAATTGAAAGGGTGGTGGTCAGGAGCTGACATTAGTCCAGTAATCTGGATGAGATTATCCGGGGGGGGGGGGGGGATTGGGTGGGATCAGATGGGGTCAGATTACTGGGGCTTAAATTACCAGTAAGGCAACCCATCAGATCATGTTGCAGCACTAAATTGAATTCTGCTCTACGAACCAGCAGCAAGGATTTTCCAAAAGTGGCTAACAGTGATTATTCCTTGAAAATGTGATCTTATTTCTTGCTGTAAAGAAGTGGGAATAGTCATCATCTGTACGCGGCAGAGTTAGAAATATTGATGATATGACAAAACATCTGCTGAATTTTGAAGTCATGTGATACAACACTGGCACATTTTAAACATGCATTATTCTGGGGAAATAACTTTTCAAAGTACTTAAAATCAGTGCAATTTCAGGGTTTTTATGCTTTTACTAAATGGACCTACTTGAATAAGATACATTGAACAATTGGTTCAGGACCAATGAAAGGTTGAGTTAAAAATCCTGGCAAATTTTGTGAAAGCTCCTTTTTAATAATTGGCAAGTTAAGGACATGGTGTCTTCTGTATTTTGTTTAATACATTTGGAGATGATAGTTGTACTCTGGAGTTCAGGCACATGCCGTGAGTAATTACTCGGGGTAGGCACTCAGTCGGATAAAAAATATATATAAACCGCGCATGCGCAGATTGTTCTCTCCGTAAAAATTAAAAATTAAAATTAAAACAGGAACAATTCAATTTGCCCAAGGCTTCCTAGTCTCCTTTATTCTTAATTACTGAATGGGTGGGGCTGAAGGGTGATGGCAGGTGGAGAGATGGTGGGAAAAACGGGAGCACACAGAGAAAAGTTGAATCAGTTGTCATCTTATTGAAAGACAACACTTATTCAAGTAACCAATTGGGGGGACAGTTCCTTTCCCAGCGTGTGGAGAGTCTGTGCCAGGGGCAAAGTTGTGGGGAGAGCAGGATTGTTGAGAATGAGGGGGTCGGTGATAATACCAGTAACTCACTTACCGCTGCTGCGGCGCTCCAGGCGTGGAGCCATCACATTGTAGCTGGGGATAGAAGCAGCTCGGGTAGTTGCGAGCGGTCGCCGGGACCCGACAGTCAAACTGTCCGCCACTTCAGCGCCTTCTGCCAGCCAGCTCACTTCTGGCAGTGCTCTCCGTCTGAACATCACTCACCTGCCGCTCGCTCATGTTAGCGGCTTCCTGCAAATCCTTAAATTCCCACAGCCGAGTACCCTCAATCGCGCTGTCGGAATTTAAGGATTTGCGGGACATGAGTGAGGCCAGCGAGCGGCAGGAGAGAGGTTTTGCATGCCTCCGTGCAAGGAGCGTCGCAAGTGGCATTATCCTGATCCCCTCCTTCACAACATTCGTGCCCTCCTCGCAACTTTACCCCGGGCCAGACTCCTCAAATGCTATGAAAGGAGCTCTCCCCCCATCCCCACACGCGGGGAAGTACGGTATTTAAAAACATAGACACAAAATGTACTTGCCACATTATCGGTACACAAGCTCCATTCTTCTCTCCCTGTTTCCTAAGATACACTTAAAATAATGCCAATCCATATTTGAAAACCCTGCCAAGAAACTAGCGCTGCGCAAGTGCAGTAGGCTGCTGCGCCTGCGCAGTGCTGCAAAGGCAGAATTTCTGCTGCCTTCAGCCCCGTTTGAAATTGACGGCTTCAGACAGCGCTGACGGCACGTGGGCTGCACAGACCTTCAAGGGTTACAAGTGCTGCGGATGAAAGGCACGGAGAATTATGCCTACCTAAGAGATCGATCTCTTAGACAGGCACAATTCTCCCATGCCTTTATTATTTATATTTAGTAATTACTATGTTATAATTTTAGTCAGGGTAGGCAGTTCCTACCTTGCCTACCCTGACAGCACGTGCCTGCTGGAGTTATAACTTGCTGACTTAGCTGTGCATTGACATAACTATCAACATGTTCTGGTTCCTTTGCCTTTATTTCACTCTAGCCACCCGCCACCAGCTTCTCCGACATCCTATATATTTTATCGACTGATGTTATGGGGATTTGAAACTCGTGATCTGTACAGGACACCTCCGATGGTTCTTTGAATCTTGAAGTATTTGGCTAAGGCACTTGAAAGATGTACCGTATTGAACCTCTGTGTTTATTTTTTCAATTTCCCCGTGGCATTGATGGAACTCATGTCATTCTTCTCTGGTCTTTGTGATCTTTCAGATCGAGTTTGTTGAGTATTGCAGGATGAAGAAATCATAGAATGCCAAAGATGTGTAAACAACTTCTTGTGACTACAGAGCAGTGGTATTTTACATTGTGGTATATTTTTTGATTTTGTTTGTGTTTGCAGCAACCTTATGTGCACGGCCACATAAGTGCAATTAAAAGTCCCCTTGCTTTCCTCCTTTGGCAGGGTAGGAATAGAGGGCTCTCCTGCTGTTTTCCAAAGAGAAAACGTGTGTGTTCACTAGTGGCACCAACCATCCTTGATGCCAGTCTACACCAAATGTGATTGCAACCTCCAGCAGAAATCTGCCTTTTAAAACATTGCCGTAGGTACAATTTTTATAATCACAATGTGGCTTGAACTGGACACTTAAGTGTCTGCATGGTGCACAGGTACACTACTCATACTATTTGCATTAAAAACCAGCATCTTTAATAAACATATTGTGCTTTGGTGCATAGACTGTGAACACCTAAGGTATTTAAAGTTCAGGGAGTTAAAGGCATGGTTCGTGCAAGTGGGATACTGATAGCTTGATTCATGCAGTATCGCATTTGTATTCCCTAAAGATTTCTAACTACTCAATAGTTACGTTCTTCTTTGTGGAAGTGTGTTCAATAACAATATTTAAAAGACGTTTGTACATGTTCAGGGATAGTAAAGGTTTGTACGGGTATGGGTCCAACGCAGGCAAATGGTACTGGCTGAGATGGGCATCTTGGATGAGAGGACCTGTTTCTGTGCTAAATGACTTGATGACTCTGTCTCACACAGTCAGTACAAGCCCTTCCAGAGTTCCTTACCACTGCCATTCCCTTTCTCATTTCGATCGCTTTCATTTTTTTGCCGTGCAAGTTCAGCTAAACTATGAAACCCTGATTGAAAATCGGAGAAAGAAACTGCATTTTACCATCTTGCGGCAGTTCACCACGGCTTGACTGGCTAAGTCACAGATGGTATTGAATTTATATAATGCATAAATTGCAGCTTTGAAAATAAGTTAAAGTGTCAATAAACATTCAGCAAGACCAATTTCTTAAATCCTGTGTTTATACGACACTCTGCTTAGACAACTGCTGGGAGTCTCACACCTCGGCATTTAGTACACTCGATGATTTTTTGAGTTATAAGTGAATTTTCTGATTTTGCAGTCTGAGCTGGGAGCCTCAGCCACCAATAGTGTGCATGTCGAGGGTAAACTCATTCAGCTGTGCTTTTGTTTTAGCCAGTTCTGTTCTTGCCAAACTATCATAATCCTGCAGTCATTTCCATTTGTAGCAAATCAATCTTGTTTAATACACGTCATATGTTCTCATGCAAGCATAGTAAATCAATCTTAATTCTGGTGTATGGCCCTCTCTGTGTGAAAACTTACTATTTCTTGTTCTCATGCTGGTTTTCTCCACCACTCCACTTTGAAACATTTTCCTTCTTTTCACTGCTAACTTCCTGTATCTATCTCCCTGTCAAATGAATTTAAACGTCTTCCACCCTTCCCCAGGGACATCCCATGGGACTAGTTGACCTCGCTGCAGGGCTCTGCTTTTTTTGAGGTACAATGTTTAGGATAAGAGTTGCTACTTCAGCACATCTACCTGGGAACATCACCTTTTAGTACAACTGTAAAGCACTGGGGTTGGCTTTGCATCTGCCGTTTGAGTTTACTTTATTCCGAGATACTGTGTAAAGCTTTTGTTGCGTGCTAACCAGTCAGCGGAAAGACAATACACGATTACAATCGAGCCGTCCACAGTAGATACACGGAGAGGGAATTTTTCTCATTGTTGCTGAGGTTAGATACGTGCTATTTTGATATTGGCGTCTCATTTACTTAATAATTAATTTTATCTTGCTTTTGTTAATACTTTTCCAAATTAACTTTATTTTGCCCAACTTAAATGGGTATTTTGAAATTGTATCAAATGCTCAATAAACTGCTGTAACTTTTCACTGCCTTGTCTCCTCCTGTCAGACATTGTTAAGACTACGGTTTTAATGGTAAGATAATGCACAAATGAAACAGTTTTCCAACTATTTATTTCTACATGAAGAAAAAGCAGCTGAGTGGTCTCAATATAAATACAAATTCTGTCAGTGTGCTCTTGTGTAATTAAGTACCCATTGCTTGAATTTTTGCGCATTCTTTCAAATCTAGATATTTTTCCAGGAAGATTGTTAAACTTGCGGTGACATTGTCCAGAAAAGTACTTGTCCTTTGACTGCTGTTCAAAATACATGGTTACAAGTGGTTCTGTTACACAATTTTATTATAAATTGTATACATTGCTGCAATATGTTGTGGTTATTAACATATTGTGTCAACATTTCTGTAATTCTGCATTATAGTAATTTAAAGGATATATTTGGCGATTTTTCTCACCATCATTGTACATTCTAGCATAGTGTAGACGTGTAGAAATGTAAATGAATCAGTAAGAATATAACAAAATGTGTAGGAAGGAATTGAAGTTGCTAGTTTAAACTGAAGATAGACACAAAAAGCTGGAATAACTCAGCAGGACAGGCAACATCTCTGGAGAGAAGGGATGGGTAAAGTTTCTATATAACGAATATGTTGTAAACTTTTCAAACAATACAACATTAAACCACTCATACAGTGAACAAGTAATATCTTGATGTACATGGTAACCTATTTCATCTCATTATGTTACATGATGCCAGCAACAATTAGATGTGCTTCATCAACATTACCGGCATTTACTGCCATCCATAATATACTGCCATCCAAAACAACGCAAACATTTACAATGCAGTTTCATATCATTTAATTAACTCTTCATTTTCACAACTTTTTTAGCAATGCATGATCTGCACAGATCCCAGCTAAACAAAACTTTTGATTTTAACTAGACTAAGTGGAAGCCGTTGTGTCTCTGTCACACGGGAGGCCTAGTACCCCAATGCAACCCGTTCACCAACGCAATATTCCATCACTCACCCATTCCCCCATATTCCAGCACTCACCCATTGCCCCCAACTGTGCAGGGGTGTATCCCCAGCACTGTCGTCCCCTCCTCTTGCTTCGAGGACTTTAATAAAAAATGCAATTGTCCCATCCCCCCCCCTCTTGTGGTAAAAACTTGGTTGAAGGACTGAGTGTTCCAGGATTGCAACTTTGTATGGAAGTTTGTTGTAAGCTGGGGCTGCAAAGATTTAACAGTAAAAATATTTTTTAAAGTTGACTTTTTTAAACCTTTAATTATCAATAACTGGTGAAATATAACATCAAATCTGAAGGAGAATTTAGTGCTACCGTGTACCGTTTACACACACACACGCACACACACACGCGTACTTTTAATAGCAGATAGATATAGATATCCAAATCTGTCCATGGCTATCATCTTTCTTAATTCTCTTATCTCCAAGAACAGAGCCCACAAAAATAATCTGTGCTGCTTAAACAACTTTGAATTGAATTGCTGAACCATTTTCTGCCACATTTTCCAGTGGCCAAGGCCCTAACCACCAGGATCACCTTCCAAAACCTGTTACATTCAGTGTTGGTTTTAACGCATTACATAAACTATTTCTTGACTTTTTTGGTTAATAGCCGTCCTATCTGTGCGATCAGGCTTTAAATTGTGATCAATACCGGCATTAAGTGCAGATGACTACTTCAATTCTGCAGCGATCTAGTTACCTAATTGCGTACTGAGTTTAAAACTGGTTACTCGCCAGTCTTTTTTTTTAACTCTTGGCTCTGCTTGTGTTTCTCCACTACATTCTCACGCTCTCTAGATGATCAAGTATAGAACTCAAGCATAGCTTTTGTATATTGTAACACTAGTTTAATAATATACTCATAACCTTGATGAAAATGGCGAAGAATCGGAGAATCAACTGTGTTGTCTGTCCACCAGGTAATAGGATTGCTAATTTTCCTTCATTTTTCTTAATCTCCTTATGTTAAAGCACTGATAGTTGCATGTAAAGCTTCTTTTACGGATTATTACAATTCCACTCTTCCGCCAATTGCCTTTTATTTCGATGTAAGCCCTGGCATTGACTGTTCTTAAGCCATTTGACCGCAGAGGTCATGACTTTGGAGCTCCCCAGACATGTCAAAAGCTGTTGGATAGAAATCAAGAATTAGAAATGTGACATTCTGTTGACCTTTGCTATTGAAAGCAGGTCTGTTACTGAAGATTGTCAATTTAAATTTTATCTATTGCAGCTAAAATTAGAATACCTTTTTTTTTAAGTACAACAACAGCTTTCACTTACTCAGTATTATTTTGGCCAGGTTGAGCTGGCCTTTGGAACTGCTGGTGTTTAACCACTTTCAGGTAGAAATGTGTAGTGCTAAATGACACATGCTAGCACATCTGTTGATGCTCCATCTCTTGACTTCAGACTGTGCTTGTAGGATTAATTTGTGGAATAGATGAACAAGTTAAATCCCTATTCTGTTTTACTTAATTTATTTCATTTTATTGCCCTTGATATTATTAGCTTTTTTTAAATGTGTTTTAAATTGTATTGATTTTGTGATTTTGTTTTTCTTTTTAAAATAATTTTGCAAATTTACAAGTCAAGTTCAGTTTGCAAAGATTTTTAATGTTTCTAATATTTATAAAGTCTTGGCTGCATTGAAAGTAGGTTTTGTCCTCATGGTTGTGAACTGTTAGGGCCACAGGGTTAATCAGTACAGATATACAGGGCTCTTGGCTCATAGATTCCACGCTACCATCAAGCACCGGTTTACACAAATCCTTTACTCATTCCATTTAATTCTCGCATTCCCAAAAGTTCTCCCAGATTCTGTCACTCACCTTGCACAAGGAATTCCTTTAGCCAGAGGATGGTGAGTCTGTGGAATTAATTGCCACAGCCTGCTGTGGAGGCCAAAACATTGCATATTTTTAAAGCAGAGATGGTAGGCTCTTTATTACAAAGGCCGTTGAAGGTTGTGGGGAGAAAGCAGGAGAATGGGGTTGAGAGGGGAAAATATATCAGCCATGTTTGAATAGCAGAGTAGACTCAATGGGCCGAATTATCTAATTCTGCTATGATGTCCTGTGGCCATTTTAAGGCGGCAGATTAACCTACCGAACTACGCATCTTTGGGATGTGTGAAAGACTACAACAGCCTGTGAAAATCCTCGCATTCACAGAGGGAACATGCAAATTGCATGCAGAAAGTGCCAGAGGACAAGATTGAATCCGTGTCGCAGCAGGTGTGAGGCAGCTGGTCCAAGTGCTGCACCACTGTGCTGCCATCTGTGTGGTCCTCCGCATCCGTCACTGGTGTGGCCAGCGATGGACCATGGGCGGCGGACCTGCTTAATGCGCTGAATCTGATTTGCTTGGCCCTTTGTTTAATTGAACTATGTCCAAATACTGTCAGCTGTATTCTTGTTTTTATCAAGCACGTAGCTGATAACATTTTAATTTGCCCATAAAACAAATAATTTGGAAATTTCACTTGATTCATTGCAATCGATAAGGGTAATTTTTAGTTCCACCAGTGAATAGAAAGCATAAAGGCCATTAAAAATGAGCAGATCGATTATTCCTTCCATTTCACCGGTTTTGTGCTGGGAAACTGGATTATACAATGTCTGAAGAAGGGTCTCGACCTGAAACTTCACCTATTCCTTTTCTCCAGTGATGCTGTCTGGCCCGCTGAGTTACTCCAGATTTTTGTGTCTATCTTATATAATAATTGATAATATATCCGATCTAACAAGTGTTATGGTCAGTAGAATAGTCCTAATTTGCACAAAGACCTTTGCTCTGTGATCTCACAAGATAATGGAGATCACAGAGTCAATTGGAGACCAGGCTGGAACTTGTGCAGTTGAGGAAGTAATGATCATATTGGCCTTGAAATCTCCTGGTTGGAGCTGAGTACGTGGCAGAGATTATCCAGAAGGAGACGGTGGCGGTGGTGGCGGCAGCGACTTCGGAGGTTCGGCCGCGGGCCCAGTGGACGACATCGTCGGGAGCTCGCAGGTCACAGGTTGGTGACCTGTTTTTCCGGAGCTCCCGCGGCAACAGCTGCGTCCGCTGGACTGGAGGTCGGCAACTTCGACCGCCCCGGGCCGCGGAGTTGAACCAGCCCGCTCGCGGAGCACAGTTCACCCGTGGGACTTACTTACATCACCCGGTGCGGTCACAACATTGGAGGCCCGGGTCGCCTCAGCGCGGAGGAAGAACAAGAAGGGAAGAGACAAAGACAAGATTTTTGCCTTCCATCACAGTGAGGAGGTGTCTGGTGAACTCACTGTGGTGGATGTTAAATATGTGTTTATTGTGGGTTTTGTTATTTACTATATGTATGTATGACTGCAGGCAATGAAATTTTGTTCAGACCGCAAGGTCTGAATGACAATAAAGTTTTCCATGGTCCATGAGGTTGGATGGAGTTGGTAGGAGGTGGGGGAGGAAAGTATGGGAACATGGGAAGAGAGGAGATTATCTGGAATTTTTGGGGGAGAAATGAAAGGTTGATTAGAGGTGAATGTGGAGGAGATGATCAGTGCAGCCAAAAGATGTAAGTGGGGTGGTTGGGGTTAAGGCCATCATTAAAGATAGACAGATCAAAAGAGTAACCTAAATGTACAAAATTGTGTACCTAGCACTTCCTGGCAAATAGCCAAAATAGGTGTTCAACTGTTGCTTGTCATTCTTCAAAAAATTATAAATTTTCATGCATATGAAAATGAGTTGTTGAACTCAATTTAAACCACTATCCATGCCTAGCAACCACAACTCTGAACTAAAATTTGGAAGTTGGCCGAAATGCTCTCGGATATCCTGACTGGATACTAGTGATTGGGTTTTTAAATTGTGTAGCACATAATATATTTGTACTACTTTGTAAAATGTTGAGACTCCAGTTCGTTCCCATTCTATTTTAAATTCATAATTATTAATTGACAATTATTATTGTGAATATTATAGTTTATTTAAATAAGGACAGTGGCTCTGCTGAATATTCTGGTTCAATGAAGCCTAATATTTGCAATCGCATCAAGTTTATTGCACTTAAGATCTCATTAAGTTTAGTAACTGTTGGAATTGTTGTTTTCTGCGTGCTAAATATCCTTTCAACACCATGTTAATGTCTCTCATTCTGTCATTCATTAATTAGTGTTATCCTTGGCTCACTGGCAGCATGTTATTTCCAGAATTGGAAGATTATGTGTATAAAAACCTTTTTGGGCTGATTTTAGCCTATCACGGAGGGAGAGGTGCACTGTTGGCGGTGCCATATTTTTGGTGAGATGTTAAACCAATAACCCCATTATCCTTTTCAAAGAAAAACAGAAAATTCTTCCACAAGCTCTGGTCATTATTTATCTCTGTCACAATCCAAGTCCGTATTCATGCTGTGAACTGATTAGCATGTCTAATTAGGCTAACAATAATTAATTTCTAATCATGACATATTTTCTCTGGAGAATATATGGAATGGTCTTACCGTTTCTGAAGTTAGCAAATTTATTACCTAGAAATTCAATTATTTGTTTCAGCAACATGCACCTTTCATGGTTGTGAAGCCCGATAACTGAGGCCAAATCATTTTGTCACCCTAGAAATTCAACAGGATATTTGTACCCCTGATAGTAGCGGCACATCAGACCAGTGCACATGTTGTGCTATTTGGAATCATGTTGTCTTGGGCATGACTGCCTATCTGCACCATAACAACCTGGTCTTACTATAACACAAAATTGGGACAGATTTCTTTTCCCTAAAATTTTGTGTTGCATTCTCCTATCTATCCATTAAGAACCTATTCCGAATCCAGCTTTCTTATTTTATTGATGTGTTTATTAAATATTTTTCTATATTTTATATTCTGTGATAATTTATTTTTAGATGGCTCCTCTTTTCCTTTTTTCTTAATTCTTTTGCATTCAAGGCGCTGCTTTGATGTTTATGAAGTTCATGCATGTTTTCTTCGCTATAATTGTTCCCTTGTGCCTTTATTCAACCGAGAAATCTTATCTGTTGAGTTTGTTCTTTCTTGTAATGGGATATTTTTTCCTGCAAATATTATTTTACATGCCGATCATTCTTATTTCCTCCTCGCTTTGCTTTTCACTAACCTGATCTCCCAACCCTGTAATTCAACCCCTGCGTCCACCTCATCACCTGCTGTGAGCTTTGGAGCAGCATTCGTACCTTTTCTAACTCCCCATCCAACTTACTTAAGGAACAAAAAAATCATCGGGTGTTATAGCACAGAAACGGCTTTTGGCCCACCATCCATGCCAAAGCATCAACAACTCATTTACAGACCCCCCTCCCCAGGTTACAAACGCCAGACTCATGTACAGCTCATACATTCAAACAACCATTTGGAGACCAGTGGGATGGATTTGCTGGCTGCTCCAGAGCTATATATATATGTATCTTCTGTCATGCTGGAGCTGTAGTGTGGCAATATTTATGCATCTTGCAGAGAAATCTGAATGGCTAAGTTAAATGCCCTTTTTAATTACACCTTGCCCTTAGTTGGCCTGTGTTCCTAGTTAAATATATTGCCAAACGGCTACATATCCAACTTTGAACATTTTGGGTTAGAAACAGTTCTTCGGAAGGGAGCCCAATCGTAACCTTGGCAGGATGAAAACATTGAAACCAATATAACTGGATTGCTTTACCAAACTAGCATCCCAGGTTTACCAAACTGTGGTTGCCCACAGTTCCACAGAGCAGCGTTTGCTCACGACCACAGGTGAGGTTTGTACATTCATAAATGATGGGATAGTTCCTGCCTCAACTACCTCCTCTGGCATCTTGTTCCACACATTCACCACCCATTGTGTGAAAAGGTTACACCTCAGATTCTCCCTGTGACGATCTAGGTTTTCATATGATCTATGATCTATTTGTTAAATGATCGACATGTAAAATTTGTTATGTGGATGGATGGTAGGAGAATCAAGGTGACCTGATGGGCAATATACGTTCACAAGTGGTTGATTTCCCCTTTTGAAATGGTCTGAGGAAAAAGTAACATTGTTTGCCAACATCTTCTTCTTGACGAACAAGACTCCTGACTGAAGCCAGCTTGTCTTTTCAGTAGGTCTTGATAATTAATAGCCCTGTCCCACGGTGCGAGTTCATTCCAAGAGCTCTCCCAAGTTAAAAAAAAATCAAACTCTTGGTAAGCGCGGAGAATGACCGTAGCGGGTACGTCAAAGCTCGGGGACGTCTCTTAGCGCTAACGGTAGGTACTCGGAAAGACTTGCTAACGGCAGATAAGCATGGGAAGACTCGTGAAGATTTTTCAACGTGATGAAAAATGTCCACGAGAGCCCCAAGTACCGACGAGTGGCCATTACCGTAAATCACCGAGTTCGAATCAGGGCAAACTCGGGAGAACTCGTGGAATTAACTCCTACCGTGGGACAGGGGTTTAAGTGTTGATAATGCATGTTCGAGTGTGCTCACAGAAATCAGTTTTTTGGCAAGAACCACCTATCCATTACATTCTGTTCAAGTAAGCAAACCAATTTAGAATTTTAACCATTATGAGCACTGTTACTATTGGCCATTTACCTTTTTTTTGTATTTTCTATTTTGAAACATTTGAGTTGAGACATTTATAATGGATTTTCTTCATAAAACTGATTTTTCTGAAAATTAAATTGGATGACTAGCTTTTATCATACATAGGATCACATTTCAAATAACTGCACCATTAATCAAAGGAACTAATATTCCCATGTGGGCATTTCTTGCTGTATGTGGATTTCCAGCCAGGGGCAGTAAATTCTACCAAAAAATATTCCTGTTATTCTAGAGTGCAGTAAATTAAATTACATCTCTGATCTCAGGCATTTTTTTAAACTTTTGAGAGTAAAGGTTTAACATTTTCTAATGTGTTCATGATTGTTTGTCATTGAACAATCCAAATTAGGTGATAATATCCATAATCTGGTAACCCTCAGTGGTGATATAGCTGGGCTTTTCTATCACATCCAAAACATTAAAAATATTTCAACAAAATATTTTCTCATGAAGATGATTATAAAATAACTCCGGTAATGGAATTTTTTTGAGGCGAACTGGATGGTTCGAGCAAAATTCTTATATAACTCCCCTCTGCTCCAGCTGCACATAAGAACAAATTGGGCTTTAAATAAATATTCCCTTGGTGCATTACATTGCCCTCTGTGAACAGTAGATATAAACTAACTTCTGGTATTTGGAATAGTTCCCACAGACTGTGGTGGAAATAGTTTTTCTGTGCTTGGATATAATTCTACCAATGTTGCTTTAATCTGTGGACCATTGCCCTCTTGTTTATTCATTGTTGGCAACCAAAGCATTTACAAAATATTTCTATTGACTGTAAACATACAAATCTATAGAGGGGTACCTGGGATAATCCCCAGCTGGTTATAATATCACATGGGAATTTGGGTTAACCTTTTTTTCTATATCTGGGCAATTTATGTGACAATTTAATAAGATGTCACACCCAACAGACTAACGACATTTTGGTTTGTCCTGAAAGTGTTTTTTTTTCCCCATTGCTTGTACAAATGATCTGCAGTTTAACTGTGTGGAAATAAGTGTAAGAAGACAGGTCTCAATGTGTATCACAAGGCCTATTTCTATCCTTTTAATTCATAGTCCGAGATGCTGATCAATTAATGTCGGATGTGATTTTAGCTGGTGGTGTGGTGGGAAGTCCAAGACTGCTGCAAGTTAGTCACCTGTGGCTATGTCTGCGATTTCTGCACATATGTGGTCAAACAAGCTGAAAATTGAATGCTGGTGCACCTGACTTCCTCCTCCACTGCTGGACTTGCCCTTTGAGTCCAGTGACAGCATTCATGTGCTGAGGAAATGGGTGGGATATACTTTGACTTCAGACTGTTAGCTTGGCACCAGGGATGGCTGGCATAAGAATCACAAAGTCATTCATTTGAATTGGGTCATCGATTGTGCTTTAAAAAAAAATTGTGTAGGTAAGTAGTTACATTTAATTTGAATATTGTGTATTACTTGCAGGCATTTTAATGTTTTTAAAACCCTTTGAACAGTTTTTGCTCATCGTTCTGTTAGTAAAAACAGATCCAAAAGCTGTTGACAATGGTAAACTATCAAATGCTTTTACAATCTTCCGTGGCAGCACTTTTGAATTTAATGTTTGAAGTCTTCTCACTGCTGTGGGGCAGTTGTACCTTGCATTCATCTGTAAGCAGAGGTATTTAGTGCAGACAGGCAGGTACGCAAGGCTAAGAGTTTAGGCAGCAGGCCATCTAGCCCATTGTTTGTTTTATGCTGATATCACTGAAGGTTTGTAATAGGTTGAAGAAGAAAAATAAAAGGAATTAATGTGTAACCTTTTCATTCATTATCATATTTTGGATAGTCCTATAAATACTCCAAAAGCCAGACGGCATACATGAAAAAGAAAATTAGTTAACATTTCCTTTTAGTGATTTCTCCCCCCCCCCCCCCCCCCCCCCCACATCAGGACAAGAACATTGCAATAAACAATCTTTTGAAGTACAGAGAGGGTGGGGGCAGGAGAGGAGAGATGGATGGAGAAGAACTAAATTAGGGAGGAAAATAGATTTGAGTGTTTAGAGGTATTAGTTCAAAATGATAATTATTGTAATGGCACATGAAGATGAAAGAGACCAGCCTGGTGGAGATCACAGAATGAAGTAAAATTAACCATAAATTACCAAAAGGTAGTATTATGAATGCTGAAAATATGAATTATTCCCCATTTTCTCTATCAAATGTTATCAAGCCTGCTGCATTTTTACAAATTTTTAAATTTCATAATTCTCAGTATTTTGTTTACTTAATTTTTCTAATCAAATATCCATTGCATTGAATTTTTACAAGCACCTTTCAGATATATCTATCCAACGTTTTCCATCTGACCTATGAACTCTGAAAGCTGCCAGACATTGCAAAATTTAGTCTGAATTCACTTCCAGCAGAAGTGTTAGAGGCAAGATCGATTTTAACATTTAAAAGTAAAGTGGATAGGTATATGGACGTGAAGGGAATGGAGGGGTATGGTCTGAGTGCAGGTAGATGGGACTAGGGGAAAACAAATGATCGGCACGGACTGGAAGGGCCGAGAGGGCCTGTTTCCGTGCTGTAATTGTTATATGGTTATATGGTTGTTATATGGTTAAACAGACTGAATGTAAATACTCAAGGGGACAATGGTTCTTCTGTCATTCATCACAGATGCGATGTAGAGGGGCTATGTGCAAAGTATAACCTGCCCCCACTGCAGGTTCTCATATAGGAGAAGGCTTCAAGCATCAACATAGAATAAGCCTTCAAACCTGTTCAACCACTTAATGAGATCCTTGATGTAACTAGTAGCGTGGATAAGGGAGAACCAGTGGATGTGGTATATCTGGACTTCCAGAAGGCTTTCGACAAGGTCCCACATAAGAGATTAGTATACAAACTTAAAGCATACGGTATTAGGGGTTCAGTATTGATGTGGACAGAGAACTGGCTGGCAAACAGGAAGCAAAGAGTAGGAGTAAACGGGTCCTTTCACAATGGCAGGCAGTAACTAGTGGGGTACCGCAGGGCTCAGTGCTGGGACCCCAGCTATTTACAATATATATTAATGATCTGGATGAGGGAATTGAAGGCAATATCTCCAAGTTTGCGGATGACACTAAGCTGGGGGGCAGTGTTCGCTGTGAGGAGGATGCTAGGAGACTGCAAGGTGACTTGGATAGGCTGGGTGAGTGGGCAAATGTTTGGCAGATGCAGTATAATGTGGATAAATGTGAGGTTATCCACTTTGGTGGCAAAAACAGGAAAGCAGACTATTATTTAAATGGTGGCCGATTAGGAAAAGGGGAGATGCAGCGAGACCTGGGTGTCATGGTACACCAGTCATTGAAAGTAGGCATGCAGGTGCAGCAGGCAGTGAAAAAAGCGAATGTTATGTTAGCTTTCATAGCAAAAGGATTTGAGTACAGGAGCAGGGAGGTTCTACTTCAGTTGTACAGGGTCTTGGTGAGACCACACCTGGAGTATTGCGTGCAGTTTTGGTCTCCAAATCTGAGGAAGGACATTATTGCCATAGAGGGAGTGCAGAGAAGGTTCACCAGACTGATTCCTGGGATGTCAGGACTGTCTTATGAAGAAAGACTGGATAGACTCGGTTTATACTCTCTGGAATTTAGGAGATTGAGAGGGGATCTTATAGAAACTTACAAAATTCTTAAGGGGTTGGACAGGCTAGATGCAGGAAGATTGTTCCCGATGTTGGGGAAGTCCAGGACAAGGGGTCACAGCTTAAGGGATAAGGGGGAAATCCTTTAAGACCGAGATGAGAAAGACTTTTTTCACACAGAGAGTGGTGAGTCTCTGGAACTCTCTGCCACAGAGGGTAGTTGAGGCCAGTTCATTCGCTATATTTAAGAGTGAGTTGGATATGGCCCTTGTGGCTAAGGGGATCAGAGGGTATGGAAAGAAGGCAGGTACGGGATACTGAGTTGGATGATCAGCCATGATCATATTGAATGGCGGTGCAGGCTCGAAGGGCTGAATGGCCTACTCCTGCACCTAATTTCTATGTTTCTATGATATTTAGCGTAATTCCAGAAACTGTCCTTTACCACGTAATCACTAAATAACCATATAACCATATAACAATTACAGCACGGAGACAGGCCCTCTCGGCCCTTCCAGTCCGTGCCGACCATTTGTTTTCCCCTAGTCCCATCTACCTGCACTCAGACCATACCCCTCCATTCCCTTCACGTCCATATACCTATCCACTTTACTTTTAAATGTTAAAATCGATCCTGCCTCCACCACCTCTGCTGGAAGCTCATTCCACACAGCTACCACCCTCTGAGTAAAGAAGTTCCCCCTCACGTTACCCCTAAACTTCTGTCCCTTAATTCTCATGTCATGCCCTCTTGTTTGAATCTTCCCTACCCTCAATGGGAAAAGCTTATCCACGTCAACTCTGTCTGTCCCTTTCATCATTTTAAAGACCTCAATCAAGTCCCCCCTTAACCTTCTGCGCTCCAAAGAATAAAGACCTAACTTGTTCAACCTTTCTCTGTAACATAGTTGCTGGAACCCTGGCAACATTCTAGTAAATCTCCTCTGTACTCTCTCTATTTTGTTGACATCCTTCCTATAACTAGGCGACCAAAACTGTACACCATACTCCAGAATTGGTCTTACCAATGCCTTGTACAATTTTAACATTACTTCCCTACTCCTATATTCAATGCTCTGATTTATAAAGGCCAGCACACCAAAGGCTTTCTTTACCACCCTATCTACATGCGATTCCACCTTCAGGGAACTATGCACAGTTATTCCTAGATCCCTCTGTTCCACAGCATTCCTCAATTCCCTACCATTTACCATGTACGTCCTATTTTGATTTGTCCTGCCAAGATGTAGCACTTCACACTTATCAGCATTAAACTCCATCTGCCATCTTTCAGCCCACTTTTCCAAATGGCCCAAATCTCTCTGTAGACTTTGAGAATCTACTTCATTATCCACAATACCACCTTTCTTAGTATCATCTGCATACTTACTTATCCAATTTTCCACCCCATCATCCAGATCATTGATGTACATGACAAACAACAGTGGACCCAACACAGATCCCTGAGGCACCCCACTGGTCACCGGCTTCCAACCTGACAAACAGCCATCCACCATTACTCTCTGACATCTCCCATTCAGCCACTGTTGAATCCATCTTGCTACTCCGCCATTAACACCCAAAGATTGAACCTTCTGAACCAACCTTCCATGGGGAACCTTGTCAAAGGCCTTACTGAAATCCATATAGACAACATCCACTGCTTTACCCTCATCAATTTCCCTAGTTACCGCTTCAAAAAATTCAAGAAGGTTTGTCAAACATGACCTTCCAGGCACAAATCCATGTTGACTGTTCCTGATCAGACCCTGTTTATCCAGATGCTTATATATATTATCTCTAAGTATCCTTTCCATTAATTTGCCCACCACTGACGTCAAACTAATAGGTCTATAATTGCTAGGTTTATTCTTTGAACCCTTTTTAAACAATGGAACAACATGCGCAGTACGCCAATCCTCCGGCACTATTCCCGTTTCTAATGACATTTGAAATATTTCTGTCATAGCTCCTGCTATTTCTACACTAACTTCCCTCAATGTCCTAGGGAATATCCTGTCAGGACCTGGAGACTTATCCACCTTTATATTTTTCAAAAGTGTCAGTACTTCCTCCTCTTTGAATCTCATAGTTTCCATAGCTACTCTACTTTTTTCCCTTACCTCACAGAGTTCAATATCCTTCTCCTTGGTGAATACCGAAGAAAATAAATTGTTCAATATCTCCCCCATCTCTTTTGGCTCTGCAGATAGCTGTCCATTCTGGTTCTCTAATGGTCCAATTTTATCCCTCGTTATCCTTTTGCTATTAATATAGCTGTAGAAACCCTTTGGATTTACTTTCACCTTTCTTGCCAAAGCAACCTCATATCTTCTTTTAGCCTTCCTAATTTCTTTCTTAAGATTCTTTTTACATTCTTTATACTCCTCTAGCACCTCATTTACTCCATGCCTCCTATAATCATTGTAGATATCTCTCTTTTTTCGAAACAAGTGTCTAATTTCCCTTGAAAACCATGGCTCTTTCCAATTTTTACTATTTCCTTTCAACCTAACAGGGACATAAAGATTCTGTACTCTTACAATTTCCCCTTTAAATGTCCTCCATTTCTCTTCTACATCCTTCCCATGAAACAAAGTGTCCCAATTCACTCCTTTAAAATCCTCATGCATTCCCTCAAAGTTAGCCTTTCTCCAATCAAAAATCTCCACTCTAGGTCCTGTTCTGACTCGCTCCATAATTATATTGAAACTAATGGTATTGTGATCACTGGTCCCGAAGTGCTCACCAACGCATACCTCCGTCACCTGTCCTGCCTCATTTCCTAACAGGAGGTCCAGCACTGCCCCTTCTCTGGTCGGTACCTCTATGTACTGTTGCAAAAAACTATCCTGCACACATTTTACAAACTCCAAACCATCCAGCCCATTTAAGAATGTGTTTCCCAGTCTATTTTTGGGAAATTGAAATCTCCCACAATCACTACCTTGTGCTTACTACTAATATCTGCTATCTCCTTACATATTTTCTCTTCCAATTCTCGCTCCCCATTTGTCGGTCTATAGTACACCCCTAAAAGTGTTGCTACACCGTTCCCACTTCTCAGTTCCACCCAAATAGCCTCCCTAGACGAATCCTCTAATCTATCCTGCCAAAGCACTGCTGTAATATCCTCTCTGACAAGCAATGCAACACCTCCACCTCTGGTCCCTCCAATTCTATCACCCCGGAAGCAACGAAATCCTGGAATATTTAGTTTCCAATCACAGCCCTCCTGCAACCATGTTTCACTGATTGCCACAACATCATATTTCCAGGTGTCAATCCAGGCTCTAAGTTCATCCACCTTACTTACAATGCTCCTAGCATTAAAATATGCACATTTTATAAACCCACCATCCTTTATTCTCTGTCTATTATCTTTTTCATCTTTCTCGCCTACATTTTGGGTCCGAGTGCTTCCCTTCTCTGCCTCTTGCCCCACACCCTGTCCCCTAGCCCCCTCTACCCGAGTCCCTCCCCCCAGCCTTTCTAGTTTAAAGTCTCCCCAGTAGCCTTTGCAAATCTCCCTGCCAGGATATTGCTCAGGAAATACCTCTGCTCAGGAAAAAAAATCCATCAATCGGCAATCTTAAAATTAACAAATGATCTAGCATCAATAATAATAATGTTGACCTTGAGCTAATTAAAAATGTAACAATAAAGCTGTGAAAGAAAAAATTAGGCAAACTTATTCATGAAAGAGGACAATGAATGATTAAAGCTTCATGACCTCCAAGTTGCCATTTTATGATTGTATAAAAATATTTTGGCTGGCCTGACATGCATAAAGCTTGTAAGTGTCGCTGTGCACCTGATTGTTATTACAAATTATGGTCTATGTAAATCGAGCTACTGTTCAAAGAGACATACTGTACTAAAAGTTAGTTACGAAGGAGAGTTTTAACTTGGATGTCACACAACCATATTGTCACAGTAGTCTCCTTGTGGACCTGCCTATCACTTGATTTCTCTTGCATTCCTCACGGGGCAAGCATACCTCCAACCATTCCGATTTGGGCATTTTTCCATCCAATTCCGAATTCCGATTTTTTGTCTCAATATCCGAGAAAAAAAATCGGAAAAAAAAAACACACAGAAACTTTCTATGTGTTTTTTTTTTCCGATTTTTTTTCTCGAATATTGAGACAAAAAAATCGGAATTGGGATGGAACGGCTGGAGCGTCTAGACTCAGAAGCGCAGGGGAGAAGTAGGTGCGAGTCAGGTGGGCACCGGGGAGGAGGGTCAACGATCATCATCCCGTGGGGTAGTAAGCCAAATATGTTCATTATCACTTCAGGGGCAGGGAAGAGGCGATGAGGGGGCAGGGAGAGATGGTCCGGTCCGGCCCAGACGGGCAACACTCACCGGTCACCTCACCTCAGCGCCGCTGCCGCCGCCGCCGCCGGGACTGTCAGCCCGGTGAGTGACCGCGAGCGCGTCAGGTCGGGTCGGGGCCAGCCCGTTCCCGCCTCACCAACACTCACAAACTGAGAGTTGACGAAGAAACTGCAGATGCTGGAGAATCGAGGGTTACACAAAATGCTGGAGAAACTCAGCGGGTGCAGCAGCATCTAAGGAGCGAAGGAGATAGGCGACGTTTTGGGTCGAGACCCTTCTTCAGACTGAGAAGGGTCTCGACCCGAAACGTCGCCTATCTCCTTCGCTCCTTAGATGTTGCTGCACCCACTGAGTTTCTCCAGCATTTTGTGTAACCCCCCTGAGGTCACTTTCCCGCCCTCACTGACGTCACGTACCCCGCCCCTTACTGACGTCACTTGCCCCGCCCCTTACTGACGTCACCTGCCCCGCCCCTTACTGACGTCACGTGCCCCGCCCTCACTGACGTCAGACTAATAGGATTCCGATTTTTCAATCTCACAAGTTGGCAGGTATGGGCAAGTTCCTGATTTTTGCCTTAAATAGTCAGAGAGAAACAAAAATGTTGCACAAATTGCCTTTTCTAGGATCGAGAAAATAAAGATGAGTGTTCTTCCCATGGCAAAGTCTACAGAAATTGTGAAAGCTGCTGGCACCTGCGTCTTGGGACGAATGTTATGCACTTTACAAATGACTAATTTCTACAAATTCTTATAAATGTCAGTCACGTTTAGTATGCAAATTTGCTTTTAATTAATTTATAAAGATCTTTTAACTTTTTCCTTCAGGTCTTCACATGCTAAAACAAAGGCTGAGGCAGCAGATCATGCTTCCCATGCAGCAAGCAATGAATCCAGTATTGCACGGGCCATCGCCAGGGAACTTTCTCCAACATTTTACCAACCAGGTACATTTTACAATTTAAAATTGTGAAGATTTTTTTTAAAACCCTAAAGATTCTTCGACAGAATGGGGAACAGTTAAGTACACTCATATTGAGTAACTTTGCTATAGTTTGGTGTGTCAAAATACCCTATTCTCAAATGATGGCATCGTAAGCTCCTTTGCAGAGATTGTGCGGTGTCACAGTAGATTCAATAAGCCGCCACCTCCTAGTGAAGATTCCACCTCCAGATTATATTAAATGACAACAGGAATTAATAGGTCTGTGATAAATTCCATCTAGAATTAAAAGATCTGCTTGGAATGGAATAGAATTGATCTGCCTCAACATGATACCAATAACTTCTCATCAAATCACATACTCGGAATAAGTGTGCATGCTTGTGAGTGGGTATGGGGTGGGGGGTGGTTGCTGGTGAGAAGCTCGGGGGGAAGTGGGGGGGGATGAGGTGCAACTGGATAGATTTTCTCTGGGAAATGCGGAAGCATGGATTTCTCAACACAAGTGCCATGTTGTGTTTATACACTGTTTCCTGCACAACGCCAAATAAGTAGCTGTATGACATGTGAGAAAGAATCTGTTGAATGCATTTGACCCTGGGAACAGAGAGGGGTGGGGGTAGAATGTTGGCTGAAAACAGTCTGAAGAAGAGTCTCGACCCAAAACTCCAGATATATCCTGCTGAGTTACTCCTGCATTTTGTGTCTATCTTTGGTTTAAACCAGCATTTGCGGTTCGTTCCTACACACAGGGTCATGTATTGTGCAGGTAAGCTTGTTGGTTTTTCAGAATTGTACATCAACTACTGACTCGTAAGCATCTCAATAAAGGCACTTATCTCATGAATTCAGATCTTTCTGTCAGGATTTATATGCTGAAACCCTAAGGCACAGGAATCATAGGCTGCATTAATTTATAAATATAAATATTAATATAGAGACGAGGTTCTTTTAAAATACAATATCTGTGACCAGTCTTCTTCATGAGATATTTCCATTGGTTGCGTCAGCAGCAATTAAGAGGGATAGGTAGGCTCCCAGGGAGAAGCCATTTTGAGTAGGAAAAAAGACACAAAATGCTGGAGTAACTCGGCATGTCAGGTATCATTTCTGGAGAGTATGGATAGGCGTAATTTTGAATCTTTCTTCAATCTGATTGGAATGTGGTGATAAAGCTGGAAGAGAGGTGATGGCGTAAGATATTCGGGCAAGTAATAGGTGGATACAGGTGAGAGGGCTTTGATATACAAATGGGTGAAGGACCAGAGATGAAAGGACAAAATAGGATGAGAAGCAGCATGAAACGTGAAGCTAGATGAAGGGGTTATAGCTGGGGGGGAGGGGTATAATGGGAAAGGTGCAGGGTACATTTTGAGTAGGGCAGCTTTGAAGGCCAATGGTGGATACTTGGCCTTCAAAACAGGCTTTGGTAAATTTGAGCATCGGC
Source organism: Okamejei kenojei (assembly GCA_035221665.1). Lineage (NCBI taxonomy): Eukaryota > Metazoa > Chordata > Chondrichthyes > Rajiformes > Rajidae > Okamejei > Okamejei kenojei. Next base: position 42,015,391 of record CM069150.1, read on the forward strand.
GAGGTGAGCCACAGACCCAGGGAAGGGCGAGAGAGGTCTCTTCCTCTTCCTTTAAGGACAGAAATGTCAGTCAGTGGGGTAATATGCACCTCCTGTCAAATGTAAAAGCAATCCAGCTAGTCCCACTACTTTGCTCCATGCCTTTGGGTGCTGCTCCAGTTCCCTTTCACACCCTGCAGTTGAATCTGCTGCACTATTCCTGATTGTAATGACTTCTTGTTGATTTAGATTTTGGCTGCTTCTACAGTTTTACTGTTTGTTTCAAGAGAATTTAGTGCGGCAGATTCTCAAACAGTTCCTTGAGGGAGATCACTGCTGAAATTGTTTCTGGTTGAAGACTTTGTCGGAACTGGTGAAGAGTCTTCAACCTGAAGGGCTAAATTGTTTTCTCTTCCAGTTGTGCTGCCAAATGCTGTTTCCAGTACAGTTTCTATTCAGTCTGTGTCCATTGAAACCCATAGTGTTGCAGTAGTGAAGACTTGTTGGTATGCTGAAGCAATGATTCTGATATCTGTTCTACCCTGTGCTCAGTTGAGCGTGTCTCGAGATTCACATGATGCACAGCAAGGCACATAGCCTTGTTAACAGAGAAAGAGACCCATTACCGCAAGTGGGAACTGGAGGTAAATGGCAATCTGGGGTACTCCGACATTGTGTGAAGAATTGATTCAAGAGCAATACCTTTTAGAATAGCATTATCACTTTAAATCTACAAGCGGCATGAAAGTACAAATATAATTACTTAAGATAGACACAAAATGCTGGATAGACACAAAATCTCCAGATATGCTGCCTGGCCTGCTGAGTTCCTCCAGCATTTTGTGTCTTATCTTCGGATTAAACCAGCATCTGCAGTTCCTTCCTACACAATATAATTACGTGGATTCTTTTTAATACGTTGAAAAATCGAGGTTCACAGCAGTTAAAATTAACAGTAAATTACAGTCTCTACGACCTGTTCCATTTTCAGCAATTCAGCAGCTGCTGTAATCAGGTTAGTTTGTTAATCCAATTTAGATAATTTTCACATTGACCGCACGATTTATTTATGCCTGACAAACATACAAATCCTGGGCATACAGCCACTTGAAATGGAGCTGCTCTGCACTATATGCCAGTTTTGGGTTCCACGTCAGTTGATTGGGAACCCTGCGAATACTAAAGATTGTGATTAATTCTTGTGCTTGGCCAGTAAAAGCAATCCCATGTCTCAAAAGCTTATTCATGATAATCCTTCCCATCACATCGTTTCTGCCTGCCATTCACGATAGGTGTGATTGTCTCAAGATTGTTACACTGATTTTATTATCAAAAGATGGGCCTGAAATGTTTGTGTTTAAATATGGAAGAGGCACTCTATGGGATGTTGCACCAGTTTGATGTGTGGCAACAAGGGTGCCATATTCCTCCGTGTGTGATTTGTGCAGTAGAACTGGTCTTGTGGTGGGGAGCAAATTATGGGAACACCTCTCTCCACTGGCAGGAGAACACTGACTGAAGGCAGCTTTGGCCCAGACTCTGAAAAGGGTACTCATAAAAAAGATAATGCTTCCTCCCATATTCTAAAGATTTGTAGGTTAAGTGGCCTCTGCAAATCTCCTTTGGCGTGCAAGGAGAGGATGGAAAAACTGGGAGAAGACTACCTGATCGATGGTCGTTGTGGACTGGGTGGGCCGAGGGGTTTATTTCCATGCTGTATCTCCCAACTAAACAAAGAAAGACAGACGGAACTCCTTCAGAACAGTACAGCTGATGCTTACTGTTGAGTTGCACGTCTTCCTGACAGCAGTGCCCCTAGCTTGTGTACACACCCATCTATGTAGAGTCTAAAGGCAGAGAGCTGCTACCTGGGTACAGATGCACATCGGCCACAAACCACCATCCTCTATCAGGTGACTCAGATTTGCAATAGTTTCTTTCCGCCCTCCCCCCCCGAAGAAATTTAGCAGTTTCTTCCGAACCTAAATGGTGAGACCAGAGGGCAGGAACAAAATGCCCTTTGATGCCCAAAATGAGCAACGGGTGTCACATGAATTGAGATCAACAGGTGGTTGATAAACAGGACTAGGTCGACTCACGAAAAAATTGAGTTGTCCTGTCCAGCATTAGAAACTAGCAGCTGGTTTTCACCCCACTACCGCCAACTTGAAGCACACAAACATTCAAGCTCCCAGAGACCATTAACAAATTGTTACTTAAAAAAATAATTAAACCCTTACAACAGGTGGCTAAATACAATCTGAAACGTGCAAATTCATTGATATCAAATATAAAGCTCTTCCTACCTCTCCCCATGTTAGCGACTATTCATTTTCATGGCACCACTCTACTTACACCGGGTTTAACTCGGAAGCTGAGTGGTCTGTAAAGTTCACAACGACCCTCTGGCTAGCATGATGTTCCACGTCTGGAAGAAAAGGGCAGTGACAAGTGCCAACACCAGGCTAACCCTATGCCAGTGCTGCATTTCAGAAAGCTGGCTAAATCTCAACATTTGCACTGGTTTCAGGGATAAGGCTTTGATTGTGTGTATAAAATCAATTACCTTACCAATGCCATTAACCTGAAATATTAAATGATTCTCTCACCACAGATGTTACTTGACTATCACAGATGTATGTTTTGATCATTCTTTAATGTCATTTCTGATCATGTTTAAACTTGTGCATTTTAAAAATCATTGGATTTTTAAACTAGTTTGTGTGTTATGCTGGTTGCCATTCATACCCTAGATGAAAATCAACTAGAAGGAAATTAGATTGGTTTTAACATTTTATTGTCACACTCAATAATAAGTGTATTGAAAGGAGAAATTTGAAAAATAACATTTTTCTCATTCTCATTCTCTCACCGGTATATCTTTTAATTGTGTACAATATTCCAGAGCTGTTGAAAGCATATGCTTACGTGAAGTCTCAGATTTCCTAAGAGGTCCGTGCCATTTCCATTAGCAGTGTGCTCCTCCTGAGTCCAGCTCTAGAACATCTACTTCAGCAGTTACTCTGCAAAATCTCTCTGAGCACATGCCATGTTCGACTTGGCACAGATTCTGTGACTCCATTCAATTTAATGGACAGGAGGGACTGCAAAAAAGAGACTGAGAGCCAAGTTGTTTACACTATTTTGTTGCAATTGTATTAATGTAAATATTACTAGAATGTTGCCAGGGTTCCAGCAACTATGTTACAGAGAAAGGTTGAACAAGTTAGGTCTTTATTCTTTGGAGCGCAGAAGGTTAAGGGGGGACTTGATTGAGTTCTTTAAAATGATGAAAGGGATAGACAGAGTTGATGTGGATACGTTTTTCCCATTGAGGGTAGGGAAGATTCAAACAAGAGGGCATGACATGAGAATTAAGGGACAGAAGTTTCGGGGTAACGTGAGGGGGAACTTCTTTACTCAGAGGGTGGTGGCTGTGTGGAATGAGCTTCCAGCAGAAGTGGTGGAGGCAGGATCGATTTTAACATTTAAGAGTAAAGTGGATAGGTATATGGACGTGAAGGGAATGGAGGGGTATGGTCTGAGTGCAGGTAGATGGGACTAGGGGAAAACAAATGGTCGGCACGGACTGGAAGGGCCGAGAGGGCCTGTTTCCGTGCTGTAATTGTTATATGGTTATATTAGAAAAACATTAAGCAAAACAAGTTTATTTTATTTCAACAAGTTAATTTAAGTGTAAAGTAATATTTTAAAATGTTCAAACAATTTGACAACTTTGGCAGCTGGTTCAACCTGGGACTGAGCTGCCAAAACCATTCCATGGGGTTCACAATGACTGTATATTTAGCCATTTGTGGTAGGGTTATCCTCGGTTCCCAAAGTGCAGTAGGCGAACATTTGAAGGATGAATTACTGGAGGAATGGTTTATGGGTCATGACATTAAAGAATGGGTCGACTGGGCTTGGAAGTTTGGAAGGATGAGAGGGGGTCTTATAGAAACGTATAAAATTCTTAAGGGATTGGACAGGCCAAATGCGGTGAAAATGTTCCCCATGTTGGGGGAGTCCAGAACCAGGGGTCACAGTTTAAGAATAGGGATTGAGATGAAAAACCTTTTCACCCAGAGAGTTGTGAATCTGTGTGGAATTCTCTGCCACAGAAGGCAGTGGAGGCAATTCACTGGACGTTTTCAAGAGAGTTAGATTCAGCTCTTAGGACAAACGAAATCTAGGGATATGGGGAAAAAGCAGGAACGGGGTACTGATTTTGGATGATCAGCCGTGATCATATTGAATGGTGGTGCTGGCTTGAAGGGCCGAATGCTTTACTCCTGCACCTATTTTCTATGTTTCAAGGATAAAGGCATCACATCGGGTTGTCAAGCTGACTTGGATCTGCAGGATCTATTTTGTGGTGAAATTCAGTATGTTTATTAATAAACTGGTGGTAGGTCAAATTGGGAAGAATGATAAAATCTTACATTTTATTTTAGGAATGACCTTTTTAATCCTGAAATTAAAGACGTAGATCTAAGTTAAACCAATTGCATAACATAAAGAAAACATTTTTTCTAAGGTAAGTGGTATAAACATATGAACATGGTTGAAAACAAAAGAAGAAACACTTTGTAATTCTTATAATGTACAATTTTGTTGTGAGTTACCAATAAGGTTAACCGATGAGGTTACGATAGTGGTAGATTAATAGAAGAGAATTACAATATGGTCAGAAAAAATACTAAGGCGTTTTAGGGACAAGCAATGGATAACCAAAACATTGCTAAGAGAAAATAATTAGAAAATATGCCAGCAAGGAAAGGAAAATAGATTGTTTATATGTATAAAAAACATAAATGCATGGCCACTGGAGGTAAAATAAATTATAATAATTTACTATTGATTCTTGATTAGTACAGGTGTCCGAGGTTATGGGGAGAAGGCAGGAGAATGCGGTTAGGAGGGAGAGATAGATCTGCCATGATTGAATGGCAGAGTAGACTTGATAGGTTTTTGGCTAATTCTACTCCTATCACTTATGACCTTATGAAACAATAACGTTTCAAATAATCGCTATTAGCAAAGAATAGCAGCTGAAAAATGTCCCAACAAATGCCTCAATACATTATGGGGCCACGGCATGCCTTGCATTGGGAGCACAAAGGCCCTGCATAACCAGCAGTGGAACCTAACCACCTCGCAAGCTGCCATCTGCCTTCTCCATCAGGAACCATAAACGCCATCTGTGGAGGAATGTGCAGTTTCTGCATTAGCCTCAGCAGCCACTTCAGAACCCACCAAACCAAAGTAGAATTAATCCTCAACCATGAAGGACTGTCTAACGAGGAGATTGCGCACAAAAGCTAGGGACGGGAACTACATCATCCAATAAATCCATCATCCAATAAATGTTCAGCAGTAGTTGACCTGGGGCAAAGGCAAGGTGATGAATGGCAGGATTAAATGTTCTCCCCTTTTTTAGTATTGCTCTGGAAACAAAGTTCCATATCCCTACCAATAAACTAATCTCTACACTCGACATTCGTACTTAGTTGTGGTGGGCTAAACTGAATAAAAGCTTCAGGCTAATTTGACCTTTTCATATTGCATCCTTACTTTATAAACCAGAATACCTTGTATCCTTTTTGAACAGCTTTCCCATTTGAGCATCGAAGTGAACTTCACTACCATTGTGGACCATTGTTGCATTAGATTATTTTTCCATGGTGTCTCCAACTTTGTTTTTTGTGTGTAGAACAGAATATCAAGACTGCTAACCTGTAATAATGGTAGCGTTGGGTGTAGATTACGTTTGCAAAATAAACATTCACTGATTGTGAATCCACAGCAAGAGGTGAAATAAAACAGTGTTATTTGTGACCATCTGAGAAAAATGGCCCATTGAGTTTTTCAAGAAAAGTACCTTTTTAAAAAGAAAACCTGGTTTAATAATATCCTTCTTAAGAAACATCTTTCACTTGTGATGACTTCAGCGTGTTTCAAGGATGAATGATAAATAATACCTGGCACACTGGTCACATTGCATGAATAAATAAGGGATGTAATTTTGCACATGTGGCAGTGAATGTTGTATTCAACTTCTGCGGGTAGGCAACAAGCGAATTTTGGCCAAGGGAAAAAATAATAGTTCTCCATTATATGCCGGAAGTGGGTGAAAATCCATGTAACATAGCTAATTGTCATGAACGAGGATCAATCTGACATTTAGGATTATTTAACAGGTTACCGGCATGTAAATTTATTTTTCATTATTTTTGTTATTAATGACATTGATCTGTGCAAAGGATAATAGAAATATGACAGCATTGAAGTAATACAGAAAATTCTACACATTGCAATTGTACTGAATGGCTTGCAATAATTAATCTTTTTCAGGTCCAGAATATCAAAAGAGAAAACTGCTGCATGAACTGATAGAGAATGGGGATAATGTGGAAAACACTGACCAAGAACCCCCATCAATAGAGGAACCTCCACCTACCCCACCAGAGAGTCCTGGCCTCCATGGGACAGGCACAAGTCCATTCGAGTCATCTCCTGCTGTCACTCCTTCACCGAGCCCCGTGGAGACACCACCAGAAGTCCGAAAGATTAGAGACTCAAATCTTAAAATGGAGGACACCAGTTACTTGAGTCCAGGCAACTGGAATGGGGAGCAATCTAAAAACAGAAGCACAAGCAGCCGATCCAGCGGTCATCCTGGAGCACCTTCCGATTTATTGACCATCCAAATTGAGAACAGGTCAACTGCCAGCAGCCGAAATGTCTCAAGGAGCTCTAGTCAACAAAGTAACAGAAGGACACCAACAAAAATGGAGGAACAATTGCAAAATAACTGTGATTTAGATATAAAGCCTTTGGAAAGGATTGAAAATAAGCCTCACACAAATCTAAAGAGCAAACCAAGAGAACTTATTCCACCCAGTCATCAGACTGATTTTCAGTTCCATGAAAGTTATCACAGCTATGCTGTGCGGCCACAAGTAGGTCCCCCTCCTTTGGATTTATTGGATGATGTAGTTCCCGTCCCGTCATTGTCCTTCAAGAAAGAAGCAATCCCAGCAAAACCATCAGTACAAGAGCCAAAATCAGAGGTCAAAGTAAAAAAAGTACAACCAGAACCTGAACCAAAGCCAGCACCTCGGGTGCATGAAGCTGCACCACGTCCCAAACAGGAGAAACAACTGCAACCCCAGCCAGAACCCAGACCTCAGCCCAAGCCAGAAACCAAACCTGCACCAAAACCAGTGTCCAAACCGGTATCTAAATCAGTAACACCACCTGAAATGGAAGGAAAGGAGGTGGCACCATTTGATCAGGTGAGTTCATAATTTGGCCAAACAAATGAAGCCCGGACCCTCAAACAGACCTTTCGAGACAGACAGTTGTTCAACACCGTAAGGGTCATGAAATCATAGTCATACAACATGGAAATGGGCCCAACATGTCCATACTGTCCAAGTTGCCTCCCTGAGATTATCCCATTTGGCCCATATCCCTCTAAGCATTTTCTACAACTTTCCCAATCCAAATGTCTTTTAAACATTGTAATTTTACCCATGTCCACCACACCCGCTGCCAGCTCGTTGCACAGACCTACACAGGATGACAAATGTGAACTTTGTGTTCCCTTTACTATTTTTTTCTCACCTTCCATCTATACCCTATACTTTCACACTCCGAAAACTGGGAGCAAAAGACTGACCATTCACCTTATCTACGTCCCTCGTGATTTTATCTACCTCTATAAGATCACCCCTCAGTTTGGTATGATAGTGAGATGAAAGCCTAGCATCTCCAGTCTCTTCTCATAACTCAAGCCCTCCCGATCCATTCATCATCCTTGTGAATCTTGTCTTCACCATTTCCAGCTCAGCGATATTCCTCCTTTGGCTAGGTGATCAAATCTGCACACCATATTACGGGAGCAATCTCACCAATATTTTGTGTAGTTCTAACATGACATTCCAACTCTTTTGTACTCTGTGCCCTGACTGATGTGGGCAAGGATGCTGAACACCTTCACCACACTGTTTACCTGTGTCACATTATCAGGGAACTGTGTACGTGCTCCCCAAGTCTCTGTTTTACAACTCTCTCCAGGGCCCTTTCATTTACTGTGCAAGTCCAGGCCTAGTTTAACTTACCAAAATGAAACACTACATAATTATCAATGTAGAATACAGGCAGCCTGGCCAAGTTCTGAAATTCTGACTTCTAGACTTTATCTTGTACATTTTCATCTTCGATTTTGACCCATTAAATAGGTAAATTGAAAACATCATTTGCGCATCCTCAAGAAATCACTGGAGATATATTAACTGCATTTTAATTTTTAAACATCGTACAGTGGTCCCGAAAAAACCCACCTGTAAACATTGCAGTTATAATATCAGCTCCAGCTGAGCTGTCGATGACAAACCTCCATCTTGTTCTTTAGAATGCCTTAGAATGTGATACTAAATTATCCAGAAGCATGTGGTAGAGATGAAACTTTAAGCCATTGACTGAGTGCCCATTCAGTTCCACAAACATGCTTGTATCCTGACAGCATCATGTAGTGGGTATGGCTTGATGGTTTTGTCATTTTCATTCACTCCACCGTAATGAACGTCTTCCTCTGCTGCCCAAAGATGAGCTAGATCTGCAGGAGAAGAGGACAGAAGGCAAGGGTACCCTGAGCATCACTGGTTTGGGATAAGGAGATGGAAGTCGGGGCAAGTCGTAGAATCATACAGCGTGCAAACAGGCCCTTTGGCCCAACTTGCCCACGCTGACCAACATGGCCCATCTACACTAGTCCCATTTGCCTGTATTTGGCCCATATCCCTCTAAAATCTGTCCTATCCATGTACCTGTCTAAATTCCCGACCCTTAAATGTCACCCATTCCTTCTGTCCAGAGATGCTGCATGTCCTGCTGAGTTACTCTAGTATTGTGTCTCCATCTCCACTTTAAAGCAGCATCTGCAGTTCCTTCCTTCACAAGTCTCTCATGCAGACTGGTTTTCGGAAGATGTAGTATACTAATGTCCACTTATGGTAAAAGAATTAAGATAAGGCAGAGAGAGAACAAGTCGATTAGTGCTTAAACAAAGAATGCGGGCATGGGTTTGGAAATTATTGAAATGAAAGAAGGGATTGTGGTTTATTCATAGATAATGTATTTGGAAATTCTACTTTTGTCTATATCTAATGTTATAATATACAGTTTCCTTGTGTATCATTCAGTGTTGAATATGTATTTTGACGATTGTCCAGTTTCAGCAAGCAATTGTACACTTACAGTAAGTTTTATAGTCGGTGTTCAGTCGAGGGCTTTCTTTTATATTATGTATGAGGAAAATCAGTATTATGGGACTTATCTTTTGTACATTCAAATCACAAAGTAAAAATTGATTTTAAACATAGGAACACAAACTGATTCACCTGCCACCATTGACATTCACATGCAAAATAGCGAAGTAGAGGGACATTTGTATAGTGAAATTTATAAATGATAGAGTGGTAGGAACTTAAATGTATTTAACACCTTATTTATATCTTACAGGAACACTTTTTTAAGATAACACTTTTATGTTTTACATAACACTTTTGGGCATTTTTCAAGGGAACACTAACTTTATTCCATCTCCTGCAGAATAATTTCCAGTGGGCTTATATGATCAGATTCTAAGCCTTCTTAAGAAGCACCATGTAATGCACTGGAAGGTTGTTTTATTCCTGAAACAGTTTCTTATCCCAGCTGGTACTGATGAGTCGCAGTTTGCAGAACAGTTCTTAAAGCAATGTACAGTATTTTTATTCAGCACTAGCGATTGATAATTTTATTATACACTTATTTTCTTTGTTTTGAGTCAAAGTGCTCAATTCCCATTTGTTCTGTTTCATTTATGAAACTCAAAGATTTAATTCCCAAGAATTTCACATTAAAATTCAATTTATTTCATTTCCGCGAAGAGACTTGTAACAAAGATTAAAAAGATAATTTTAATATATAATCAGGTGCACAAGATATCCCAATGTTTTGTAACGCAAAATAAGATAGAAGAATAATTAAAAAGTATTAATATTCCATTGGCAGCCCCCAAGTTTCAGCACCCACGCCCGTGGTATCAAAGGCAACAAAAAAGAATTACTGCACAAAATAACCCTTCACATGCCTGTCACCGTTTTCCACCGGCCTGTTTGGTAAATTTGTGCCTAGTTTTCGTTCCTAGCCACAGCTGAAGAAGAATGTTGGCAGCCAAATAGATTTGAAAGTAAAATTTTACTTCGGAGTCACGTGAGTGACTACGTGAAGAACCCCGCCTGGCGCTGGAACGGCATTACGTCGACGCTGACGGCAGAAGAAGAGCTGCAGAGGCTAGCTCGTCGACAGCGGTAGGTACGGAACCGGCAGGTAAGTGCAGTTGAAAAACTTTTAGGGTCTGGAAAACTCCGTGCCTGGTGTATTGAACCAGGATTTGAAATGAATTTAAAAACAAAAATAAAATAAAAGAGTAAAATAGAACAAAAAATACTCTGTATAATACAACGGAGTTTAAAAAAGAAACGTCCCGGGGTTAATACCCAGCGATCGGGACGGGAGATTAATTACGGAGCCGGTTCCGATACTGGTGACCGTACGGATTTCCCGTAAAAATTGGCCAATTACGGGCGGTACGATTTTCATATCGGGAGTTATTATTATTATTTTATTTTTATTTTTTTCCCGATTTTGCTCGATTTTAAGTTAGCACATACTTGTGTGTGCCAGTGAGGGGGTGGGGGAAACGTTCCAGTTTCAAATGAATTCCCAGCTTTATCCTGCGCTACTTAATCCAAGGACGAGCGAACAATCGGACAGACGGGCGAAAGGAATGATCAACGATCATAGATGAATTTCGGATTGAGACCCTTCTTCAGACCGTCAGGGGAAAGAGGATAGATAAGATGCACTAAGGACAAACGATTGGAAGATATGTCTCCCTGTTTCCTTTCCCTTGATTGTCAGTCTGAAGAAGGGTCTCTGCCCAAAATGTCACCTATTGCGCTCTAATGGTTGCTTTCGTCCGTCTGTCCAGCATTCACTCACTCTTGGTGCGGCGTTTCTCCGCTCAGGACTCCGACACACACACACACGCACACGCACACGCACCACGCAGATCGGCGCGGGCCGGGACCAGGAGCAGGGTGCAGGATGACATCAAATGGGTGGCAGCTATAGAAAAAGTACGGAAATTAAGGGGGGTGGGGGGGCTGGGTTTGGCTCAGTGGGAAAACTTTTCTGGTCGGAGAAGATGATCTCACCGAAAGTTCATTCAGTCTGAAAAAGAGTCTTCTCTCCATCGCTGCCTGTCCCGTTGAGTTACTCCAGCTGTATGTTTAACTAAATTTAAGAGTTAAATAAAAAAAACAGAGTGCTGGAGGAACTCAGCGGGCTTCGCGGCATCTGTGGAGGGAATGGATTACGAGTTGTTTCGGGCCAGGGTTCTTCTTCAATAGGAAGGAAACGGCAGATCAAAGATACTAGAGCGGATACTAGTATCTTTGCTGCAGATCAGGCATGATTTCTTCCGATTTAAATCGTAATTTCGATTTTATTGTTTTCCTAATTTTTTTGCGCCCGATTATTTGGTGGCCAATCACGACTGTCTCTAAGGGGTTGCGTCCAATCACCGACCAGTACCTTAAAATTCCCGTCCAATCAATAAATCGGTCTCCTCCCGCCCAATCAGCTGCCGTCTCCAGGCATTGTGTCCAATCACATAATGCGCTGGTCACTTGGTAGCAATCAACAGTCTCCTAGGGGCCTTTTGATCAATCACCGACCTGCTTCCCTCACTAAAGCAGATGAGGCTGCAGCCAACACATACACACAGACAGAGACCCCCCCCCCCCCCTCCTTCCCAAACCTCAGCTTCACGGACCCAGAGTACCCTTAGTTCCTAACCCATTTCCATCACTGTGTGTGTGAGTGTGTCTGTGTGTGTGAGTGTGTCTGTGTGTGTGAGTGTGTCTGTGTGTGTGAGTGTGTCTGTGTGTGCGCGTATATATGTGTGAGTGGTGTGTATAAACATATCAAGACATATTGATAATGAACTCGTTCATATCAGTCTTTCATAGAGCATTTTCAATGGGTGAGTTAATACATGTTTATGTAATACCAACTAATGAACATAAATGTTAATGTTAACTTAATCGCTTGCTGTGGGAAAAAAAAAAAAATTGCTTTGCGCAAAAATTACTGATTTTTGTCTCCAAATTACTGATATATGATTACTATATATCTCTGTGTGACCGTTAAAAAAACTTTAGGGAGTATAGGGGGGGGGGAATTTTATAAGTAGAAAGGCATAATTTAAAAAGTTAATAAAGGCCTTCAGAAATAATGGAAATATTCCCTAACACAGGGGGTTTCCACATATAAAAAGGAAAAAATATTTTCAGGGGGAAAAAAATCAGGAGAAACAAGGGCAGTGAAAACTAAAATGGAAAAAACTGACCCTAAAAATGCACTTGTGGTGGTCTGTCATGAAGTACCCACCACCGCACCATATATATATTATATATATATATATATATATATATATATAGACACCTGATGCACAACACCTGAATAAGAAGTGAGGCCATGGAAAATTACCATGGAAATCAAAATTAGTTGGTCTCTCACTAAAAGATGTTATGTTAAAACAGCAGAACTAATGATGAGTGAGGCCATGAAAAGTAAACATGGAAACTAAAAACTCACCAAAGCTGTAATGATTGAAACAAGCAGAATATGATAAAACTTTTATGTTTTATAAAGATATCAACGGTGAATCCGTTTATGATATCCATGTCTCAAATTATATGAGATATAAAGAAATACAATTTCAAAGTATTTCAAACTGGTGCATGGCATTACTATTCAAAAAGAAAAATAAAATAAAATAAAACGTTGTGCAAATAATTAATACTTTTAAAATAAAATAAATTGCCATCAGTTTGTGGAGCTCAATGGGAAGAAATATATATAATTTACCAAATCTGCACTATTCTATTCGCAGATCAATATAAATCAGGTTATGTTAAACTCCTGATTATTATGGAATAAACCTGCCTTATGATAAATCAAAGATATTGATTACAAAAGAACAGACTACTGATCTTTAAACTTTGGGGGGAAAAACTATGATCCAATGAAAGATTTGATAATGGATCAAAACAAAGGCAGAACTGGTATAATCCAACATAGCCTTATCCAAACCCATATAATTGGGAAAAGAAGGCTTGAAGTACATTGAAGAGGTGCAAACATCTTGTTACAAAATAAGTTCATGAAATCTCCAATTGTGGGGGGATTACAGGTGTATTATGATCGTTAATTTAATATAACTAAGGAAGGATTGGTTCACCTGTATAAGAAAACCTTAAAAATTGATTTTAGGTTTGCACTCAAAAGTAACTCCAATAAAGAAGGGGTACGTACATATATAATTATAAAATTACCTCAGTGTAAAGATTTGATGGTATAAACCATACAAAACATCATTTTATATACACTTTCACAGTGTAAAGAACATTTATTAAAATGGAAACATCTAGAACATGGAAATACAGTTGCTATTAACAAATTGTTAATCAATATTACAGGTGCTTGAAATTAATTAAAATGGGTCAAGCTGTGCAAGTTAAAACATTGTCCAAAGGATTAAACCAGTTCAAGGCTGTTAAACAGAATACTGGAGGAACAATTATGCTGATAAAAGATCAGCACTTGCACTAATGAGGTCATGGTCATGGGTTATCTTGATTACATTTAAATTGGAAGGTTGTAAGAGTCGGCTGCAAATTAGTGCTGCAATTACAAACCTGGTGGAAGGTAAGGACCTGACCATTATGTAAAGCGTATGCTTAGGCATTAATAAAATATTCATAAATTACTATTCTGAATTTAGAAGTAATTCAGCACCATAAGAGGGGGAAAATTGTTCCATGATACAAATATGTCTCATTGTTGTTGACATACTTTGTCCCCCCATTAGGTTAGGTAAAGGGTAAATAAAGCTCCAAAAGAAGGAATACAGCTTATAAGAAAATGTATGCCTTTGTGAGAGGCTTATGCAAATATCAAATGATACATTATCATTATTAAAGTAATGTAAAAAAGGTTCACAAGCTGCTTCAACTATAAGCTTAACAGCTGTTGCAAACTGAAGCAAGTGTTACAGATGATGTACAGCTTTTGTGAATGTTTGGGTAAAGATAAGAATATTATCTATTCTTATAAGAATAATTGATACGTCTCTTGTTGGGACTGCGGACAATAATACCAGGTGAGCATAAATGGATTGTCCTAAGAAATTTTCCAAACATTTGTATTAATTATTGAAGTATAAGGAGTTATGGATTAAAATATCGATTGTTTTATTATGGAAGTGTCCATGTCGTATCAAGGTGAACAATACCACGGCTGTGGCATATGTTAAAACACACAAGATAAGTCAAATAACAATCATGGGATTATCTGAGTAAACAGATGTGGCATATTCTAAAAAATTTAGTCCAGCTGTTTATCTCTAAGGAAGAGACAATGGTATCGGAGACAACAAATTTGGGAGGAAAAAACATTGTCATTAATATGGATTACTTACGATTAATCTGGTTGCATACAGATTAAATCACCGATCTTTCAAATGTTTCTTGTGGGTAAACCAAGAACAGGAAAGGTGGATGCTTTCTCTCAATTACATGAGGAAAAGATGTTCTTTTGTGTTCCTCTTTTTGTTTGATAGGGCAGTGTCTGATGAAAATGTAGCAGGACACTGCCAGAGGCATTTGGTGGCCCAATACGGATCCTTCATGGTTTCATAAATATTGAGTGATGTTGAACCACTTGTGATGATTCATAGTTGCAGTAATTTATTGAAGTCTGAGGAAGGGTCTCGACCCGAGGCGTTGCCTATCTCCTTTCGCTCTTTGGATGCTGCTGCACCCGCTGGGTTCTCCAGTTTTGTGTAACCCTGCAGTAATTTATTGTTGTACAAAGGCATCCATGACATGAAAATATGAATTTGACTATCTGCAGGTTGACCAGACCATTACAACAGCTGATGGTCAAAGAAGTCTATGAATGTTTAACTAATATAACAACATAACAATAAAATAATTATGTATAAAAGAAGTGTTATACCTGCAATTTGCAGAAATAAGTTTAAAAAACAATATTTTGTTATAAGAAATTGGAAGTCTGTGTATACAGTAAAGTTATTTTATCATATTAGATATATGGAGTTCCTTGTGGATTACATTTTTCTGAGCATCTAATTGATAGAGCCAATAACAGGGCTCAGAGTGTTACCGTCCTATTAACGGACAATATACTAACCAAGAAGTTATCAGGTGCATTCATAATATCCCGATATGGAAAGGGATATATATGTGGATATTAATATAAATATATATATATATATGTGTGTGTGTGTGTGTGTGGTGTGTATATAGATATAGATATATATATCTATACACACACACCACACACACCCACACACACACACACATACATACACACACATATTAAATCTGTCCAAAATTGTAATATATAAGTCGGGAGATAAATAATTCTGAATTGCCTTAGGCAATGGACTCTAACTCTATCAATGATTCAAAAAAGTTAACATTGAAAATAATAATGCTGATGACTTTAGTATCAATATAAGAGTGCAAACATTGCAAATGTTACGTTATAATTGCATGTGGATACAGATTGCATTATCATATATGATTTTATGAATTTACTAAACAAAGCACACCAAGAGGAGCTGAAACCAAGGTAACCTATAAGCATATCCTGTCGGCCTTAAGTTGTGTGTGTGTGTGTGTGTGAACATTGATGAAATATGTTGAAGTAGGTAAGAGTCTCTGTGGTAATGAGACAGCACTACTTATTACACACAAAAACCACATTAGGTTCAGTAAAAACTGATGGTTCTAGAGGAATGTATTCTAGATGGTTAGAAATTGGATACACTCAGTGGAACTAGACACTGAAAGGTGGAAAATCACTCTGTTAATGAGGGTAGATACATTCACAGGAATGGCACGGGATGAGCCGCTCGAGCAAAGATGCAAGGCCGCAGGAGGGTGTAAATTAATGTTTAAAGTAAAAAAGGAACCAGTCATGGTGTCAGGTTTGGACACGGAGTGTTTGGTTCTCTATAATTGTTGCTTTGTCATACCATCAAAATATATATATCAATTGATATTTTGTGATAAACTTGCCTTTCAATGGAAAGGGCATTACTTTTATTCTTTATAATGTGAAATAATTTATCACATAACTTGAGGCAATGTTTGGAGAAAAATGTGTGTTATTCGCTCGTCACTATGTTGAATGAGCCGACTGTCGTATGGAATAAATTCTACGACATGAAAAACACAGAAAGCTTCAAAATCTTCACGTAGTCACTCACGTGACTCCGAAGTAAAATAGTAAGATTTAAACGAGAACTTACCAGTTTGATGTTTGATCTTTATTTTATGAGGAGTAACGATGAGGGATTACGTGCCCTCCACTCCCCACCCTCATAAAATAAATGATCATCTGGTAGTTCTAAATCTATGAGAAGCCTTACTATCTTACTCCGGCTATTATGTTCTGTGTTTTTCATGCCGCTGCTTTGAAGTATGCCGTTCCAGCGCCAGGCGGGGTTCTTCACGTAATCCCTCATCGTTACTCCTCATAAAATAAAGATCAAACTTCAAACTGGTAAGTTCTCATTTAATCTTACTATTAACTTTCTGCATTTATATGGTACTGGCTTCCTTTAAGCAGCACTGGCAAGTTATTCGTCAAAGGTTCTTAAACAAAAATATCTCATCAACTAACTCTAACCATCTTTAATATCTTATTGCCTACAAGAAGTTACATGACTAACCTGACTGGTATTTTGTTTAGAAAATTCTGAACACATGCTGCCAAATCTATGCCCAAAGTAGGCATTGGGAGTCTGTGGATCTCTGCTTATTTTTACTTAACAATCCAACTGTTTCCATGGTAGCCATGGCCATTATTTTTGAGCATTGGTTCTTCACAGAAAATGTTGCAACAAAACAATCATGGTCTAGAAATTGGATTGCATAAGACTATTTCAGTGCTATACTAGAGCCAACCGGACTAGGCACCAAAACCAATCAACAGATGGCACCAGGTCACCACCTGCCTTATACTACATGGAAAGCCCTAAACCACCTCTGCTCTGGAGTGGGACGTTGCGGACTCAACCTGAAGAAGTGGAGCTTCTCGGACTCTGACAAGTGCAACTGTGGAGAGGTACAGACTATGGTTCACCTACCGACTTACGGCGGAGAGGCAAGCATTGCGGACGATCTCCGCAGAGGCACATATATAGCACTGGCTGTGGCAAAGTGATGGCAGAACGTCATTTGACACACGAAGCAAAATTAAGTGCTAGACTGTTAGCCATTTCTAAAGTGTGGTGAGCATAGGCCAATTTCACTTGGTCTCTCCTCACAAGTCAAGCTTGGTGATCCGTTTTGGTAACAGCCTGATATAAATCTTATACGAGCAAAGTATAGCAACTGGAAACTCCATATTTCCCAACCAAGTTGCAGTTCCACAGCAAATTTCGGGATACATGTTGATTTCCAGTTTTCCCTGGAATAATCATCACTGGCACTCTTAAGAAACCAGGACTTCACATTGCAATACAGTGTGGTAAAGGAATCCGCCTTGCCTTTTCTTCCTTTCTAGCTCTCTTTTCCCAATCCTGAGGCTCCATTCTCCAACTTCACCCATTTTGTCTTCAGATATCCTCAGGCTGGACTGAATTAGATTCCAAGCCCATCAAATGCAGTCGACTCTCTGCTACCTCGTCAGTTCAGTGGGAAATGGGGGATGGATTGGAGATTACCACATATTTTAGAAATATTTGCCTTCACAAGTAAATAAAGCTCAGCCTCCCCCACTGATCAGTTATTTGAATGGTAAACTGAGCTGCAGCCCTGTTCAGTTCTACAGTCCCCTCTTCTCCTTGGTCTTTGATAGACTTGGCTATTTAGTAGAGGGCTCTGACAGAGTCTGGAACAATTGTTTGTGTACCTGTACACTCGATAGTACATACTGTACTGGTGTGTTTTTTTAACCCTCTTCTTTGAATTCATATAGCAACTTATCTTTATGTTGCCAAAGCCACGAATGAAAAGACATTTGGATGGAAAGTTGTGCTGATTTATAATAATTCATTCTTTGCAACGAGATGACTGTTGCTGTGGCAATGCTGCTCTTAAATTCTGAACATTTGCAACACTATTGCAACATGGATGCAAAAAAACAGATGAACCTCTCAACAGCTAGAGAGAAACAATTAAAGCTATTACACGAGACCAGCAGGCATTAGATTAATAGAGGGCAAAGTTGCAAGATTAGAACCAAATTACATTATTTTTAAAGTTCAGGCAAATCAAACAGAAACATGAAATAAAAAACACAATCTGGATATAAAATAACTGCTTGCACACAGGGCTTATCTTTAGCTATTAATAACACAGTTAATTAGGAATGCGTGATTGGCATATCACATTTTTGATTAGTGAATAATGTACATGTTGGTCTTATAGTCTCGCCACTCACTTGTGCAACATGCTCGTGATTTTTCATCCTTTCATGGATTTATTGAAAACGTGATAAGATGTAAAGTAGAATTGGTATGTTTTGATAATTAAATAAGCTTGATTTCTTTCGTTTACTGCCTGTCATTAATTGGGTAAGATGTAAAAAAACATTCAAAGCAAATATCATCTTAAAAAGGTGATGCCTGATAGTTAATCATATTTTATTGACATGATAGTTGTCAGAAATTATTTGAAATCTGTTCTCAAATTATCATTGAAGTCTGTGAAATACTGTTATTTTTCTTGGTATGGAGTTTGTTGTGTAGTTTCATGTTAGCGTGTTATTGCACTCAAAAATAACTGAATGGTATAACAGAGTGAATAGGTGGACAGATTATTTGTTTTTTCCAGTTTTTTTTCCCCCCCATGCCACTAAAGGTTTATTTTTCTGATAGTTTGACTGTTATACTGAACCAAATCTTGATTGTTGTTGGAAGGAACTGCAGATGCTGGTTTACACTGAAGATAGACACAAAATGCTGGAGTAACTCAGCAGCACAGAGAGCATCTCAGGAGAAAAGGAATGGGAGATGTCTTGGGTCGAGTCCCTTCTTCAGACCTGAAGAAGGGTCTCAACCTGAAATTTCACCCATTCCTTCTCTCCAGTGACATACTGCCTGTCCCAGTATGAGTTACTCCAGCATTTTGTGTCATATCTTGATTGGAATTAGTTTTGCAAGCATTGGAACAATGTTTGGTTAGGAAACTGGTAGTCTTGGGTCGTGAGATGGTTTTTGAGACAAAATTCAATTGGTAGGGTTGATCTACGAGGGAGAGGTTCAGTAAAATTCATCTATCTGCCAAATTAGAAGAATGATTACAATCTAATTTAAACAAGATTCTGAGAGGCACTGAGAAGAGAGTAGGCAAGAAATTGGAGCGGAGGATGGGCAAAAGGTGAGGCCATTTGCTTTGGTAGGAAAACAGAATTTGTAAATTGTATAAAACTGATAAATATTGGCTTTGCAAATGGATCTTGGGCAGAAAAATACCGGGAACGAGAGCACAAAAAATAAGGAATTCTTACTGTCATTATGGAAAATAGGTGCAGGGGTAGGCCATTCGGCCTTTCAAGCCAGTACCGTCATTCAATATGATCATGGCTGATCTTCTGAAATCAGTACCCCATTCCTACCCCAGTACCCCATATCGTAGACACAAAATGCGGTGTCTATCTTCTAAATAGAATTCTCTCCAGAGATGCTGCCTGTCCCGCTGAGTTACTCCAGGATTTTGTGTCTATCTTCGATTTAAACCAGCATCTGTAGTTCTTTCCTACACATTTTGTGTTCTCCCCTTATCCCTTGATTCTGATTGCCTTAAGAGCTATATCTAACTCTCTTGAATACATCCAGTGAATTGGCCTCCACTGCCTTCTGTGGCAGAGAATTCCACAGATTCACAACTCTCTGGGTGAAAAGCTTTTTCCTCATCTCAGTCCTAAATGGCCTACCCCTTATTCTTAAACTGCGACCCCGGGTCTCCCAACATACGGACATTTGTTCCTGCATCTAGCCTGTCCAACCCCTTAAGAATTGTATATGTTTCTCTAAGATCCCCTCTCATCCTTTTAAATTCCAGCGAATATGAGCCCAGTCAACCCATTCTTTAGCTTATACCCCTATAGCCTGATGTGTTATGTGGCCTTTTAGTTTCTTTACAAAGGGCTATGCTTGCCTTGGAATTGATGCAGTGTGCATGTAGTAGATTGGTTCCTGGATGAGATGTCAGTCTTTTATGCAAAGTTGGTCCAGTTGACCTGCGGGAGTTTACAAGAATGAAATGTTGAGAATGATGGGATGTCATTGAATGCAGAGACCCTCCTCCCTGATGGGCTACGGGCTGGACAAAAACTGGTGGCGATAGAGCTATGCCCCCTTTGAGCTTAAGGGTGTCAAGGGTTAGGGGAAAAAGGCAGGAAAATGGGGTTGAGGGGGAAAGATAGATCAGCCAAGATTGAATGGCGGAGTAGACTCGATGGGCTGAATGGCCTAATTCTGCTTCTATGATTTATGAAATTGAGTGACATGTATTCAAAAGTGTTAGGATCAACATCATTAAAAAACAAATTTAAAAACACAATGTTAAAAATTAAAGTGAAAAAATGAAAAAATAATCTTGCCTTTTCCAGTGCCACCCGATTTGCGGGCCTGGAATTCTCAGTGAGAGCACTGGAGTCTGACTTGGCATAGAACTAGAGTGATAATTCGCCACTGCAATGCTACAAGATCGCAGTGGCAATCAGCTGTGTTGTCAGATTCCATGTGGAGTGCAGCAGTGAGGCATTGTGACAGAAAATGTTGATTGAGTTACCCGGCCTACCAGCCTGGAACCTGGATCATCGGTCCACAGACAGGAGTTTGAATCCCATCTTGGCAGCTAGGGAACTTGAATACAGCCTGATTTAAAATAAAAAAAAATTTTTTTTAGAAGCAATGCCAGTCTTTGTAACAATAACATGAAAGTTGTGAATTATAAAATAAAAATCATGCTCATTAACATTCTGTGGTACAGGAAATGTGATATAATTTCTCCGTCTGACTCGTATATTAATCCAGTCTCAGCAATGTGGTTGTGATCTTTCATTTCCAATGTAGATTAAGTTGAATTCTTACCAAAATTCTCAATCGTTTTGTGGTCAGAAAATGACATGCAAGAATATCTAACTACTGCTAATCCTGTAAAGGGTGCACAAGATGGAAAATGCCCATTCCATACAACCAGATTGTCTCTCTTGTAGGATTCATGCTAAAATAAAGTAAATATTTTGCATAGTGGGAGAGTGAGTCTAGGACGAGGTCCCAGCCTCAGAATTAAAGGATGTTCCTTTAAGAAGGAGACGAGGAGGAATTTATTTCGTCAGAGGGGGTTGAATCTGGAATTCTGTGGAGGCCAAGTCAATGGATATTTTTAAGGTAGGGATATATTCTTCATTAGTGCAGGTGTTGGGTTATGGGGAGAAGGCAGGAGAATGGGATTAGGAGGGAGAGATAGATCAGCCATGATTGAATGGCATAGTTGACTTGATAGGCCGAATGGCCTAATTATTCTCCTATCACTTATGAAGATTCTAAACATTCTGTTGGAAAATATCAGCAGTATGGCTTTTGAAAGACCAGGTAATAAAGAATGAGAGGTCATATTGCAGTTGTCCAAGACATTGGTGAGGCTGCATTTAGAGTATTTTGGGCTATGGTTATATGGTTTTGGGCACCATATTATCGGAAAGATGTTGTCAAGCTGGAAAGGGGGCAGAAAAGATTTACGAGGATGTTGCCAGGACTCGATAGCCTGAGCTATGGGGAGAGCTAAGACTCTATTCCTTGGAGTGCAGGAGGATGTGGGGTGATCTTATATAGAAAATCATTAGAGGAACAATTGGGTAGACTCACAGAGTCTCTTGACCAGAGTAAGGGAATCGAGAACCAGAGGACATAGGTTTAAGGTGAGGGGGAAAGATTTAATAAGAATCTGAAGGGTAACCTTTTTACACAAAGGGTGGTAGGTGTATGGAACGGGGGAGGTAGTTGAGACGGGTACTATCACAATGTTTAAGAAACATTTAGACAGGTACATGGATAGGGCAGGTTTAGAGGGATGTGGGCCAAACGGAGATAGGTGGGCCTAGTGTAAAGTGGACATGTTGGCCAGTGTGGGCAGGTTGGGCCAATGGGCCTCTTTCCACACTGTAAGACTGTACTGCTCCATAATATTTTCGTCTCAGACCTCTAACCTAAAGAGCAGGATAACGACATTTTCTTTTATTTATTTCAGGGACCTAATACCGTTATGATTGCCATGGTCATTTTGTTGAATATTGGCCTTGCCATCTTGTTTGTGCATTTCCTCACATGATTTGTTTCTGAGGTAAGCACATTTTACCAGTACCAAGCAGCTACAAGATTGATAATTTGTTAAAAGATTTTAAACAAAGCCATACTAATGTTATGGGTACACAAAAAGCTGGAGAAACTCAGCGGGTGCAGCAGCATCTAAGGAGCGAAGGAGATAGGCGACGTTTCGGGTCGAGACCCTTCTTCAAACGTCTGAAGAAGGGTCTCGACCCGAAACGTCGCCTATCTCCTTCGCTCCTTAGATGCTGCTGCACCCGCTGAGTTTCTCCAGCTTTTTGTGTACCCTAGATTCTCCAGCATCTGCAGTTCCTTCTTTAACATACTGATGTTATGTTCATTCTTTGCAGTGATCGCAGAAGCCTGTGTACTCCGTCCCGTTGAGAAGAAGGAAGGTGATTTTTGGAAAATTGTACCTCCTGCAAGACTTGACACTCAGGCACTGCAGAAACTGATTACAATGGCCCTTCTTAAAGGAATCCTGATCTGTTTTTCATCACCAGTTTGTGCCCTACAGTTTTGCAAATGAGATACATTGGGAGACATACATCTGAGCGGAATGTATTTGTAGAAACTAACAGCTGCCTTACCTTTTGCCTGTGTTTATATTATACAGTACTAGCTGCCAAGGATTGTGCTCGAGAGCTTGAATTATTCTATTGTACAAATGGATTTGGGGACTAGGGTTGGGGAGGGTGGATGGGGGGGGGAAGAGGGAGAATAACTGATTCTTATGGTTCTATTTCATAAAAAAAAAAGATGAGTTAGTTCAGGGAGATCTTGCAAATGTATTTTTGTAGCTTGACTTTTTTGGTTAAAATAAGTAAAGCAAAATGATTTTGGATATTAATATACTTATTTAACAAACTTAACTGAAAGATTTAGGGCTATGTTTTCCTCTGTTCACTATTTCTGGTTTTTAAAAAAAAATTAAATTGGTTTCCCTAGTTTAAACTCTGTTACTACTAGAAAAAGACCTTCAGTTGACATTACTCCCTTTAGAGATCGGCTTTTGGAAAAGGATACAAGGATGCCGTGCACTGCATTCACAGGGCTTTTTATATGTTATGAAGGGAAATGTTGGTCTACTGTGATTTTTTAATTATTTTTTCTCACCATATTACCATTCTAATCAGATGAGTAAGCGAACAATGATTCATGTTAGCTGCATGTTTTAACAGTGAGCTGTTTTAAAAAATAAATCACAATTTTAAACTAATTATATAGTCCTGCCATACGCAGCATGCAATTTTTGAATAACACTATAATAAACTAAGGAGAATGCACAGATTTGCTCTTTAACATCATTATGCTTTTGGATTTAAGTTGATTTAAAAACTTATGGCGACCAAATCTACTTTGCAACAAACTTAACACTTCACATTTTGAATGCCGCGTTAGTTAGAAATTGTGTACCTTTTGTTTGTAGTCATATATTTTTGAGAATAATTTTTGGCACTTTGAGAAGTTGTATATCTTTAAAGTTACAAATCACAAATTTGAAAAAACATGCCTAACAGTATTTCTGCCAGTATATTCGGTGTTAAAGTCAGATTAAACCAGAAATTTCACAATGCTCGCTAATTAATGTCTTGCGGAATAGTACTTTTCTTATTTTGTGCCAAGACATAAAATGTTACTAGCTGTTCAGCTTCCTTTTCTCTGCATGTGCGCACTTTGTAGAATGAGTATAGATGGCAAAATGTGACGAGGTATATATGCTTTTGTGTGGATATACATTCAGGTCTGTTTTTTGCTTTGTAAGATTTATATATAAAAGTATAAAATTACCTCAGAGACGCATGCTTCTTCAAGATTTTGATTGAAATGCTTATTTGGTATTTTCAGGTCTTACTATAATATAAATAATTTCACCAGCCATGCTGATCGTCTATCTTCCAGATATTTATTCATTTCTATATAAATGTTATTAAATACTGTCTTGTTAGGTATTTCTTCGTGGAAAAGAATTGTGGAATGTGCTCATGTAAATCAGAATGTATTTATAATTTATGGCTTATACTGGTTAAGAAAAAATCCTTCAGAAGTTGAATATCCAAGGCATTCTTGTGAGTGTTTTCTCACTGCCGTATGATGTGATTTTTAATTGGTGAAATGAGTTAATTGATCCATAAGGCATTTATAGCTTTGATATTACAAACCTAGAAAAGATTAGTGCCTTAAACTGATATTTCCTAACGTCAAATATTTAAGACAGTAAACTTTCATTTAAAATGGCCATTTTAAAACATCAGTCTATTTTGAATGAAATACATTAAAATATTATGACATTTGTCCTAGATCAGCTGTTCTTATGACAACTTGTACTATCCAGAAAAGGTTAAATTATAATGATCTCCAAGAACTTTGCATTCTCCAAAGATAAATTAGTAAGGATGATTTGAAATTCTGCGGCTATTGAAATTGGAAACTGTTTGCCAATCTCAACCCATCCCTTCCCTCCCTCCACCATACTCCCAATTTTTTTTTCTTACCTTATATTGACTTTGATTTCAAGCACTAAAATTGAAACTGAGCCATCGTTATAATGGCCTTGAGGAACTTGGCATACTCCATAGCTCTGCTTTGTCCGGTTCTTTCCGACATGTTTATTTTGACAAGTTGATGGAGATAGGATGATTTGAAATTCTGTTGCTGTTGAGATTGGATTTGACCCATAATAATCTGTGTCATAATTGAGGAATTTCCAATTAGATGGGACTGATATTAACTAACTGGACCTTCCATTAATGAGGCGATAATAAGTGCATTATTTTACAGACCAAGTAGCATTGATTTGATTACTACAGTTTTAAAAAATGGCTTTTTGTCACCAAAGCACCTCTCGGTTTCTGGTGATGAACCTTTATCATACAAATCAGGATTTAATTATATGTTAGGTATCCAATTGCAGTTTTAAGAATCTTGTGGCTGAATCATTCACTGTCTACAGTTCAATCATTAGTCTCCTTAATTTAGGACTGTGTAAGGTAATCACCGACAATGGCAGCTGCTCTAGTTTATTCCAAGTTAATTCCATATGTTATTTGTGCCTGGAGGAATGATAGTACTGTTCACTGGTGATATTGTCTTGGACTTCTCACCTCTACACCCCCCCCCCCCCCCACCTCCCCATCACACCACCCAGGACCGCTGCTGCTTTGTTTCTTGGTGTCAAATACGTCTCTGCCCCTCCCCCTCCTCTCACAGCAAGAAGATGGTCAAGGTGTGTGGAGGCGGCTGTATTCTGCTGGCCAATCCAAGTAGTTTTCTTGTCCAAAAGTAGTCATTCACTTCATGCAAAGAATTTTCTCAACTTGTACCTGTATTTTAACACTAACCTTTTTAAAAAAAATCTGACAGTTGATATTCCACGCCAACCAAAGTTGAAAATTACTTTTGTAATTGTCACTCAGGATCAAGTTGTGTAGCTCTCTGCCAAACTATCCTATAAATGTTTCAATGACTGATAGTATAGCACTTTTCTAAGCATTGAATCTAAATTTGAAATTTTTTTTTAAATTTCCATTTTAACGAATAGTATATTTTGGGGCAAAGAATAATTATTTTAAATGGAAGATAGACACAAAATGCTGGAGTAACTCAGCGGGACAGCCAGCATCTCTGCAGAGGGCATGGGTGACATTTTGGGTCGAGACCCTTCAGACTGAAAGTCATGGGAAAGGGGAAACGAGTAGATGTAGAGAGATATAGAACAAACGAATGAAAGATATGCAAAAAAGTACCAATGATAAAGGAAATAGGCTATTGTTAGCTGTTTGCTAGGTGAGAACGAAAAGCTGGTGTGATTTGGAAAGAGAGGGAATGCAGGGGTTATTTGAAGTTCTTAATGGCCAGTTTCGCCCTTTGTGCTGAATAATATGAACAGGCAAAGACTTAAACATTTTTTTTATGAACTTTTTTTTGGAGATATAGGTGGGGACACACAATTAAATGGTTCTGATTGGATGCACACATTATTTGGCAGGTTAGGCATCTGGTTCTGATTTTGAACTGGTAAGGGAATTTATGAGATAGTGGACCATATTCATTAGCTGGTCTCCTGAGACCTGCCTGTGGAAAATTGGTCCTAATATTTTTGTTAAGCAAGTTACTGAAAATGTGAGCTGATAGCAGTAGAATGTGCAAAACCAAGCAACCAGGGCCGGAATGAAAAGGGCAAGTAACCATTTGATGTGTTGTGAAGTGAACATTTCCTGCAGATTGAGAAGGAAATGCACGTGAGAATGACCAGGTTCGGAACGAAAAAATGTATACAGGGAAGGCAAGATTTAATTCCAAGCGAGAGAAGAAATTTAAGAAATAAAGCATTTTCCATTTTGGCAATCTCCAATTTAAATGCTGAGTGAAGGAGATTTCATATTTGACATTTTAGTGCCAATAAGCTGATTGGCAGTTATTGCACATATCAAATTAGTAAAAGGATTAGAGTTTAGGACTGAAGTGGATGAGATTTAATTTTCTGTGGCACGTTTAATCGTTATCTATTGTGGAAATACAGGAACTGCATGCCGATTTATTTCAGTGGTTAATGAGGCTGAAATGATGCAGAGAGCTAATACATCAAAATGGAAACCTATTACATATAATAAAATTGATCACTTATTGTAAGATTTTATGCTCATTTAATTAATTCAGCCTGATTAGGACAGGATGTGAATTGGGTGCATTGATATAAAATAAGATGAAACTTCAATCCTGAAGATAGACACAAAAAGCTGGAGTAGCTCGGTGGACAATCAGCATCTCTGGAGAAAAGGAATAGGTGACTGTTCGGGTCGAGACCTTTCTCACAGTCTGAAGAAGGATTTTGATCCAAAACTTCTTCTATTTCTTTTCTCCTAAGATGATGTATGGCCTGCTGATTTACGCCAGCTTTTTGTGTCTATCTTCAGTTTAAACCAGCATCTGCAGTTCCTTCCTACGCTGAACTTTAATTCTGATGTACTGGTTCTATTCTAATCAATATTTGTTACATTGCAAAAATAACGAAGTACAGTGTGATGAGAGAATCCATTCAAAAGTAGTTAAATCATACTATTGC
Organism: Okamejei kenojei; assembly: GCA_035221665.1. Lineage (NCBI taxonomy): Eukaryota > Metazoa > Chordata > Chondrichthyes > Rajiformes > Rajidae > Okamejei > Okamejei kenojei. The sequence goes on from CM069150.1 coordinate 42,042,924, forward strand.
AAAAATGACTTCATAGAATGTCATATATGCAATCAGTCCTGGTGATACTGGTTATTGTGCTACTGTTATGTACATTTCAATGTTTCATCAATCGCATGATCCTTGAAATTCCAATTACTTGATATTCAATAGTTTACTAAATCGGTGCCGAGGACTGAATAGGATTTTAAATTTGCTTTTGGAGGGGCATGTTAAGCACACACACACAAACTCATGCACGTATCCTTAATGTGATGAATGATTATGTTAAAGTGGAACTGTCCAACCCTGCCTGAAATGTAATGTTTACAGTAGAATGCAACAGCGGTTAAGATGCTTTTATAATACAAAGGCATGATTGAAATTAAATCTTGCTTCTTCCACTTAGTTACTATTACAGTATATGAATAAAAACTGTATTTTGGTTCACATTCCACTGATACCCAAAATCGACATCAGCTTTAATTGTGTTTTTCAGCCATTTTCTCCTCCTCTAGGTCAAGGTTTTTTAATCACTTCTGCAGGAACAGGAACAGCTCTCGATGTAACAGAAATATCAGTCTTCTGTGAGGATTAAGAAATAGAAGCAGGTCCTTGTGCTGCCTGTCAGTAAGATCAAGGCTGATCATATTTCTCAAAGCTGCTTCTCTACACCAACCTTTCAGACCCATTGATTCCCATAATAGCAAACAATCTATCAGTCTCCATCTAGAATATACCCAGCATCTAGACTTTACTAGCCCTCTTGGGTAGAGAATTCCTATGTATGAAGAAGTGTCTTCACATCGTAGTCCTGAAGGGACCCGACACAAAACATCACGTATCTGTTTTTGAGAGATGCTGCGTTCCTCCACTACTTGGTCTTTTAATGTAAACCAGCACCTGCAGTTCTTTGCATCTCTCATATTTTGGGACTGTGATCTCCAGCTTGGGCAACATCATCACTGTATTAAGGCCATAACAATTCTGGATGTTTTAATGAGGTCATCTCTCATTTTTATGAATTCCGGAGAGTGTACTACTGGTTTATCTCTTTCTAGGACAAATTTCCCATATCAGGAATCAATTTATTGAACCTTTGTTGCACCCTCTATTGCAAGCATATCCTGTCTTTGAAGAGTAACCCCACCTGTAGATAATATTCTGGATATAGTTTCACCAAAGTTTGCATATAAGACATCTCTACTGTTGTAGCCAAATCCTCTTGCAGTATGGGCCCAACATATTGCTCGCCTCCCTAATTGTTTGCTGTACCTATGTACAGGGACCTTCGAACAACATGGTTCAATCTCTTGCCATTCAAAAATACTCTTACTTTTCTCTTACAAACTGGTTTAGTAATTCTGTCATGTCCTTGCCTTTCATTTAAACTGCCTACATCCTCCTTTCTCCTTTCTCACAACACCCATTTTTATACCATCAGCAAACCTTTAAAGTATTGAAAGAGTTTGAATATCTGTGGCCACTGTGACAATTCTTGCACCATTTAAATTCCATTAAACAATTGTTAATCGACACAAGTATATTATGCCCAATTCTCTGCATTAATGTATAATGACCTCTTGTGGCACAATCTGTTTAATACCATATGAAAACTGTTTTCTCCCTTATCTATTCTACAAGTTATAACCTCAAACTTCAAATAGATGAGTCAAGCATAATTTTCATCCACCATAAATCCACAATAGATCTGATAATCTTAATAATGCCCCAATGCTGTGTTTAAAACGAAAATAAGACTTTAGTTGATACTTGTTTTATCTGAACTAACTTCCAACCTGTGTTATCGGTTTCCTCATGGATCAAAACTGGACTTTTCCTTTTGTATATCAAAGTACGTGTCTAGCTCCAAGAAGACCTTATACTTGGTACAGGGTTGGCTACATAGTCTTCAGGACTCGTGCTAGTTTCTGCAGAGGACGGTATTAGTCATCCTATCTATACTGTCTCCATCGCTGTGATGTTCATATTTTTTTACTGACTTCCATATGATTTCTGAGTAATCCAGTCCTATTTTTAATTTATTTTTTGCCAGTGGTAACGTGCATTTTATTTTATTTACTTGGCCAAAATATGCAGTGATGCATCAAATTTTATGGATGCTAAACACAAACTCTATCTTACCTGTAACACTGAACTTGTGATATTCCATCTTCTACTTGAGAAATATGTGCTAAAGGCATTTTCGGTTTCCTATTTCAAATGTTGATTAGCAGAAGTCATTGCATAATCAATGATATTGCAAATGTTGTTATTTACATGTGCCACTATTCGATTCTAAGGTCACAACAGCAATTATTTTTTATAACATCGGGGTTTCTCCTAAATAGAGCAACAGTGAAGTCCTTAATAAAATGTCACCAACAAAATAGAACTAAGTTCGCTTCTCAGGACTTGGAATTCAAAAACTAAATCATAGAAACATAGAAAATAGGTGCAGGAGGAGGCCATTCGGCCCTACGAGCCAGCACCGCCATTCATTGTGATCATGGCTGATCGTCCCCAATCAATAACCCGTGCCTGCCTTCTCCCCATATCCCTTCATTCCACCAGCCCCAAATCAATTGGACAACCTTGGATCCTTTTCTCTGCAACAGAGGTTGAGGCGAGACCTGGTAGATAGATATAATTATGAGAGGCACAGATAGGGTAGACAGTCAAACATTTAAGTGCATAGCTTTTAAGATAAGAGGAGAAGAGTTTAAAAAAAGATGTGTGGGGCAGGTGTTTTTTTAAAGGGGGGGGTGGTGGTGGCGGCAGGTACAATATTGGCATTTAGGAGGCTTTCAGGTAGGCATGTGAATATAGAGGGATATGGCTCATGTGCTGTCATAGGAGATTAGTTTATCTTGACACGTTTGGTGCAGAATGTGGGCCAAAGAGCCGGTTAATGTGCTTTATTTTTGCTATGTTCTATGTCAGTGGCTCTTAACCTTTTTGGCATACATACGCGCGCATATGCGAACAAAATACTGTATGTGGTATGTACATTTGTTAGGTTCCTAAAAATGGGCTCAACAAATGGACATGTTATTTATGGCCCCTTCATGGCCCTGACCCCCAGGTTAAGAACCAGTGTTCTATGTAAATTATGCTAAGAATCAGAACCCATGGGATAGATTTTGTTTTGAATTAATAGAAATTTGGAACCAATTTTTCTTTGGCACAATTGCACCTCAGATGTACCAAAAATCTAAGTGCTAACCTGTCGGATACAATTGAAAACTATAAGCTCATCATTGATGTTTGTAAGCTTTGAAGAAAATCCAATGAACTGTGATTTTTACACGATTTACATTATATTTTGTAGGATCTAGTGAGAAGTGATAGACCGTTTTATAACTGAATTTTCCATTGAAATCTTAAACTAAATTCTACCAAATGCAATTAGTCTGAGAAACCAGTCATTGACAAAGTTTCTCTTATAAAGAACTGAAGCTGGTGATTAGCAGTTAATTTCTATTCTTGGTAACGTCACACTTCAAACATGTTGATAAAGTAACAAATGTACAGTAAGTATTTAAATTTTGAATTTGTATTTCCCTCTTCCATCACATTCCTAAACTTTCTTCCAAGTGAAAAGATTGCCTCCAAGTTCCAAGATAATGTCTATAGTATGATCACAACAGACACTGTAAAAGTAAAACCATGTTAGTTTACTTTATGGAGATATTAATGTTTTCTTATTTCTTAATCATACAGATTTTTCTTTTCACATCTGCAATTAAATAAACATTTTTAATTTCTTGGATTCTTTGTGCTTTTCACTGTTTCTCAAATGTTTTCTGCCTAAGGTTAATCTTGGGTATTGGGAGTTCTAATATTACCCCAAGAACCCATGAGGGTTTCAAAACTATTCATATATTGATGTCCATTGGCAAATACAAACATACCCTACCCCTTTCTTATCTTCACAAGCACTTTGTCAGAATACTCAAAAATATTGGCTGCTAACTAGAGAGTACAGATTCACTGGCAGTTAGATAATGCAGTAAAACTGCACCAAAACCATATCAATAATAAATGTGGACATTTAAGACACAATAATACAGTATGAAAAGGTGACCCGAGGACTGGTGAAATAAAGTTTGAAGCAACATTTTAAACAGAAAGGTAGGGGTTTAGCAAATGACTTCTAAATAAAGACTCATACAGACAAAAACTCACCAATTATGATCTTGATTAGATTGGAAAATTGAATACTGAATTCTCATGTGGGAATCCACAGAAGTCGAATATATCTGACCAGTTTGTTTCATTCATCACCGCATAAATATCCTGGATTTCCTTTGCACCCAAGGCTACAATATACAATACAGCAAGTATCCTACCTCAATGAAAATAAATAGTAAGATAAAATGAGAACTTACCAGAAGAGTAGAACTACCAGATGACCTTTATGATACGAGGGTTGGGAGCGGAGGGCACATAATCGCTCATCGCTCGTAACTCCTCATAAAATAAAGATCAAACTTCAAACTGGTAAGTTCTCTTTTAATCTTAGTATTTTACTTTGGAGTCACGTGAGTGACTACGTGAAGATTTCAAAGCTCTGATTTCATGCCGTGAAAACGAGTCCATGCGTCCGTCACACACTGCATCAGTTGACCATGATGAGTGAAATATAAATAATGCATTCAGACATGCCATAAATTTGAACATACTGATGCTTTAATGAACAAATGAAAATAATAGTGACCCGTCTCATCCAGGGGGAAACTATAAAACAGAATCTAAAATAGAGTTGACAAATACCCCCGGTCTGGCAATGGGTTATTATAAAATGTTTGGAAAGTATGTTTGTTTGACCATCCTGCAACTGCTAGGATGTGGTCCAGCGGAACGTACATAACCCTAGGTGCTGATGTAGTTGCAGCCCTGGTGGAGTGAGAGTTGAAGATATTAGTATCTACTCGTGCATTTGCCAAAACCCCGTTTTAACCATCTGGAGATGGTCTGAACTAATACCTTCTTACGAGGTTATTTGTAACTAATAAACATTGCTAGTTAAGAGCCTATGAGGTTCTAGTTGACCTTGACGTATTGTTGTAAATGTGTGACCACACATTACCGAAGATCCATGGGGTATGCCATGAAAACTAGATTGAGACCTGATGCCCCTGGTTTGTTCTGCTTAACTAAATCATAAAATATCATGTTATTTGCAGATGTAACCATCCTGTCCAGTCGCAATTTATGTAGTGACTGGACCTGTTGCACTGAGACCAGCGCCATGAGGATAACTACCTTATGAGAGCCGGCTAAAGATAAGGATGTAGCTGGAGCCCCCTGGTGAAGTAGTGCTAACATAACGTCAATGTCCCATACTTCCATGTAACTGGGCCTGGGAGAACTTGTGTTAAAGATATCCTTTATAATTTTGGATATCAGAGGGTGAGACCTGACAGCGTGGGTCCCACTTGCTGCAGCAAATATGATGAGAAGGCACGTTGGAACAGGTAATGGCACTATAAATTAATTATTGTCAAAGATCCATTTGAAAATGAACTCCAAGACGTCAGTTATCCGTGCTGTTTTATAAGTAACGTGTGTAAACAAAAACGCTTCAAAATCTCCTGAAGAGAAAATGTACTGCTTTTTTGGTGCTATCCCTGCACTCTGCAGAGCACATACATGGATCGGTCTGACCCCCCCAGCCCCAGGAATAGTCGTCTCAGAGTCTGCAAGTTAATTAATTGATTTAATCATGCAGAGGCTGGTTTCCCCAGTCACAGGCTGAACCAGCAAAGTTTAATGTTTAGAATAACCATATAAGGTTCTATTATAATTCCCAACATTAGCGGGAACCATGGCTGCATAGGCCAGTCAGGCAGTTCGAAAAGCCTGAAGCGGGATCTTGCTGGATTTATTGCAAGACCCAACTGATGAGGCAGAATGGAGGAAAGACATGAAAGCACATTCCTCCCCAGTGTGGCGAGAATGTATCTCTCGCCACAATGCCACATATTTTGCAACTGGTGAATGAGCCATAACGTCATTAAATACTTTGTGATCCAACATCCATTTTGTGTTGTCATTGATTTCATGTGATGATACAGCAGCGCCAAATGAGGTTAGGTAAATATCACAGGGCACTTTAACTTGATTGCACCCATGTAAGTAACATATGCCACCACCATAGTGTATTAACTTGAAGTTGAGCATGCAGATTATGCTTATTCGCGCAATAACCTTTAACTTATAGAATGCACCTACTGTTTATAGGTAGTTGATACCAATAACTGAAAAATTGGTAACTCATGCAAAACGCATCCGCCTCCGTAATTGGAGATGGCATTCGTAATTACTCATCTTTGAGCACTAGCATCAGTTTGTAATTACTGAAGATTACTGACCAAATTTACTGGATCAATGCTGAATACTGTTCGTCCACCATTGTGACTTTGGTAGCTTCAGCTGGTAATATCATAGATCTGTTAATAATTACCTCTATGGTACTTGAGAGGTTAAATCTTTGCACGTTGTAAGTTCTGATAATGCAAAGGCCCAAATCGCACAGCTGAAGCACAGCTACTATATTGCCAATTACACTTGATGAATAGAAGGCTGCTTCATAACAACACGGTTGTTACAGGCTTCTATTAATTCCATCTCTTGCCCCAGGGCGGAGTAACCGTTAAATTAATAGTTAAAGGTAAATCCCAATAATTAATAGTTCTGGTTGGTATCAGCTTAGATTTAACTGGATGGATGAGAAACCCCAACCTTTGTTTGCAAGTGTTCCCTTGAAGCCATATGCATGTGCTCCAGTATGTTCCACGGACATACTTTCAATTTTGAAGTCAGTTACCCACTGACCACTCGCACTCCCCTCCACACAGAGGGAGATTCGTAGGCAGCCCTGAAACAGGTGCTGCCGCAGGCCCCTTAGGATACCTGCGCTGATATGGCCCCTCCTTCGGACCGATATCAGGTTTGAGCATCACATTTGTGGGATAAACGCCCGAGGGCACTATCCATGCTCCATCTGGGTTAAACATCCGAGGATGGACCCAGGTATGTCCGAGGGGAGCCCTCCTGGCCTGACTCCCCTAGTCCACAGGCCTGACCAACTTACTTTTGATTTTACCCCCTTTCTGGGGACCCACAGCGGTCATGAAGCGGCTGACCGCTGTATGTTGGAGGGGTCCCTCCGTGCCTGACTTTCACAGGCCTACCCGACTTACTGTTGGTTTTACCCCCTTTCTGGGGAACCACAGCGGTCTGGAAGCAGCTGACCTCTGTATGTCGGGGGGGGGGGGTGTCTCTCCTGGCCTGTCTTCCACAGACCTTGCCGGCTTATTGTTAGTTTTACCCCCTTTCTGGGGAACCACAGTCCGTCTGGAAGCCACTGACTGTACTGTCAGTGACTTGGGTGGCGAATCCGACGGCCGCCGGCTACCCGCACCTCCGCAGTCTGTAGCCGGTTCCCCATGGTCCCGGTATCTGTGGTCGAGACCGGGATTCCCCGAGGTCCATAACCGGTTTCGCGGCCCGTCCGGACTTCGCCCCGAATTAGTTCCAGCAGAAAAACCTCTGAAACAGAGATTCATGCAGGAGAGAGAAAAAACAGAACCTGGGAATAAGTTGAAAAACTTACCTTCAGGTTTAAACTTACCGCTGGAAGGAGCAAAGCGCCCGCCAGTCGCGTGAGTCCGAAGTAAAACTGAGAAAAGGGGAATCAATATGACCACGATGCTTTGTGTGTAGGAAGGAACTGTAGATGCTGATTTACACCGAAGATAGACACAAAATGCTGGAGTAATTCAGCGGACAGGCAGCATCTCTGGATAGAAAGAATAGGTGGCGTTTAGGGTCGAGACCCTTCTTCAGACTCTCTTCAGTCTGAAGAAGTCTTGACCTGAAACATCGCCCATTCCATCTATCCAGAGATGCTGCCTACCCCGCTGAGTTACTCCATCATTTTGTGTATATGTCCCTGATGCTGTCACCCATACGTTCTGTTAAACATGTTACAAGTTTGGCACGGTGGTGCAGCAGTAAAGAGCTGCTGCTTCACAGCTCCAGTGACTGGTTGCTGCTTGTACGGAGTTTGCACCTTTTCCATGTAACCATTAGGGTCTTCCCCCCCCTCGCTCCCCAGTATTCCAGTTTCCTCCTCCACCCTAAAGATTGGCTGTGTTGGTACTCGTCGTATTGCTAAGTGGCAACATGAATGAAAGGGGGGGGGGGGGGGGTGGATGAACTTGGAGTGAGAATAGGTCAGGTTACAGGGAAGCCAAGTTTTTACAAGATGGGACGCAATAAAGTTCTATCGTACGGTATTGAGCCACCCTGCCTCGAGCCCAGAGTTGGAACGGGGAGCTGCGCTTACATGAGAACCACAAGAGGTCAGGCAAGCACCTGCTGCCATCTGTCAAGAGAGTTGTTCGTGGGAAACTAAACACTTGGAAAATGGGAAAGGGACAATCCCAAAATAACCAATGATATTAGTAAATGCCAGTATTAAATAGCAGACGGTAGCTGGAAAGTAGGGTTGCCAACGTTCTCACTCCCAAAAAAGGGACAAAAGGTCAAAATGAGGGACAAATTCCCGACGGCAATTCGTTGACGGACTCGGCCATGGCTGGGTGAATGAGGAGTTGGGCCGGGTGCTGCACTGCACACAAAGCCCAGCCGGCGGGCCAGCTGAGGGGTTTTGGCCCGGGCGCTGGACTTTGCGTGTGACGCCACGCGGTCCAGGCCAAAACTTTGTGTTCTGCTGCACGCAAAGTCCGGCACCCCATCCAACTCATGAACCGATGATCGGCTATGAGAAGGAGGAGTGGTGGTGTCAGTGGTAAGTGAAGGTCCAGCGGTCCCGTATGGGACAAATCAATTTAGCCCAATATACCGGATGTCCCGGCTAATATGGGGCAGTTGGCAACCCTACTAGAAGGCCATTGGTATCTAATCATGCATAAACCACGTTCAGGTTCAACAGTTGGCAGCGGATGGCACCCGAATTAACAAGATCATCAGGAGGGCTGACTCCGTCCTGGGAGTGGAGTTGGATTCATGGGAGGTGGTCTTGGTGGGGAGGATGCTCCTCAAACTGCCTAGCGTCTCGGATGATACAGCTCACCCCCTCCATGACACACTGGTCAGCAACCTCTTCAGCAACACACTGGTTCCACCAAGATGCAGCACAGACTGACTCCCCCCCCCCCCTCCTCCACCCCCCCCCCAATCTTTGCACACCCCGAATCCTGAACTTTCCACTCCTCACTTTAATTTCATGTACCTTGTTGTGTTTTATGACCGTTGACAGAACAATGTCCCTGTTGTGATAAATAAAGCTCTACCATATCGTATTGTATTTACCCATTTGCATGTATCTATTTGATATCAGATAGTTTTGACTTGAGGCCACAGGGACTTCCTTTTAAATGTCAAATCGGTCAATGGATAAGTAGCACGGTATTTTTAAACCCACAGCTGCTTTGCGCGTGCACTACCAAACCAAAGTTTTAGACATTCCAGCTCAGGCAATAGATCGAAGAATGTGCTGGAAGGGACTGCAGGTGCTGGTTTACACCGAAGATAGACACAAAATGCTGGAGTAACTCAGTAAATGCGGGACAGCCAGCATTTCTAGAGAGAAGGAATGGGTTAGGTTTTGAGTCAAAACCCTTCTTCGGAAGAAGGGTCACCACCCGAAACATCACCCATTCTTTCTCTCCAGAGATGCTGCCTGTCCTGCTGAGTTACTCCAGAACTTTATGTGTATAATAGATTGAAGGACCTCTGTATCTCTCTTTTCACACTAGTCCACTACTTTTAGAACGATACGACACACAATGGAACTTTATTTATCTCAGGAGGGAAATTGGTCTGCCAACAGTCGTAAAACAATAACATACATTTATGTATTAAATGACATTGTTAATAGTCTTAAGATCCAAACCATATCTGTGCAGTTCACCCAAAGGAAAACAAAGTTTTACTTTTATATACTTCATAGTTTAAAGAATTCTAACTGCAGATGCTGGTTTATGCCAAAGATAGACACAAAGTGCTGGAGTAACTCATCGGGTCAAGATTCAAGGTTCAGGTTCTTTTATTGTCACGTGTACCAATTAAGATACAGTGATATTCGATTTACCATACAGCCATACAAAGAAAAAGCAACAAGGCACACGACCACATAAAAGTTAACATAATCATCCACCACAGCGGATTCCCTACATTCCTCACTGTGATGGAAGGCAATAAAGTCCAATCTTCTTCCCTCTTTATTCTCCGGGCAGTCGAACCATCGAACCATCAAAGATCGAAGCTCCTGTGGCCTGGAGCTCCCGCAGTCGGTCCCTAACCAGGGACTGTGAGCTCCACGATGTTAAAGTCCGCAGGATCCCGCGTTTGGAGCTCCGAGGTCGATCCCCGTCAGGGATCGCGAGCTCCACGATGTTGAAATCCGCAGGATCCCGTGGCTGCAGCTCCCGAAGTCGATCCCCAGCAGAGGCCACCAGCTCCTCGATGTTAGGCCGCAGCGTGGACCGAGATACGATACGGGAAAAAATGCATCTCCGTCGAGGTAAGAGATTTTAAAAAGTTTTCCCCCCCCCAAACCCCACAACAAACAAGCTAAAGAACACTAAAACATACGCATACTATAAACAACAAAGAAAGAATGGATGAGACAGACTGTTGGTGAGGCAGCCATTGCTGACACCACCTGGTCTGGAGAAGAGTCAGAAACCAAAACATCTATCCTTTTCCTCCAGAGATGCTGCCTGACCCATTGAGTTACCCCAGCACTTTACATCCAACAGCAGATGTCTATTATATGATTGCTAGTGGAGGGTTGAGAATTGAAAGTAGTGCTGATCTTAATAGTAAGTGAAGTACTTCGTATGTAATAAAAAGGAACTGCAGATGCTGGTTTACATCAAAGATAGACACAAAGTGCTGGTGTAACTCAGCAGGTAGGCAGCATCTCTGTTGAAAATGGATAGGTGACGTTTTGGGTTGGGACCTTTCTTCAGACTATATTTCTGGAATAGTTACTATTCTGCCTCTCTTGTTCATTAAACTATTGCAATCTATTGTTTCAGCATCTGTAAGCTGTTACACTAACCCACTTCCCCGAGTTTTCACTCGTGTGATCCTGCGGGAGTCAGAAAATTAACTGTTCAAGTTAAAAATGGAAACATGGTGCTTTTTTATAATAGTATAATATGTTATACATAGCGAAGCAATTGAGAGGCGATTTCTTGGGATGGGAATCACAATTAACGTGTGTCTTTGCTTTAAAAGTGAAGCATCAAATGCTTCAATGCCCTGATTTATATACTTCCCCGCTTCTGGGCTTCCATTTTTATACATTGCAATATAAAGTACAAAGGAATAAGTAATTTCTGCAAGATCAGATATTAAATTTGTTTAAAATACAGTCATTGAATTTTGTTGGAGATGGTCATAATTGGGCACTTTTGTGGTGTGAATGTGACTTGCCTCTTATCATCCATGCTTGATGTTGTCTGGGGTTTGTTGCATGCGGGAATGGATTGCATCATTTGCTAAGGACTAGAGGATTGTGTCATTTTCAATAAAACCACTACTTCTGGCCATACGATAGAAGCAAGACCATTGATGGAGAAGCTGAAGATGGCTGGGCCTAGGATACTGCCCCGAGGAACTCCTTCAATTAAGTTAACAACCACAGTCATCTTGCCTTCTGTGACCAAATTCTTTGGGAAGATTTCTTACTAAAGCCAATTGACTTCAGTTTTGATGCCAGTCCAAAACAAAATCAGAACCTGTGGCATAACGGCGCAGCTAGTAGAACTGCTGCCTCACAGCGCCCGAGACCCAGGTTCGATCCTGACCTCGGGTGCTGCCAGTGTGGAGTTTGCACATTCTCCCTGTGATCATGTGGGTTTCCTCCTCGTGTATATCCCAAAGAACTGCGTTTTTTTTTTTTAGGTTAATTGGGCTTTGGAAATTGCCCCGTGTGTAGCAAGCGGATGCAAAAATGGGATAGCATGGAATGTGTGTTGGATGGTCAGGGTGGTCTCAGTGGGCCAAATGGCCTGTTTCCGTGCTGTATCTCTAAACTAAGCATCCTATCTCTGTCCATTTCCTGCACAAAATATTGCATAAATACAAATTATTGTAAATATTTTCAAGAAACATGGAGAAGTCGCCTCGCTACTAATATCCCTTAAACTACTGATGGATGACAATTATTAATAGCCTAACAGAAAACCGCAGATGATCTTGTAATTCCCACAATCAATTCCAACGACAAAATATTTAGCGAATGATTTGAACACCATTTTCCAGATATTTGGTGAAGAGATTTAGAATAATTAAAGTAACTTCAAAATATCTTTAGAACCTCCAATAAATTTCTGTCCTTTCAAGGTGGAACAATTTTCAATGCCTAGTAAAAATCATGACACTATCAGTTCAATGTTACAATTATTTTTTCACAGGAAGACGGTAGGGAAACTGCCGAAAAGATGCAGTGTGTCTGATCATTTCGCTAATTCTGTTAAACGTCTCAATGCAGATGCAATGTTTTGCTGCACACTGTAGGCATGGAGCTGCAAATCTTTATTTATTTATTTTATTTAAAAATAAAAAAAATTATTAGAAGTAATGTACATTACAGTAGTCTAAGCCAAAAAGAACATAATACATTTCATGTACCACTTCTTGTTTTAACCTTTAAGAAGAAGAAAAATAGAGAAAGTTAGATAAGATAGTAAGTGCGTGAAAAAGTGATCAGGAAAAACCCGTAGAAGCATAAAACACGAGAAAGAATTAAAAAAAAAAGAAAGAGAAAAATAGAAAAAAGAAAATATAAGAAAGTAAAATAAGATAAAAGGGATGTACCTACTTCGTATCTTTACACACCCCTCACCAGGTGCTGAAACCGTTTATTTACGAAGCTGCAATTCAGAGTCGTGTGTCAGTAGCTGAAATGTTTAAGAAAGAAATTCCATGGCCAGAGTGAGTCCCACTGCAAATTGGAGGAGCAGCACCTCATATTTTGCTTGGGTAGTTTACACCCCAATGGTATGAACATTGACTTCTCCAATTTCAGGTAGTCCTTGCGTTCTCCCTCCTTCCCCTCCCCTTCCCAGCTCTCCCACAGCCCACTGTCTCCGCCTCTTTCTTTCTTCTTTACACCCCCCCCCCCCTCACCCCACCCCCACATCAGTCTGAAGAAGGGTCACCTAGGATACTGCCCTGAGGAACTCATTCAATTAAGTCAACAGCCACAGTCATCTTGCCTTTTGTGACCAAATTCTTTGGGATAATTTCTTACTAAAGCCAATTGACGTCAGTTTTTATGCCAGTCCAATAAAAAAAAATCAGAATCTGTGGCACAATGGCGCAGCCATTCCTTCGCTCCATAGATGCTGCCTCACCCGCTGAGTTTCTCCTGCATTTTTGTCTACCTTCTGTGTCAGTAGCTGGTCACTTAATTCAACTTCTGGCCACAAATAAGCATTACAGGTTCCAATGAACCTTGCAGCACCGATTCATCTGTGTCCAAAAACCAGTGGGAAATGATGGAGTGTAGAGAGGTGCATGGAATACATGACTAAGACAGGGGCACAAAGATCATATATCGCTGGGGTAGCTTACACCCCAGTGGAATGAACATTGACCTCTCACTTCAAATAGCCCTTGCTTTCCCTCTCTCTCTCTATCCCCTCCCCCTTCTCAGTTCTCCCACCAGTCTTAAGGGCCTGTCCCACTGTATGAGGTAATTCAAGAGCTCTCCCGAGTTTAAAAAAAACTCATGGTAAACATGTAGAATGTACGTAGTGGGTACGTCGGAGCTCGGGACGTCGCTTAGCGGCTCGTAACGCTAACGGCAGGTACTCGGGAAACGCGGTAAGCTCGTAAAGACTCGTGAAGATTTTTCAACATGTTGAAAAATGTCCACGAGAGCCCTGAGTACCTATGAGCGGCTATTATCGTAATTCTCCGAGTTCGAATCAGGGGAAACTCGGGAGAACTCTTGAATTACCTCGTACGGTGGGACAGGCCCTTAACTATCTCCAGCTACATTCCATCTCTGACCCACCCACTCCCCTGACATCAGTCTGAAGAAGGATCTCATTCACGTCACCCATTCCTTCTCTCCAGAGATGCTGCCTGTCCTGCTGAGTTACTCCAGAATTTTGTATCTACAGTGGCTTGCAAAAGATTTCATACCCCTTGAACTTTTCCACATTTTGTCACGTTACAACCACAAACGTAAAAGTATTTTATTGGGATTTTATGTGATAGACCAACACAAAGTGGCGCATAATTGTGAAGTGGAAGAAAATGATACATGGTTTTCAAATTGTTTTACAAATAAAAAACTGAAAAGTGTGGCGTGCAAAAGTATTCAGCCCCCTTTACTCTGATACCCCTAAATAAAATCCAGTGCAACCAATTGCCTTCAGAAGTCACCTAATTAGTAAATAAAGTCCACTTGTGTGCACTCTAATCTCAGTATAAATACAGATGTTCTGTGAAGGCCTCAGAGGTTTGTTAGAGAACATTAGTGAACAAACAGCATCATGAAGCCCAAGGAACACACCAGACAGGTCAAGGATAAAGTTGTGGAGAAGTTTAAAGCAGGGTTAGGTTATAAAAAAATATCCCAAGCTTTGAACATCTCACAGAGAACTTCAATCCATCATCCGAAAATGGAAAGAGTATGGCACAACTGCAAACCTACCAAGACATGGCCGTCCACCTAAACTGACAGGCCGGGCAAGGAGAGCATTGATCAGAGAAGCAGCCATGGTAACTCTGGAGGAGCTGCAGAGATCCACAGCTCAGGTGGGAGAATCTGTCCATAGGACAACTATTAGTCGTGCCTCCACAAATCGGGCCTTTATGGTAGAGTGGCAAGAAGAAAGCCATTGTTGAAACAAAGACATAAGAAGTCCCGTTTGCAGTTTGCCACAAGCCATGTGGGGGACACAGCAAACATGTGGAGGAAGGTGCTCTGGTCTGATGAGACCAAAATTGAAGTTTTTGGCCTAAATGCAAAACGTTATGTGTGGCGGAAAACTAACACTGCACATCACCCTGAACACACCATCCCCACTGTGAAACATGGTGGTGGCAGCATCATGCTGTGGGGATGCTTTTCTTCAGCAGGGAAGCTGGTCAGAGTTGATGGGAAGATGGATGGAGCCAAATACAGGGCAATCTTGGAAGAAAACGTGTTAGAGTCTGCAAAAGACTTGAGACTGGGGCGGAGGTTCACCTTCCAGCAGGACAACAACCCTAAACATACAGCCAGAACTACAATGGAATGATTTAGATCAAAGCATATTCATGTGTTAGAATGGCCCAGTCAAAGTCCAGACCTAAATCCAATTGAGAATCTCTGGCAAGACTTGAAAATTGCTGTTCACAGACGCTCTCCATCCAATCTGACTGAGCTTGAACTATTTTGCAAAGAAGAATGGGCAAAAATTTCAGTCTCTAGATGTGCAAAGCTGGTAGAGACATACCCCCAAAGACTTGCAGCTGTAATTGCAGTGAAAGGTGGTTCTACAAAGTATTGAATACTTTTGCATGCCACACTTTTCAATTTTGTATTTGTAATAAAATTTGGAAACCATGTATCATTTTCCTTCCATTTCACAATTATTCACCACTTTGTGTTGGTCATCACATAAAATCCCAATAAAATACATTTACGTTTGTGTTGTAACGTGACAAAATGTGGAAAATTTCAAGGGGTATGAAAACTGTTGCAAGCCACTGTACCTTCGGCACAAAGATCATGTCGCATTTCAAACAAGGATCTCATTTGAAAATAAATTTAAAAAATCAAAAGAACCGCTGATGATATTGACAAAGTGCTGGAGTAATGCTGCAGGTCAGGCAGCATGTCTGGAGAAAAGGGATGGGTGACATTTCTGGGCAGGAAACTTCTAAAGACTGAAAGTCCATGCCAAATATTAATCACCCACTCACACTAGTTCCGTGATATCCTACTTTCTCATCCACTCCCTACACACTTGGGGAAATTTGCAGATGGCCAAGTAACCCACAAACCTGCAGGTGTTCGGAGCGTGGGAGGAAACTGGAGCGCCCGGAGGAAACCTACGCAGTCACAGGGAGTACGTGCAAACTCTACAAACACCGGCACGGTAGCGCAGCGGTAGAGTTGCTGCCTTACAGCACTTGCAGCACCGGAGACCCGGGTTCGATCCTGATTACGGGCGTTGTCTGTACGGCGTTTGTACGTTCTTCCCGTGACCTGTGAGAGCTTTCTCCGAGATCGTCGGTTTCCTCCCACACTCCAAAGACGTACAGTTTGTAGGTTAATTGGCTTGGTATAAGTGTAAATTGTCCCTAGTGTGTGCAGGATGGTGTTAATGTGCGGGAAACGTTGGTCGGTGCGGACTCAGTGGGCTGAAGGACCTGTTGCCGCGCTGCATCTCTAAACTAAACAGCACCCGTAGTCAGGATCGAACCATGGTCTCTGGCATTGTGGGGCAGCAGCTCTGCCAGCTGAACCACTGTGCCCATAGCAAGTCATTGAGTGACCACCAGGAAAGGTAAATGTAAGTGGGTACACAGTGCCAGGTTCCCCAGTGGCCATTACCCTCTGTAATATCATGCCCCTTTGGATACTGTTGAACAATAGACAATAGGTGCAGGAGTAGGCCATTTGGCCCTTCGAGCCAGCACCGCCATTCAATGTGATCATGGCTGATCATCCCCAATCAGTACCCCATTCCTGCCTTCTCCCACATTGGGGGGAATGAACTTTCATAGGACAGGAATGACATTTCAGTCCAGGGGAAGACTGAAAAATCAGTTGTATATTTCGCTCCATAGATGTGTACAACCAATGATGAACGTTATAGCTATGGAGCTTCAGTGGTACGGGGAGTGAATGCCAGTGTCTTTTGGGGGACTGATGCCAAACAAGCTGATTATTAGAGATAGACACAAAGTGCTGGAGTACCTCAGCGGGCCAGGCATCATTTAGAGATGCTGCTGACCCGCTAAGTTGCTCCAGCACTTTATGTCTATCTCCGGTGTAAACCAACATCTGCGACTCTTTGTTTTTACAAGTTGATTATTTATCGAGCCATTGAGTGATACAGCGTGAAAACCGGCCCTTCAGCCCAACTTGCCCACACCGGCCACATGTCCCTGGCACACTAGTCCCACCTGCTTGTGTTTTGTCCATATCCCTCCAAACCTGTCCCATCCATGTACCTGTCTAACTGTTTCTTAAATGTTGGGATAGTCCCAGCCACAACAACCTCCTCTGGCAGCTTTTTCCATACACCCACCACCCTTTGTGTGGAAAAGTGACTTGTCAGATTCCTATTAAATCTTTTCCCCTTCACCTTAAACCTATATCCTCTGGTCCTCGATTCATCCACTGGGCAAGAGACTCTGTGCATCTACCTGATCTATTCCTCTCATGATTTTATACACCTCCATAAGATCACCTCTCATCCTCCTGTGCTCCAAGGAATAGAATCCCAACCTACTCAACCTCTCCCTATAGCTCACACCCTCCACGCCTGGCAACATCCTTGTAAATCTTCTCTGTACCCTTTCCAGCTTGACAACGTCTTTCCTATAAGTTTTAAGTGGTTCAGAAGATGGTTGAAGGAATTTCCTTTATACGGGGAATCCAACTTTACGGAGGTGATCCTGGTGCTCAATGATTCTCCATATGGATGTCAATGAGACGTCTTTGATTTTCCTTTCCCACAACTTCCCCTCCACCATAGTTGAGAGTTTTAATAGTGACCTATTTATTTCTCCCATCCTCTCTCCCGCTAGTCACAGCACTGATACACATTCTATTGTTCACTCAGTAGCCTCCACATTCAAAGAATGACAACACTGGGCCTCTACGTGCTGGAGTTTAGAAGGTTGAGAGGGGACCTCATTGAAACTTACAGAATAATGAAAGGCATAGATAGAGTAGATGTGGAAAGGATGTTCCACTGGTGGGAGATTCTAGGACCAGTCAGAGCCTCAGAATTAAAGGGCGTTCCTTTAGAAAGGAGGTGAGGAGGAACTTCTTTAGTCAGAGGGTAGTTAATCTGTGGAACTCATTGCCACCAGAGGGCTGTGGAGGCCAAGTCAGTGGATATTTTTAAGGCAGAGACAGACAAATTCTTGATTAAAATGGGAATCAAGGGCTATGGGGAGAAGGTAGGAAAATGGGATTAGGAGGCAGAGATCAGCCATGATTGAATGTTGGAGTAGACTAGATGGGCCGAATGGCCTAATTCTACTCCTATAACTTGTGAACCATCCTTTGCATTTTCTTCCACCCCTGAGTTACTCCAGCCGTGCGGAAGGGAGGGGAAGAACAATGGGGAACCCAGCGTGGGGGGGAGGGACCGCCATGAGGGAGAACTTTGTAACATTGTCACCCGTAGGTGGCTGCTATTTGTATAGATTGGGTATGTAAGCAAAGAATTTCACTGTGCCTCAGACCGCAGCTATTTACAATATACATTAATGATTTGGATGAAGGAATTAAAAATAACATTAGCAAATTTGCAGATGACACAAAGCTGGGTGGCAGCGTGAACTGTGAAGAGGATGCTATGAGGATGCAAAGTGATTTGGACAAGTTGGGTGAGTGGGCAGATGCATGGCAGATGCAGTATAATGTGGATAAATGTGAGGTTATCCACTTTGGAGGCAAGAACGGGAAGGCAAATTATTATCTGAATGGTGTCAGGTTAGGAAAAGGGGAAGTACAATGAGACCTGGGTATCCTTGTTCATCAGTCACTGAAAGTAAGCATACAAGTACAACAGGCCGTGAAGAAAGCTTATGACATGTTGGCCTTCATAACGAGAAGAGTTGAGTATAGGAGCAAAGAGATCCTTCTGCAGTTGTACAGGGCCCTGTTGAGACCACACCTGGCGTATTGTGTGCAGGTTTGGTCTCCTAATTTGAGGAAGGACATTCTTGCTATTGAGGGAGTGCAGCGTAGGTTCACGAGGTTAATTCCGAGGTTGGCGAGACTGTCATATGACGCAAGAATGGAGTGACTGGGCTTGTATTCACTGGAAATTAGAAGGATGAGAGGGGATCTTATAGAAACATACAAAAAGGTTGTCCTTTATTTTATTGTT
This sequence comes from Okamejei kenojei, assembly GCA_035221665.1. Classification (NCBI taxonomy): domain Eukaryota; kingdom Metazoa; phylum Chordata; class Chondrichthyes; order Rajiformes; family Rajidae; genus Okamejei; species Okamejei kenojei. Next base: position 42,062,003 of record CM069150.1, read on the forward strand.
TGCATTAGCGCTCAGGGATTATGTACCGCTAACACTTTCAGCAGAAAACATGTAATTTACCCGATGAAAATTGGGGGAGAATCCAGAAAATTAATGGCCACAGTTTAAGAATAAGGGGTAGCATTACCAAACTTTATGAAATGAGGTTAGAGAAATTGATAATAAACCTAATTGGTTAAAATATGGAAAAAGAAGATTGTTCTATTTGAAATTTTCACTAAATGTTGCTAATGTTGCGAGAGTTGTGGAAACAAATCTAAAGTTAGATTGTTAATAATTTTATGTTTAAACCTTCTTTATTGGATAAAGTTTTTTACAATGGAGGCAACAAACTTCACATCACAAATTAGAAACTATGCTAAAGAAAGAAATATTAGATAGGAGGAGAAACATACAGGAGTCTCAGAAATATACATTATTGGTGATCAAATTTCAGAAGCAAATTTGACACACTCATTTACCAACTGGTAATTAATAAAAATATAACCCTGACCAAAGTTAATTATACTTGGAATTATTGAGAGTCAAAGGGGTTTAGTAATTGGCGTGGAATGAAATGTCGGACTCCATTTGATTGAGTTTGTCATGGATAGGCTAGATCTCTTCAGATATATTGAATATTTACACATTAGAACTGGCGATTGTGCATGAATATATCTCGGATCAATGACGAATAGACGCCTTAATTATTAGGAAGAAAAAAATGGAAATTTTATAAAGTTTTATTAATTTTGTGTATCAATATTATTACTAAATTTGGCCTTATGCTGCTATATTATAAATGTATTATTAGTATTATGTACTTTTAATCATAGAAAATAGATAACATTTGGAAGTTATAATTAAGGATAATACTAAATCTTATGTAGTATTCCATCCATTTTAGAATTTACAAATCAGTTCATTGTGTATGATCAAATCATTCAATTGATGGCCTGGGCACTTGCTATGTTGTATTCCGCAAATCAGAAATGCAAACACTTGTCCCTTCACCTCCCCCCTCCACTCCTTTCAGGGACCCAAGCAGTCCTTCCAGGTCCAACAGAGGTTCACCTGCACCTCCTCCAACCTCATCTACTGCATCCGCTGCTCCAGATGCCAGATGATCTATATCGGTGAGACCAAGCAGAGGCTTGGCGATCGTTTTGCCGAACACCTCCGCTCGGTCCACAAAAACCAACCCGACCTCCCGGTGGCTCAGCACTTCAACTCCCCCTCCCATTCCGTATCCGACCTCACGGTCCTGGGCCTCCTCCATGGCCAGAGTGAGCAACACCGCTAGTTGGAGGAACAGCACCTCATATTCCGCTTGGGGAGTCTGCATCCTTTGGGCTTGAACATTGAATTTTCTCAATTCTGTTAACCCTTGCTGTCTCCTCCCCTTCCCACCTCTCCCTCAGCCCTCGGGCCCTGGCATTCCCTCTATCTCTATCTCCCTCCCCCACCCTAGTCGCACTAGCTTCTCATTTTCACACCACAAACAGCTTACAATGGCTTGTTCCCTTTATCATCGATACTTTTTTGCATATCTTTCATTCATTGTTCTTTATCTCTCCACATCACCGTCTATATCTCTCGTTTCCCTGATCCCTGACCAGTCTGAAGAAGGGTCTCGACCCGAAACGTCGCCTATCTCCTTCGCTCCTTAGATGCTGCTGCACCCGCTGAGTTTCTCCAGCCTTTTGTGTAACCCTCGATTCTCCAGCATCTGCAGTTCCTTCTTTAACAGTTCATTTTCTGAGGTGCTTAGTATAGGCACTAGGTGGCGCTGCAGCACAGGTTTCCACTGCCAGATTAAAACCCCTGTCCCACTGTACGAGTTAATTCCAAGAGTTCTCCCGAGTTTGCCCTGATTCGAACTCGGAGATTTACGGTAATGGCCACTTGTCGGTACTCGGGGCTCTCGTGGACATTTTTCAACATGTTGAAAAATCTTCACGAGTCTTCCCGTGCTTGCCTGCCATTAGCGAATCTTCCCAACTACCTGCCGTTAGCGTTACGAGCCGCTAAGAGACGATCCCGAGCTCCGACGTACCCGCTACGTTCATTCTCCGTGCTTACCACGAGTTTGATTTTTTTTTTAACTCGGGAGAGCTCTTGGAATGAACTCGTACCGTGGGACAGGGCTAATACATATAAACCAGACAAATGATAAATGGAAACAGGCTATTCGGCCTACTGAGTCCATGGTAACCAATGATCACCTGTACACTAGTTCTATCCTACACTCTACGGACAATTTACCAAAGTTGATTAACCTACAAACGTGCATGTCTTTGAAGTGTGGTAGGACACCGGAGCACCTGGAGAAAACCCACATGGTCACTGGGAGAACATAAAAGCTCCGTACAGATAACACCCGCGATCAGGGTCTCTGGCACTGTGAGGCAGCAATTCTACCGCTGCCGTGCCGCCCATAAGTAAAACTGGAACCAGAGGGCAATGGCCAATTTAATGCTCCTTTAATTTTTTTTAAAGCATAACTGATGTAGTGCAACTCTGTGCATGAATCAATCATTAAACATAGAGAAGCTTTCATCCATAAATCATAGGCATGGTTTATTTTCCTTCTAGGGTTCCTACAGTGTATAAGAAGGTCAGAGGCTGAAGGTGGGACCCGACCCGCAGCGTCAACTGTCCATTCCCTCCACAGCTGTTGCCTGACCCACTGAGTTCCTCCAGTACTTTGTGTTTTTGTGTTATAAAAGTCCAATTAAGAGTCAATTCAGGCCAATTATTGGTCAATTATACTCATTCCGAACGTACGTCTTTGGAGTGTGGGAGGAAACTGGAGCACCCGGAGAAAACCCTCAAGCTCCTCAAGACAGTGACTTAGACTAAACCATTTTCCACTAGTCACTTTCCTTCCGAGGCGGCGCAGCGGTAGAGTTGCTGCCGTATCGCACCAGAGACCCGGGTCCGATCCAGACTACGGGTCCTTGTCTGTACGGAGTTTGCACGATCTCCCCGTGACCTGCATGAATGGGTTTTCTCCGAGATTTTCGGTTTCGCCCCACACTCCAAAGACGTACAGAGAAAAAGGATAGTTAAAACAATTTTTCAAATTAGCCAGAAAAAGCAGCCTACTAGAGGACTGGGAGAAATTCAGAGTCCAGCAGAGGAGGACAAAGGGCTTAATTAGGAAAGGGAAAATAGATTATGAAAGAAAACTGGCAGGGAACATAAAAAATGACTGCAAACGTTTTTATAGATATGTGAAGAGAAAAAGGTTAGTTAAAACAAATGTAGGTCACTTGCAGTCAGAAACTGGAGAATTGATCATGGGGAACAAGGACATGGCAGACCAATTGAATAACTACTTTGGTTCTGTCTTCACTAAGGAAGACATAAATAATCTGCCGGAAATAGCAGGGGACCAGGGGTCACATGAGATGGAGGAACTGAGTGAAATCCAGGTTAGCCGGGAAGTGGTGTTAGGTAAATTGAATGGATTAAAGGCCATTAAATCCCCAGGGCCAGATACTTAGGGAAGAAGCCCCAGAAATAGTGGATGCATTAGAGATAATTTTTCAAAACTCTTTAGATTCTGGAGTAGTTCCTGAGGATTGGAGGGTAGCTAATGTAACCTCACTTTTTAAAAAGGGAGGGAGGGAGAAAACTGGGAATTACAGACCAGTTAGTCTAACATCGGTAGTGGGGAAAATGCTAGAGTCAGTTATTAAAGATGGGATAGCAGCACATTTGGAAAGTAGTGAAATCATTGGACAAAGTCAGCATGGATTTAAGAAAGGTAAATCATGTCTGACGAATCTTATAGAATTTTTCGAGGATGTAACTAGTAGAGTGGATAATGGAGAACCAGTGGATGTGTTATATCTGGACTTTCAGAAGGCTTTTGACAAGGTCCCACATAAGAGATTAGTATACAAACTTAAAGCACACGGTATTGGAGGTTCAGTATTGATGTGGATAGAGAACTGGCTGGCAGACAGGAAGCAAAGAGTAGGAGTAAACGGGTCCTTTTCACAATGGCAGGCAGTGACTAGTGGGGTGCCGCAAGGCTCAGTGCTGGGACCCCAGCTATTTACAATACATATTAATGATCTGGATGAGGGAATTGAATGCAACATCTCCAGGTTTGCGGATGACATGAAGCTGGGGGGCAGTGTTAGCTGTGGGGAGGATGCTAGGAGGCTGCAAGGTGACTTGGATAGGTTGGGCGAGTGGGCAAATGCATGGCAGATGCAGTACAATGTGGATAAATGTGAGGTTATCCACTTTGGTGGCAAAAACAGGAAAGTAGACTATTATCTGAATGGTGGCCGATTAGGAAAAGGGGAGATGCAACAAGACCTGAGTGTCATGGTACACCAGTCATTGAAAGTAGGCATGCAGGTGCAGCAGGCAGTGAAGAAAGCAAATGGAATGTTAGCATTCATAGCAAAAGGATTTGAGTACAAGAGCAGGGAGGTTCTACTGCAGTTGTACAGGGTCTTGGTGAGACCACACCTGGAGTATTGCGTACAGTTTTGGTCTCCAAATCTGAGGAAAGACATTCTTGCATAGAGGGAGTACAGAGAAGGTTCACCAGACTGATTCCTGGGATGGCAGGATTTTCATATGAAGAAAGAATGGATAGACTCGACGTGTACTCACTGGAATTTAGAAGACTGAGGGAGGATCTTATAGAGACTTACAAAATTCTTAAGGGGTTGGACAGGCTAGATGCAGGAATATTGTTCCCGATGTTAGGGAAGTCCAGAACAAGGGGTCACAGTTTAAGGATAAGGGGGGAGTTTTTTAGGACCGAGATGAGAAAATCATTTTTCACACAGTGGTGAATCTGTGGAATTCTCTGCCACAGAAGGTAGTTGAGGCCAGTTCATTGGCTATATTTAAGCGGGAGTTAGATGTGGCCCTTGTGGCTAAGGGGATCAGGGGGTATGGAGAGAAGGCAGGTACAGGATACTGAGTTGGATGATCAGCCATGATCATATTGATTGGCGGTGCAGGCTCGAAGGGTTGAATGGCCTACTCCTGCACCTATTTTCTATGTTTCTATGTTTGAAAGTTAATTGGCTTGGTATAAATAAATTGTCCCTCGTGTGTGTGTGTAGGATAGTGCTAGTGTGCAGGGATCGTTGGTCAGTGCGGACTTGGTGGGCCGAAGGACATGTTTCCATGCTGTATTTCTAAACAAAATTAAACTAAACTCTAAAACTAAACTGATGTTCATCTCCTGTTGTAGCTCTTCAGAAAACTAGCCAGCCTAGGCCTGGATCCAGTAAGACAGAGGAAATATTGAGGAATGGAGCAATGAATGACGTGTAATATTAAGTGCCAGTCTACGATCATCTCCAAAACCACCTACTCTTGACATTCAATGACATAACCCTTGCTGAGACCACACCAGATGGCAACAGAGAATGTCACTGCCCACAGATAGATTCTCCTCTGAGTCACAAACCATTCTGAGCGCAAGATATATTGTGGTTCCTTCATAGTTACAGAGTTTAATTCCTGGAATTTCCCATCCAAACTGCAGTGTTGAAAAAGTTCAGAAAAAAATTATATTTTGAGTTGACCCCAGAGACCATACATGTTCTACCCATCACTGTTTGCAGTTCTCCCTTATCTCATACCTTCCCCTCCTCCCCCTCCCTGTGCCCCATCTGGATTCACACCCATTACTTTCACTTCCTTTTCCATACCTCCCTGTCTCCTTCCACCTTTTTCTTCCTTCCTCTGGCTTCACAATTCACGCATCTTCTGTCCTTATCTCACATTAGTTGTCTTTTCATCTCTGGCCTTTCTCCAACCATCTGCCCTTCAGAAATCCCTTCCACCTGTATCCACCTATTACTTGCCAAACTGTATCCTGCCCCCACCTCTCTTTGTGTAATCTCCACCCCCCCATCCCCAGTACAATTAATCTGAAAAATGGTCCTGACTCGAAACGTCACCAATCCACGATCTCCAGAGTTGCTGCCTGACCCACCGAGTTACTCCAGCACTTTGAATCTTTTTTTTGCAGTTCCTTCGTTGGCTTTATTTGTCAAGCTCAGTACTCACAAAACAGAAGGGGAGGCATGTCAATAATCAATCTCAAGGGACAGCCTAAAATGAGGAAGATTCTTCCTCTCCTCTCAAACACTTGCCTTTAATCCTGCTCACGGTTTTCATTATATAATTGCTTTTAAAGAGCTAAACTGAATGTCTGGCCAATTTCAACGTCCAAAGGAATGAACAGTCTTCTCCGAAGCTCACACAATTTGCAGCCTGCTCTCTGCAGTAACACACTGCTCACTGAATCATTTAGTTAAGATGTCGGGATTAAAACTTGAAGCAAACCATAACTTTTGTTACTTTTCCCGGTCATATTTTCCGAAGACATAGAGCCAACCTGTAGTTTTAGTTTAGTTTAGAGATACAGCACGGAAACAGGCCCAGTCCACACCGACCAGCGCTTCCCCGTACATTAACTCTACCCGACACACACTGGAGACAATCTACACTTATACCAAGCCAGTTAACCTACGAACCTGTACATCTGTGGTGTGCGGGAGGAAACCGAAAATCGCGAAGAAAACCCACGCGGTCACGGGGAGAACGTACAAGCTCTGCGCAGACAACATCCGTAGTCGGGATCGAACCCGGGTCTCGGCTGCTGCAAGCACTGTGAGGCAGCAACTCTACCGCTGCTCCACCGGGCTGCCCTGGGGCACAACTAGGAAATTGTTGGGGTTTTGAGGTGGTTCAGGAATCTGATGGTTACTGATGGATAGAAGCTGATCCTGATCCTGGAGGTAATAATTGTCAGGCTCCTGTACCACCTGCCCCACCATTCATGGGTTATTTCCTAGTCTTTGAGTCTTGCCCAGGACTGATTTCTCTTGATTATTATATCTATTATTAAAATGCAGTGACTTAGAAGGGAGAGGTTGTTAGAAATACATGGAAGGAATCTTGAGGAAAAGATGGCAGCTAATAGCATTTAAAAAAACCACACCAGCCCTGATCACACCAAACACCCTGGTTGCTGCCACCATTGGGAAGATGGTACAGGAGCCTGAGAATTATTACCTCCAGATCCAGGATCAGCTTTTTCCCAGTAACCATCAGGTTCTGGAACCACTGCAAAACCCTCTCCACAACATACTTTAGTCCATCAAGGTTCTGCTACTATTTCTGTCCATCTTTGATAAAATCCACCAAGTTTTTTACCCATCAGCCCTCGGCATTTAGGGGCGACAAGGTGGCGCAGCGGTAGTGTTGCTGCCTTAAGGCGCCAGTGACCCAGGTTCGATCCTTACTACGGATGCCGTCTGTACGGACTTTGTACGTTCTCCCTGTGACCGCGTGGGCTTTCCTCGGTTGCTCCAGTTTCCACCCACACTCCAAGAGACGTATAAGTTTGTAGGTTAATTGGTTTGGGATAAGTGTAAGTTGCCCCTAGTGTGTAGGATAGTGGTAGTGAGCAGGGTGATCGCTGGTCAGCACGGACCTGGCGGCCGTGGGGCCGGTTTTCGTGCTGCATCCCTAAACTAAACCCTACCTCAGCACCGAACCACTGTGGACTTTGCACTACTCCAGTTGTTCCATGTACTTGGGTCTTTGGTCTCATTTACTTGGAGTAACTGATAATTTGGTGTATATTTATTTTTGCTTCTGCTGCATTTAATGTGCAGCGATTAAGAATTTAATTGTGCCGGTTCATATCCCATGCATAATTACAAATAAAGTTCAAGTTCAAGTGTTCAAGTGAGTTTATTGTCATGTGTTCCTGATAGGACAATGACATTCTTGCGTTGCATCAGCACACAGAACATAGAAGGCATTTACTACAAAACAGATCAGTGTGTCCATATACCATATATCAACATATATAAACGGTCCTGAAGATAGATATACAATGCTGAAGTAACTCCGTGGGTCAGGCAGCATCTCTGGAGAAAAGGAATAGGTGACGTTTTGGGTCAAGACCCTTCTTCAGACTGAGCGTCAGGGGAGAAGGGAAACTGGAGGCATGAAAAGGTACAAGGAACAAAATAATCAAAGGTATGAAAAGAACAGAACAAAATTCACAAACAGAACTGTCATGGCAGACCCATTGTTTCTGCTTGTTAATGTCCCACCAAATTAATTTCCACATACCTCGACTCCATCCTATCCCCCCTGGACCTATCCCTCCTTACCGATGTCCAAGACACCTCACACCCTCTTTGTCTCTTCAATGACTTCTGTTTTCCAGTCCCCCACTCCCTCATCTTTACCATGGATGTCCAATCACTTTACACCTCCAACCCCCACCAGAAAGGTCTTAAAGCCCTCCGTTTCTTCCTCGACCGCAGAACCAGCCAATTTCTAATACTACTAATACTCTCCTCCATCTAGCGGACCTGGGTCCTTACCCTCAACAGCTTCTCCTTCGACCCCTCCCACTTCCTCCAAATCCAAGGCAAAGCTATGGGCACTCGCATGGGTAACTGCTATTTGTAGGGTACGTCAAACAATCCTTGTTCCAGGCGTTCACTGGCGCTCTCCCCGAACTCTATCTCTGCTACATTGACGACTGCATCGGTGCTACCTCCTGCACCCATGCAGCACAAAATGAAGAGTCTGAAGAAGGGTCTTGACCCGAAACATCACCCTTTCCTTCTCTCCAGAGATGCTGCCTGTCCCGCTGAGTTACTCCAGCATTTGGTGTCTACCTTCAGACCGTGAGCTCTTGAATCCAATTTCTAAATTTGTTATCTGAAATCAGATCCATGGCATTTAATCTGCTATTCTATAATGCTTTTATGCATCCTAAATGAGCAAGATGAATTGGTTTCACTTGGACACAGCCTATCAAAAGTGGATATGGCGACTGTTAATTGAAATTGTATTGTAGTAAGCAAGAATTATCCAAATTATGATTGAAACAAGAAATCCCATTTTCTATGTAATTTGTAGCATTGTCCACATGAGGGCATCGATGTACATTATTTCACTTACATTTTCCCTCTATTGGAAGGCAGTGCAGCGGGTAGAGCTGCTGCCTCACAGCGCCAGAGACCCACGTTCAATTCTGACCTCGGGTGCTGTCAGTGAGTGGAGTTTGCACGTTCTCCCTGTGACCACGTGGGCTTGCTCCCACATCACTAAGATGTGTGGTTTGCAGGTCTGTAAAATTGCCGCTGGAGTGTACGGAGTGGATGAGATAAAAAAGATAACATGGAACGGGGATGGCATGAACTCGGTGGGCAGTAGGGCCAGTTTCCATTCTGTATCTTTCAATCAATTAAATATGCTGCTGAACTGTAACTGATCTTTCGCATAATGTACAGACTTTGTAACACACTTTCTACTATTTTATTCCAAATAGTCTTCAGGTACTCTTAATAAAGACCAGAATTATACCCAAGACAAGATAGACACGACAAGCTGGAGTAACTCAGCGGGACAGGCAGCATCTCTGGAGAGAAGGAATGGGTGACGTTTTGGAATGAGACCCTTCTTCAGACTAGTCAGGGGAGAGGGAAACAAGATATAGATGATGATGTAGAAAGATAAAGAACAATGAAGGAAAAATATACAAAAAAGTAACGATGATAAAGGAAACAGGCCATTGTTAGCTGTTTGTTGGGTGAAAACGAGAAGCTGGCTTGACTTTGATGGGGGAGGGATGGAGAGGGGGAGCCGGTGTTACTTGAAGTTAGACACTGGGCTGTAAGCTGCCCAAGCGAAATATGAGATGATTTTCCTCCAACTTGCGTTTAGCCTCACTCTGACAATGGAGGAGACCATGGGCTTCTCCAAATGTAGTCTAACTTTCTCTGCGCATCGCAGAGTATCTATATTTCTGCATCTCAATTTTGCTTTATCTTACACTGTATAATTTCCTGAACAATGTCGATGAAAATGTCAAACGAGAAATATTTTACAGATCAGAGAATTTTGGTTATGAAAGTGAACTTTTAATATGAAATGGAACATTCAGACACATTTTATATGTCAGATTATATTAGTGTCGACATCAGACCTTGAATGTTGAGGCACGAGGGAAATTGAAAGCATCCGAGTGTTAACGGCTACAGGTATGCCATGGGCGGCATGGTGACGCAACAGTAGGGTTGCTGCCTTACAGCGCCAGAGACCCAGGTTTGATCCTGACTAGGGGCGCCGTCTGTACGGAGTTTGTACGTTGCCCCCGTGACCGCGTGGGTTTCCCCCCGGCACTCCGGTTTCCTCCCACATTCCAAAGACGCACAGGTTTGTAGGGTAATTGGTTTCGGTAAAATTGTAAATTCTCCCTCGTGTGTAGGATAGTGCTAGTGTACGGGGTGATCGCTGGTCGACGCGGACTCGGTGGGCCAAAGGGCCTGTTTCCACACTGTATCTCTAAAGTATGAATTGAAATTTCAATACCCAAGAAAAATGATTGATCGGGGAATCTAGAATAAGAGAAATAGGTGGACGTCAATGGATAAAAATTGTACCCTGTGTGGAATTTATTCTTGTGGAATGAAATTCATTATCAAAAGTCAGACAAGGGAGAACTAAACCAAATTATTTGAAGAAATGGGCAAAAAAAAGGATAATTTTAAGAAGGGACCAGATCCAAAACGTTGATTGTCTATTCTTTCCACCGATGCTGCCTAATACATTTTTTCCTCCAGCACTTTGTGTTTTGCTCAGGATTCAAGCACCTGCAGTTCCTTTTGTCTTCACCATTTCATTTATCATGTGCCCAGGCTCAGAGTCATGCAACGTGGAAACAGGCCCTTTCGGCCCAACTTGCCCACACCGACCAACAATGTCCCATCTGCACTAGTCCCACCTGCCTGCGTTTTGCCCATATCCCTCCACACCTGTCCTATCCATTTACCTGTCTAATTGTGTCTTGAACATTGCGATAGTTCCTGCTCAAAAATGTTTTTTTAAACAGTCTGCACTGAGAAAATGTAAATGAGAAACATAATTCCGCTTAACAGAAATTTTATTTTGCAGGTATAGGAAAGAACTGCAGATGGATTTAAGAGAGAGTTGGATAGAGCTCTAGGGGCTAGTGGAGTCAAGGGATATGGGGAGAAGACAGGCACGGGTTATTGATAGCAGTTGATCAGCCATGATCATATGGAATGGCGGAGCTGGCTCGAAGGGCTGAATGGCCTCCTCCTGCACCTATTTTCTATGTTTCTATGTTGGTTTAAATCGAAGCTAGGCACAGAATGCTGGAGTAACTCAGTGGGACAGGCAGCATCTCTGGAGAGTAGGAATGGGTGACGTTTCGGGTCGAGACCCTTCTTCAGATATATTTTATATTTTGCAGGCGCTGGTCGAAAGTTGCCACACTAGATTAGCTTGGAGATACAGCACGGAAAGAGGCCCTTCGGCCCATCAAGTCCACGCCGACCAGCGATCACCAGTTCACACTGGTTCTGTTATCTCAGTTTTCCATTCACTCTGGAGGCAACTTACAGAAGCCAATTAACCGACAAACCCACACGTCTTTGGCATATGGGAAGAAATCAGAGCACCCGGAGAAAAGCCACGGACACGGACAGGGAGAACGTACAAACTCCACAGAGACCGCACCCGAGATCAGGATGGAATCCGGATCTCTGGTGGTGTGAGGTCATATCAAGGGCATCTATTAGAACAGGGGTGTCATACTTCCGGCCCGTGGGCTGCATCCGGCCTGCGAAGGGGTCCAATCCGGCCCGTCAGATGATTTAGGGAAAAAATATATTCACGACCATTTATTATGCATCTGTACGCTAGCAGCTCTCTCTCCCATCGACGCTCTCTCTCTGTCGCTGCTCTCTCTCTCCCACCGCTGTCTGTGCCGCTTGCTGCGCAGGCAGGGGGCGCTCCCGTCCTCTGCTCCGTGATGGGCCCGCGGTTGCCAAGGGGACGGTTGTCCCCGGCAACTGCTGTCAAACAAAGCAGGCTCGAAGGGCCGAATGGCCTACTCCTGCACCTAATTTCTAACAGACAAGATGGCAGCGCTGAGCTCCCCTTGGCCTCGGGCTGGCCGATAGACTGACGTTCGTGCGTGCACAACCGATCCGGCCTGCATGAGGTCGCATTTTGCCCAATCCGGCCCGTGACCTAAAATAAGTTTGACACCCCTGTATTAAAACATAGAACAATACGACACAGCAACAAGCCTTTCAGCCAACGATGTGTGGGCTGAATATTGACACCAATTTAAGTTAACCTCCTCTGCCTGCATAGCCCTCCATTTCCGGTATAAGCTCTTAGCTTGGGACTTAATGAAAATCAATCAGGAAGCTGGTCAAACACTTTATTCAGGTCAATGCTACCTGATGGTCATAGTGTAGCAATACATTGCTTCATGTTTCAAGTGGCACTGCAGCATCAAATAAAATTAAACGTGCAGTCATTCACCTTGTATGTCTTTCCAGTGTCCATGTGGTAGTTTACATGCACATGCCAAATCACACGTGTGAATAAATGCACGGAAAATTTGAATTGTGTAGTTCAGTTTAGAGAGAGTGTGGCAACAGGCCCTGCCTCACACCGAGTCCACACTGACCAGGAAAAGGCTTTTACATGGAGCAAAAGGCTTTTACATGGAGCAAAAATTAATGTCAACTTGCCTGAAACTCGCTGGACTTAATTCTGAAGGATCTTTGCTGAAGTAAAAATCTACAACTTTTTAAGGAACTGATTAATCCACTAAAAAAATTATGTTCTGAAACATTTTTTTGATAAAATGTAACTCTAGGGCATTTTAAAGAAACTCAAAGGAATTCATGAAAATAAAAGAAACCTTAGAAGCCAACGTCCAGTCTTTCATCACAGAGTACAAAGTGAACGTGCAATTTGCTGGACTTCCTAATTAAAATAATCAGCCAGTTTTCATTTGTGATTTATTTTATATTTTCCTCCAAACGTGTACTTTATTGTAAATCGGAACCCAGGTCCGCAGTTGAAACAGACTGACTTGACCTTTTCATTGGGAATGATGGGGACACAATTCATGGAGCTTTCAGAGTATCCCACAATAGAAGCATGCTGGAAGCATTGAAACCAAGCCAAGACATGCATGAAACTGTAGGGCCTGTCCCACTATGGCGACCTAATTTGCGAGTTTAGAAGACTTTGCGCTCGCCACAAACTCGCAGCATGGTCGACACCTGGTCCTTGGAGGTCACTGTAACTCTCCTTCATGCTCGAGAAAGGTTCCCGCATACACGCCGCCTCAGTTTGGTCGAGGAAATTCTTTCAGCATGCTGAAAAATTTTCCATGAGTAAAAATTGGTCGGCATGGTTCTTCTGAACTCGTGGTGCAGTGGTAGTGGGGCCGCCATGTGGCTATAAGCAGTCAAGGTAGTTGTAGGCAATCTCCTTTGCTGACCGGGCATTTTAATTGGCTCATTGGCTCAGTTGACCGGGCCCTGATTTTTGGTGACTTTAACATTCATCTCTGCTGTCCCACGAAGCCTCTAGTGAGTGAATTTATGAACCTGGTTGAGTCCTTCAATCTGTCTCTACTCACCACTGGACCCACGCACAAGCTTGGCCTTACACTAGACCTAGTGCTTTCGTCTGGTCTCCCTACTTGTAACACAGATATTATTGATGCCTGTCTGTCTGATCACAGTGCTATTATATTCGATATATCTCTGCCTTTCTCTCCCTCAAAGTCCAATCTCCCTGTTCTCTACTCCCGCTACGTTAACTCCACGATGGCTAGTAAGTTCTCTGAGGCTCTCATAGCCGCCCCCGACATCTGCACTATTGAGGTGTCTACCCCCCCACCTCAGCACCGACGACCTCATTTTTCTATTCAATACTACTTGCTCTTCCATCCTGGATTCTGTTGCTCCTCTTAAAATGAAAAGGCCTAAGCCTAAAGGCGAGCCATGGATCAATGACACCACCAGAGCCCTAAGACGAGAATGCAGAAAATCAGAAGTACAAATCTGATGCTTCAAATTTCCTTCGAACTCCTGGAAAACAACGTTCACAAATACCAGGAAGCGGTAAAATCTGTAAGAACAAAATACTTTTCCACCCTTATCTCCAAAAATGCTCATAATTCCAAGGTCCTTTTTAGCACCATCACCTCCATCATTTGCCCTGCCCCCAGCACCAGCTTAACCGGGTCCCCGACTAAGTGCGAGGAATTTACTACATTTTTCACCACCAAGGTATAGAACATCCGATCGAATATTTCCCCTCCCACCCGTGACCTGGCTGTCTCATTGGTCTGTTCTTCAAAATTAGATTGTTTCCAACCTGTTACTCTACCCTCCCTTGTAAAACTGATCACCACCATGAAACCTACGACCTTCCCCCTCGACACTGTCCCCTCTGCCCTCCTAAAGGACATCATCATAACAGCCAGTCCCAGCATCCTCGCCATCTTCAACAGTTCTCTGGCCACTGGCACTGTACCTACCTGCCTCAAGCATGCGGTGGTCCAGCCCCTCCTGAAAAAACCTAACCTCGACCCCACCTTGCCAAGCACCTACAGACCCATTTCAAAACTGCCTTTCCTCTCAAAAGCCCTTGAAAAGGTCATCTTAAGTCAACTTATGTCTTACATTCACCAAAATACTATCTTGGAAACTTTCCAATCAGGTTTCAGGGCCCACCACAGCAGAGACTGCGTTGTTGAAGGTACACAATGACCTACTTCTCACCGTTGACTCCGGCGACTGTGCAATCCTGCTCCTTCTTGACCTCAGCGCAGCATTTGACACAGTCGACCACACCATCCTAATTGACCGTCTCCGGTACGGGGTTGGTATTGATGGCACTGCCCTGAGCTGGTTCATCTCCTACATCAAAGATAGGAGTTTCTCTACTAACATAGGCAACTCTTTCTCCTCCCCAGCTAGCCTCTGCTGCGGGGTTCCACAAGGTTCCATCCTTGGCCCCATTCTCTTCTCCCTGTATATGCTCCCCTTAGGCCAAGTAATTGAAAGGCACGGCATTTCCTTCCATTGCTACGCAGACAATACACAACTGTACCTCCCCCTGAAGCCCAAAAAACAATCAAACCTGCTTAACCTTACCCGCTGCCTCGAGGATATAAAGTGCTGGATGACCCAGAACTTCCTCCAACAAAACGAGAGTAAGTCTGAGGTCATCCTTCTCAGCCCTTCGGACTCAATCAAATGATAGCAGGCAGCCTTGGAAGCCTTACCCCACTACTCAAACCTCACGTCAAAAACCTTGGCGTGATATTTGATTCAGCACTGAAGTTTGACAAATAAGTCAATGCTGTGGTAAAGGATAGCTTCTTTCAGCTTCGGATGATAGCTAAAATAAAACAATTCCTCCAGTTTGATGACCTAGAAAAGACCATCCACACATTTATCTCCTCCCGCCTAGATTACTGTAACTCCCTTTACACTGGCATCAGCCAATCTTCTCTGTCCCGCCTGCAACTGGTCCAAAATGTCGCAGCGAGACTCCTGACGGGCACCTGAAAAAGGGATCACATCACCCCGATCCTGGCCTCTCTCCACTGGCTCCCTATGCAGTTCCGAATTAATTTCTAGACCCTCATCTTTGTCTACAAAGCCCTCAATGGGCTTGCACCCACCTATATTAAAAGTCTTCTCACCCACTACACCACCTCCAGGTCCCTCCGATCGGCCGACTTGGGGTTGCTGAATGTCCCGCAGTCTCGGCATAAGCTCACGGGCGACCGCGCCTTTGCGGTCGCTGCTCCTAGACTGTGGAACAGCATCCCCCTTCCCATTAGAACTGCCCCCTCCATCGACTCCTTTAAGTCTAGTCTAAAAACGTATCTGTTCTCCCGAGCCTTTCCTGACGTCCTCTGAGCGAGGGCTATTTGTATATATGTATGTAGCTTGCTTGTGTATACTACTCTTATAACAAATGTAAAGCACTTTGGTCAACGAGAGTTGTTTTTTAAATGTGCTATATAAATAAATGTGACTTGACTTGATTGGAGTTTTCAGATCCAAGGAAAACCGACCGGTAATGTTAAATGGCCGCTATACTTTATTTAAAGTTGTCTGGCTTCTTAAAAATATCCCCACTCCTTCTTCCCCCCCCCCACCCCCCTCGCTCTCTAAAGGACTTACGGTACACTGTGCCAGCCGTCTTTTACCTTCCTTTTCATCGTGGGTGTGAATTTCAGACAGCGCTCCCCCGCTTTCCCTGGTCCCTGCCTTTGCGATGTGTTTGTGTGTGTGCGTGTGTGCTGACGGTCGATCCAGCTCAAGGTTTTTCAGTCGAGTGCCCTCGAGCTTGAAGGTCAAAGACAGTCGCTGAAAAGTCGGGTAAGTGGGACAGGCCCTTAATCCTGGTGGACAACAGGAATTTCTTTGGGAACCTGCCCCGTTAAGGATCACTGGGGGTTTAGAAGTCCATCAACCGCCGAAAACAGTTGTTCTCACAAGAACAAAGGGAGACCCGGCGGAGGGGGGCCGCTGAGAACAAAGAGGGATCATTGGGAGCTATATGAACAACACTTAGTAACTTTGTTGGTGCCCTGTGTGTTGGGTCTCTTCATAATCACAATAATTATAATCATAATTTATTAGCCAAGTATGTTTTGCAAGTTTAATGTTTTATGTGTCATTCCTATGTCTTAAAGATAGTGGAGTCAGAGGATATGGGGAGAAGGCAGGAGCGGGGTACTGATTGTGGATGATCAGCCATGATCACATTGAATGGCAGTGCTGGCTCGAAGGGCCGAATGGCCTACTCCTGCACCTATCGCCTATTGTCACTGTATATCATGTTGTCACTTGCGGGCGGAGCACCAAGGCAAATTCCTTGTATGTGAATACTTGGCAAATAAACTTATTAATTCATTCAACATGAGGAATTTGATTTGCCATAGTTATACCAATAAAAAGCAACAAAGCACACAAAATACATTTTAACATAAACATCCACCACAGTGACTCCTCCACATTCCTCACTATGCTGGAAGGTGAAAAAAAAAGTTAAATCTCTTCCCTTCTTTGACCTCCCGTGGTCAAGGGCCTGAAGCCTTCCGTTGATGGGGCGATCTTGGCTCCCGCGGCCAGCAGTCAGGCCCCCCGCATCGGGGCAATCAAGCTCCTGCAGCGCCGGGCAATCGGATACTTTATATACTTTGCGTATGTTATACGTCAATCTTTCCTTCTCATTCCCCTGCCTTCTCCCCATAACCCTTGACAGCCTTGCGCAAGAATCCGTCAATCTCCGCCCCAAAATTACTCAATGAACTGGCCTCCACAGCCGTCTGGGGCAATTAATTCCACAAATTCACCACCCTCTGACCGAAGAAATTCCTCATCTCTTTCCTAAAGGTACGTCCTTTTATTCTGAGGCTGTGCCCTCTGGTCCTAAACTCTCCCGCTCTTGAACAGTGTACAACCGTGAACTACAATGAACTTTGTAGCAGCGCTGCACGGTATGCTTTAAATTGGACTGAAATGGTGTGGCTATCTAGTATAACTGAGAATTGATTGTATTATGTCGTACTTTTTTGTTGTGTTGTTGCACTGTGGTCATAAAAACTACAGCAAGTAAAATAAACTTCTTCCTTTCCTGTGACAGATGTCAATTAAACACTCTCGACTCCCTTGACTGCCAACCTAATTTCTTCCAGACAAGGAGGAGGCCTTGGGCCAATATCAGATAACCAGCTTTCCCTGTTTATGTTAGAGCCGATCCAAGACCATCCACACTCTTCAGGCAACTATGTTCTGCCTCTCAAAGTTCTAGCATAATCTCCTGGGGTTTTAGAATAAAATTCTAAATTTCAAACTCTTTCCAATCATCTATTAACTGGATGGCTTCAAAAGGGTCTTCACTCTGACACAAATATTCCTTATGTTCTCTGCAACAAAGAAACAGAGTTAAGGGCCTGTCCTACTTATGCGATTATTTCAGCGATTTGCCGGCACCCGTCATAGTCGCAGCAGGTTGCCGAAAATTTTCAATATGTTGAAAATCCAGCGGCGACCAGAAAAAGGTACGACTCTTTGAGCGACTACTCACGACCATACAGGCGTCACCCTGCGGGTGCCAATAATAGCTGATGCCAATAAGGAGAATCATATCAACTCTACAGCCTTTGATTGTCCAAGGAGATTGTTTTTTGACAATCATGTCATGAGATTGAAAATCAAACTCAAAATGGAGGCGCAACGGTAGAGTTGCTGCCTCACAGCGCCAGAGATCCGGGATCAATCCCGACTGTACGGAGTTTGTACATTCTCCCCGTGACCTGCGTGGGTTTTGTCCGAGATCCTCGCTTTCGTCCCACACTCCAAAGACGAACGGGTTCGTAGGTTAATTGGCTCAGTATAATTGTAAATTGGCCCTAGTTGGTGTAGGGTAGAGTTAATGTGCGGGGATCTCAGGTCGGTGTGGACTCGGTGGGCCGTAGGGCCTGTTTCCGAGCTGCATCTCAAAACTAAACTAAACGGTTGTAATCAGTTGAAGAAACAAGGAACAGCAGATGCCGGATTACAATCTATCCCCAATTTACAGAGCTGGGCGTTGGAAGATTTGTAAGGGAGACTTGAGGCAACTATCATCATTGCCTAGGCAGAGATTCTTACATATACTTGCACACTCAGGAGAAAGGTGAACTAAGAAGGGTGCAGAAGAGGTTTGCCAGCAAGTTTCCTGGCTGTGGGGGTATTAGCTACAAGGAGAGATCAGTTTAGTTTAGAGATACAGTGCGGAAACAGGCCCTTCAGCTCACCGTGTCCGAACCGACTAGCAATCCCCGCACACGAGCATTATCCTGTACACACTGGGGACAATTTACAGAAGCCAATTAACCTAAAGACCTGCCATGTCACTGGGATATGGGAGGAAACTAAAGCTCCTGGAGGAAACCCATGCAGGTCAAGGGGAAAATGTGCAATTTCTGTGCAGATGGTTCCTCCAGTCATAACTCCAGCATCTGTAGCTTTTTGCGACTCCAATTACAATTCATTCTGCCTATCGCCTGATCCTTGTAATTCACGAGTCTGCACCAGAGTAACAAGGCAGAGAACTTGGAACAGGCTGTGCCCAATAATAATGTGAACTGTCTTTGTTTGGAAGAAAACGCTTATGCTACAGTGCATTCAGAAAGAATTCAGACCCCTCACTTTTTCCACATTTTGCTACGTTACAGCCTTATTCTAAAATTGATTAAATTCAGTTTTTTTAATCAGCAATCTACACACAATACCCCAGAATGAAGAAGTGAAAACAGGTGTTTGGAAATTTTTGCAAGGTAATTAAAAAGAAATAACTGAAATATCACATTTACCTAAGTATTCAGACCCTTTGCTATGACACTCAAAATTGAGTTTAGATTAATCCTGTTTCCATTGATTATCCTTGAGATATTTCTACAACTTGATTGGAGTCCCCCAGTGGTAAATTAAATTGATTGGACATGATTTTGAAAGGCACACACCTGTCTATATAAGGTCCCACAGTTGACAGTGCATGTTAGAGCACAAAACCAAGCCATGAAGACGAAGGAATTGTCCCTAGACCTCAGAGACAGGATTGTACTGAGACACAGATCTGGGGAAGGGTATAAAACAATTTTTGCAGCATAGCAGGGCTCGAAGGGCACAGTGGCCTACATCATTTGTAAATGGAAGAACTTTGGAACCACCAGGACTCTCCATAGAGCTGGCTGCCTGGCCAAACTGAGCAATCGGGGGAGAAGGGCCTTGGTCAGGGAGGTGACCAATAACCCGATGGTCACTGTGACAGAGCTCCAGTTCCTTTGTGGAGATGGGAGAACCTTCCAGAAGGCAACTATATCTGCAACACTCCACCAATCAGGCCTTTAAGGTAGAGTGGCCAGACAGATGCCACTCCTCAGTAGCAGGCTTGGAGTTTGCCAAAAGGCAACTAAAGGACTCTCAGACCATGAGAAACAAGATTCTCTGGTCTGATGAAACCAAGATTGAACTCTTTGGCCTGAATGCCAAGCGTCACGTCTGGAGGAAACCAGGCACCGCTCATCATCTGGCTAATACCATACCTACGGTGAAGCATGGTGGTGGCAGCATCATGATGTGGGGATGTTTTTCAGCGGCAGGAACTGGGAGACTAGTCAGGATCGAGAAAAAGATGAATGGAGCAAAGTACAGAGAGATCCTTGATGAAAACCTGCTCCAGAGTGTTCTGGATCTCTGACTGGGTGGAGGTTCACCTTCTAACAGGACAACGACCAAAAGCACACAGCCAAGACAATGCAGGAGTGGCTTTGTGACAAGTTTGTGAATGTCCTTGAGTGGCCCAGCCAGAGCCCGGACTTGAACCCGATCGAACATCTCTGCAGGGGACCTGAAAATAGGGTCTGAATACTTTCTGGATGCACTGTATATTTAAATCTGATGAAGCATAAAAAATAATCTGCAACACAAGCTGTGGTCTGCTGGAAATCAGCCAGCTAAAGGGTTACAGGATTATAAAAGCCCTAAAAAGGACCAAGAAATTATATGGCTGGAATAAAATCACAAAGTTAAAATATTACTCTGCAGTAGAGGAGAACTCATTCCTGGTAAAGTCAATACTTTGTTCTTTTTTTAACTGTATTATTATGTTCATTTTTATAGCACTAATTAAAATGTACTCATTGAATGGATGCCCTTTGGCCCTTTGCATCTGTGCTAGCCCAGGAGCTGCTCAACCTAATCCCCTCTGATTTATAGAAGTCCCATAGTCTGAAGAAGGGTCCGGACCTGAAATGTCACCTATTCCTTTTCTCCAGAAATGCTGTCTGACCCGCTGAGTTACTCCAGTTTTTTGTGTCCATCTTCGGTTTAAACCAGCATCTGCAGTTCCTTCCTACGCCCCTCTGGTTTATGATGTGAAACCTTGCTGGATTCAACATTTCAAATTCTTATCAAAATGTGCTGAGATTTCTGCCTCTTACTGCCCTCCAAGGCTGGCACTTCGAGACCCTCATCCTTAGCATAGAATGCAATATATTTAGTGATTTGGTGTATATATCTCTCTCTCTTCCCTGCTCCCAGAGTGTCAGATAATATCGAAGAACGATGGAAGGAGAGAAAGAGAACAGCATACGATTATAAAGCATCTTCCATACCCTCAAGATACAATGAAGGGCCTAAGTTAATGAAAGAACTCCAAAGTGTAGTCACCACTGGGACAAGGCGAGGTGCTGTAGCCAAGTCTCTCAAGTCTCTGGAGGGATAATTAAATAAATGGGTTTTGCTCTGGCTTGTTATCCTACGACATTTGCCAATAGACATGGAAGGAATTGCAAGTGCTTGAACCTTGAGCAGAACGTAAAATGCTGGAGGAACTCAATGAGTCTGGCAACATCTGTGGAGCAAACAGGCAGACAGCTTTTCGGAACTGGACCCATCGTCAGACTGATGGTAGCCGCAGGATCGGGGTGAGGAGGAGAGAATGCTAGAAAATAACTGGCAACAAGGGCGATTCTGACTATGGGTGCTGTCTGTACGGAGTTTGTACGTTCTCCCTGTGACCTGCGTGGCTTTTCTCAGTGATCCTCTGTTTACTCCCACACTCCAAAGACGTGCAGATTTGTAGGCTAATTGGCCAAGTATAAATGTAAATTGTCCCTAGTGTGTGCAAGATAGTGTTAGTGTATAGGGATCGCTGGTCGGCACGGACTTGATGGACCAAAAGGGCCTGTTTCCTCACTGTATCTTTAAACTAAACTAAAAAGGAAAAGACAAATGCTAATTGAAGTGGGGTTGGCGAGAAGAAAGAGAGAAAGCTGGACAAGAGATGGGAGAATGGGACAAAGCTTAAGTCTGAAGAAGGATCCCAACCCAAAATGTCACCTACCCATATTCTCCAGGGATGCTGCCTGATCTGCTGAGTTTCTCCAGCAATTTGTGTCTTTTTTCTTTGCTGGCAAGTGATAAGTGGAGACAAGCATTTGTTGCCTGGTGGGTAGAATAATTGGCTTCTGCTAATAGTTAAATGTATCTTTGGCAGTTCAGACTTCACATTAAAAAAAAAAAAAAAATGGTGCAAATAGCTTGACGTTTGATCGGGTACTGTCACAGAAGAGGAAAATGGGCCATGGGATGAGGGTGTACTTGGTAAGCATGCGTTTATCTCCATTAGCAACCCGATGAAAAATAAACAGGGGGGAGAGGAGGGGGGGAACAAAGTTGGAGTTGGGAAATTCAATGTCAAGTCAGGCTGAGAAAATGAAATAAAGGAAAAAAATATTCGGATCAACAATCATTGATCTGAAAAGTTAACAGTATTTCTCTCTCCACAAATACTGACTGATACATTTACAGTATTTTGTGTTTTGATTAATTAGTTTCAAGGTGCAGCATGAAAACAGGCCCTTCGGCCCTCCAAGTCCATGCCGACCATTGATCACTCATTCTATGTCAAGGTAATATGTCACCAGGGCATGAATGGGGATGTAGACGATGTAGTTCATACTGTATGCAAACAAAGAATCTCACGGTACCAAGTACATAGGACAGGAAAGTATCAATCGGGCCTAATCAGGGCCAGGGATGGTGCGGTGGAGGAAGACACAAAATGCTGGAGTAACTCAGCGGGTGAGGCAGCATCTTTGGAGAGAAGGAATGGGCGACGTTTTGGGTCGAGACCCTTCTTCAATGGACACTTCTCTCCAGAGTTGCTGCCTCATGAAGAAGGGTCACAATCCGAAACGTCGCCCATTCCTTCTCTCCAGAGATGCTCACCTGCTGAGTTACTCCAGCATTTTGTGTCTACCTTCACTTTAAACCAGCATCTGCAGTTCTTTCTTGCACATGGCGTGGTGGAGACTGGGGTGGCAATCAGGAAACTGGCAGTGGGGTGGGGGCGGGGGCTGGAAGCTTTTAACATGACCTAAATGGGATAGAGTTGCAGGTGTGGTGCTTGGATGAATGGGTAGTGTTGGCAAGGGGAAGATTGGGGGTTCCATCAGTGGCCTTGGTGAATGAGAGAGTTGCTGAGGCAGAGGGTGGAGCAGGGCAAGGGTAGACCAGATGATCAAAGTGCTATTCTTCGGCCTAATATAGTTGGGGAAACTTGTGAAGAAGGAAATTAATGCCTGGGAAATGCTTATCTACCTACATTGTCTACTTTGGCATCACAGCGAGATCTAACGTGTGGGAAGGAACTGCAGATGCTGGTTTAAACTGAAGATAGACACAAAATGCTGGAGAAAGTCAGTGGTTCAGGCAGAATCTCTGAGTGGAGCAGAAATGGGTGATGTTTTGGGTCGAGACCCTTCTTCAGAGCATTTTGTGTCACGGTGAGATCCAGTTGTCTTGGGAGGTATAATATCAGTTGCACCCAGAACACTGTGGTCTAATTTCCCCATTAGGACCATGGTCAAGGAGGTAACTTGTTACCCACGTTAACTCGGGGCAATGTTATCTCATTGCCCATGCCCCTTTGCCTTCATGTGGGAATCACAAGTGTGGCACATCTTAAAGTGTCTGGTTGCATTTCCAGGATAATGTGATATGACAGGCCAAAGTAGTTTTCAAGTGTTCGTACAGAAATAAACTGCACAATTATATTTCTTGCTGGTTTGTTAGCTGGAGCATTGCAATCTGATAGTTGGCGACAAATTACCAATTTTCTAAAGGACGCTCTACAGACACACGCACAGAACTGCTTTTTAGTTTAGTTTAGAGATGCAACATGGAAACAGGCCCTTCAGCCCACCGATTCTGAGCCAACTAACAATTACCCCTGCACTCGTTCTATCCTACACACTAGGGATAATTTAAAGAGGCCAATTAACTTACAGACTTGCGTATCTTTGGCATGAGGGAGGAAACTGGAGAAAACCCACGCGGTTACGGGGAGACCGTACAAATTCAGTACAGACGGCACCTGTAGTCAGGATCAAACCTGGCGATGTGAGGCTGCAACTCTACCGCTACGCATCGCAGTCCTCTTACCGCAATATCCCACTTGTTGAGTTTAGTTTAGAGATACAGCCCACAGAGTCCAGGCTGACCATCGATAGCTCATACACACAAGGCACATGTTATCCCACTTTCTTATCCATTCCCAGCACATTAAGGGCAATTTTACAGAGGCCAATCAACCTACAAACCCATGTCTTTGGAACGTGGGAGGAATCCAGAGCACCCAGAGGAAACCCATGCAGCCAGGCACGGAAATCGCTGTCAAAACACGCGGGGCGACACAATTTCTTGGCGGCCGCGCGCGCCTGCGCACCCACGCAAGGCTTCGCCGTGGGCCTGTGGACAGTAACATCGGGAGCTGGCCTGGTTGGTGACCGACTCCAAACTCCAGCAACAGCAGCTCCGTCCGTCCCGAATCACGGGGCCTTTCATCGGCCGGCGGGAGCTTCAACATTGGGTGCCTCGATGCAGCAGTTTGATTTTAAGCCGCGCCGGGCGCTGAAAGGCCCCGCGAATGGGCCGATACTGCCTTTAATAAGCAGCTGATAAAGTCCGGATAACAAAACATGTGGGGTGGGGGGGGGGGGGGGGGGGGGGGGGGGGGGGGGGGGGGGGGATCCTCCCCCACCCACACCTCTCAAAGCAGGGGGGGGGGAACGTGCTCCCCCTCTCTCTCCCCCAGGATTTCCGCCCCTGCATGAGGTCACAGGGAGAACATTCAAACTCCACACAGACAGCACCCGAAGTGTGGTCCTGGTACCATGGTCTCTGGTGCTGTGAGACACAGAATTGAAATAGAAACTTAACTTGCGACTTGTTGAGACAATTAGAAGCAAACTAGCTCCCAAGTTAGAAAAAAAAACCTTATGTTGTGGCCTTAGACTTTTTAATCTTGAAAGGAAAAACTCGAATGATTATTTATAGAGGAGTTAAATGGATTGGATGAAAATAAATCAGCACTAACCCTTCACGCTGAATCACGAGCGAGGACAAGGATTCTAGCGAGCAAAAGGCAACTTTAAGATTGATGTTAGAAAACACTTTGCACAGTAATCAATACTCAAAATGAATTTCCTAGTAGAAGCAAATATTCTCAAGATCACCAGAGACAAAGATTATAAATATTGTACTCGATATTGCTGGGCTTTTCTGATTAAAATAGACCAAGATTTTTCCATACATCTCATGTGGCAAAGAAATTTAGTGTACATTGAAATTAGTTGTGGAGCGGTACGGTGGCGCAGCGGTAGAGTAGCTGCCTTACAGCGCCAGAG
This sequence comes from Okamejei kenojei, assembly GCA_035221665.1. Lineage (NCBI taxonomy): Eukaryota > Metazoa > Chordata > Chondrichthyes > Rajiformes > Rajidae > Okamejei > Okamejei kenojei. The sequence goes on from CM069150.1 coordinate 42,087,102, forward strand.
ACCCCGGTTCGATCCTGACTGCAGGTACTGTATGTAGGAGCACGCACGTTCTCCATGTGACTGCGTGGGTTTTCTCCAGGTGCTCCAGTTTCCTCCAGCACTCTAAAGACGTACAGATTTGCAGGTTAATCGGCTTTTGGTAAAATTGTAAATTGTCCCTCGTGTGTAGGATGGTGCTAGTGTACGGGGTGATCGCTGGTCAGCGCGGTCTCGGTGGGCCGAAAAGCCTATTTCCACGTTGTATCTCTAAAGTAAACCATGACCTTCCACAGTGATGAAAATACAAAGATTCCGTAAATGCAATTTTTTTTTTTTTCAGCTCTTTCACAAAATGTTCAGATCAGCAGAACAAAGAAAAACGAGATCAGCATATTTGTATTAAAATCTGACTTTGAAATGTTACTGAGTTTGATGGTTAAGATCATGGTTTTTTAGCGACAAAAACTGCAGATGCTGAAATCTTGCACGGAACTCAGAGTGCTGGACTAACTCAGCAGGTGAGGCAGCATCTAAGGAGGATAGGGATAGGTAACGTTTCGGGTCAGGGCCCTTCTTCCAACTGATTGTAGTCAGGGGGGTGGGAAGGGGGGTGAAAGCTGGAAAACTTTACTTTAGTTTAATGTCACGTGTACTGAATGAATTAATGTTTATTGGCCAAGTATATTCACATACAAGGAATTTGCTTTGGTGCTCCGCCCGCAAGTGACATCATGACATACAGTGACAGTTAGGAATGACACATAAAACATAATTGATTAAACATGCGGATTAAAATATCAGAGCAAAAGGAAGCTGCAGATTTTTGGTTATTAAATAGAGCAACTACTTGTGGAAAAAAAGCTGTTTTTATGTCTGGCTGTGGCAGCTTTGACAGTCCGGAGTCGCCTTCCAGAGGGAAGTGATTCAAAGAGTTTGTGGCCAGGGTGAGAGGTGTCAGAGATGATCTTACCCGCTCGCTTCCTGGCCCTTGCAGTGTACAGTTAGTCAGTGGAGGGAAGGTTGCAGCCAATAACCTTCTCAGCTGATTGGACGATTCGCTGCAGCCTCCGGGTGTCGTGCTTGGTGGCTGAGCCAAACCAGACCATGATGGAGAAGGTGAGGAGAGACACACCAATGAAAAGCTTTGTTGCACGCTATCCAGTCTATGGAAAGAATATACATGTTGGCAACCAGATACAGAAGAGGTGGGGGCAGGAGAAAAGGGAAAAGAGGTGGGTTGGAACAAATGCTATCCTGCTCACACACCTACTTTCTATAATTTTTATATTTCAGGTTGTATCTTTCATTATAGCTTTCCCATTCCAGTCATTATTCATCAGCTTTATCTTACTGTAGTATCATTAGTTGTCTTCATAAATGAGACCATATATAAAGACTTAAGGTCCTGATCACAGTGAGAGAGGAATGGAACATAGAACAGTACAGCATCGGAACAGGCCCTTCAGCCCATGATGTGAGACTTTACTTTAGAGATACAGCATGATAACAAGCACTTTGGCCCATCAAGTTCCCGCTGACCAGCGACTACGACCAGCGTATACCTGAACCATCCTACACACTAAAATTTATAATTTTACCAAAGCAAATTAACCTAGAAACCTGTATGTCTTTGGAGTGTGGGAGGAAACCAGAGCACCCAGAGAAAACCCACGCAGTCACGGGGAGAATGTACAAACTCTGTACAGCCTGCACCCGTGGTCAGGATTGAACCCGGGTCTCTGCCGCTGTAAGGCACAACTCTACCATCGTGCCACCCTTCTGCCTTAATCTTTGAAGATGGCAGGACAATCAGACACGACAATTAAAATATTTACTGGATTGCTCCCTTTATTAATAGAGGTAAAATAAATGGAAACAAGGAAATTCAGGCAAGAGCTAATGTAAGATTAGCTAAAGCTTTCTGTTGAAAACAGGGCAGCAGGTCACAGTTAGAGATTTAATGGGCTGATATCATGGGTGGGGTGTTTTTGTTTCAGAGCAAGTTTTCTAAAGCTGATTTGGTTTCCTACGAGCAGAAGTATAGGACAATTTAGAGATATTGAAAATTATCAATGATTCAACATATAGAAAAATAAGGAGAATTTCCTTTCAATGGATGATAATGGGGGGGGGGGGGGGGGGAAATTGTTCAAATAACAAGACCCACACACATGGAAACTTTTTGTAGGAAGGAACTGCAGGTGCTGGTTTACACCAAAGGTAGACACAAAATGCTGGAGTAACTCAGCGGGTCGGCAGCATCTCTGGTGAGAAGGACCCCTTCAGGGTCTCGACCCAAAGCGTCACCCATTCCTTCCCTCCAGAGATGCTGCCTGTCCCGCTGAGTTACTCCAGCATTTTGTGTCTACAAAGAAACTTTTGTTTTAACTCTATGCAGTGAATTGTGATCTGGAACATGTATCTGAAAATATAGGAAGCAGGTTTAACAAGAACTATCTAAAGGGAGCTAAATTACAAAGAATATATAGCTCAGAAAGAATTATTTCATCCATAAAGACCAATGAATTTACTCCTTTCATGCTTTCGTTTTGTCAAAAAACCCATGATAAATATTGAACGGCAATAGCCTGCAAGGTTGCGGCAACAAATGCGACCGTGTTTTGAAAGATGCAGCAAAGACCCAATCAGCTGCATGAATTTCTTCTGAACTTTGTTATTTGATGATTGTATTGGAATTAACTGAATTTTCTTTCTGTGACTAACATAACTAAAGTAGGTCAGAGCACGAAGTCAGTTGCTATCTTTTCTGAGTAAAGTAGATGCTCTTTTATGGGCCTGTCCCACTTAGTCGAATTTTTCGGCGACAGTCAGGTAGATAGCAGGTCGCCAACAAAATGACGACTGGACCCCCCCCGCTCAATGTCTGCAAAAACCTACCTCCTAGTCAACGTCAAGCTACGGCAAGCTAGCGACCTATTAGGACGTCCACCTACGACCACACCTACAACCACCTACGTCCACCCACGACAAGCTACGACCCTGTCGAAGACAACTGAAGACAATTCAGTCACCGGTACCCGTTGCCAGTTGATGCAGGTGGTTGCCAATGAAATTCACCGAAGTCAACACCGGCGACAACCTACGTCATCCTGGCGTCAACCTACGACAGCACCCACGTCAGGAGAAGTCAAACTACGCTCATTGGCGTCAAGCCAACTGTCGCCGACTGTCGCCGAAACGTTTTGAACATTTCAATACCCAGTGGCGGCCAGAAAAACGCTATGATTCTTTGGGCGACTGAGGAGACGACTCACGGCCATACAAGCGACACCCCAGCGACCATGTGGCATCAGCCTAGTCGCCTGTAGTCACCTAAAAAATCGTCCAAATGGGACAGGCCCTTTACTTTCAACATTTTTGATCCAAGAATGATCTGTCTCCTCCCGACTCTTGCAATCCAGACTTTCGAACAAAATTAAATGTATTGATTTCTACATGACCTTGTCAATGCCATGTAAACAATTAGATGTTAGATCTATTCTTAAAATTACATTACTAAGTTTGTAATTCTATTCCAAATGGGATTCTGATGTTTCATTTCACAAACTTGCTGGCACCATTGACGGAGTTAGTATTTTATCCTCTTATTATAAACCCGATCGAACATATATTAAATTGTAGACACAATGGTTTGGAGAGAGCTCAAGTAGCATGGTTCCTCAAGATTGTGTTAGCTATTTGCAAAGTTACATTAAGGGTTTTAGCGATGACAGGCAAGTTATTTAGAATAGAGTTTTACAAAATAATTTACTTTCTAACTTAGAAATCAATTAATTTAGTTTAGTTTAGAGGTAAAGGGAAGAATTCAAGCCCTTCGGCCCACTAACTCTACACCGACCAGCGATCCCCACACATTAACACTGTCCTACACTAGGGACAATGTTTACATATACCAAGGCAACTAACCTACAAACCTGCACGTCTTTGGAGTGTGGGAGGAAACCGAAGATCTCAGAGAAAACCCACGCAGGTCACAGGGAGAACGTACAAACTCCTTACAGAGAGCAACCGCAGGCAGGATCGAACCCGGGTCTCTGGTGCTGTAAGGCAGCAACTCTACTGCTGCACCACCATGCCAATTAATAGTTACATTTTTAACTAACTCTGGTAAGTAAAATAGCAATGATAATTCATTAGGTATTAACAGAATGCATGTCAAGAGGTCATGATGCAGCTCTATACGGTAGGTCTTTGGTTAGGCTGCATTTGGAGTATTGCGTGCAGTTCTGGTCACCACCTTAAGGAAAGATGTGGAGGCTTTGGAGAGGGTGCAGAGGAGGTTTACCGGAATGCTGCCTGGATTAGAGAATTTCAGCTACAGGAAGACTTGGATTGTTTCCTCTGGACAGTCACAGGTTGAGGGAAGACTCGATAGATGTATGCAAAATGATGAGAGGCATAGATAGGGTAGACAGTCAGAACCTTTATCCTAGAGTGCAAATATCCAACACTAGAGGGTATAGCTATAAGGTGGGAGGTATGGGGGTTAAAGTTTAAGGAAGATGTGCAGAGCAAGATTTTATTTTATTAACACAGAGTTGTGAGGCTTGGAACACATTGCCAGGGGTGGTGGAGGAGGCAGATACGACAGTGGTGTTTAAGAGGGTTTTAGATAGGCACAAGGAAGTGCAGGGAATAATTGTAATTGTAATTAATTTATTGGCCAAGTGTGTAAACATACAAGGAATTAGATTTGCCAACAGTCATACAAAAAAACAAGATACATAACCACATAAAATGTAACCATAGATTTAAACAGCCACCACAGCGGCGTGTGAGAGTCCCCAGGGCACACAGCATAAGCAGAGACCTACAGCCATCAGTTCAATGTCCGGGCCACACACACACGCTCCTTCACCGCGATGTACCGACCGCTGTCACTCTCTCTGCAGTCCCTGTCCGCCTGAACTGTCAGAAAGCCGTCCACACTCGCACCAGACTCCAGGATGTTCTCATGGCGACATATCCCCGCAAAGTACAGAGATCACTGTACTCGCGGCACTCCCTCCGGGTCCTCACCAGCGCAGGCAGCACGTCCATCTTGCTTTTTGGCAACCTCACATTCCCCACTGTGATGCAAGGCAAATAACTGATACCTTCTTCACTCCTTTTCTCCCGCGGTCGGGGCGATTGAATCTCCTGCGAGCGGCGCGGTCGAAGCTCCAGTGGTTGGAGCTCCCGCAGTCGATCCCTAACAAAGGGACCTCCAGCTCCACGATGGTAAAGCCGCAGTGCAGACGGAGATACGATGAAAAAGTCGCATCTCTGTTGAGGAAACAGATAAAAAAGGTTTCCCCAACCCCCCACCCCCACATAATATTAAATCTAAAGGTACAATAAAAACATAGGCTGTTGGCGAGGCTGCCATGTACAGCTCCACCCGGAATAGAGAGATAAGGTTCATGTATAAGCAGATGAGATCAGTTTAACTTGACATCATGTTTGGCACACACATTGTGGGCCAAAGGTCTCGCTCCTGTGCTGTACTGATCTATGTTCCATGTTCTATGTCCCATGGCTAGAGCAGACCCGTTCATGTAATTAAATTTTTGAGTTTAAGAGTGCTTGCAATCTAGTAATTTTGATGTTTTCCTTTTTTTCCCTATTTTATTTTAGGGGATTGGGAACCCTATTGTTGAGCCTGACTCGGGCATTCCTTGCTTTTTCCCCCCCATCTCCATCCCTCCACCATCCTAGTTCTCTGACTAGTTTCATTGTCCACCTGATTAAATATTACTGACTGTATGCCTCGTTGTCACCTTCCCCACAACCAACAATGCACCATTCTTCATTTCCTTCATCACCATCGCCTTTGATCTTTGTTTTCACACCTTACCCGTCCGTATCTCTAGACTTCCTCCCCCCTCTGAAGAAGGGTCTCGATCTGAAACGTCACCCATTCCTTCTCTCCAAAGATGCTGCCTGTCCTGCTCAGTGACTCCAGCATGGGGATCATGACAGAAGCCTCCTTGTGGTGATCCCCGGAAACGACGACACGATGCACTTCGCGACGCGTCGTGCGACCAATTCCGTCAACATGTTGGACGACGACAGAAGCCAACAGCGAGCTATACATCGTCTGACACACGAGCGAATGAACTCCAGCATTTTGTGTCTATCTTCAGGTATTCTTATGTATCCTAATCTTTGCACTATAGAAACCGTCAGGATGTTAATTATTACCAAAGAAAATCCAATTAAAAGGGAAAGATTGCATTTACAATGTCCAAGTATACACCTTCTACCATTCTTCTTCCAGCTATGATTACGTACAGAGACACCTTCATTTCATACTTCTTTTATTAATAACACAATTATGTTATGCAATGGCTTTTCACTGCAAGGAGACAGGGCCAAGCATACAATGGAAGCCAATTACCGTTTGACACCTCCGTTACTCTGCCTTCTAGCATTTCGTTGAGGATCATCAAGTTCTTGTGCACAAAAATGAATAGCAAAGTGAATAGAAAGTTGCTTGGCTAATATTTGCTCCAGAAATCTGAACTTTTGTAGAGAGAAAAATGTGTATAGAAGTGTGAAAACGCACACCTCCAGTTTCCGGGACTGTTTCTTCCCAGTTGTTATCGGGCAACTGAACCATCCAACCTCAACTAGAGAACAGTCCTGAACTACTATATACCTCATCGGGCACCCTCAGAATATCTTTGATCTGACTTTACTGGCTATATCTTGCATACTCCTATCATGTATTTGGACACTGTGAATGACTTGAATCATGAATCGTGTGCAATCATGTATTGTCCTTCTGCTGGCTGGTTAGCGCAACAAAATCTTTTCACTGTGTCTTGGCACACGTGACAATAAACTAATCTGAACAGGCTGAAATTTTCAATTTCTAGCTTGAAAATAACAATTCAAGTAGCTCAAGGTGTAGCAAGGAGCTGCAGATGCTGGTTTAAGCGCGAAGATAGACACAAAATGCTGGTGTAACTCAGCGGGACAGGCAGCATCTCTGGAGAGAAGGAATGGGTGACGTTTCGGGTCGAGACCCTTGTAGCGAAAAGGGCTTTTCATCTCCGATTGTAATAAGATTTTTAAAAATAGAATCTATTAATTGTGGTATTTGAATTAGAATCTTATTAAGACTGCTTAATAACATTACTAAAGCTGGCTTTGACATTGGCAACCCTGACCAAGAAATAAACTGGAATAAAAGATTCCAGGCACACAATGCACTGATTCTGATGATGATCCATGATTGGACATACCATTACAGTTTGCCATTTCCAGAGACGTGTGACAGTCACAAAATACTTGAGTAACTCGCCGTGTCAGGCGGCACATCTGGAGCAAATGGTTAGGTGGCGTTTTGGGTTGCGACCCTTCCCAACTTGACGGTACTGTATGCGATTCTCATGCACGGGTAGAAATTCCTTTCAAGACACTTACTGATTATGTCAAATTCACTTGGTGTCCATTCACCTCAGTTCACCTAGTAACCAAATGTCCATCAGTCTCTATAATAACATATATAGAATATGTACTATAAGAACATTTAAAAGACACATGGATGGGAGCATGGATAGGAAAGTTTGAGGGGCTTATGGGTCAAACCCCTGGGCAAATAGGACCAGCATCGATGGGGCATTTTAGTCGGCATATACGAGTTGGGCCAAAGGGCATGGAAACAGGCGCTTTGGCCCACTGAGTCCCTGTCGATCACCAATCATCCATTCACACTAGTTCTATGGCAAGGGTTCCCAACCTGGGGTAAATTTACTTCCAGGGGATAGATTGCATCTACCCAGGGGTTAAATTTGTAGATACTTTTTTCTCATTGGCTGACTGTTTGGTTCTGATATATCGGTATCTGTTCATCATTAGTTGTTCATAAATAAGTGAAATAACATTGTAATGCGCTGTTAAAGTTGGCAGGTGTAAGCAGGACAAAAAAAGTTTGGGAACCCCTGTTCTATGACATCCCACTTTCGCATCCACTCCCTACACACTAGAGGCAATTTACAGAGCCCAATTAACCTAAGCACCCACAGGTCTTTGTGATGTGGGAGGTAATGCATGCAGTGATAGGGAGAACGTGCAAACTCTTATCGACAGCACCCGAGGTCAGGATTGAACCCTGGTCTCTGGCGCTGTGAGGCAGCAGATTAAAGGGAGCCTAAAAACTCAATTAAGTTAACATGTATTGAACTTTGACGTGAATGTAATACGCAGTGCACCAAAACCTTGTATCCTGGAGTTTCATGCCTGGGGAAACTAGAAGAGTTCAGAGTTCGTGAAAAACATGAATACACTTGATTTTATGTAGTCTGCATTGACAAACTGAGAATTGTTCAGGCTGGCCATTTACGCAAGGTATAAGAGGACAATTTTTTCCTTTAAACTGTATCCCAGTGTGACTCGCACGCAGGCTTCATTCAAGGGGAATAAAAGAGCAAAGACTAGCAGAAGATTGCTCCCCCATCGCTTTAATCTATCATTGTCTTACCACCAGCCCTAGAAACAGGCGATCTCCAATGGAAATTTCATGAACAAGGCTCCACAGGGTACTCAGACGGCAAAATAACCCATCTAGAACCTTCAAGTCAACTATATGATGGGAAAAATAACTCTTCATGCCACCAATACAAACCAGTAAAGGGATTGAAAATGAATTACAACTTTTCAAGCGATTGCGTAACTCAATCAGCTTTTGAGTTTACACATGTTCCATCATATTTTTTTTTCTCAATCTGCATCCTATTGCAATTTAAAATTAATTGAAGCACAGAATGCACTAAATATCGTCGTTACTTTTCTGCATATGTTTCATTCATTTGTTCAATATCTCTATCACCGTCTATATCTTTAATTTCCCTTTCCCCTGACTCGCAGTCTGAAGAAGGGTCTCGACCTGAAAGGTCGCCGAAACGCTCCGTTTCTCCAGGGATGCCGTCTGACCCGCTGCTTTACTCTGGCTCTTTGCGTCCGTGCAATTAATAACTCCAGGTATATTAAATAGTTATATTGGGGCGATTACAATCCATCAGGAGATTTGATCATTTTCTCCGAGTAACTATAACCAACGTTAATCAACGCCACACGCTTTGTTTCGTGAATCCAATGACAACTCAAGTTGCGAATGACCAATTCACTGAAATTTTGGAACCATTTGGATGTGGAACTCAAGCAAAGCACAAACATTACTCAGTTTATGAAGAAGTGCAAAAATATTATTTTCCAGGGGTATAAGAATGAGGAAGGACCATGATGATGGTTACATTTTAGTTTATTGACACAGTGTGATATTTGCATTGTACATAGAATTTGGATAATTGTTTATAAACTGTATATGTATATTTGCGTGTGTGCATATGTATGGATATATATATGTGTATGTGTGTATGTATGTATGTAGTTTATGTATGAATATATGTATGAATATATGTATGTATGTGTATATGTATGTGGTTTATGTATGGATATATGTATTTATGTATGGATATGTATGTATGAGTATATGTATGTAGTTTATGTATGGGTATATGTATGTGTATATGTATGTACATATACACACACACACACACACACACACACACACACACACACACACACACACATGAGATAAAGTTTGTGAATTGATTGATGAGTAGTGGAGGGGGTAGGATAAATAAGTGTATACTTCCACCTCCTTTTCGAACATGTAAGTTTTAATTTGTGATGTTTATGAGAAGTTATTCAATGAGTTGTGTACAGGTTTATTGTTCATTTCATTTTATTGTTATGTTGCTTTGTTTTTAAACTTTTTTGTTTTACATGGTAGAAATAAAATATACACTACTGCTACTGCTACTAGATGTAGAAGGACCACTTTTCCCAGGGACGTGCTATATTAACCTTGTGTTTCTTGGAGCAAGAAATTGCCGATGCTGGAAATCTAAAAACAAAACCCTGAAAATACTGCAATCTGTCAGCAGGTCAGGCAGTAGTATGATATCCTTTATAGGCTCTGAGGTTTTTGGACTGGCTTTGCACTGTAATGTACTACTCTCAATGTATCAATTCAATCTGTGCTCGATGCTGGACATTGAACAATTCTGTAAGCAAGGTTCATGTCGACACAAACTGGACTTGTGCAGCCTCATCTCCTGCAGCACTGTGTCTTTGTCTGTAAACCAGCATCCGTAGTTCCTTACTTATCCACATTTTTTAAAAATTATAACAATTAATTCTAGTTTAGTTTTGTTTAGAGACATAGTGCGGAAACAGACTCACCGAGTCCACACCGACTAGCGATCCCCACACACTAACACTATCCTACACACACTTGAGACATTTATACATTTTACATTTATTACATTTATACCAAGCCAATTAACCTACAAACCTGTATGTCTTTGGAGTGTGGGAGGAATCCTGAAGATCTCGGAGAAAACCCATGCCAGTCACGGAGAGAGCATACAAACTCCATACAGACAAGCACCCGTAATCAGGATCGAACCCGGCTGCCTGGCTCTGTAAGGCAGCAATTCCAGCACTGCGCCACCATGCCACCCTAGTGGTTTAGTTCATAAGATGCAACACCCACTTTGCAGATGGAACAAAAAGGTAAAAGTTCGCGATGATCACCACACTTCCACCCAAAAATATGATTACTCGGGAAGGTAATAGTCCCATAATTCAAAAGCATTTAAAAGAGGTGGCACAGCGGTAGAGTTGCTACCTTACTGTGCCAGAGACACAGTTTCGATCCTGACTCAGGATGTTGTCTATATGGAGGTTGTACGTTCTCCCCGTGACCTGCCTGGGTTTTCCCCGGGTGCTCCGGTTTCCTCCCACACTCCAAAGACGCACTGGTTTGTAGGTTAATTGACTTGGTAAAATAGTCTCTAGTGCGTGTAGGATATTGTTGGTGGGCGGAGATCGCTGGTCAGCACGGATTCAGTGGGCCGAAGGGCCTATGTCCACACTGCTGCTCTAAAACTAAACTAAACAGGACAAATGTTAAGTCCACCCTTTGATAAGGTGCCTGCAAAGCAACTTTGATCTGCATGGCCAACTCCTCATAGACATGAGATTTTCCAAGAATTTATGTGATTGTTCTATGCTACAATAGACAGTCGATACTGTTTTATCGAGAATAGAGGCCTCAGAAAATATATATATCATTTTCAACTAATGAAAGGAAATTAAAAAATAGGTAATTGCTTGACAAAATTAATCTTATTTTCATGTAACAACTATAAGCAATTTTGTATTTCAAGTCAAAAGATTAAATGATGTTTTTCTTTTTATAATGATGCTTGATTGATCTAAAAATTCAAATTATTGGCAAAGCCAGTTATGAAATTGAATTTTAAAATAGATTGCACAATTCTTTGCTGCCCGCATAGATCGAGTTAATTTATTCTTTGGTATATTGTCTGTACAATACCAATTAGAATTGATTCAACAAAAGAGCAACATAGTATATTTCATAGCTACGCGAGTTTAGAATCCTGTCATTTTCCTCTCGGTTTTGCAGAGGCATTGGGAGAAGTTCGAGGTTGATTTTCCATGGGGAATGTGGAGGCGAGGAGGAGTGGTGTTGCCATGTCTCCTGCTGGATTAGTGGCTTTCATGCTGGTTTACCAGTGTTCCTGTCAAAATTATTCCGGGCAATTCCCGCACATCTTGTTTATGTGAAATAAAACAGAAGTGTGGATTGAAACAGCAAAACAGCGGAAAAAAAGATTGAACACAGCCAACTCAGCGGGTCGGGCAGGATAGCTGGAGGACATTGATATGCAACGTTTCAGGTCGACATCCTTCTCCAGACTGATTATGGTGGGGGAGGTGGAGAGGAATTGAGAGGGGCTGGGGAGGGTGGGGGGTGGTAAACAGGTGGTCAAAGGTGGTGTGGGGAGAAAGGGGAAGAAAGCTGGAAAAGTGGTGGGCGTTGGACAGTAATAGGTGCATACAGGTGAGGGGGTTGAAGGGCAGATCTGGACAGAGATGAAAAAGAGACACAAAGGGCGTCAGATAAGGAGAGAAGAATAGTGAAAAAATGTAATGTAAAGCTAGAGGGAGGGATATAGGAAGAAGAGGAGCTGGGAAGGTTGGCAGAGGGTGGGGTAAATGGGTGGAAAATAAAACTTGACAGTTACATAAAATTGAAGAATTCAGTGTTCATACCATTTGGTTGTTTTACTTCGGAATCACATGAGTGACTACGTGAAGAAGCCCTGCCAGAGCGCCTGCGCGTCATTACGTCTGACGTGTTTGGCGCACCGACAGGCTGGAGAGCGCGGCTCCACCAGCGGTAAGTAAAACACCCACAGGTAAGTGTTTTAAACTTGCTGCGGTTTACTAGGTCCCGTAAGGCTGGTTACAGGAGCCAGCAGGGACACTTTCCTAAAAGGAAAACGTTAAAATAATGAAAATAAAGTAAAACCTACCTGCGGCCAATCCGCACGGGAAGGTGGATAGGGGTCGGGGCCCCGGGTCCGTTCTGCTGCTCCACCGCCTGTGGGTGATGCTAGGATGGGAAGTAGTAGCCGGCTTGCCCCGACAGCAAGCTGACGGAGCAAGGCAAGGGTTCACTGTGTCCCCTCAACAACGGGTGAGAGATATCCCCGCTAGCCATCTGCTCCACCCTGGACCCTTACATTAAAAATGTAAGAAAATGACACACATTCTATGCAGAATTATTTCCAAACTCCCGAGCTATAACTGAGAGCCTGGTTCAAAAAACTGGAGGCGGCGCTGGAGTAATTGAGAGTGTTGTGTGGACGGTGCAAGGAGCCCAGTCCAGACATTGAAAGGCGAAGTCCCCTCTTCAGAAATTTGCTCGGGGACGTGACCGACGGCGAGGTTTGCCTGTCGTCCCGCGATGAACACGTCGGCGCTGGACAGGTCCAGCGTCCAGTAATTACCCTTGCCAGGGTCATCGTAATGTCGAGGCACTTTGACAAAACAACTTATTAAGGCTGAGGTTGTGGCGGATGAAGTTCTGCCAGCCTTGCTTGTTCTCAATAGTAGGGGAAATTCCTCATGATGAACTCGTAGCTGCCGTCAGCGGATGATGACGGCAACGAAATTTTGTTCAGACCGAAAGATCTGAATGACAATAAAGGATACTTTGATTTTGACTTGACTTTTGAGACGCCGACTTTAGAGCCACTGGCAGTTCAGCCAGCAGCAGCAACTCCGGTGCTTTAAAGCACTGTGGCCACTCCTATCAGGAGGCAGGCCAAGAGTAAATTGTCCAGGCCTGTCTACTCTGATGAGTGAGGCCAGAAACACCTTTTCCCTTCCAAAAAATGAACATTAGGGACGTCTGGACAACGTGGAACACCTCATAGCCAAAATGATAACAACCAGGAGGTGTTCCAGCCGGGGTTTATACCCCAGGGTCCCCAGCAGCCTTCAGCAGCAACCTCTAGCAGAGGTCCGTTAAGCAAAAGAGCTGTACACATATGAAGGATAATATGCCTACGAGTCTGCATGGGGACCCATAACTTGTTTAGCACCTTGTTTAGGGCTGCATGTTTCCTCCCGTGAGCAGGAGCCGGGAGAAGCCAGGGCAGTATGAATCTGACCCTGAAGTTTGGTGTCACTGCTTATGTGCATACACCAAAGCACATGAGCTATGCTCCGGGTGTGCCGGATGTGGCCAGCAATTTGCCATACCGGCGGGAACTGGTGAAGCCATGGATGACAATCTGGCCAGCAATTTAATTACATGGCCTCTCACCAGGTCCAGGACTCCATAATGGAGGAAACTTCGCAAGACATATCAAACACCTGTTAACTGTGCATCGCTCTAAAGGAGCGCATCATGAGGGCGCATGAGTTAAGGCTGCAGAAGTCCTAAAAAACTGGTTGGAGCAGGAATAATGGCGTTTGGGCAAATGGTACAAGTGCACCACTATCTAAACGCAGCAGGATATGGACCCTGCTGTGTAATGCCCATTTTTAGAAGTAATTATTCACAAATAATCATCCAGCCTACGCTCAACCCACGGGTTCACAGTCTTGCGCAGATCCCCTAATATCCAGGGAAAGACCTGGACGATGAGGCAAAAACAATCGGCCTCATCAAAACTCATCCTGAGACCAGGATGCCACCTCAAACATCATACCCTTTCAGAACAGGAAGGGGTAATTGAAAGTCCAGGATATATCCTCTAGAGATCAGTCGCCGGTCGGGGGTAGGTAGCAATTGTTCTATGATACATGGTGCTGCATAAACATCAGATCTATTCATACTGGACTGTATCTGGTGGTCTCGAATAAGGTTATCTCGGAAGTACATCCACCCGTACAAAATACACCTAGTCGGGTATTGGGTTTTCAATACCACTAACTCTACAGGTGAATGATGAAATTGGTATTTTATTCCAAAAAAAGGGGTAATTAAAAGGACAGCATATCGGCCTCAACAATTTGTGTCCAATATTCCCCAGCCAAAAGAACGATGGTGGGTGTCGAGTCATTCTGGGCCTAACCAGACTTAACTCTTGGGTCCAGTATAAACGTTTTTAAAATGAAAGTTTCAGTATTGCAACTGATATCAAAAGGGTGTTATATGGCAACCATAGATCTGAAAGATGCATATTATTCAGCTACCAAACACCAGTTGAGAAGTTAGGTTCCTCACCCATCTAATTAAATCCAAATTAGTACCATTTAGAACGATTGGCTATTTGGGGTTCATCATTGATTTAATTAACATGTCAGTACTTTGCCTACGGCCAAAACTGTAACTAATGTCTCGCGATGTACTAGAGACATTCTGACTCAATAAACCTTTAGTTTACAAACTGATGTGAGTGCTTCGGGATGGGGAGCCACTGATATCGAGTCTAGCTGTGGAGGCAGATGGAATGTGAAAGAGGAATTAATCCTGCAGAGGCATGGGGTAAACTATGTAGAATTGCTGGGTGCATTCTATGGCCTAAAACATTCTGCTCAACAACGCATGATTTGCATGTGCAGCTTCAGATTGATAATACCACAGCTGTTGCATATCAATCACTTGGGTGGAATTAGGTCATTATCCTGTGACAATCTGGCTAACCTCATCTGGCACTGGTGCATTACGAGAAACATCTGGGTCTCAGATATCTACCTACCAGGTAGAGATAATGTGAAAGTGGCAGACACCAGGTCACGTAAATTCAATGACAACACAGAATGGATGATGAATCCAAAAGTTTCAAAATGATTGTCAGCCGGTATTGGATTGCCAGACATGGATCTGCTGCATCCGGGTTAAATCACCAGTTACCTAAATACGTCTCATGGGAACCTGATCCAGGGGCAGTAGCGGAGGATACATTCTCGCTACGTTGGGGACGTACGTTCTTACGCTTTTTCCCCATTCTGCCTCATTAGTCAATATCTCACCAAAATAGAGCACGACTATGCTTAGGCGTTTGGTAGTTCCTAACTGGTCCACACAGCCAAGGTTCCCATTGTTTCTGAGACCGATGACACAGCCATTCATGACTATCCCCAATTACAGCAACTTGTTGGTTCACCCTGGGACAGGAGAGAGTCACCCTCTACATGATCGTATTAATCTGTTGATTTGTATCTTCTGACCAGACTGTTCCAGGGACTCGGACTATCGAGTAGGACCTTCGATGTGATTATGGTGGCCTGGAGGGATAGTACTAAAAAACGATATGCATCTCATAGTAAGAAATGGGAGATGTTCTGTTTATAGTTAAATACATCTTATCATGTTGCAGGCATACCGGATGTATTGGAGTTCCTTGCTACATTGCATTTTTGACGTGCAGTTAACCTATAGTGCCATTTATAGTGCTCAAAGTGCTTTGTCCTCCTATTTAGGGGCAAGAGTCCGGACAACGCTCTGTCGGATCTCAACTATTGGTGGTCTGATTCCTAAGACATATTTTAACAAAACCCTCCCAGACCTAGATATTCGGAAGTCTGGGATGTGGGTATACTTCTCACACTGCTTTGGCAATGGGCTCCAATTACATTTCTGCCTTTCCAGAAGTTAACGCTCAAAGTGGTCATGTTCATGGCGCTAGTGGCAGCGCAATGGGTCCAGATATTGCAAAAAAGTTACGACTGGACAGCATGCATTCTTCTGTAGATAATATTACGTTTTATGTATATGATCTAATTAAACAGAGCAGGCCAGGGATAGCTGTAACCAAAATAAGCTTAAAATATACCCATTGACCTAAGAATATGTGTAGTTATGCAACTGAGCCAATATATCAAGGTCATCAAGAGTCTCGGAGGCTCTGAAACAGCGATGCTCATCATCCACAAAAAACCTCATACAAAGGTGTCAGTACAAACTATTTCTAGATGGCCGAAACAGGTTGCATTATGCTGGAGTAAACACTGATGTGTTTAAATCTCACTCCACCAGGGCGGCATCAACGTACGCAGCAAAGGCGCAGGACGTGCCATTAGACCAAATTCTCACCACACGATGGTCCAGTGAAGGAACCTTTTTACGATTTATGATAAACCTGTCCTCGCAATGCAAAGAATTGGGCATGCTGTTTTGGGTTCTGTTTGAGTTCTCCTTTGTAATTTCCCCTGCGAAAGAGGGTTATTACTGTTCTTTTATTGTTTAAGACGTTCATTGTATAATTTAAACAATGTTCAATACATTATTTGTTTATCCTGTGTCAACCAAGGCAGTGTGTCATATGGAACTGTATCTACGGCATGAAATCACAGTGCTTTGAAATCTTCACGTAGCCACTCACGTGACTCGTGTAAAATAGTAAGATTAAATGAGAACTTACCAGTTTGAAGTTTGATCTTTATTTTATGAGGAGTTACGATGAGGGATTACGTGAAGAAGCCCCGCAAGAGCGCCTGCGTGTCATACTTCAAAGCAGCAGCGTGAAATCACAGTAACTACAGTCGAAGTGATATAGTAAGACTCAGAAGACTAGAACTACCAGATGATCTTTGCAATTATGAGGATCGGGAGCGGAGGGCACGTAATCCCTCATCATAACTCCTCATGAAATAAAGATCAAACTTCAAACTGGTAAGTTCTCATTTAATCTTACTATTAAACTGCCCAAGTGGAATATCCGGTCATGTTCCTCCAGTTTGTGTGTGGCCACACTCGGGCAATGGAGGAGACCCAAGACAGAAAATGGAGCAGATGGGCTTGTACACTCTGGAGTTTAGAAGGATGAGAGGATATCTCATTGAAACATATAAGATTGTTAATGGTTTGGACACGCTAGAGGCAGGAAACATGTTCCCGATGTTAAGTCCAGAACCAGGGGCCACAGTTTTAGAATAAGGAGTAAGCCATTTAGAATGGAGATGAGGAAACACTTTTTCTCACAGGGACTGGTGAATTTGTGGAATTCTCTGCCTCAGAGGGCAGTGGAGGCAGGTTCTCTGGATGCTTTCAAGAGGGAGCTAGATAGGGCTCTTAAAAATAGCGGAGTCATGGGATATGGGGAGAAGGCAGGAACGGGGTACTGATTGGGGATGATCAGCCATGATCACATTGAATGGCTGTGCTGGCTCGAAGGGCCGAATGGCCTACTGCACCTATTGTCTATTGAAAAGGTCAGTATGGGAATAGGAAGGGGAGAAAGATAGATAGATATTTTAGGTCATTCTAGAAACAAATCAAAAAAGGTTCCAGATATATACTCACTCAAGAATTTTTTTTTCCCAGAGATCGTTTTAGCTAATCCTTTTTGAAACTAGTTTACTTTAGAGACACAGCCCGGAAACAGGCCATTCAGCCCACCGCTTCTGCGCCGACCATCGATCCCCATACACTAACACAACCCTACAGACGAGATACAATTTACAATTTTTATCAAAGCCAAATAAACCTACAAAGCTGGAACGTGGGTGGAAACTGGAGCACCAGGGGAAAATCTGCACAGGTCACAGGGTGAACGTAAAACTCCGTTCAGACAGCGCCTGTAGACAGGATCGAACCTGGGGCTCTGTTGCTGTAAGGCAGCAACTCTACTGCGGCGCCACCGTGCCACCCTTGGGCAATTTTCTGATTTACTTCATTTTTATTTCAAACTTGCTATATCCATGTTTATATTTCTTTGTTATAGATTAAACCCCACTGTGGGTCTATGCATCCATTTTGTCTTTAATTTGTCAATAAATCTAATTGGAATTATATTTCTCTCTACCTTAACAGCATTCCATAAAGCATTTGCAATATTAAACAGGTCCATTTGCCTTCATGTTCTAAGGGTTTGAATTTATGCTGCTTCATCAAGGTGAACTATTAATTTGGATTTTCTTTATCCCCATCAGTTCCCTCTTTAATGTTGCAACCATAAAAAAACACAAAACGACTTCAATATTCTGAAAAAAAATCAATAGTTATTAACACTTGGAGTTTCCTTGATCTGCCCTCTGTGTCGTTCATAATATTTATTGATGCAAGGCAGCAGGTCTATTTAGAGGCTCATAGTGGCTTCTGGTGTAAACAGAAGCACTTAAGGATTTTTTTTTTAGTACTTGCCACATATGTAAAAATAAAACTCACAAATGATCACAGGAGGATGAGGGATGATCTTACGGAGGTGTATAAAATCATGAGAGGAATAGATCGGGTAAATGCACAGAGTCTCTTGCCCAAAGTAGGGAAATGGAAGACCAGAGGACACAGGTTTAAGGTGAAGGGGAACAGATTTAATAGGAATCTGAAGGGTAGCTTTGTCACACAAAGGGTGGTGGATGTTTGGAACGAGCTGCCAGAGGAAATAGTTGACTATTGCAAAGTTTCAAGAAACAGTTAGACGGGTACATGGATGGGACAGGTTTGGAGGGATGTGGGCCAAATGCAGGCAGGTGGAACTAGTGTAGATGGGACATGTTGACCAATATGGGCAAGTTGGGCCGAAGGGCCTGTTTCCACACTGTTTCGCTCTATGAAAACACCAAATATTGAAAGGTTAATACAAGTAGCACATGGTGTACCCTTCCATTGTACTTAGGGCACCAATCTTCCAGGGCCAGCTCGGACTCTGGCTTGGTATCTGATGATGATGGTCCTGCAATCTGTAACTGAACATGAATGAATGAAACTTAATGAATGAATGATACTTTATTCATTATTCTTGCACCATTCAGGAGCAAACTCTCCTTGACCTGATCCTCCGTGATTTGGCTCTTAATTCAAGTTTCTCATTTCCTCCCATTGCACGGAACGTCTCCTTTGAGCTCCAATCGAACCCGTTTAACGTTTCTCCTTTATGCTAATAGAAAACGACGAAACAGAAAATATAACTTCCTCAGCACTATTCCTGTAACCAATTATCCAGACTTCAGTATGGACGAGGTATATGTGAAGTACAATTTAACGCCACCAAGAAGTTCCAATGATCTATCACGTAGTTCAAGCAACCATGCCAACCACAGCAAAGATAACAGATCCCCATCAGTCTGATTATTTCAACTTAAGAGTCCTAGATCAGGGGTTCAATTAAATTCAATTAAATTCAATCTTTAATTGGCATTGTGCAGTGTACAAAACAGAGGCAACGAAATGCAGTTGGTATCTCCGAAGGGCGAACTTACGAATAAACAAGTAATTGCGCAGTAGTATGAGTATATACATCTATACATATACAGTTGTATCCATGCATTTGCTGGTGATTGGATAGTCCGGGGGGGGGGGGGGGGGGGGGGGGGGAAGGGGTGGAGACAGGCAGTCATTGAGGTGCAGCGTTGAGAAGTGTGACAGCCGCAGGGAAGAAGCTGTTCTTGAGCCAGCTGGTCCGGCAGCGGAGGGACCTGTAGCATCTCCTGGATGGGAGGAGGGTAAACAGTCTATGGTTGGGGTGTGTGAGCTGTCCCTGGCGATGCTGTGCGCCCTGCGCAGGCATCGTTTACTATGGACAGACTCAATGGAGGGGAGTGAGGAGTCTGTGATGCGTTGGGCGATCTTCACCACCCTCTGCAGAGCTTTCCGGTCGGCGACAGAGCAGTTACCATACCATACTGTGATGCAGTTGGTAAGGATGCTCTCAATGGTGCAGCGGTAGAAGTTCACCAGAATCTGGGGAGACAGGTGGACCTTCTTCAGTCTCCTCAGGAAAAAGAGACACTGGTGAGCCTTCTTCTCTTCCCATCCCTTTTTTGTCCCGTTTACCCTTGGAACTTTAATAGCACATAATAATGTGATTTCACTTATTTATGAACAACTGATGATGAACAGATACCGGTATACCAGAACCAAACACAGTCAGTCAATGAGAAAAAAAATGTACAAATCCAGAATCAAGAAATTTACCCCCTGTGGTAAAATTTACCCCAGGTTGTCCTCGAGCATGGAAACAGGCCATTTGGCCCAACTCTTCCATGGTCTGAAAGTTCTCCGTCAACCTCTTGCATATGTCAAAGAATAGGCTGACCTCCTACATCACTGAACAGCTACGGGAAGGTGTTAAGGACACCTTACTTTGTCTGCACTTGCTAGAAAGAGTAAATAATAGCAATGATAGCAGGTGCACAGTCAATGAACCAGGAGATCACTGCTCATCCTCCATCATCATTTTCACATGTGTGGTCTAGGTCTTACCTGGTGCCGAATACCACAGCATCCATTGAGAAGCTGATGTGCGCTCTGATTGGGAATTGCAAGGCTCGACCTTGTTCTAGACCAGAGATAATAGAGGCAGGCTGATCCTCAGACTACAATGGCAAATAACCAAATGCACACACAATTAGCAATTAGAAAAGCATCACTAAATAGAACTCACCTTGCAATTTAGTGTGCTGTGCTTGGTTAAACTTCAGTATGTGACAGGAAAGAAAACGGATACACGTATCGTGGCATTGTTTCCTTCCCTAACTTCATGTTCTAATTACTCCTCCAAAGAAATGAGGTATTTTCTATCATGAACAGATATGTCAATTGGGTGGTGAATCTGTAGAATTCAGAGCCACAGAAGGCTGTGGAGGCCAGGTCAATGGACATTTGTAAGACAGAGATGGATAGATTCTTGATTAGTACGGGTGACAAGGGATACGAGGAGAAAGCAGGACAATCAGGGTGAGAGGGGAAGATAGATCAGTCATGATTGAATGGCAGGGTAGACTTGATGGGCCGAATGGCCTAAATCTGTTCCCATAACTTATGAATTTATGATTGAATGAATGGTAATGAGACCCACAGGAGGAGGTGCCAATGTTGCACTTAGCTCTGGAATACATTTGGACTTTAGTGCCTGATTTATACTCCTCACTCTTGGCATTGATGTAAAAATCAAAACTCTTCCATGTTACTTCTGAAGTGCGAGTGAACAGAGTTATATTCCGTTTAAGACAGACACAAAGTGCTGGAGTAACTCAGCAGGTCAGGTCATCTCTGGAGAAAAAAAAATGGGTGCCGTTTCGGGTCGGGACACTTCTTCAGACAGGTCCATTTGTTCAGGGTACACAAAATGCTGGAGAAACTCAGTGGGTGCAACAGCATCTATGGAGCGAAGGAGATAGGCAACGTTTTGAGCCGAAACCCTTCTTCAGACACATAGATGCTGCTGCACCCGCTGAGTTTCTCCAGCATTTGGTGTACCCTCAATTTTCCAGCATCTGCAGTTCCTTGTTTAACACAAGTCCATTTGTTCAACTGGCCATAAGACCGAGACAAGTAACAATTAGCAAACAATTAGCAAATAATTCAGCAAGGTAGAACATTGCAAGGAAGGATAGATACGACTACCAGAGAGGACCAAAACTAAGATAAAGAAGAAAAAATAAAAAGGCCTACATGTAGTTTTGTTTTGCAAAATGCAAACATGTTATTGTTCACAAAGAACTATCACAGCAAAATGCAAGGTAGACAAAATGCTAGAGGTATCTCTGGAGAGAAGGAAAGAAAGGGGACGTTTTGGGTCAAGACCCTTCTTCAGACCGAGAGGAGAGGGAAACTAGAGATATGGAAGAGTACAAAGAGAATGCAAGGTGTGAAAAGGATGAATCAAAGCAGAGAATGTTCAAGAAAATGTACAGTGGTTCATTGTCGAGCTGAGGGGACGGTGACAACGAGGCATACAAATATGTAATCTCTTTAATTTTTTTTAAATGGATCATGCTTACGCTATCTTTCTGAAGACATTCATCATATTTTATCATTCTCGTTCTAATTATCATTTGCAACACCCGCAGTTAGTCTGCAGTCTTTAGACAGAAGGAAATTGGAACGTGCGATACAGTGAATAAAAGACATGATTTGCCACAGCATTTTTTCAGCAACTCATTAAATCTACATTGGTAACCAAGCAACCGAGCTGATAAAAAGTAAATAAGATAATATTGGAAAATTTCATTTTCTGTTGGGAAATAATATATCAAAGCCAAAAACAATTATATTTGCAGACTAAACAGGTATATCATAAATTTAAGGAAGATAGCGTGCGTGAGTTTGCCATGTACACATTATTTCCTTGCAATGCAGTTTGCACAGCCAACAAAGGCCAAGATCAAAGCTAGATGTGGACAAATATATCACACAGATACAGGGTGGAGATTCAAAAAAGGACACAAAATGCCAGATTTACTCAGCAGGGCAGCCAGCATCTCTGGAGAAAAGGAATAGGTGACGCTTCGGGTCGAGTTCCTTCATCAGACCCGATCCTTAATTAGTACGATTGTCAGAGGTTATGGGGAGAAGGCAGGAGAATGGGGTTAGGAGGCAGAGATAGATCAGCCAGGATTCAAAGGCGGTGTAGACTTGATGGTCCGAATGGCCTAATTCTACTCCTATCGCTTGTGACCTTATGAAACACCACCTATTCCTTTTATCCAGAGATGCTGCCTGACCCATTGAGTTACTGCGACATTTTGTGTCTATCTTTGGTGTAAACCAGCATCTGCCGTTCCTTCTTACAGAGATCCCAAATGTACATTCCGAATGAAAACCATGCAACCCAGGAACTCGGGGAAGCAGCACCCATTAAATTATGTTCTTCAATCTCCTCCCACTTCCAAAAATAGTAAAGTGCAACAAATATAAAGATAATGTCTGGGTTTCCTGACTGACAGCCATATGGAAGGTGCAGGATCTCACTGCTCTGTTCCACATCAACTCCGACAATATCAGTGAGGAAACACTATCTTGGGAAATTGCATTTACACAAGTTTTCTTTCCTCAAGTTTAGAGTTACAGTGTGGAAGCAGGCCCTTTGGTCCACCTAGTCCACGCTGACCATCGATCACCCATTCGCACTAGACCGATGTTATCCCACGCTCTCATCCACTCCTTTCACATTGGGGGCAATTTGCAAAAGCGAACTAACCTATAAAACCCACATGTTTTTGGAATGTGGGAGGAGGAAACTCACACAGTCACAGGGAGAAGGTAGAAACTCAGTGTAGACGGCAGCCGAGGTCAGGATTGAACCAGGGTCTCCGGTATTGTGAGGCAGCAACTCTACCAGCTGTGCCACCCCTTTTTTTTAAATGTAAAATTATTAAGGGATTAGACAGGCTAGATGCAGGAAAAATGTACCTGATGTTGGGAGACTCCCGAACCAGGGATCACAGTTTAAGAATTAGGGGAAGACAAAAAAGCTGGAGAAACTCAGGGGAGTGAGGCAGCATCTATGGAGCGAAGGAATAGGCGACGTTTCGGGTCGAGACCCTTCTTCAGGGTAGGCCATTTAGAACTGAGATAGGGAAAGTCTTTTTCACCCAGAGAATTGTGCATTTGTGGAATTGTCTGCCACAGAAGGCAGTGGAGGCCAATTCACTGGATGCATTCAAGAGAGAGTTGGATATAGCTCTTAGGGCCAACGGAATCAAGGGATATGGGGGAAAAAGCCAGAACAGGGTACTGATTCTGGATGATCAGCCATGATCAAGTGCCGAATGGCCTACTCCTGCACCTATTTTCTATGTTTTAATGTTATGAGAATTTGTCATTCATCTTGTGCTTGCGTGGCTTTCTTTTCCTGAGTTGGGCAGTGTTGAGACTCTTCCATTTGAAGGGGCTACAACATGGCTTGTTGTTACACAGAGCGCATTGCAGGCGTTTGGTTGATGCTGGTCAGCTGCAGATGTTCGTGGTGATGCAAGCGTGTCGCTTTGTGACGAGAAAGTAAATGCTTCAGCATCATCGCAGAGGCTGAATATCAATGAGAATCCTTGAGAAATAGTACAGAGTGGTACTAATTGACTGTCAAGGATTTATTTTTAAATGCACATTGGTTGGAACATATGGAACAGAATGAACTCTTAATAAAACAGACTTGCTGGCTTTCAACATTTGTCAATAAGTCCCCAGGTTACTCTCCCTGTCATTTCTCAGAGAAACAGTGTGTGTGCGAGGGTGGGGGAGCCACATGCACGCTTGCTTATTAAAAGAGTGGTTGCCACATGTATAGAAATATCAAAAAGGGCAGCACCATAAAGCTATAATGGCAGTGTATAATCCTGTGGAATTAATAGTACCGACCCTTTAGTTTAAAGATATAGCATGGAAACAGGCCCTTCAGCTCACAAAGTCCACATACAACAAAAGCTTTTCACTGTACCTTGGGACAATAGACAATAGACAATAGATGCAGGAGTAGGCCATTCAGCCCTTCAAGCCAGCAGCGCCACTCAATGTGATCATGGCTGATCATCCACAATCAGTACCCCGTTCCTGCCTTTTCCCCATATCCCCCGACTCCACTATCTTTAAGAGCCCTATCTAGCTCTCCCTTTAAAGTATCCTGGGAACTGACCTCCACCCATCTCTGAAGCAGAGAATTCCACAGACTCACAACTATCTGTGTGAAAAAGTGTTTCCTCATCTCCGTTCTAAATGGCTTACCCCTTATTCTTAAATTGTGGCCCCTGGTTCTGGACTTCCACAACATCGGGAACATGTTTCCTGCCTCTAGCGTGTCCAAACCCTTTATAATCTTATATGTTTCAATAAGATATCCTCTCATCCTTCTAAATTTCAGAGTATACAAGCCCAGCCGCTCTATTCTCTCAGCATATGACAGTCCCGCCATCCTGGGAATTAACGTTGTAAACTTACACTGCTCTCCCTCAATAGGAAGAATGTCCTCTTCTAATTAGAGGACCATGACTGCACACAATACTCCAGGTGTGGTCTCACTAGGGCCCTGTGCAACTGCAGAAGGACCTCTTCGGGACACGTGAGACAATAAACTAAACTGACTATCGATCATCTGTACACACTAGTTGTATGTTATCCCACTTTCTCATCCACTCCCTATAATATAAGGGGTGATCTGCAGTGGTCAATTGACCTACAAACCCACACGTCTTCGCGATGCAGAAGGAAATCGGAGCTGCCGGAGGAAACCCATGAGGTGACAGGGAGTACGTACAAACTCCACACAGACAGCACCCGAGGGTCAGGATTGAACCCTGTGAGGCAGCAGCTATACCAGCTGTGCCACTGTACTGTTCTTCCTGGATGTTGTTTGACCTTTAATCATGGTTTAATGAAAATTTGAGTGGAGCTCTCTGATCCTTATTTTGAAGTCTTAACATTGCAGTGCCCACCATATATATATATATATATACTTTTATATGTGGGGGAGTGGGTCAGGGTAAGGGGAAACTAACTCCCAGTAGCTTCCTGGCGGGGACGCGACTATTTCTCCGATTGTGTTCTCTGTTGTGTTCTTTATTTTTACTGTATGGCTGTATGGCCATTTCATTTCACTGTGCCAATTGGCACACGTGACAAATAAATGTATCTTGTATCTTAAATGAAGCTATCACAAACAGCCTAAAAAAAAAGTATCACAGACGGTATTGATGCACAATGTTCATCAGTTTACATTCTTGCATTGCATTAAATGTTTGGGTGCAATTTGGAATCAGGTAGAAGAAACTACACCTTATAATTATTTACCACCCAAACAAGTTTTAAAATTATATTCTAAATAGAACATTCGAATATTCATCCAAATGTAAAATTTACACAAGTTAGCGTACATGGTGATTGCTGGTTGGCACGGACTCGTTGGGCTGAAGGGCCTGTTTCCGCGCTGTATTTCAAGTCAAAACATGATTATTTTTCCATTCTGACATGGTTAGAATTCTGAAATCAGAGCATCAGTTTCCGCCAGAATGCTGACAGCATTCTGCTCCGGGCGGATCAATAGCTGGTTTTCAACATCCACAGTGCTGCTGGTTTAACTAGAGTAGAGAGATGGTTGCCGACTTGACCTGGGTCAGTGCGCTGTAATAATTATACACTACATTTCCTGCCCATGGCTTCAGTAACAGGTGCCCAAGGCTGCACAACAACAGTGGTGTGAATGTAGAAATAATATTTTGCAAGAATAGCAATGTAATTCTGATGCTCTACAAGGCGCTGGTCAGGCTGCATTTGGAATACTGTGAGCAGATTTGGGCCCCATATTGGAGGAAGGATATGTTGGCTCTGGAGAGGGTCCAGAGGAGGTTTACAAGAATGATTCCAGGAATGAGTGGGTTAGCACATGATGAGCGTTTGACAGCACTGGGCCTGTACTCGCTGGAGTTTAGAAAGTTGGGGGGGGGGGGGGGGGGAAATCTCATTGAAACTTTCAGAATAATGAAAGTGGATGTGGAAAGGATGTTTCCACTGGTGGGAGAGTCTAGGACCAGAGGTCACAGCCTCAGAATTAAAGGGAGCTCTTTTAGAATGGAGGTGAGGAGGAACTTCTTTCGTCAGTGGGTAGTTAATCTGTGGAACTCATTGCCACAGAGGGCTATGCTAGTCAAGTCAGTGGATATTTTTAAGACAGAGATAAACAAGTTCTTGATTAGAACGGGTATCAAGGGTTATGGGGAGAAGGCAGGAAAATGGGATTAGGTGGCAGAGATCAGCCAATTTTGAATGGCAGAGTAGACTTGATGGGCCAAATGGCCTAATTCGACTCCCATTTACCCCCCAAATCATCCCGCAATCCGGATTGGATCCCTTCGCGGGCCGAATGCAAAAATTTCCCGAAAATTATTTAATTCCCCTAAAATTACAACCAGAATATTTTTGAATTTTGGGTAATTTCCTTCAAAATGGAAAAACAGGCATCACGTCCAGAATTGTTTTGTACTTTTGGTGTGCAACTTGTTAGGCAGTCTATCTCTGAAGGAAAATGACAGTCTTGACATAAAGCTTTGTTATTTAACACATATCTTTGTTCAAATTATCAGAAAATATACATTTTCATGGTTTAAGTCAATAAGAAGAATCAATGATCAGATTTTTTGTTTACAACGTGAGTTTACAACGAACACTTCACTGAATTTACTGCGAGACTGTCTGCCGACACAGGAGAATGAACAAGAAAAATGTACTTTGAAATTGCAATGCGTTTACTGATAAATTATTTTATTAAATGCACCCTCATCATAAATCAAACATGGCACAATTGTCTTGAGACTTAAGATGATGGATTAACCAGAGCTGCAGTCATCAGCATTTGGAGGGAATTTGTTGAGGTCGATGCCAGGGTTCGAACATAATGCCAAATTGCCCTACAAGAACCGCTGCAAGTTGAAGAAGGGTCCAGACCTGAAACGTCCCAGAGTTTACACGTTCTCCCTGTGACTGTGTGGGTTTTCTCTGGGTGTGCTGGTTTCCTCCCACATTCCAAAGACATACAGGCTAATGAATTCTGTAATTTGTCCCTACTGTCTAGAATAGAATAGTCAGTGTTTAGTTTTAGCTTAGTTTACAGATACAGCACGGAAGCAGGCAATTCGGCTCACCGAGTCCGCGCCGACCAGCGATCCCCGCGCATTAACACTATCCTACATACACTAGGGGGGCAATTTTCACATTTACCAAGCCAATTTACCTACATACCTGTACGCCTTTAGAGTGTGGGAGGAAACTGAAGATCTCAGAAAACCCACCAAGGTCACAGGGAGAACGTACAAACTCCATACAGACAGCACCCGTAGTCGGGATCGAACCCAGGTCTCCGGCGCTGCAAGCGCTGTAAGTTAGCAACTCTACCTCTGCGCCACCCTGCCGCCCTGTATACAAGGTATGGGAGATCACGGTCGGTGTGGGATGCAGGGACCATTTCCACGCTGTATCTCAAAAACTAAAATCTATTATTATTAGTGGAGTCTTCAAAGTGGCGGAGATGAAGAGAGATGGCCTCCTTTTCAGATACAGCCTCCAAAGATCGGTCAACGATGAACTGCCATCTTTGCACATGAAGGCCATTTGCCTTGGAAGGCAACCACTTGGGCTGCTTAAAAAGGAGGTTTAGTGATGGTCAATATATCGTCGACACTTGGCATTTTTAAGTAATCACTTTTTAAATAAGTCTTTCTGACGTTGTTTTGCCACAGTCAAATGATCAGAAAATGACAGAGGCTGCACTTAGAAATGTCACCCTGCACACAGAGAGTGGATGTCATCTTGCGTAGCAAGTGAACTTAATATTTTATGCCCCAGTGACTTCACTGAGAATGGGACTGGATTGTGACATTAAGAGTTAAATGCCAAATGCTAATGAACATAATCAATCTGAAGGTATTCTGATGGGCAGAAAAAAACCTATTTGGAATAAATACATTTTAATGCATGAAAGAAGGTATAACGAATGCTAAACAGAGCCTTTCTTGTGACAGGGTTGATGAAATATTAGTCCAGCGTGAACTAATTGATTCAAATACATTCCCTTGGATCAACAGACTGCTGGCCTGTGCTCTGATTTTTGAACCCTTCTCAAATTCATATTAAAAAGCATAAACCAATCTGGACACATGGAATCATTCTTGGAGTCAAGGCCAGTCCATTTATGGAAAAAAAAAAAATTATTTATCCAGCAAGAAATTATACAAATCAATCAAACTGCTGGGTTTGAACCTGAAAAATGAACATAAAATTGAGAGCAAATCTACAAGGCTCTCCTGACTTGAATATCACACAGACAGAATTTTCATGATGTTCCAATGATTCATTTTTCAGCAAATGAGAATTTCCACATTGAATTGTAAAGTCACTGATATTGCTTACAAACCGAGAGAAGCAGAAGAACACCTTTGCATGCCAGCAAAATACACGCAAATTTGAATTGTTTGAAGTTTATTTATCCACCGTTAAGGTAATTGTGGCATGTTCTAGTTTGTCACATTTTCTAGCTGTCCCGCATAATTGCAAGTTAAAGTGATTTGTGTATCATATGCTAAATTAGGGGCGGCATGGTGGCGCAGCGGAAGAGTTACTGCCTTACAGTGCCAGAGATCCAGGTTCGATCCCGACTATGGATGCTATCTCTACAGAGTTCGTATGTTCCCCCTGTGACCTGCATAGGTTTTCTCCGAGATCTCTGGTTTCCTCCCACACTCCAAAGACGTCCGGGTTTGTGGGTTAATTGGCTTGGTGTAAATGTAAAATTGTCCCTAGTGTGTGTAGGATAGTGTGCAAGGGCACAGGGATCGCTGGTCGGCACGGACTTGGTGGGCCGAAGGGCCTGAAGCTCTAAACTAAACTATAGATACAAGAAAGTGCAAATGCAGGAACCTTGAGCAAAACACAAAGTGTTGGAATAACCCAGCGGGTCGGGCAGCAGCCCAGTGTTTCCACACCTCAAAAAAAGTTTCCTTAAATAGAATCCCAAATTTCCTAGAATTTGATTGCATTTGCAGCTGTGGTGGGGACTGAATGCAATCACCTCCTACAAGGCAAAATGAGGAGGCAGCTCGAATGTCGGTGAAACATCACTCCCTGACGAGCTCAATGCGTTTTACGCACGATTTGATAGGGAGAACACCGATGTGCCTTCCCGAGCCCCCGTTCGCTGTGATGGTATTTCAGTCTCAGTCACAGAGGCCGACGTCAGGAAATACTTCAGAGGGGCGAACCCTCGAAAAGCGTCTGGATCTGATGGTATAACTGGTCGTGTTTTAAAAACCTGTGCGGACCAACTGGCTGGAGTTTTTACGGACATTTTCAACCTCTCACTTCTGAGGTCTGAGGTTCCCACCTGCTTCAAAAGGGCATCAATTATTCCAGTACCCAAGAAGAGCAAGGTGACGTGCCTCAATGACTATCGACCTGTGGCACTAACGCCTGTGGTGATGAAGTGCTTTGAGAGGTTGATCATGGTGCAAATCAACTCCTACCTCGGCAAAAACCTGAACCCACTGCAGTTCGCTTACCGCCACAACAGATCAACGGTGGACGCGATCTCGCTGGCCCTCCACTCCGCTCTGGACCACTTGTACAACAAAAACTCATATGTCAGGCTGTTATTCATCGATTACAGCTCGGCATTTAATACTATCATCCCCTCCAAGCTGGTTACCAAACTCGCAGAAGTGGATCTCTGCGCATCCCTCTGCAATTGGATCCTCGACTTCCTCATTCACAGACCACAGACTGTTCGTATTGGTGGAAATGTGTCAGACTTGATAACAATCAGCACGGGAGCATCTCAAGGCTGCGTGCTCAGCCCCCTGCTGCACTCACTCTATACTTATGACTGCGTAGCCGGTCACAGTGCGAACTCCATCATCAAGTTCGCTGACGACACCACTGTTGTGGAACATATCACTGATGGGGATGAGTCGGAGTACAGAAGAGAGATCGAGCAACTGTCCATATGGTGCCAGTACAATAACCTGGCCCTCAACACAAGCAAACCCAAGGAACTGATTGTGGACTTTGGAAGAAGTAGGATGGGGACCCACAGTCCTGTTTATATCAACGGGTCGATGGTTGAAAGGGTCAAGAGCTTCAAATTCCTGGGCGTGCACATCTCTGAAGATATTTCCTGGTCCCAGAACACTGATGCAATTATCAAGAAAGCTCACCAGCGCCTCTACTTCCTGAGAAGATTCCAGAGAGTCGGTTTGTCAAGGAGGACTCTCTCTAACTTGTACAGGTGCACAGTAGAGAGCTTGCTGACCGGTTGCATCGTGGCTTGGTTCGGCAACTTGAGCACCACGGAGAGGAAAAGACTACAAATAGTAGTAAGCACTGCCCAGTCCATCATTGGCTCTGACCTTCTTTCCATCGAGGGGATTTACTGCAGTCGCTGCCTCAAAAAGGCTGGCAGTATCATCAAAGACCCACACCATCCTGGCCACACACTCATCTCCCTGCTACCTTCAGATAGAAGGTATAGGAATTGAAGGTAGCAGGTTCAGGAATAGCTACTTCCCCACAGCCATCAGGCTATTAAACCTGGCTCGGACAAAACTCTGATAACTAATAACCCATTATCTGTTATTTGCACTTTATTCGTTTATTTATTCATGTGTGTATATATTTATGTATGGTATATGGACACACTGATCTGTTTTGTAGTAAATGCCTTCTATGTTCTGTGTGCTGATGCAAAGCAAGAATGTCATTGTCCTATCAGGGACACACGACAATAAACTCACTTGAACTTGAACTTTTCTGAAATTCACCAATGGCGCATGTGCGACTGCCGCCCCAACTGCGCACACGCTGATACCACGCCCACTGCGCACGCGTGGGGAGACTGCGTCGTTTTGAGTCCCTATCGCGTGACCAGTGACATTTTCAATTGGGACACAGCTGACGGGCCTCCCTCTAATGCGCAGGCGCGGATAGTCATAAATATAATTTTTCCCCCCAAATCATCCCGCGGGCCGGTTGCGGAAATTTCCCCGAAATTATTTAATTTCCCTAAAATTACCCGACGACAACCAGAATTTCCCGAATTTCTGGTAATATCCTGCAAAGTGGAAACACAGGCGTCACCTCCAGAATTGTTTTGTACTTTTGGTGTGCAACTTATTAGGCAGTCTATCTCTGAAGGAAAATGACAGAACATAGTCTTGACATAAAGCTTTGTTATTTAACGAATATCCTTGTTCAAATAATCAGAAAATATAAAGTTTCATGGTTCATGAATGGATAGGTGATGTTCAGGGTTCAGGGTTCAGACCCAAGGCACCTCCTGTGAAATCTCATGAGGATAGACAGGAGATAAAAATATTCGGCAACCAGACATCCTGTCATCGGATAAACCCTCCATGCAGGTATGGCAGTAAGTACAGGTCCATCGATTTTCTTGCACGCATGGTACCAGGGCCTTTCTGGATTGTCCATTTTGTCGGACCAACAGAGGTCATGGTCTTGGAGGGCCGACATACCAGCCCACAGTCGGCCGTGGAAGTCGGTTTTGGGCCAGAGACCCGGCTGCAGGGGGCAAATTCGATCCACTGATCGGCGCTGAACTACTGATGAGGTGGACATCGACTGCCTCACCTGGCTAGGGGAGACACATTTTCGGGGGGGGACTTCCACAGCGGAATATGGTCTGGGTTGAAGCAGGGGCCAGACCACCAGGTGCCAGAAAATCTGTGGTCTAGTTTGTAGCGTAGTTTGAACCTACAAAGACTGCTACTTTATATGAGAAACTCATCCACGATGGAATACTAACAATGTGTATTATACTCTTTTACAGGTCATTTACAAAAGAACATCTTCCAGCAAATGCAAAGCTGGAGCAGTTGTCCCAAGAGTATATTAGTCAGGATCTGTAGCACTATTCAATAAAAATCATTTATTTAAAAAAAAATTAAGACTTTAAAACATCTTCTCATGTGCAAATGAAGGATTCCACAAAGATTAAGATGCAAACAATAATGATTATTTCCCTATGGGCTAAAATGTATGGGTCAGCTAATAAAAATTGCAAGACAATATCTCAAGGAGAAACAAGGTAGTGCAGATGCTGGCTTACAAAAGAAAGATGCAAATACTGGAGTAACTTAGGAGATCAGGCTGCATCTCTGGAGAACAAGGACAGGTGACTTTCTCAGACTGATCAGTCTGAAGAAGGGTCCCATCTTGAAACATCACCTCTCCAAGTTCTCCAGAGATGCAGCGTGACCTGCTGAGTTACTCCAGCATTTGTGTCTCACGATGTTATGAACTCGCTGGCCTGCTTTCTCTTAAAGAAAACACAGATAACCTAATTGCTTAAAATCAAAGTCTGCGTAAAAGCCCTGTCCCACGGTACGAGTTTATTCCAAGAGCTCTCCCGAGTTTGCCCTGATTCGAGCTCGGAGATTTACGGTAATGGCCACTCGTCGGTACTCAGAGCTCTCATGGACATTTTTCAACATGTTGAAAAATCTTCACAAGTCTTCCCGTGCTTACCTGCCGTTAGCGAGTCTTCCCGAGTACCTGCCGTTAGCGGTACGAGCCGCTAAGAGACGTCCCCGAGCTCCGACGTACCTGCTACATTCATTCTCCGTGCTTACCATGAGTTTGATTTTTTTTTAACTTGGGAGAGCTGTTGGAATGAACTCATACTGTGGGACAGGGCTTTTAGATTCAACACAAGCTAGAATATAGATAGAACCAAACAAGGTTGATGAACACAAGTCAACAGAAATTGAAAAAAATACTTTACATTTGACAGCAGGGAAAATAAGTTTTACAAGTCACATTTATTCTGTAAAGACTTCTGATTTATACGTACAAACAGGTGTAGTACATTTGATTCATCGGTTTATCAACTTACAGTGTAAAAGATAAGATCTACCTTTCCAACCCTCCAATCTTCTCCATGTTATTGATATGCAAGAGGCAAACATTACTCAGTAATAATCCATAATATTTCTTAACAGAACCATAGACATGTATAATAATGAAAAAAAAACATTCAGCCCATCACGGTCATTATATCTTAGGCAAGAATTTAGGTTGTACTCACAGGTCAAATCTCACTCTGTTGCCTTGAAGAACTTGGCCAGGGACTTTTTGATTATGTTGAAAGCTTCTGCTTCAAGCTTCCTCTAAATCAGAGAGTTCCAGACCTTCACCATTTTGATGAACACTTTTAGCCTTGACAACAGCAAAGCCCTTCAACAAATTACCTTAATCCAAGTTCTAAAAATAACCCCTTTTACCAAATCTTTTCTGAACTCCAGTCAACCTATACAGCTGAAACTCATCAGCTCTCAATCCTCCTTGTTAAAAAGAAAATGATCCTAGCCTGAGTAATTTAAAGGGCCTGTCCCACTTGGCCGTCATTTGCGCCTCATTTATGCGTCATATGTAAAATAGGACGATGCCTCGTTATGCCCGACGTCGCGCGCAAATCACGCGTCATCATGCTGTCTGGTGCGCTGAACGTCATTAGAATAACCTGCGGCGCGTGGCGATGCATGGTTACGCATGGTGACGTAACCATGCGCCAACTCGCAATACACGTGAGACGTCAGAACGCAGCGTGCGACGCCAATGCGTCAGCGTGCATACGCGATACGTCACGCAGGTGGCGCACGAGGATTTTGTGCAGCACGAAATCCTGGACGCCGCACGATACTGCGTGCCACTCCACACTCCTCCACGCCTCTCCGTGCGCCCGTCCTGCGCTACCCACACGCTACCCGTGCGTCACAACGTGTCGACCTATTTTACATATGACGCGTAAATGAGGGGCAAATGACGGCCAAATGGGACAGGCCCTTAAATCTCCAACACTGGCAACGCCCATAGGCTAGTTGCTGGTGTATTGGGGAGAGCTGGATTCAATGAGAGCTGGATAAATATCGGCCTTAAAGGGAACCCAAATACTAGAGTGACATAGTGACGCAGAAATAGAGTTGCTGCCTTACAGCGCCAGAGGCCTGGGTTTGATCATGATTATGGGTGCAGCCTGTATTGAGTTTGTACCTTCTCCCTGTGACCGTGTGGGTTTTCTCTGGGTGCTCCGTTTTCCTGACATGCGCCAAAAAACATGCTGGTTTGTAGGTTTATCAGCTTCTGTAAATTGTCCCTAGTGTGTAGGATAGAACTAGTGTGGGGTGACTGTTGGTTGGCATGGACTCAGTGGACCGAAGTGCCTGTTTCCACGCTGTATCTCTAAACTACAGTTACAGTAAACTAAACTAAAACCACAGATCAATCTTAGACGATTACATTCAGTGAAAAAAAACGGACGTATTTATTTACTGCATAATAGCACAAAAACAAATAGAGCATTTGATTAATTCGCAGCCATGAATGTCTAATGTAATGCGAATACAGAAATCCATAACATGGATCCATGCATATAGTAGTCCACAATGCTTAAATCTCAATCTGTTTAATTTAGTTTATTCTCACATGCACCGAGCTACAGCAAAAAGTTGTTTTTTGTTGTGTGCTATCCAGTCAGCAGAACGATTATATATGATTACAATCAAGCCACCCACTGTGTACAGATTCTGGGTAAAGGGACTAATATTTCATTTAGTTTAATTTAGTTTAGAGATACAGCGGGGAAACAGGCCCTTCGGACCGCCGAGTCCACGTCAACCAACGTTCCCCGCACGCTAACACTATCCTACATACACAAAGGGCAAATTACAATTTTACCAAGCCAATTCACCTACAAACCTGTACATCTCTGGGGTGTGGGAGGAAACCCGTGCAAGTCACGGGGAGAACGTACGGGTTTTGAGTGTAGGAGGAAACCAGAGCTCCGGAGAAACCCCATGCAGGTCACAGGGAGAGCATACAAACTCCACACAGACAGCTTCCGCAGTCCGGATCGAATCCAGGTTCCTGGCACGATGAAGCAGCAACTCTACCCCTGCACCACCCTTAAGAGCAAGATAAAGTCCGATTAACAGACAACTTCTGCACTAAACAACATAACATCCCAACCATATTGTACCCAAAGAGAATACTCCAAATATGTTTGCATCAACACAATATCTAGCCTTGAGCTTGACTAACTATAAAACTGCCAGTTGTCCTTCAAATATTTATAGCATACAAATGGCTAGTTAAAGAAGCATAGAAATAATTGGAATAGTTTCAAATCTCAGTGCTTACTGCAGCCTCCAAGATTGCAGTTTTGAATATTGAACAAATTTGACAGTTTTTATATTATTTATGAAAATAAGCTTATGAGTATTTAATTATATTTTTTGCGCAATAATCATGGTTTGGGTTAGCATCTGAATACAAACAAGCCTTGTGCCTATCATATAGTTTATGTCAATATTTTGTACAAAGCACTGGTACGACTGACATTTCTTTGCTGTTGATGAAGCCACAATAAGCATCAACCAGCCTTAAGTATTTGGAGGGTCAAATACTTCAGCAGCAATAATCAGGTCATTTTAAATGCAAAAGGAAAGTATTGAAGTAACTCAGCGAGTCAGGCAACATCTATGGAGCGAATGGACAGATTACATTTTGGAACAGGACCCTTTAGTTTAGTTTAGTTTAGAAATACGGTGCAGAAACAGGCATTCAGCCCACCGAGTCCTCACCGACCAGCGATCCCCGCATATTAACACTATCCTACGCATGCTAGGGACAATTTGCATTTATACCAAGCCAATCAACCTACAAACCTGTGCGTCTTTGGAGTGTGGGAGGAAACTGAAGATCGCGGCGAAAACCCGCACGGTCACGGGGAGAACGTACAAACTCCGTACAGACAGCGCCCGTAGTCAGGATCGAACCTGGGTCTCTGGCGCAGAAAGTGCTGTAAGGCAGCAGCTCTACTGCTGTGCCACCGTGCCACCCTTCTTCAGACAGCTTGGAGTAGGGGAGGGGAAAGCTGGAAGTGGTGGGGCGGGACAAGGCCTGGGAAGTGATAGGTGGATACAGGTGAGGGGAGTTTTCATAGGCAGATGGGTGGACCAAGTGACCAATGCTAGAGATGAAGAGGAGACAGAATTGGTGTCAGAGAAGCAGAGGAGAGGAATGGACTGTAAAGCCAGAGGGAGGAATAGAGGTGGAATATATTTTAGAAAAGTGGGGAAACTTTGGAAAAACATCCTGAATACCAAATGAAATATTTTGAGCTCAACGTCTTGGCATTTGTGCCACAAAGGCAGATGGTTTGTTAGAACAACACATTGGAAAACAATCCTGCAAATGACACCAGAAATGTGAAGACTAGATTTGTAGAGTCGAAATTTAGATATTCGATTTTCGCAACTTTATGAAATATGCATTTGAAGATTATAAGCAGAGACCTGGCAAAGAGCATTATTTCCACATTTCATATTTTTGCTGTTGATTTTCACCTTCTACGATCTTATACATATTTTCTTGCAGAATAGGAGATTCGGCCCATCAATTCTCTGCTGGCTCACAGAGCACAGAGCAGTACAGAACACCACAGGAGATACTGTGGCCATCAAACTGTACAACTTCTCCCTCCTCCCTCCTCGCACTTCTGTCATGGGGTAGACTTCAATAAATGTCAAGATCAGTTAGAGAGCCACACAGCACCTGAAACAGCCTCTTCGGCCCATCGAGTTCAGGCCACCACCAACCACTCAATCATAACTCACTAATTTGTAACCTCATAATTACTATTCATTATAATTCATTACGGTGAATGGCGGAACGGTGGCACAGTGGTAGAGTTGCTGTCTTACAGCACCAGAGACCCGGGTTCGATCCTGACTACGGGTGCTGTCTGTATGGAGTTTGTGCGTTCTCCCTGTGACCTTCGTGTGTTTACGCTGCGATCTTCTGCTTCTCCCACACTCCAAAGAGGTACAGGTTTGTAGGTTAATAGTAAGATTAAATGAGAACTTACCAGTTCGAAGTTTGATCGTTATTTTATGAGGAGTAACGATGAGGGATTACGTGAAGAAGCCCCGCCTGGCGCATGATCGGCATACTTCAAAGCATCGGCATGAAAAACACAGAACATAATAGCCGGAGTAAGATAGTAAGGCTCAACATAGATTTAGAACTACCAGATGATCATTTATTTTATGTGGGTCGGAAGTGGAGGGCACGTAATCCCTCATTGTTACTCCTCATAAAATACCAATCAAACTTCAAACTGGTAAGTTCTCATTTAATCTTACTATTTTACTTCAGAGTCACGTGAGTGACTACGTGAAGATTTTGTAGCTTCTGTGTTTTTTATGTCGTAGAGTAATTCCATACGACAGTCCGGCTAGGTCAACACATAAATGAGTAAATAACCTTTTACCAGAATTCAGTTTTAGTTTATTTCATAAATCTTTAAATGATAAAAGAACAAATAATAACCCCTTTTTTATACCTGGGGAAAATCACTACAAAGTGATAAAAGATATAAAGTGATAACATAAATCGATAATATAAATCGATAGCGAAACAAAGCAGATGATTACAGTGAACCCAACACCGCGTGTCCAAAGCCTGTCATTGTGAGAACAGGTTTATTGTAGAACTTTGAAAAAGTTTCTTCTTTACACCAACCTGCGGCTTCTAAAATGTGTTCGAGCGGTACGTCCTGTAACTTCGCCGCGGACGTAGCTGCAGCCCTGGTGGAGTGAGATTTAAACACATCAGTGTCTACTCCCGCTAAATCTAACACCTGTTTTTTAACCATCTAGAAATGGTTTGTACTGATGCTTTTGTGTGTGGTTTTCATCACCTCGAAGACTCTTGGTGACTTTTATATATTGAGTCAAGTGTCTAACTACACACAACGTTGGATCAATAGGGTAAGCTTGAAACATTACCTTAGCTCCAGTTCTCCCTGGTCTGCTTTGTTTGATCAGATCATAAACGTAAAACACAATGTTATCTGAAGCCACATGCATACAATCTAAACGTAGCATTTGCAATGTTTGCACTCTTTGTGCTGATACCAACACCATTAACATTACTACTTTAAATGTTAATTTTTCCAAAGACATAACTGTGATTGGAGTCCATTGCCTAAGCAAAGTAAGTACAATGCTGACATCCCAAATTTCTGTATATCTTGGCTTGGGCGGATTTTTATTAAAAATCCCTTTCATAAACCTGGATATTAATGGATGAGATCCAATTGATTCATGGTCAGAAATTTGTCCTAAATAAGATGATAAAGCACTACAAGCACTATTAATGGCACTATAACTCAAGTGCTGCTCAAAATACAACTCAGCAAGGAACTCCAATATGTTTGAAATGTTCACAGTATGATAAGATATATTTGAGTGTCTACCAAAAACTTCCCATTTCTATATATGTGTCATATATTGTTTCTTAGTGCTATCTCGCCATGATGAGACTATAACATCCATGGTCCTATCCGACAGTCCCAGCCCTTGTAGTGGTCTGGTCAAAACCTGCAGATTAACAAATTCATATGAACATGTAATGGATGAATTTGTTTTGTTACTGGTTATATTAACAAATCACTGCAGCTAGGAATTGACATACATGGTTCCTTAATCATATTTAACATCAACGGGAACCATGGTTGTGTGGGCCAATTTGGAATCACCAACAGTCCTGTGGCAGAATCTTGTTCTATTTTCTTAAGACATTGCCTAACCAGGCCAAATGGAGGGAAAGCAAAAAAGAACATATTTCCCCAATGTAGCGAAAATGCATCTACTGCTACCGCACCTGGATCGGGTTCCCAAGACACATATTTAGGCAATTGATGATTTAATCTTGATGCAAACAGATCAATGTCTGGTAACTCATAGCGAATAACAATTTTACTGAAAACTTGTGGGTTCAACATCCATTCTGTGTTGTCTTTAAATACCCTTGATCTGTTGTCTGCCACCACATTGTCTTTACCTGGGATATAACTTGCTGAAACCCAAATTTGGTGCTCAATACACCAATGCCATATCTGATTGACCAGACAATCACATGATACCGATTTTACTCCACCCATGTGATTAATATATGCAACAGCGGTCTTATTGTCTAATTGTACCTGGCAGCATGTGGAACATTTTCAATCCACCATTGTAATTCCAATAAAGCTTCTTTTGTTAATTGCATAGGCCTATCAAAATGGCCTGCTCGCTTTTTTAAAGCTTGCGTTTTGTCCCTTTGAAGGTTTTGGTAATGTAATGGACCAAATTCCACTGCAGGAAATGCTGCTACTAATTTACCAATAACCTTTGCTACCTCTCGGATGGAGGGATAAGGCTTGTGAATGAGGCCCCAACATACAATTGAAATATCAACAATCTTGTCCGTTGGTAAAGTTACTAACATAGTAACTGAATTAATCACAAAACCTAAATAATTAATTGTTTGTGCTGGCTGCAGCTTGGACTTAATTGGGTGAATCAGGAACCCTAGTTTTTCAAATAAAGTTTTAGTTGCTGAAACTGATTTTCCAGCTGATTCCTCACTATTACTGACAATTAAAATGTCATCCAGATAAGCCATAACAATGTGCTTTTGTGCTCTTAATTGTGCTAAAGCTGGCTTCAACAGCTTTGTGAAGAGCCTAGGAGCTGAACTTAACCCATTAGGTAATGCTTTAAATTGCCACAGCTGTCCCAGCCAATTAAATTTTAAGTACCTCCGAAAAAACCGATGTATTGGTACTGAATAGTACGCATCCTTTAAATCAATTGTAGCCATATAACAACCTGCTGATATCAAATGTCTTGCAGTGTTGAACGTTTCCATCTTGAAATGTTTATACTGGACAAATGTATTAAAGTTTGTAAGGTCCAGAATAATTCTACAACCACCATCTTTTTTTATCTCTTGGAAAGATGTTTGACACAAATTGGTGTGGATGCTCAACAGTTTTTTCAATAACACCTTTTTTAAACAATTTGTCAATTTCCACATTAATTTCTGCTTCCTCAATAGCAGAGAACATGAAACCATGAATAGGTTTATATTGTACCGGAGAATCAACACCTTCTTTAAATGTTATTGTAGCTCCTGAAACCGTTTGTAAAATAAACCGGTCAGATGTGATGCAAAGCCATTCATCATAAAACATTTGTAATCTCCCACCAACTAGAGATTCGTCCAAAGTTCCTTCAAGAACAGAATAAGGTTTTTGTACCTCTCCGTATGAACGTGGCGGTCTCCTTCTCCCTGTATATGGGTGAACATTAGGCTGTGTTGGATGGTAATATCTCCTTACCATATTCCTGCCTCTGTTTGTTCCAAAATCAGATCCCCTTCTTGGTGTATAGTACCTTTTTAGTCCAAAAACGAAAGGTCTCATGTAGCTAATAGATTTAGCCTCTTCATCCATTTCTCTTATTTGTTTAGGCAGGTTTTCTCCAAATAGATAACCAGGAGTTCGAACACCACTTGATCGGCACAGACCTGCAAATCTAGGATGAAATATGGGCTGAATCGCAATTTTCCTCATACAATTGATTTCATAAAAGGAATTGCACAATAAGCCCAATGTATCTCTTTGGATTTTGATCATTTCTGACCCTTCCATTTGCTTTCCAAAAGCAGTAATGGCAGCTGAAATCAGTTTGAGGATTTCTTTTACTTTCTTAGGCACATTTTCCTCCGTGGTTTTAGTTTCTGGAGGAATTATAGTCTTACTAACGGGTGAATCAACGGCCACCGGTATCGGAACCGGCTC
Organism: Okamejei kenojei; assembly: GCA_035221665.1. NCBI lineage: Eukaryota > Metazoa > Chordata > Chondrichthyes > Rajiformes > Rajidae > Okamejei > Okamejei kenojei. Next base: position 42,128,324 of record CM069150.1, read on the forward strand.
CGCACTAATCTCTTGTCGACTCTTTAGCCTCTCCCCGGGACGATCTTTTTACCTGCAAAACCTTCCTCTGAGACTTCTCCATTTTGTTTCAATTTTTTATCTTTGGTAACTCTGTACGCCAGCGTGACTCTGTTTTTTGTAAAAATGTTTTACTTTCACTTTGCTGGTTCTATGCGCCAGCGTAACGGTTTTTAGAACGCCCTAAAGTAAATCAATTGCACTTACCTGCGGGCCCATTCTTACCGCTGAGGGGAGCTGCGCTCTGCAGCTCTTGCTTCTGCCGTCAGCGTTGACGTAATGCCGATCTAGCGCCAGGCGGGGCTTCTTCACGTAGTCACTCACGTGACTCCGAAGTAAAATTGGCTTCGTGTAAATGTAAAATTGTCCCTAGTGTGTGTTGGTTAGTGTTACTGTGCAGGGATCATGGTCAGAGCAGACTCGGCAGACCGAAGGATTTGTTTCCATGCTGTATCTCTAAACTAAACTAAATCCCATTTTTTATTCTCCCCATATTCTTATCATCCCACCCCCAGATTCTACTACCCACCTATGTAGCAGTGATAATTTACAGTGGCCAGTTAACTGACAAACCAAAGATAGACACAAAAAGCTGGAGTAACAGGCAGCATCTCTGGAGAGAAGGAATGGGTGACATTTCAGGTCGAGGCCCATCTTCAGACCTACAAACCAGGCCAATTGGAGGAACCCCTCAGGTGGGAACATGCAGGCAGAGAGAATCTACGTTGAAGATTGAGCCAGTCGGCCGTTAATGCTTTTGACACAGGTTCATAAACTCAGCTTTGCGCCTGTTCTCATTCATTGGATCTGAGTTAATCCTTGGCAGTTTGCTCCTATCAACTCAATGGTTGACTGCTGACAGATTTAACTGTGGTTCTTCAGTCGTGTTTGCTAGAATGTTATTAGATTCATCTGTTCTTAGCTCAGTTGGCAGATGGCGCATTACATAGCAATAAGCTGTTCACTCTCATGGAGCTAAATGATATGCCTCATTGATTTTAAAGGCATTGCGGCCTAGGAAGTATCTTGGACAGTTGTGGGAGATGCACATGTTGGCAAGTTTCAAACTAGAGCAGAATAAACGACAGGAAGCAGTAACACAGTGGTTTAGTTTAGTTTAATTAGGCTAGTTTAGTTTATTGTCACATGCACCAAGGTGCAGTGAAAAGCATTTGTTGCATGCTAACCATACAGCGGAAAGACAATACATGATTACGATCGAGCCAGTCACAGTGCATAGAGGAATAGAGATTTAAGAGTGTGGAGCGATTATAATATGAGATTGTAGATCTGCTTCTGTGGCTCGCACGCAAACCGTGGCCAAGGTTGGGCGCCATCTTGGAAGCACGTTTGTAGAGCCACTGCCTCACCAAGGCAGAGACCCAGTTTGATCGGGTGCTGTCTGTATGGAGTTTTGCATGTTCTCCCTGTCCCTGTTGTTGCGTGGGTTATTCCCTTTGTCCTGTATCTGTACACTGTGGATGGCCGGATTATAATCATGTATAGTCTTCCCGCTGACTGGATGGCACGCAACAAAAAGCATTTTCACTTTACCTCCGTAAGCGTGACAATACTAAACTGAACTAAACTACTCTTTGGGATGCTCCGATTTCCTCCCACAGCCCAAAGATGTGCGATTTGTAGATTAATTGGCCCCTGTGAAATATGTAGGGAATCAATGAGAAAGCGGGATAATGGGCCTGTCCCACTTAGGCGATTTTTCAGTCGACTGCCGGCGACTGTCAGAGTGGAACACACACACACAAACACATCGCAGGCGGGGGACAGGGCAAGCGGGGGGAGCGCTGTCTGAAAGTCACACGGTGCAAAGCCAAGGTGATACAGACACACACCACGCTGTAATTAAGACGGCTAAAGCACAGTGTACGGTTAGTCCTTTAAAAGAGGGGGGGGAGGGGGAAGAGAGAGGGGGGAGGGGGGGGGAGAGGGGGGAGAGGAGGGGGAGAGGGGGGAGAAAAGGAGAGAAAGAGGGATAAGGAAGGAGAAGGCGTGGAAACAACGTTTAATAAGCCAGAGATACACGGCTGTGAACCTCGGCAGACATTTAACATTACCGGTCGGTTATCCTTGGTTCTGAAAACTACTGCTTACTTTTTTTTCACCAACGAGCCAATGAAATTTACCGGTCAGCACCGGCTACAACCTACAAGGACCTATGAGAACCATCGACCTCCTGGCGACCCACTAGGACCACCTGGCGACCCACCTACGGCACGAGAATTCTCGCTACTCTCCATGGCGGCTTCATTCCAGTCGCCGCTATTTTATCAACATGTTGAAAAATTTGCGGCGGCCATCATGAGGCTGCGACTAGTTCCCAGAATGCAGGAACTCCTCACAACCATGAAGGCGAGTCCCCATCAACCACCTGCCAACATGTGGCGACCATGTGGCGACTGCATCGTTCCTGCAGTCACCTAAAACGTCGCCCTAATGGGACAGGCCCATAACATACAACTAATGTGAACCAGAATGGACTTGGAACGAAACGTCTGTTTCCATGCTTAGCCTCTAAATTAGAGTAAGAATGTAGCTACAGTCTTCAGTGGTGCAGCGGTAGAGTTGCTGCCTTACAGCTACAGGAACCTGGGTTCGATCCTGACTATGGGTGCTGTCTGTACGGAGTTTATACTGAGTGTTCTCCCTGTGACCTGTGGGGTTTTCTCCAGGAGCTCCAGTTTCCTCTCACATTCAAAAGGCGTACAGGTCTGTAGGTTAATTGGCTTTAGTTTAGATTGTAAATTGTCCCTAGTGTGTCGGATAGTGCGGGGATCGCTGGTCGGCATGGACACGGTGGGCCGAAGGGCCTGTTTCTGACGTGTGTCTCTAAAACTAAACTAAACCAAAAGCTGTTGTTGAGTCAGTGATTTGTTTCAATAAATATGAATAATGGAATGCGACAATTCGTCCAAATTACGGCTGATTCGTTCCTTATTGTAAATGAATAGACAAATCATTTCCAATAGTGTTATGTAAGAGATAACAAGGCAAGTGTAGTGTTTCTAATTGATCAAGACATTGCAATATCATATTTTCAAAATATCTGCAGTGCAATTTGACCATCATTTGTAGTTTAAATAACCAGATTGCAAAAGGGATTGATTGGTAGTTACACATTGAGTTCTTTGTTTCAGGCTGAGCATGTGTCTCATTTGTATTTATTTAAACCCATTATGTCAGCTGGTTTTGATTACAATCATTTAGATATGCAATCATTCTTGAAATTTACAATTAGCAATTTAGTGCTCAACAGCTACATTTGGTTGCATTTAATATTCTTCTCTTCAATAATAGCCTTTCGTAATGCAATCATTCTTCTCAGCTATGTTTGATTATTTTCATTTCAAAATTCATTGGGTTGATTTTAAGATATTCCAAGATTACTAAACAGACAAAGTGAAATTAGACACAAGTAACTCAGCGGGGCAGGCAGCATCTCTGGAGAGAAGGGATGGGTGCCGTTTTGGGTCGAGACCCTGAATAGACAATAGACAATAGGTGCAGGAGTAGGCCATTCGACCCTTCGAGCCAGCACCGCCATTCAATGTGATCATGGCTGATCATCCACAATCAGTACCCCTTTCCTGCCTTCTCCCCATATCCCCTGACTCCGCTATCTTTAAGAGCTCTATCTAACTCTCTCTTGAAAGCATCCAGAAAACCGGCCTCCACCGCCCTCTGAGGCAGATAATTCCACAGACTCACAACTGTCTGTGTGAAAAAGTATTTCCTCATCTCCGTTCTAAATGGAGACTCATCTTTAGTTTTAAACTGTGGCCCCTGGTTCTGGGCTCCCCCAACATCAGGAACATGTTTCCTGCCTCTAACGTGTCCAAACCCTTAATAATCTTATACGTTTCTATAAGATGCCCTCTTATCCTTCTAAATTCCAGAATATACTAAATTCCAGAGAATATGTTAACTTAAATTTAAAAAAAAATCTCTACCCAGTGTCTTTATTCCTTTCAATTCTTCTTTCATTAGATTGAGCAACCTAGGGCTTTATTGCTTACAGCTCAGGAAGCTCAAAGGGCCGAATGGCCTACTCCTGCACCTATTGTCTATTGTCTTAGCGGTGGTCTTACAGATGTGTATAAAATCATGAGGGGTATTAACAGGGTGAATGCACAATCTTTGGTGAGAGGAACCTGAGAGGCAACATTTTCCACTCAGAGAGTGGTGGGTATATGGAATGAGCGGAGGTAGCAGAGGAGGTAGTTGAGTGAGGTGCTATAACTATATTTAAAAGACACTTGGACAGGTACATGGACAGGAAAGGTTTAGAGGAATAAAGATCAAATGTGGTCAATTGGCATTAGCCTACATAGGTTGGCATGGACGGGTTGGGCCGAAGGTCCTGTTTCTGTGCTGTGTGACGTTATGACTATGACTGAAAATACAAGTAAACTTTGTTTCCTAACAAGATGGTGACTGCATTGTCATGGGCAGAAACCCAGCAGAATATTTAGCTTTGCAAACATGCAGCATAAATGTAAGCTAGGGTATGATAGAGTCTGTGGCAACAGATGGGAATTAATATAGATGAGTATTTGTTGGACTTGTTGTGCTGAAGACCTGTTTCTGTGTGGTAAAATGCTATGATTCTACATAAAGTCATATCTACCCACCTCTACCAGTCTGAAGAAGGGTCTCGGCATGAAATGTCACCTATTCCTTTTCTCCAGAGATGCTGCGTGACCCGCTCAGTTACTACAGCATTTTGTGTCTATCCTCTGATAGCTCGTTCCACATATCCAACACCCTCTGTATGAAAAAACCTGCTCCACATGTTATCCCCATTAAATCTGCCCTCTCTCACCTTGAACCTATAGCCTAGTAATTAGGATAGTTCCAGTGTACAGGGTGATCGCTTGTTAGCGTAGCTCGGTGGGCCAAAGGGCCTGGTTCTGCGCTGTATCTCTAAAGTAAACTATAAACTAATTAATTGAGAGGTATTATCCAGGAAAAGTATAGGGGAACGTAGTTCTCGGTATTGGGAAATAGACAGTGACTATTCCTCTCATGAATTCTCTTATCGTTATCAGGTCACCCCTCGGTCTCCTGAACTCCAGGATAAACAGTTTTGGCATATCCAGCCTCTCCTTAAAGCTCAAGATGTTCATCCCTGCCAACATCCCTGTGAAGGTAGGTACAAAAATGCTGGATTAACTCAGCGGGACAGGCAGCATCTCTGGAGAGAAGGAATGGGTGATGTTTCGGGTCGAGACCCTTCTTCAGACTCTCTCCAACATCCTTGGGAATCTTGAAGCTTGTGGAATATTGCAGTAAAGCAACTCGAGAAGATAGTTGGGGTGGATTGGAGAAAGGGTGGACTCGCAAACGAGTATCATGCATCATGCAGCAGACATAGGATGGAGACAGGCTTCAGGGAACGGTTAAATTTGAGAAGAAACTTCCAAAATCCTTCCAGGTTTTGGAGAAATCAATAAATGCAATGAATTCTATTTGGTGTTGTTCTCCATACTTTTCCTGGATGATGTCCCTCAATGAATTAGGTTATAGTTTAGCTTAGAGATACAGCATGGAAACAGGCCCTTCAGCCCACCAAGTTCACGCCCACCAGCGATCCCCATACACTAGCACTATCCTACACAATTTTTACCAAAGCAAATTAACCTGCAACCTTGTATGTCTTTGAAGAGTGGGAGGAAACTGGAGTTCCCAGAGAGAACCCGGGAAAATGTACAAACTCCGTACAGACAGCACCCGTAGTCAGGATCGGACTCGGCCCTCTCGCGCTGTAATAGCCCTGTCCCACGGTACGAGTTCATTCCAAGAGCTCTCCCAAGTTAAAAAAAAATCAAACTCATGGTAAGCACGGAGAATGAACGTAGCGGGTACGTCGGAGCTCGGGGACGTCTCTTAGCGCTAACGGCAGGTACTCTGGAAGACTCGCTAACGGCAGGTAAGCACGGGAAGACTCATGAAGATTTTTCAACATGATGAAAAATGTCCACGAGAGCCCCGAATACCAACGAGTGGCCATTACCATAAATCTCCGAGTTCAAATCAGGGCAAACTCGGGAGAGCTCTTGGAATTAACTGGTACCGTGGGACAGGGGTTTAAGGCAGCAGCTCTACTGCTGCGCCAATTAAATCTGCATTTTGAATCAATGAGGACACAAATTATAAGGAAGCTTTGCATTTATAATAGCAAATACAACACCCTAAAGACTTGTAATTACTTAAGCCATAGGAGTTGAAGTAAACCAATCAGCCCATCGAGTCTTCTTCGCAATTCTATCTTTCCCTCTCAACCCCATTCTCTTGCCTTCTCCCCATAACCCCTGACACCCGTACTAATCAGAAATCTGCCAATGCCCGCCTTAAAAATATCCACTGACTTGACCATGAATTTCACAGATTCACCACCCTCTGACAAAATAAATTCCTCCTCATCTCCTCGCTAAAAGTCTCTTTTAGTCTGAGGCTGTGCCCCCTGGTCCTAGACTCTCCCACTCTTTATGTACGGAGCTGCTCTCAAGTGAAAGTGAACTAAGGGGGATAAAAGGCCGAATAAAATATCATATTCAAGGGGGATAGAAGCTAATCAGTGAAAGCGTACAGGACACACTTCCCTTTGATTTGAAGACTTCAATATTCATGAGGTTATTAGAGCTTCTGCTTGACAATGTGCGCAAAGAATGATCCATTTTTTTAGCCAATCTGGTGTTGGAGCTCATCTGCTGTTGGAAATAGATGCCAAGGGAAAAAAGAAGTGGGATTTGCATTCATCGACAATACACCAAGCACAGCCTCAAGTTACAGGTTACCAGAAGAATGGCATTTTCAGACTTTTTAATCCCATTGGTGTCTTGTGCCAAAATGTTTGATTACATTTTGTTCTTTGAAACAACAATATTATAAAAAATGATTTTGCGCTGCCAAACCCGATTCTAAATCTGTGATTGATTCACTGATTGATTGATTGAAAGATACAGCATGGAAACAGGCCCTTCTGTCCACCGAATCCACCCTGACCATCGATCACCCGCTAACACCAGTTCTATGTTATCACACTTTCGCATCCACTCCATACGGAGACAATTTAAGGGCCTGTCCCACCTGGGCGTCATTTGCGCGGCGTTATTTACGCGACATCATTTACGTGTCACGACGCACGACGCGCACGTGATGCGCGCATGGTGCGCATTACGCGCGCATGGTGCGTGGTGACGCAGGATTTTGGGATGTACAAAATCTTCGCGCGCCATCTGCGTGACGCACAAATGACGCCCAATCGGGACAGGCCCTTTACAGAGGTCACAGAGGTCATCAAGGTCCAGTCTGGCTGCGGAGGTGCAGATTGGTAGATTCTGGATTAGTACGGGTGTCAGAGGTTATGGGGTGGAGGCAGGAGAATGCGGTTGAGAGGGAAAGATAGATTAGCCATTATTGAATGGCAGAGTATGCTTGATGGGCCGAATGGCCTAATTCCGTGCCTATATCCTATGACCTTATGAGGCCAATTAACCTACAAACCCCACCAGTCCTTGGGTGGAAATGGTAGCACTTGGAGGAAATCGATGGGATAACAGGGAGAACGTGAAAACCTCAGACAGGCAGGACCCGAGGTTAGGATGGAGCTATGAGACAGTGGTTCTACCTGCTGTGTCGCCGTGTCTTCACCACTTAGACAACAAGTTCAGCATCATTGAGCATCACTCAGGCCAACACTATATGTTTACTTTAAGTTATATATGTATCTGGGTGGCAGTGCTGGGGCTAGAGTGTAGTGCACAGCAAACAGCTGTGGAAGAAAATAATACCACTACACTGACAAAATAATAAGTGCATCTTGTTTATTTTAGTCCTATAGGAAGGAGTTGAGATAGTTTAAGCAGGAAGGTTTATTATTCAATGTACATTAACTTTCTTTAAAAAGAATGACATTTGCTGTTCATAGACAAGTGTAGGCTCTTTAATTTAATGGATATTAATTAATTTGTTGCTGGAATGTGTAGGCATCTATGGAGATGGCGGTTGAACTTGACGTTGGGATTGTGGAAAGACAAGAAATTGCCTGTAATTATATGATCTGATGTGCGCTGTAAAGTTTCTACATTGTTATTGCACTTAACCATCAGCCAGCATCTTCTCCTGTCATGCAATGTGGCCAATAACATGACAGGTTTAACTCAGGCAACTTGTGATTATGTAGGAGTCTACTTCACTGCAACGTTCATATTTTATCAGAAGTGCAATCAGAGATATTGACATCATATCTAATTAGTTTGCAATGATTGCTGGTTTAAATCAACATGACATGTAAACACTTTGTATAGATTTCTCCCAGTGAATCCTCTGCAACACGCTAGAGGCAGGAAATATGTTCCCGATGTTGGGGGAAGTCTGGAACTAGGAGCCACGGTTTAAGAATACGGGGTAAGTCGTTTAGAATGGAGCTAAGGAAACACTTTTTCACGCGGAGAGTTGTGAGTCTGTGGAATCATCTGCCTCAGAAGTGGGTGGAGGTCGGTTCTCTGGATACTTTCAAGAGAGGGCTAGATAGGGCTCTTAAAAATAACGGAGTCAGGGGATATGGGGAGAAGGCAGGAACGGGGTACTGATTGGGGATGATCAGCCATGATCACATTGAATGGCGGTGCTGGCTCGAAGGGCCTAATGGCCTACTCCTGCACCTATTGTCTATTGTCTATTGTGAGCCTGATAGAAGTTTCATGTGTCAAAGATTCTCATCTTGTTGATAGGCCGTTCATTGATAGCAACGTTATTTTGTTTAGGTTAGTTGATTGTCATGTGTCTGGAGGTACAGTAAAAAGCTTTTGTTGTGTGCTATCCAGTCAGCAGAAAGACAATACGTGATTACAATCGAGCCCTTTACAGTGTACCGATACAAGATAAGTGAAGGTAGACACAAAATGCTGGAGAAACTCAGCAGGTGAGGTAGTATCTATGGAGAGAAGCGATAGGCGACGTTTCGGGTCAAGACTCTTCTTCTGACCTTCTTCAGTTATAAGTGAAGTACCTAGTGCAGGGCAAAGCCAGCAAAGTCCGATCAAGTGTAGTCCGAGGGTCACCAAAGAGGTAGATAGTAGTTCAGCACTGCTCTCTGGTTGTGGTAGGATGGTTCGGTTGCCTGATAACAGCTGGGAAGAAACTGTCCCTGAATCTGGAGGTGTGCGTTTTCACACTTCTGTACCTCCTGCCTGATGGGAGAGGGGAGAAGAGGGAGTGACTGGGGTGAGACCGGTCCTTCATTATGCTGGTGGCCTGGCTGAGGCAGCGTGGAGTGTAGATGGAGTCGATGGAAGAGAGGTTGGTTTCCGTGATGATCTGGGCTATGTCCACAACTCTCTGCAATTTCTTGCAGTCAGATGGAGCTGTTCCTAAACCATGTTGTGATGCATCCTGATAAAATGCTTTCCACCGCGTATCTGTAGAAGTCATAAGGTCCTAAGGATAGGAGCAGAATTCGGCCATTTGGCCCATCAAGTCTACTCCAACATTCAACCATGGGTGATCTATCTCTCCCTCCTCACCCCATTCTCCTGGCTTCTCCCCATAACCCCTAACACCCGTACTAATCAAGAATCTATCTATCTCTGCCTTAAAATTTTCAATTGACGACCTCCAGAGCCTTCTATGCCAAAAAATTCCACAGATTCACCACCCTCTGACTAAATAAACTCATCCTCATCTTCTTCCTAAAGGAACATCCTTTAATTCTGAGGCTACGATCTCTAGTCCGAGACTCTCCCATTAGTGGAAACATCCTCTCCACATTCACTCTGTCCAGGCCTTTCACTATTTGGGAAGTTTCAATGAAGTCCCCTCTCAAGTGACATTCCACAAAGTGTGGGCGAGGTTTACAGTTCACGATGTGACGTGGAGGCTTGCTATGCACGTAAGCAGAGAGTGGGACGTTAGGTTCCACCTACTGACCACACTTTCTGTGCAGCTGCAGTCAGAATCATCCATTCAGTGCCTCCTGGTGTTCGCAACAAAAGTTGTGCAATGCGGTATGAGCTGAAAACGTGGGGACATTTTCAAACTCATCGCTATTCAAACACAGCGTGTGTTGTTTTCAAAACCTGGCTGCTGTGCGGGGCAAGTGGAGAGCGATGCTCAGAACAAACCAGATAATGCGACTGCACCAGGGAACGTTCCCTTATCTCAGGAAAGCAGATGAGACCAATCCCTAAAGTGGCAATCCCTCATAAAGAAATTGGAGATATTCCCCAGAGAGTTAGGCTGAAAAGCAAAAACCTGATTATCAGGTTCATTGTTATCAACAGAGTGGCTTTGTGGAATAAACATACTTTAGAAAGTGACTGCAAGATGACATCAACAGATTAAAAATATGTTTTTTTTTTGCCTCCGGTTTCCCATCTGATGCATGGATCAGACAACTTTCCATTCTACCTGGACTCCGACCAGAATGAACAACTTTCATCCTGTTACTGAGAATTTTGGATTTGTGCTTGCAGAAATAAAAACACTTTTAATCTAAAATGGAAATGTGCAAGAGTTTCTTGCTAATTTGATGAGGTGCAACTGCAAAATGAATTTTAGTTATGCAGAGATTGCAGAGTGTTGTGATTATAAATAGTGGGCCTGTTGCATATTTGCTACTCTTAATTTTGGGGAATTAAAAGCAGGTACTATTGCAATGTTTAAGAAACATTAGGCGGCTCTCCAGCGGCTCTCCAGCAGGTGCTCCAGCAGCGGCCCGGCTTCGGGGCTTCGGCGCTCCAGCGAGCGGTGCTCCAACAGCGGCCTGAAGGCGTTCAGATTGGATTGCCTCAAGTACAGAGGGGAACAAGTAGGGGAAAATGACAAAGACTTTAAGACTTTTGCCCTTCCACTGAGGAGGTGCTTGGTGAACTCACTGTGGTGGATATATTTATTACACTGCAAGGTAACAAATTTCGTTCAGACCGAAAGGTCTGAATGACAATAAAGGAATCTGAATCTGAATCTGAATCTGAATCTGAACAGGTACTCTACATGGACAGAATAGGTTTGGAGGGATATGGGATAACACAGGCAGGTGGGACTGGTGTGGATGGGGCATGTTGGTTGGTGTGGGCAAGATGGGGCAATGGGCCTGCTTCCACGCTGTATCATTCTATGACTCAAAAAGGCATACTGAGGACTAACAGTGGCATAGCTGGTAGAACTGCTGCCACACAACGCCAGAGACCCAGGTTTAATCCCAACCTCGTCTGTGGGGAGTTTGCACGTTCTCCCTGTGACAGTGCGGGTTTCCTCCGGGTGCTCCGGTTACCCCCCACGTCCTAAAGACGTGCAGATTTGTTGGTTAATTGGCTACTGTAAAATTACCCCTGGTGTGTAGGGAGTGGATGAGAAAGTGGGATAGCATAGAATTAATTTGACTAGGAGATAAAGACACAAAATGCTGGAGTAACTCACCAGGTTCAGGAGAAAAGGAATAGGTGACGTTTCGGGTTGAGACCCTTCATCAGACTGAGAGTTAGAGGAGAGTGAAAGTGTGAATGGGATATCAATGGTCAGCATGGATTCGGTGGACCTAAGGGCCTGCATCTCCTTAAGGGCCTGTCCCACTATGGCGACCTAATTTGCGAGTTTAGAATAGTTTGCGCTCACCAAAAACTCTCAGCACGGTTGACACGTGGTCCTAGGAGGTCACTGTAACTCTCCTTCATGCTCGAGAGAAGTTCCCGCATCCTCGCAACCTCAGTTTGGTCGAGGAAAATTTTTCAGCATGCTGAAAATATTTCCGCAAGTAAAAATTGGTCGGCATGATTCTTTTGAACGCGTAGTGCAGTGGTAGGCATAGGTAGTCGAGGTAGCCATAGGCAATCTCCTTTGCTGACCGGGCATTTTAATTGGCTCATTGGGGAAAAAAACGTAAGCACGAGTTTTCAGAACCAAGGAAATGCTAAATGTTAAATGCTCACTAACCTTTATTAAAAGTTGTCTGGCATCTTAAAAGTGTCTCCACTCCTTCCCCCTCCCCTTCGCTCCCCTTCTCTCCCGCCGCTCCCCGCTCTTTTAAAGGACTTACCGTACACTGTGCCAGCCATCTTTTACCTTCCTGTTCATCACGGGTATTATCTTGGCTTCGCACCGTATGAATTTCATACAGCGCTCCCCCGCTTTCCCTGGCCCCGCGCGCGCGGGGCACTGGGAGATGTTAGCATTGGCCATTCCCAATGACCTTGTGATGTGAAAGACTCTTATACTCTGATAGTCGCGCATGACCAGCTTCGTATTGGGCTCTTCCCAAGGAACTTGGGCATGACGCCGTATTGGGCTCTTCCCTAGGAAGGCAATGATAAATAGTGGAAATCAGCCCAAGTTGTGTGGGATATTCAATTAAAGCTTCAGAAGAAAGAACCAACGATACAGCATTTGCTCAGTTATGGACGGTCAATTTAGTGGCTTTAGAGATCATTGCTGCAGCTTTATAGGATGTTTTCCCTTGGTATAAATTTTAAGTTTTTCACAAGTTTGATTTGATTTGAATCTGACAAGCAAGAAACCATCAGCTGCAAGATTAACCAAGGTTACTGCCACTGAGTGTTCCTGTTAGCCTGCTGCATTGATTTGGAGTAAATTGTTGGAAATCCTGTTCTCACAGATGTGAAGTCTCTCTCGACAGTTTAATAGCAGTTTCCGTAAATGGGCTTTTCCCCTGTGATACCAGTGTCATCATACCAGTAACGAGCATTAAAAATAACCCAAATTATGCCAACCTTTTTACTGAATTAAACATATTCTTTAAATTGATGCGTTTTATACAGGGATCATAGAGCACAAGAGACCGCAGATGCTGGAATTCAGTCTTCTGCAACAGTGAGACCAAACGTAGATGAGGCGATCGCTTTGCTGAGCACCTGCGCTCTGTCTGACTTACGATACGATACGATAGAACTTTATTTATCCCAGGAGGGATATTGGTCTGCCAACAGTCATAAAACACAAGACACATGAAACATGAAATTAAAGTGACGAGTGGAAAGGATTGGGATGAGCAAAGATTAGGGAGGGGGGTGGAGGGAGGGGAGTCAGTCTACCCCACGGCAGAAGGGGGAGGAGTTGTACAGTTTGATAGCCACAGGGAAGAAGGATCTCCTGTGCCGTTCCGTGCTGCATCTTGGTGGAACCTGTCTGGGTGTCGTCTTGATGGAGCCACATGGCCCCATGGATCCCATTTGCAAGTCATTTTAATTTCTCTTCCCATTCCCAGAGAGTTGTGAATCTGTGGAATTCTCTGCTGCGGAAAGCAGTGGAGGCAAATACACTGCATGTATGCAAGAGAGAGTTAGATTTAGCTCTTAGGGCCAAAGGAATGAAGGGATATGGGGAAAAAGCAGGAACGGGGGTACTGATTTCAGATGATCAGCCATGATCTTATTGAATGGCGGTGCTGGCTCGAAGGGCCGAATGGCCTACTCCTGCACCTATTTTCTATGTTTCTATTCCCTAACCAACCAGACTGTCCTCAGCTTCCTTCACTGTCTGGGTGAGGCCAAAGACAAACTAGAGGAACAGCATCTCCTGCTCTGCATTGGTAGTCAACAACCCGACGGCATGTACATTGAAATGTGTAGGAAGGAGCTGCAGATGCTGGTTTAAACCAAAGATAGGCACAAAAAGCTGCAGTAACCCGTTGTACTAATTTCAATGTCGTCCTGGTGAGTTTCATTGTTTGTAACTTGTTTTCACCTAGCCCACAGCTAACAATGGTCCTTTATCATATTAACTTTTTTGCATATTTTTCATTAATTTGTTTTATATCTCTCTATATCAGCGTCTATATCACTCGTTTCCCTATCCCCTGACTCTCAGTCTGAAGAACGGTCTCGACCCGAAACGTCACCTATTCCTTTTATCCAGAGATGCTGCCTGACCCGCTGAGTTACTGCAGCTTTTTGTGTCTATCTTCGGCAAGTACATTGAATTCTCCAACTTCAGATAAGCTGCTTCTCCTCTGATCCTTTTGGCGCTATGGACACTGCCCAGTTCATCACGGGTACTGACCTCCCGACTGTCAAAGGGATGTATAGAAAGCCCTACATCTAAAAAATGTGCATTGTCCAGCATCATCAAGAACCTTAACCACCCTGGCCAAGCTCTCATTTCATTCCTGCCATTGAGAAGGTGGTATAGGGGCCTTAATACCGTCACCACCAGGTTCAGGATCAGCTTAGAGTCGTAGTTATACAGCGTGAAAAGATACCCTTCTACATCTACAATAGTCCCATTTACCTGCGTTTGACCCATATCCCTCTAAACCTGTCCTATCCATGTGCCTATGTAAATGTTTCTTAAATGTTGCGATAGTCCCTGCCTCAACTACCTCTTCTGGCAGACAGAAAATGCTGGAGAAACTCAGCAGGTAAGGCAGCATCTATGGAAAGAAGGAATTGGCGAAGTTTCGGGTCGACCTCTTCTGGCAGCTTGTTCGGTACACCTAGCACCCTTTGTGTGAACACAATGGTCTCTCTACGGCCAGCAAAGAACTGAACCAAACCCATCCCCCTTACTGGTCGGCGCGGACTCGCTGGGCTGAAGGGCCTGTTTCCGTGCTGTATATCTGTATCTCCAAAGTATATAAATTGCCTTTTGCCTACAGTGTATGCAGGTTAATGAATGGCAATCCTTTGGTGCAGATGGAGACGGCAAAATGTCGTCTGTACGTTCTCACACGATCCTGCTTGAGGCCTGATATCTGCCGCATGGCAACAGATTGAAGTTCTTAAGGAAGTGTGATATGAGATGTGGGGGCAGCTTGATGTTATCATTGAGCGCTGACTTGCCACTCAACAGCAGATTGCTGTTTCCACTGTGTGCGAGTTCCTGTTCAAGTGGAGATTACTGTCAATGTTGAATAAAGATCAGAGATTGCATCCAAAAGTTCAAATTAATGCAAGTTTGAGAGGAAACATGTGGCAAACACACTCAATATCATTAGTTACATCGCTCTTGATGTAAAAAAAAATATCAGGCATGCCAAGGTCGGCACGGTGGCGCAGAGCTGCTGCCTCATAAAGCCAGAGACCCAGGCTCGATCCTGACTACAGATGCTGACAGTACAGGCTAGAGGCAGGAAACATGTTCCCGATGTTGGGGAAGTCTAGAACCAGGGGCCACAGTTTAAGAATAAGGGGTAAGCCATTTAGAATGGAGACGAGGAAACACTTTTTCTCATAGAGAGTTGTGAATATGTGGAATTCTCTGCCTGGTGGAGGCCGATTCTCTGGATACTTTCAAGAGAGAGCTGGATAGCGTTCTTAAAGATAGCGGAGTCAGGGGATATGGGGAGAAGGCAGGAACGGGGTACTGATTGGGGATGATCAGCCATGATCACATTGAATGGTGTTGCTGGCTCGAAGAGCCGAATGGCCTCCTCCTGCACCTATTGTCTATTGTCTATAGTACGGAGTTTGCACGTTCTCCCTGTGACCGCGCCGGTTTCCTCCTGGTGCTCCGGTTTCCTCCCACACTCCAAAACGGTGCAAGTTTGCAGGCCAATTATAGTTTACGCAGGAAATTGCAATTTAAATATCATGCATTAAAAATGTTACGATTCATTGCACTGAAACATTGAAAATAGCTATTAAATTAGATGGTTAAAGCTGTAATCATGACTTCCGGCGGCGCTATGGAGGGCTAGAGAGTAACGCCAGCCAGATCCTCGTAAAAAACAGAGAAAAATCGGGGACAAACCAACCTACCTGCTGCCTGCTTCCTCTGCACCGATTGCTGTGAGTGACGTCATCAGGCGCGCGACTTACTATGTCTACACAGTGCAGCCCACCCCCGGATAAACCGAAAAGTCTGGCTACCAGGCTGAAACCGGGGGAAGGCCCGACTGAAGCCTCGGGCTCAGGTAGGAAGTTATCCCAAGAAGATGTGTCGAAAAAAACGACGAAAAAATCGGAAGGTGAAGAACTTAAAACTTTTATTGCAAGTCAAATTGCTGGTTTAAGGGAAGAAATAAAGCTGATGAATGTTGGTGAAGAATTAAAAAAAATCAAGGAGGAAATGAAGGACTTAAAGCTTGAAATTAATACCACGACTAAGAATACATCGGATGAACTGAAGAAAGAAATTGCAGAAATATTGATTGGTCTGACAAATGAGACGAATGATAAAATCAGAAATGTGAAAACTGATTTTGAAGAAAGGCTGAATCCTGTGGAGCAGGCACTGAACAGACGGCTGCCATAAAAGGCCTTGAAGAACTAGCCGAAACAAGTGCTCAGACTGCAGCAAAGCTTATCACAGAAAATCAACGTCTAATTGAATTACTGGGGAAAATAACCGAGAAATGTACTGAATTGGAAGGTCGCCAGAGAAGACAGAACTTAAGAATTGCGGGTATTCCAGAAGGGAAAGAGAAAGATCAAGATCCCCGAGAATTCACTGCAAACTTACTGCAAAAAGTTTTATCTCTGGAACAAAAGCCTTTACTAGCCCGAGCACACAGAGTGATGAGACGTCAGACAAGACAAAACGCTCCCCCAAGACAAATGATAATAAAAGTACAGTATGACCACGTCTTGGAGGAGATAATGCAAAAAATACCAATAAACAGAAATCTTGCATTTGAAGGACACAGGATCAGTATTTATCGAGACTTTCCAGCAGAGGTCTCCAGGAAACGAAAAGCATTTAATGAGACTAAAAGTATCTTGAGGGAAGTGGAGAATTTGAAATATGGTCTGAGCTATCCAGCTACCCTAAGAGTCACTTACAACAAGAAGGAACATTTTTTCACCAACCCTGTGGAAGCATTAGACTTTGCCCAGAAGATTAAGGCTTGAGAGGATGTTTGAATAATACTTTTAAAACTGTGCCTCACCATTGAATAAACCAACTTTGCAGGATGGGATGGAATTGAAGTGGTGACTAAGGAAGCTGGAGAAAGATGTGGATCGGAAACTCTCCCATGGATACTAATAATTAGTATAACTGCACTACTAATACAAATAACTAATAAATACTAAAATTATAGCGTGGTATCTTTACTAATCAGAGTTAATAATTATCACTAATGACTAATACTTACTTATAATGGAATGATAGAGTCAAATATAGAGTTTGATTTCATTTGCGCTCTTTGGAAACCTTCTTTCTTTTTTACTAGTAATTTTCATTTTTCTTTTCTTTTTTCCTTTCTTTTTGTTTTTTTTAATTGGATTTTCAAACAAGTTTTAAATATATGTATCGTCACATTTCCGACTATTGGAACACGAATATTTTAAAATTTAATATCCCTGGTAAAATACCGCTATGGAATAAAAATTCCAAGCAACCAAAGAGCTGGTTAAGTTCGTAACATCAACTACGGAAGTCGGTAGATGGTTAGCCATGCTCGTATGGCTAGCACTAACTACACTAATACTAGATGTAGTTTTTTCCTTCTTTGTGCACAATACTAATTTCTTAACCTATCCTCTTTTCTTCTCTATTATAGTCTATCATTATTATTTTCAGTTTGAATGGAGTTACAAATTGGATCAAAGGAAATATACACATGAGAGACATTCAAGGGTCTTAAAATTCGTCTATTCGGAGTTCGGGTGTAAGGTCAGGTCTGTCGAACTGAACCGTTGGCTCTATTATAGACCCCCATAGACAAAAGATGCAAGATTTAAAATTGAATACGGGCAATGAAGGAATAACGTTTTGCAGCTGGAACGTTAAAGGTATTATTGAACCAATTAAGAGAGGTAAAGTATTAGCACATTTAAAAGCTGATGTGATTTTCATTCAAGAAGCACATTTAAAAAAAGATGCCGAGCATAGGCTGAAAGCTAAATGGATAGATAAAATGTATCATTCTTCCTTTACACACAAATCAAGAGGCGTAGCAATATTATTTCATAAAGGCACTTTTTTCAAACATATAACTATAACATCAACTATAACTGACAATGACGGTAGATACATTATTGTAATAGGAGAATTAAATGCACAAAAAATGATTTTTGTCAATGTATATGGACCAAACTTTGATAGTCCACTGTTTTTTAAGAAAATATTTAACAACATCCCGGAAATAGCACAACATAACTTAATAATTGGAGGAGATTTAAATTGTACATTAGATTCTTATTTAGATAGATCCACAAGACAAAGGAAAACCAAATCCCATTCCAGTGACTTATTAAATGCATATATGGATACTAGTAACATTAAAGATGTTTGGAGAGTAGAAAATCCAACTGGACGAGAATATTCATTTTATTCACCTGTACATAAAACCTATTCAAGAATAGATTATTTTTTGGTTGACGCTAAACTTATCTCACTCACTTATAATTCAAAATACCATAATATTACAATCTCAGATCACGCACCTTTAACATTTATGATTAAAATAAATGGTAAAATGGAAAAACAGGGACAATGGAGATTTAACCCACAAATTTTAAAAAACAAAGCAACTCAGGAATATATTATAGAACAGATCAAGATTTTCTTTGAAATAAATGATAAACCGGAAATATCTTCTTCCCTATTATGGGAAACTTTTAAAGCATATGCCCGTGGAATTATGATTTCTTCTCAAGCATTTTATAATAAAGAGAATCGGAGGGAACAACAGGAATTGGAAAAGGAGATTAAACAATTAGACACAGAGAATGCTGCTAATCCATCCATAACAAAACATAATAAAATCGCTGCACTGAAATATAAATTAAATAAAATATACTCAGATCAAGTTGTAAAACTCAATCAATATACTAAACAATTACAATTTGAATTTGGAGATAAACCTCAAAAATTATTGGCTCGTCAATTAAGGAAGATGGAGGGAGAAAAAATAATCCATAGGATTAAATCATATAATGGCGAACCATTAGTACAACCCAAAGATATTAATGAGAGATTTTTGCAATATTATAAAATTATATTCAGCTAAAACGACAGAAAACAGGATAGGAATAGAAGCATTAAAAAAAATGTAATCTGAATGGGTTGGATTCACAAAATAGAGAATCACTAAATGCTGAAAATTTCAGTAAAAGAAATCGAAGAATCTATCAGATCATTAAAAAATGCTAAAACACCGGGACCAGATGGTATTGGCTTGGAATTTTATAAAACATTTTATGATCTGATTGCACCACGTTTGAAGATACTCTATGAATACATTTATACCCACCAGAAACTACCAGAAACGTTAAATGAATCTATTACAACACTTATACCTAAAATAGACAAAGACCTGGATGACCCAGGATCATATAGAGCTATAGCTCTTTTAAATACTGATCAAAAGATACTAACCAAAATATTAGCACAAAGACTAAGTACAGTTATTAATAAATTAATTCACCCGGATCAAACAGGATTTATACCAAAATGATATTCCTCATATAACCTGAGACGAGTATTCAATATTATATATTCGAAAAGAGGTATTAATAAAGACCTAGTAATTATATCGTTAGATGCGGAGAAAGCCTTTGACCAGGTGGAATGGTCTTACTTGTTTTCGGTTATGGAAACTTTTAAGTTAGGAGAGAAGGTTATTACATGGGTTAAATTATTATACACTAATCCAACAGCCAGAATAATAACAAATCAAATGCTATCAACTAAATTTAATCTATTTCGAGGCTGCAGACAAGGTTGTCCTTTATCCCCGCTACTGTTTGCACTTGCAATAGAGACATTAGCTCAACGTGTGAGATTACATCCTGAAATATATGGGTATGACACCAGAGATACTGAAAATAAAATCTCCTTATATGCGGATGATGTATTACTTTATATTACAAAGCCGGAAATTGGTATCCCAAATTTACTAAAATTAATAACTGAATTTGGATTATTTTCAGGATATAGTATTAATTGGAATAAATGTGAACTAATGTCAATAATGGTAAATAACTTACATATACTACAACAATTTCCTTTTAAGATAGCAAACGAAAAAATCAAATATCTTGGAATTTATGTAACAAAAAGATTGGACTCTTTATTTAAATCCAATTTTCCACTTTTATTGAATAAATTAAATAAGAACATTTTATATTGGAAAACATTACCTATCTTAATGCAATAAAAATGATTTTTCTCCCACAATTACTATATCTTTTCCAATTGATTCCGATATATCTTCCTAAAAATGTCACCAACTTTATCTGGGATTATAAGAGCCATAAAATAAATAAAAAACATTTATGTAAATCAAAAATAAATGGAGGTCTAGCACTGCCAAACTTTATGTTTTATTACTGGGGAGTTAATATTAAAAATATGAATTTCTGGTTAGTAGAGACAGATAAACAACCAATCTGGTTAAAAATGGAAAAAGAAGATTGTTCGCCTTTTGAAATTAGTTCGATTTTATTCGCCAATAATAAACTAGGCAAGAAAACCTATAGTGAAAACCCTATAATAGAAAGTGGAATACGTATCTGGAAACAAATAATGAAAACATTAAAATCGGAATATATACCACTAGCCCTTACCATTGTAAATAACGTTACATTTAAACCCTCAATGATGGACAAAGGTTTTTTACAATGGAAAAACTATGGAATTAATAAGATGGGCGATCTCTACAGGAAAAACTCCTTCCTTTCATTTCAAGAATTACAACAAATTTATGGATTACATTCAAAAGATTACTTTAGATATTTACAAATTAGAGACTATGTAAAAGCAAACACACAGGAAATTAGAAATAGAAAGACAGACATTTTAAATGAATGTCTAAATAAACACCCGAATACAGAAAAATTGATATCATAGATTTATAATATTTTATTGGAAAACGATGTCCCAATGACAGAAATATATAGGCAATCATGGGAAAACGAATTAGGTCAAATAATCAGACCAGAAGTATGGGATGAAAGTTTACAAAATATACACCACTGTTCGTTAAATGCTAGACGCTCTCTTATACAATTTAAAATATTACATAGACTACATTATTCAAAATCCAAACTACATAGTATTTTTTCAAATGTATCTGCGATATGTGATAAATGTCAGCACTTAGAAGCTAACTTAATGCATTAATTTACAAATTGTATAAAAATTACTAAATTTTGGACAGAAATATTTGAGATAATTTTGAATGTTGTTAATATGAATCTGATCCCTGACTCAAAGTTAATAATATTGGGAATAGTAGAAACAGATCAATTAATAACAATGAATCAAATAATTTTTATTGATTACAGTTTAATAATTGGGAATAATTAATGTTGAAATTCTGGTAAGGTCCCACATCCCCCACAACTAAAATGTGGATTACAGGAATGTCGGAGACACTTCATCTGGAAAGATTAAGGCTTGTCCTACTGGACAAGTTGGATCTTTTCAGAGGGATATGGTCTCCATTTATTGAATATTTAAAGGGTCGGTACGAGAGTCTGACTGAAGCCTGAATAATTGAATGGATGAAGAATCATGTATAACAAATCATGGATATATCTCCAATGATGAATAACTTTTTTAATACTCCACTCATTTCTTTATTTTTGATTTTCTACTTTTACTTTATTTTTCTCTATCTTTTCCTATCTGTAATAAAAAAAAATGTATAGAAATACAAATAAGACATAATTGTTAATATTAATAATATTACGAATGTATGTGAGAAGTATATTCTATTAATATGTCTAATAAAAATATTTAAATATAAAGCTGTAATCATGACTTTCCAGTGGATATCTGGCTCGTGACACCACAGCTATCTATCAGCGTACTCCCCAAGGCTGGCACTTAATATGATAACTAAATAATGAAAAGGCCGACTGAAGTACCTCGCAGTTAATTCTGTGACAAATCCACTTTAGCACAGTGCAGCAGTTGGCAGAGTAGCTGCCTCACAGCGCCAGAGACCCGGGTTCCACCCTGACCGTGGGTGCTGTCTGCGTGTGGAGTTTGCACGTTCTCCCTGCTGTGACCGCATGGGTTTCCTCCGGCTGCTCCGGTTTCCACCCACTTCCCAAAGACGTGCGGGTGTGTAGGTTAATTGGCCCTCTGTAAATTGAACCCTAGTGTGTAGGGGACACAAAAATGCTGGAGTAGCTCAACAGGACAGGCAGCATCTCTGACGAGAAGGAATCGGTGACGTTTTGGGTCGAGACCCTTCTTCTGATGTCTCGACCTGAAACGTCACCCATTCCTTCTCTCCAGAGATGCTGCCTGTCCCGCTGAGTTTCGGTGGACTCCAGCAGGAGCGGGCAACCGATATGTGGGTTCACCACCCGTCTTCGGTGCTAAACCAGCAGGTCTGCAGTTCCTTCCTACACACCCCGAGAATTTGTAGTTGGAGTGGTAGGATGGGGGTTGTGTCGGAAGTGGGAGTGGACAAATGTCAGGGCTGGATCCTCCTGTAGGCATCGTCGTAGAACTAGTGTGAAATTTTATGGGTGATCATGAGTCGGTCTTGGACTTCGGCATGGGCGTAGGGAGTGGATGCAAAGTGGATGACAGAACTAGTGCGGGTGATCAATGCGGGGATCTCTAAACTCCATCTCTATTCGAAGGGATCCATTATTTCATACTAAATCAGTTTCTCGCTCCACATTCATCTTGCCCTATTGAATATCTGTTTTTGTTTGTTCCGTTAAGTAGCTCAGTTTCTTAGAATAAGAGATTAAACTGGCTTTAGGAGAACATCAGCATTATTCCCCATTGTGCAATGAGATAATTAGTTTTAAATGGGCTAAAAGTAAGTGTTTTATGGTGTCAACATGGTTTATGGGCCCAGGAGGTGAGGCCTCCTTTAATCACAGAAATGAGCGGCACGGTGTTGCAGTGGTAGAAAGTAGAAAGTATCCTTTGTTATCATTCAAACTGTCTCCAGTTTGAACAAAATTGCACACCTTAAAATAACAGAACACACAATGAACACAGTTTAACATCCACCACAGTGAGTCTACCAGGCACCTTCTCACTGTGATGGAAGGCAAAAGTCTTCAAGTCTTGTCTCTTCCTTCATTGTTCTCCCTCTGCGTTGAGGCGATCCAGGCTTTCGATATTGGGCCCCGCGCCGGGTGATGCTAAGTCCCGCGGCGGAAGCCGAGCTCCACGGACGGGCCGGTTCAAACTCCGCGGCCCGGGGCAGACGAAGCTATTGTTGTGGGAGCTCCGGAGAATTGGTCACCAACCTGGTACCTGCGAGCTCCCGACGTTGTCGTCCTCTGGGCCCGCGGACGAAGCCTCCGAGGCCCCGAAGTCAAGTCGTCGCCGCAGCGTCGCCACAGCCCCAAAGTCGACCAGCTTCGTGATGGCAAGTAAGTCCTGGCTCTGCCTCTGGAGCTCGAGGTCGGTCCCAGTTGGGGGCCTCCAGCTCCGCGATTAGGCCTTAGCGCAGACTGAGACGGGGATGCGACAAAGAAAAGGTCGCATCCCCCCAAAGGAAGAGACTAAAAACAAGTTTCTCCCACCCCTCACACATACACAACTAAAAATAAACTAAACATACATCTAAAAAGACAAAAGAAAACAAAAAAAAAGGAAATGACAGACGGACTGCAGGCGAGCGGCAGCTGCTTGGGCAGCGCCGCCACTTCCGGATGTTGCTGCTTTACAGCGCCAGAGACCCGAGTTCAATCCTGACTACGGGTGCTGTCTGTATGGAGTTTGTACGTTCTCCATGTGACTGTGTGGGTTTTCTCCGCGACACTCCAAAGACGTGCAGGTTTGCTTCAGTAAAATTGGCTTCAGTAAAATTGCAAAATAGTCCCTAGTGCATCGGATCCTGCTAGTGTACGGCATAGACAATAGACAATAGACAATAGGTGCAGGAGTAGGCCATTCGGCCCCTCGAGCCAGCACCGCCATTCAATGTGATCATGGCTGATCATCCCCAATCAATACCTCGGTGGGCCGAAGGGCCTGTATCTCTAAACTAAATTAAACTAAACTTATTAAATTAAACTAAACAGTACCAAATAAATAAAATTCAAATAATTACTCCAGCACTTTGTGTTTAGCTCTAGAGACAATGCGTCACACATTGAGTTATTCCAGCACTTTTACTTTTGTTTAATTTAGAGATCCAGCGCGGAAACAGGGCTTTTAGCCTGCCGAGTGCACACAGACCAGCGGTCTCTGCACACTAGCACTACCCTACACGCACTAGGGACAATTTTACATCTATATATTTATACCAAGCCAATTAACCTACAAACCTGTATGCTTTGGAGTGTGGGAGGAAACCGAAGATCTCGGAGAAAACCCACGCAGGTCACGGGAAGAACGTACAAACTCTGTACAGACAGACACCCATTGTCAGGATCAAACCCGGGTCTCTGGCGCTGTAAGGCAGCAGCTCTACCGTGGCGCCAAAGTGCCATCCGGTGTCCTGGTGTGTCTTTTTTTTGTAAGCCAACATCTGCAGTTCCTTATGTTTACATGTAATGGTTCCTTGGATAGATAATTCTTCATTGAAATGAGAGCTACCCATTATTAACCATCGACTCTCAAAACATCTGCCTAACTAATGGTTTAGAGAAGATATGTCGAACCTTCAGAACATTGTTCACTTTCACGCTACGCCTGAGAAAATGGATAATCTGTTCTGCTAATTAGAAAGATTAACGGTACGCATTTGGCCAATGTCTTTCGACTTTAGATACTGCTTAGTCTGTTTGTCTAACAACGAATTACCGTCATTTGATCAATCTATTTTTGCTGAAGAATTTAATGACACTGTGGTAAAATCTAGTTAATTTCTCTAATTTCCATAAAAGACATATTTGCTAAATCACTTCATGATAAATCTCACATACCTTTTGATAACAGTTTCGGAGACCAGGAGAAGGAAAGGAAATGGATTGATATTTCCTATCGTTACATTTTTTTAATAGATTTTGTCCATTGATTTTTCATTTAATTTCAAAGCCGATGGGAAAATGAACACCTTGATGAAATCTCAACAATTAGTGTTGGATGACGTTATCATGCAACACATCATGCATTATCAGATCTACACAAATCCCATTCGGGAGATGGATGGCTATGCACAAAACTTAAAAGTAGGTAAAATAATGCTCTCTTAAGATTTGTGACACAGTGGTGCAGCGGTAGGGTTGCTGCCTTACAGTGCCAGAGACACAGGTTCGATCCTGGCGACTGGTGTTGTCTGTGCAGAGTTTGTATGTTCACCCTGTGACCGTGTGGGCTTTCTCCGGGTGCTCCGGTTTCCACTCACGCTCCAAAGGTAACAGGTTTGTAGGTTTAAGAAAGAACTGCAGATGGTGGAAGGTAGCCAAAAAATGCTAGAAAAACTCAGCGGGTGAGGCAGCATCTGTGGAGAGAAGGAATAGGCGACGTTTCGGGTCAAGACCCTTCTTCAGGCTGATGTCGGGGGGGGGGCGGGAAAACGAAAGGAAGAGGCGGCGACAGTAGGTTTGTAGGCTTCGGTAAGAATTGTAAATTGGCCCTAGTGTGTAGGATACAAAGGATACAAAGGATACAAAGGACATTTATTATCACATACACCAATTGGTGTAGTGAAATTTGACTTGCCATGCAGCACACAAATAAAGATAAGACACAACATTAAAACATTTATCAATAAACATAATAACATCTCTCCGGAAGTGCTGGTGTACGGGGATGGCTAGCCAGCGTGGGCCGAAGGGCCTGCTTCCATGGGCTATCTTTAATCTAAACTAAACTTATTTAAGTGCATCTACAGTACAACTGTGAAATGTTTATCACATAAATAAAATTCAAATAGTGGGAAGTATACTTTATCAACCTTTACAAAATCTCAATTTTACCTTTAGGTTTATGGTTGTTATAGTCACGTGTACCGAGGTACAGTGAAAAGCTTTGTTTTGCATGCTATCCTATCAAGTCAGATAATACTATTCATGAGTGCAATCAAGTATAATGGGTAAAGCAAAGAGAAAGATACAGGGAACAGAATGTAGTTCTCAGCATTATAGAACCACCCACTGTTCCTCTCAGTCTAAAGAAGGGACTCGACCCGAGATGTCACCCATTCCTTCTATCCAGAGACGATGCCTGTCCCGCTGAGTTACTCCACCATTTGGTGTCTAGTTCCAGAGACAGAGTCCAGTGTCGACACTGAGGGAGAGGGGAATTGGACGATGGACCTCGCGATGGAAGTAGCGTTCAGAAGCCTGATAATAGAGGGGAAGAAACTGTTTCTGAGTCTGGTGGCGCGCACCTTGTAGCTTCTGTATCTTCTGCGTGACGGGGGAGAGAGGAAGGAACGAGCGGGGTTGGAAAGGTCTTTGATCGCGTTGGCAGCTTTCCCAAGGCACTTTCCGATAATGCGTTGAGAACATTTGGCACACAACGTCTGCTGCCAGATTACATCTGACTGGTTGTTTGAATTACAAGCAAAATTGATTAAATCCGACTGAAAAGCTTAAGGGACATCAGTCTTGATGATGGGGAATGTGGTTAAATTGCTCTGCTAAAATACAAGGCTCAGGTTCAAATCCCACAAAGCACATGGGTAATTTAAAGTCATCCAATATAACAAAACTGAAAGATAAATCTAGACCCAATATTGGCAACAATGAAAAACCTCTGACACTTATTAGTTCTTTCTTATTTTGCAACTTGAAATGGTTAATTTGTGAAGTAGCTTAAAATAGTAAGATTAAATGAGAACTTACCAGTTTGAAGTTTGATCTTTATTTTATGAGGAGTTGCGATGAGGGATTTCGTGAAGACCCCGCCAGGCACGCATGCGCGACATGCTTCAAAGCAGCGGTGTGGAAACACAGATAACAACGATGACTGAAGATAGTAAGATTAAAGAACTCGAATATACCGGTTGACCTTATGATAGAGGGTTGGGAGCGGAGGGCACAAAATCTCACTATTTTACTTCGGAGTCACGCGAGTGACTTCGTGAAGATTTCAAAGCTCTGTGATTCCATGCCCTGGACCACGTCCATGCTCACACACTGCCGTAATACTGATGGAGGAAGTATGTTAATGTATTTCAGACTTGAACAAGCTGAAAAATAATAACATTTGTTAATACAACAATAAAACCCCTGAACTCGGGGACAAACGTTTAGGGAACAGCACTTAAAACTGAATCCGCCAACGTTGCGGGAGCGGCCACAGGTCTGTTATAAAACCGCTGAAATGTAGCTTCACTGGCCCAGCCCGCTATTGCGAGGACATAATCCATGAACACCTCCATGGTCCTCGCCGCTGATGTGGATGTAGCCCTGGTAGAATGACATTTTAAAATGTTAGTGTCTTACCTGCTGCACCGAATACCACCTTGAGCAATCTTCTGATGCCCATTTTCAGACCTGTAGTCGCAGGTCTGTGTAGTTTAAGCAACTCTTCTATAACGCAGTGACTTTATTGCGAGTCGAAACCATTCTATCCAGGCAATTCCTGTAGAGTTTGGACCCGTTGTGCTGTCTTCAGTGCCAGTACCATCATCACTTTGAAGGTGACTAAGTCCAGCGGTAAATCTGCCAAAGTAGGGTCAACACCACCCCCTATATCTCTGGTAATATATCGAGGTCGGGGAGGGATAGAACATACCCTCCAGTGTGGATACCAGCTGCTGAGATCCCACTCCAATGTTGAGATAGGATGATAGTGCACTCCTGGCACTGTAAATGGCACTGTAACTGAGAGACTCATCATATTGCAGGCCCGTGAGGATTCCAGCACATTGGAGATAGTAATAGATATGTAGGTGGTTTAGGTCCGACTATGGTAACCTCACATATCCTTATGTGGGTAAGGTACTGCTTCCTAGTGGACTCTCTCTGCACACTGCTGTATGATGCCCATGGTCCTTTCTGTTGCAGATCTGGTTACGTTTTCTGCAACACCTATCTGATGAAGCAGAATGGGCGAAAGCATAGAAACCCATTTCCCCCCCAATGTAGCGAGAACTCGTCCATCGCCACTGCCCCAGGATCTGGTTCTCAAGACACATATGTTGGTATCCAATGGTTCAACCTAGATGCAAGGAGGTCAATATCTGGTGTTCCATATTAGGCTATAGTTTTAGCAAATATTTGGAGGTTCAACATCCACTTGAAATATTTGGAGGTTCAACATCCACTTAAATAATTGTGACCTGGTGTCCGCCACTGTATTGAGCTTAACCGAAAGGTATGTAGCTGATATCCAAATATTTATATCAATCCACTAGAGCCAAATTAATTTTTCCAATTCATCACAAGATATTGACTTGATACCACCCATAAGGTTTAAATATGCCACCTCAGTGGTATTATTGAAGACGGACATATGTATGCTGCAGATTAGTGCATTAAGCCCGTAGCCCGTGACATGCTCCCAGCATTTCTAAACAGTTTATACCTTGTGATTGAAGAAAAGTAGACTCATGCAAATCCCATCTACCACCCCAACTGGAAATGGTGTCGGTAGCTCCCCAGCCCTTGGTGCTTGCGTCGGTTTGTAACACGACTAATGGGTTTGATGTAATGATGGGATTTAACAATCACAAACATAGCTAATCCACTATTGTAGCTCAATTTATGCCTTGATAGACGGCTGCATAGGCCCGTAAAAATGTCCAGCATTCGCTTTTAATGCTGAGATTTTGCTCTTTGCAAGCTTAGATAGTGTAACGTCCCATTATGTAGCTAGAATGTAGCTACAAGTTTAGCAATTATTTTAGCAGTATGTCTAATAGTCGGTTTCCTGGCGCAAGCAAGGCTGTTACATGTCTCTATTATGTCTATAGCTTTGTTCCCTGGGATAGTGACAATCAGCTCCCTTACATCCCAGAATGTATATAACCGCTCGCCTACTTGTGAGGTTAAACATGCAGCACTTCCAAGAGAACCAGACCCCCTTACCTCCATGGTTACCGGCAGGCCTGACGTTCTGGTTCCTGGTGTTCCGTTGAATTGTGTTGAGGTGCTGCCGGCGTGTAGGTCCTTACTGGTCTTTCAGGTGGCCCCCGAGGTCTTGCATATGGTGTTTCTCTGCGCACTGCTGGCCTGCTGGAGGGAGGTGGGTTCATCAACCTGTCTGCCTTCGCCTCCTAATCCAGGTCCTAGACCTGTTTGGGCAGGTCCTCACCGAACAGTTGTCTCGGTGGTGGCGTTGCAGATGCCTAGTACAACCCCGCAAATATGGGGTTTGGAGTCGGTTTGATGGCGATACTCCGGATGTATAAACTTCATGACTAATATTGCAAGAGCATCCTCCTGTTCTGCCGTCATTTCCATGCCGTCAACCGACCTGGCAAAGGCAGTAATCCCCGACGTCAGCAATTTCTGGATGTTTTAGGAACTTCAGCTCCTGTGCCCTATCCCCGGACTGATGTTGCCCCAGATGGGCGTGTTGACTGTCGGTACATTCAACGATATGCAGTTGTTTGGGCCTGGTATATGTTGATCGCCTCGGTAAGAACCTGTTCCTGCAGCTGGTGTGTGGTGAGTTAGTCTATGCTGGCCCCTGTGTGCTTCGGCTGGGCGAACTTGGAGACCACATTCAGCAGTTCCTCCTGGGTTTTCTCAGGTACTGTAGGTTCCTGCTCCAGCCCGTCTTACGTGTCCGCCAGCTGCTGATCCGTGGCATCCCCACCGATGACGTGGACATGCTGGGTGGCTCCAGCCGCATGTCTCCTGGACTGGAGGACATCTGGTCCAGGTGCAGAGATTGTGCTCTAGGATACGCTCCATCCGAGCCATGCGACCGCCACCACATCTGCGGATGACAAGTTGACTTCCTCAGGTTCTGGAGAATCCCTGAGGCTTCTGTCATCGCCCCGCACCTCGTCGAGGTGATAACAAGGGTGCCTAGACAGGATGTCGCTGCCTGCCGCTTCTGCGTGGCTAAGCGACTCCCGCGCGGACCTGCCGCTGGCCCGCCATCTTCCGGGCGGAGGCGGCCCGCTAGTCTGATAAGACATGAGCGGTGATGAGTCGGTCCCGGCCGCCGAAGCGTGGTACCCCAACGTCCGCGCGGGCTTGCCGCCTGTCCTGACGTTCGGTCACGTCCTGCCGCTAAAGGAGGGTGCGGTGACCGAGATGAGACTACACCGGCCTGCAATCTGGCAGGCTCCCCCGGCAGTGAGTCTGTGCCGGCCGCACATGCGGGCTTGCAGACCCAGGCCTCAATCCTTCACCGGTCCGTGAACTGGCGGCTGCTCCGGTGGAAAGTCGACCCCGGCTCCTACAGCGGGGCTCACCGACTGCTGTGCGGTTCTTCCCCTGGTCCTCTCTCTGGTGACCTGCATAGTTGGGGAGAGAGAACGTGTCGCCAGGCGGATAACACGTTTACGCACCTTTGCTCCACTGTCCCTATGCTTAGGTGACAGTGGTAGGGAGTCAGGGTCTTGCCTACCCTGCTCCTGCCCGGTGCTCCTACCACTCTCCTGCTCCATGGCCAGCCGTGGTGGAGAATCAGCTGCAGGGCTCCCCGGTTTCCACGTCTTTTTCTCGCCCACAGAGTGGGCGCTGCCGGCATTGCTGGCAGCTGACTGACTCCATCCGAAGTCCCATGGCCCTGGGAGGCAGACCGATGCCTTCATTCTGGTCTCCCATCCATTGTTTCTGTAAGCAAAGTCTAGTACAGAGGCTAAACAACTCAAGGTTAGTATCTTACCTGAGGGTCTTTATGAGCTTCCGGTGGAGGAGCGCACTCTCTGCCCCCCCCCCCCCCCCCCCCCAGCTCCAATGGTGACCAGACTCTCATGCGGGACATAGACTGCCGCTAACGGCAAGGCTCCCGCCTGTGTGTGAGTCGGGGCCCCGGCTCTGTCTACTACCTCTGTAGGGTAGCATAGTCATTAGTCCGCAGTATACCTGCCGCCTGCGGCGTTGAGTCGGAGCTCCTGCTCTGCCTTCGCTGCCCGCGAATGGCAGTCTCCGAGCCCGGACCCTCCTGGTCCACGGGCTTGTCCGACTTCCGGGTAGCGTTGCCGTCAGCCCGTGGTGACCCTGCGGGCTGCGGTGTAGATTCGGGCTGCCGCTCTGCCATCGCTGCGCAAACAGTGGGCCCGGACCCTACCGGGTCAACGAGCTGCCCAACCTGCCCGGTATAAAAATAAAGTCGGGGCAACGGTGTAAGTTAAGCCGTCAGCCCACAGCCGTTGCCTGCAAGCCCCATTACCTGTTAATACAGACAGGGGTACTGCAGGCTGTGGAGTAGAGTTCAGTTGGGGCTAGCCCCCACTCCTTTGTTAATGCTGTCAACCTGCGGGCTGCGGTGTAGAGTCTGGCTGCTGCTCTGCCGTGGCTCACTGCGCACGGCGAGCCTGCAAGCCCCACTCCTTTATTCAGGCCGCCAGCCCGCAGTGTCCTGCGGGCTGCGGTGTAGAGTCGGGCTACCTCTGCCGTCCTACGCCGGCGAGTGTGAACCCGGACCCACCTGGGTCAACGGGCTCTTCCCGACTCCAAACTATTAGTGCCGCTGCTGACTGCCTGCATCCCGCGGTCCGCAGTCGGTGCCGAAGCGGCCTGGAGTACTCTGTGAACAGAGTCCCTGAAATGAAAGAAGGACGGCAGGTTAGTTTTTCTTACCTGCAGGTCCCTGCAGTAGAGGAGCAACGCTCCTCACTGCCTGTCGCTCACATACGGTCGACGATATGTCGCGCATGCGTGCCTGGCGGGGTCTTCACGAAGTCACTCACGTGACTCCGAAGTAAAATGAAACTCTCTTGGTATTCCAGGAGAGATTTCCCATCAGGAAATTATTGTGGGCTTCATTGCCTTGAAATGTGAGTCTATTAAGGGCCTGTTGGCATCATATCGGTGTCGGCAAAAGATTTAGAACATTTCAAAATCCAGCAGCGACAAAACAAATGTTGCGACACTTGAAAAAACACCGCGCGTCAATACGTCATCAAGCCACGTCACCACCGCGTTACGCCGCATCACGCCACAAATTTTTCAGCGACCTGATACGTCAGCCAATGATGCCGGCAGTCACTGAAAAAATCGCCAAGTGGGACAGACCCTTTAGCGAATCTCCCTACTCAATTGGTTTGACCAAAATATAGTGATCAACTACCACGATTAGTTAGAGTCAATGTTGAATAGCAGGTGGCCCAGTGGTAGAGCTGCTGCCTCACAGCGCCAGGTTCGATCCTGACTACGGGTGCTGTCTGTACGGAATTTGTATGTTCTCCCCGTGACCACGTGGGTTTTCTCCAGGGGCACCGGTTTCCTCCCACATTGTGTTTTGCTCAAGATTCCAACAGCTGCAGTTTCTTGTGCCTCCATAATACTGTATAATTTGACTCAAAGTAATTGAGACCCTGAAATGGCTGGTTGCACTGGTCCTGTAAAAAGTTAAAGCGGCATAGAGAACTAGGTCCCTTTGTGACCACGTGGGTTTTCTCTGGGTGCTCCGGTTTCCTTCCACATTCCAAAGACGTGCAGGTTTGTAGGTTAATTGCCGTCTGCAAATTGTCCCTAGTGTATTGGTATTCGTGTACAGGTGATCGTTGGTTGGTGCGGACTCGGTGGGCCGAAGGGCCTGTTTCCATGCTGTATCTCTAAAACCATTGACTAATTCTAAATCACGTTCTCCAGAGATGCTGCCTGACCCATTGAGTTACTCCAGCACTTTGTGTTCTCTGCAAGATTTCAGCATCTGGAGTTCCATGTGTTTCCACCTGAGAATCCTTTATGCGAGTGTATCAGAACAGTTGCTCTTTCTCGTGTTTTTGTGAGGGATAAAGTGATTAAACCCTATTAAAGAAAGGAGTTTTAAAGAGAATTCAAACAGAGAGGGGCAGGAGAGAGGATTCTGACACAGCAGTGTCTGAAGGTTGCCAGACCCATCCTCGAGTCCTTGAGTAAGAAGAGATTCATTGTATAGCTAGAGAAGGGGGTGATGTAGAGAGATCCCTATCAGTGGAAAGGAGTGATAGATGGGACCCTTGTCACTATAGCTTAGCTTTAGTACTGATATAGGAAAACTGAGAGGGTTCACTAGGAGGTGAGTAAAACTGGGCCAGGTCATGAGCAATTGAGCATGCTTAATAGAATAAATGAATATTACAACACACCCCTGGTCAAGAAATTGCTCATTACCATGAACATGTTTGAACATGCAATGTATGATATGGGAGGTGCGAGGGGATGTACGGTGGGAGGTACCCACAGATTGTGCACCTCCGACCCTGATTGGAGAAAGGTCCGGAGGGGAGATTGAATGTAAGATTTTGTGTATAAAGGGGGATGATCTCTCTGGCTTCAGTGTGTCTCGAGTTGGAGAGGCACCCGGTCTGCAGACTCGTGAAATAAAGAAATCTCTTGCTTCCAGGATTTAGTCTTTGAGTATTAATTGTGAGCATAAAGGGTATCTCACATTTTAGACAATAGACAATAGGTGCAGGAGTAGGCCATTCGGCCCTTCGAACCAGCAACACCATTCACTGTGATCATGGCTGATCATCCACAATCAGTACCCCGTTCCTGCCTTCTCCCCATATCCCTTGACTTTGCTATCTTTAAGAGCTCTATCGAACTCTCTGTTGAAAACATCCAGAGAATTGGCCTCCACTGCCTTCTGAGGCAGAGAATTCCACAGTTTCAGAAACTCTCTGGGTGAAAAAGTTTTTCCTTGTCTCGTTCTAAATGGCCAAGCCCTTATTGTGAAACTGTGGCCCTTGGTTCTGGACACCCCCGGTAAGTGGGACTAGTGTAGTTGGGACATTGTTGGCCGGTGTGGGCAAGTTGGGCCGAAGGGCCTGTTTCCACACTGTGTTATTCTATGACTCTATGACTCGATGATTCTCTCTGCGTTGCATGCGATTGTATATCATTGAAGGCAGGACACATCTCATTTTAATATTGGCCAAAATACAGCTGTTATAAAATGAAGGATCATTGCATTTGCAGGACCTGCTTGGCCCTCTTTCTGTGAAAGTTGCAAGCTGAGAATCATGGCTCCAAGGAGTCTGGACCCCAGATGGAAGTTGATGTTAAGGAGAGGTCCAGATGTATGACGGTTTGCAGAAAGAGATAAGAAGGTCTGCAAATGCATAGTGGGGATTGATTAAAGAAGCAGGTATTGTTAATAATGTTGCAAGGTGGTTGTACTGCTGATTGATAATTGGCTGAAGTGCGAAGCCTTGTTTGAATTATTTATACTACCTGGGAAAATGTTGCACTACTTAATCCTTCCAGAAACATTGTAATAGGGTGCTTTGTAATTGGGTTAGGGAACTGTCAATAACTGTATAATGTGATCGGTATGTGTGATTACTTGGAGGAGGCAACCCCTACAAAACAATGTCACACCCTTAGTTTGGAAGGGTATAAGGGGGTGGGTAATTTTTTTGGGGTGTGTCGGTTGATTGTGACTTCTGTTCTGTTTGCACGAGATATCGTTGTCTTGCGTGGGTGGATCGGCAACCCTCCCTACAGTTTGTTCTTCAATAAAGTAAGGTTTTGGAACCAGGGTTTGACTTAGTGTTTGACTAAACCAGACTTAGGGGGTAAGCCTAGAACCGGAATTTACATCATCACGGTCGCAAGCAATTTGATTTTGGAGGAGGCCATACATGCATTCTAGTAATGATGTAGTTCAGCTGTGGCTATCTATGGCAACCTTCAGAAATAACCTGTGCTGGCTTGTGTTCATAAAGGTCTTCAAAGATCAGTCATAGACTCATAGAGTCATACAGCATGGAAACAGGCCCACACCAACCAACAGGTCGCGTCTACACTAGTCCCACCTGCCTGCGTTAGCCCCATTTCACAATAAACTTGTCATGTATAATGTTTCATCATGTTTCATGTAGAGTCTTTTGGCTGATTGGTTAATGCACAGAAAAGCTTTTCACTGTACCTTGGTACATGTGACAAGACACAAAACTAAACTGTCCATGTAAATGTCTAATGTTTCTTGAACGTTGTGAATTTACTTGCTCACCTACCTCCTCTGCCAGCTCATTCCACACACCCACTATTCTTTATGTAAAAAAGTTACCCCTCAGGTTCCCATTAAATCCTTCCCCCCCTCACCTTAAATCTATGTCTGTAGGAAGGAACTGTAGATGCTGGTTTACACTGAAGATACATATAAAATGCCAGAGTAACTCAGCTGGTCAAACAGCAACTCTGGAGAAAACGTCATCTATTCCTTTTATGTATGGATGCTGTTAAACCTATGTCCTCTGCTTCTCGATTTCCCACTCTGGGCAAGAGACTCTGTGTGTCTACCCGATCTAGTCCTCTCATGATTTTGTGGACTAAGTCCTCCTTGCAGATGAGAAAATAAATCAGGTGTAAGAAATTCATAAGGTCATAAGTAATTGGAGCAAAATTAGGCCATTCTGCCCATCAAGTCTACTCTGCCATTCAATCATGGCTGACCTATGTCTCTCTCTCAACCCCATTCTCCTTTTCTCTCCCCATAACTCTTGACACCCGTACTAACAGTACCAATTAAGAATCTATCTATCTCTGCCTTAATTGCCATAGAGGCCTCCACAGCCCTCTCTGGCAATGAATTCCTTAGATTCATCACCCTGTGACTAAGGAAATTACTTCTCATCCCCTTCCTAAAGGGCCTGTCCCACAGTACGAGGAAATTCAAGATTTCCCCCCAGTTTCCCCTGATTCAAACTTCAGGAGAATTATGGTAATAGTCGCTCGTAGGTACTCGGGGTTAAAAATCTTCACGAGCTTACCGCATTTCCCCAGTACCTGCCGTTAACGTTACGAGCTGCAAGGAGACGTCCCGAGCTCCGACGTACCGGCTACGAAAAATTCTACGTCCTTACCACGAGTTTGATTTTATTTTAAACTCGGGAGAGCTCTAGAATTACCTTGTAGAATGGGACAGGCCCTTAAAGGAACTTCATTTTATTCAGAGGCTATGATCTTTGGTTCCAGACACTCCCACTAGTGGAAACACCCACTCCACATCCACTCTATCCAAGCCTTTCCACCTCTCTTTGTTTGTCCGTCGATTCTCAGCATCAATCGTAATAGTGTCATCAGTCTTCAATCAGAGCGAGCGGGGAAGCCCAATCTGAAAACAATCAATCCTACGATCTTTTCTTCCAGAAATCGCTTCAGGTTTTTCCCCCATTCATTTATTTTGTAGCATGAGATTTAAGGACGCAAGATATGGGCTCCTCGTTCGGCTGAATGCCGTCTTTTATGTGCAGGAGAAAACTGCAGATGTTGGTTTACACCGAAGATAGACACAAAATGCTGGAGTAACTCAGCGGGACAGTCAGCATCTCACTATACACAGTCTGAAGAAGGGTGTTGCACCAAAACATCACCCATTCCTTTTATCCAGAGACGCTGCCTGTCCAGCTGAGTTACTCCAGCATTTTGTTGTCTTTCCCTCGTCTTTTAAATCTTCTTCTTCTTAGGTATGGCGTGCACAGCCTAAAGTTGTCGGACAACTTGTTCTATTTGATCTTATTTGATTGTGCACGCCGGGTTGATTGCATTTGTCGAAACAGGGCGGACCACGTGAAAGTTGCAATCTTCCACCCCTTTTAAATCTTGAATGATATCAAATTCATCACAGGATGCCTGGGGCTGCCTGTCAAGTACTGCAGATACAGTTTCTTCATGTTATTGATCTGGCTTTGATGTAGCTTTATCTTTGTTCCTGCTGAACACTTGACCTTCCTCAACCAGAAGAGGAAATTTGCTTCAATTAAACCACTTGTCATTCTAACTCCACACATCCATCACCTTGTTCCCTTTCCACTGTAGTTTCAAAGTTAGTGGGAAGCCACGCTGTAACTCTAAAGTTTAAAGTCACATGGCCTGTTCTTGTACTGCACTGTTCTGCATCCTATGTTATGCCACCTGGGATCTGATTGCCATTGAGGTCAGAATTAGGCGTATTTTAGGTTGGGTCTGACATCTCTGGTACATATTTTAGGCCTTGCTGCCAGAACAAAGCCTGTTGTCTTTAGGAGGTTATTTTTCATCTTCATAAAGTCATAGAGCCTTACGGGGTGGAAACAGGCCCTTTGGCCCAACTTGCCCACACCAGCCAACATGTCCCATCTACACTAGGTCCCACCTAGGGTCGCCAACTGTCCCGTATTAGCCGGGACATCCTGTATATTGGGCTAAATTGGGTCGTCCCATACGGGACTGCCCTTGTCCCGTATTTGACTGCTACTACTTGGCTCGAGGGGACTGTCGGGGTCGGATCTTTGCTTACTGCTGACACCACCACCACCCCCCCTTCTCATGGCCGATCATCTCTTCATGAGTTCGATGGGGTGCTGGACTTTGCTGTCGCTTGGAGTATTTGTCGGTTAATTTTTCCCTTATTTTGACCTTTTGCCCTGCCTCAACTACCTTCTCAAACAGCTCGTTCCATACACCTACCACCCTTTGCGTGAAAAAAATTACCCCTCAGGTCCCTAGTAAATCTTTCTCCCCTCACCTTAAGTCTATGCCCTCTGGTTATCGATTCCCCTTCACTGGGAAAAAGGCTCTATGCGTGTACCCGATCTATTCCTCTCATGATTTTGTACACCTCCATAAGATCACCCCTCATCCTCCTGTGCTTCAATATGTAAAAATATGTGCAGTGAATTGCTCTTTCATTCTGCAAACCATTCAGCTTGCATACATTTAATCATGCCACCCTATTCCTTTGGACATAATCTTTGGTTATTAGTATTCAACAACGAGCAGAGAGTTGTACTGGTAACAACAAAAATGACCTGCAACATCTATCAAAACAGATTGACTGGCCAATTGAAATAACTTGCTGGCCCATGTCTCGGTTTAATACAATTGCACCACTCGACCAATTAATTACTTGCAGAGATTTCTGGAGCAAGATAATGTGTGAAATAGATGAAAGGTCTTACTTTTCATTTGAAATAGCATATCTTTTATAATAATAAATCTCAGGTTATTGTAGCTACTCAATTACATCCTCAGCAGTGTAGAACCTTCTATTCAATGGGATTTGTGAAATTAATATTGTGTATGCATGTTGGGGTGAGATCGAAACCATATTGAAAGTTGTTCACGGGAGAACAAACGCAGAGAGCACAAACTTCTTGCTGCCTCCTCTTTATTGTTGTTTTAACCCATCTTGCAGCAGCTTAACTACTGTTAACCTTTTGCATCAGTAATCAGAATCAGATTTTATTTGCCAAGTATGTTTTGCAACATACGAGGAATTTCACCGGCCAGGTCAGTCATACAATTAAAAAGCAACAGACTCAAAGACACATTTTAACATGAGCATCTACCACAGTGACTCCTACACATTCCTCACTGTGATGGAAGGTAAAATAAAGTTCAAGTCCTTCCTTTTGTTCTTCCTCGGTCGGGGGCCTCTAGCCCTCCGTTGACGGGACGGTCTTGACTCCCGTAGCCGGCGGCGCTCGGGCCCTCCGCGTCGAGGCGATCAACTCCTGCTTCGGGGGATAATCAGCTGCCCGCGCCGGGCGATCGAACCTCGCATCGGGGTTGGTCGAACCTTCTGCGGCGTTGGAGCTCCCGACTACCCTCTCCCAAGACTGCGACCCCTTGAGGGTAGATCCGCAGGCTGCGGTGGGAGCAATCCCAGGCAAGGGATCCGCTCCGGTTAAGTCCGCGGTGGGGCTCACGACAGTCCGAGGAGGCCAGCGATGGTAGGCGGCAGAGCCCGGAGAATGTAATCCGAAAATTGATCACATTGCCGGGAAGGTAAGAAGTTGAAAAAAAGTTTTCCCCGATCCCCTCCCCCCACATAAAAACAAACCGAAGTACATTTTAACAAATGCTAAAAATAACAAAAAGATGAAAAAACGAACAGATTGCCGGCAGGGCTGCCATCTCCCCGGCGCTCCTGGCAGTCATAGGGAAATGTTTAGGAAAGAACTGCAGATGCTGATTTAAATCGAAGATAGACACAAAATGCTGGAGTAACTCAGCGGGACAGGCAGTAGTTTCGGGTTGAGATCGGGTTGAGATCAGTCTGAAGAAGGGTCTCGACCCGAAACGTCACCCATTTCTTCTCTCCAGAGATGCTGCCTGTCCCGCTGAGTTACTCCAGCATTTTGTGTCTATCTTCGAGGGAAACGTTTGTATGGATTGATTGAAATATACAGCATGGAAACAGGCCCTTTGGCCCACTGATTGCACGCTGACCATAGATCACCCACTAACACTAGTTCCACTTTCACATCCACTCCCAAAACACTAGGGGCAATTAACTGCAGCCAATTTACCTACAAACCCGCACGTCTTTGGGATGTGGGAGGAATCCGTAGCACTTGGAGTAAACCCACGCGGTCACAGGGAGAACGTGCAAACTCCACACACACAGGCACCGAGGCCGGGATCGAACCTGGTTCTCCAGCGATGTGAGGCAGTGGCTCTACCCACTTCACCACTGTGCCACCAAGTGTTTGGGCACGGAACAGGTTCTCAGACCGAATCTACAAAACTACCTCTTTGCTTTTACCTTTCATTTATAAACCGGCATTGTAAAAATCTACAAATTGGAGATAGAAACAAAGAAAATAGGTGCAGGAGGAGGCCATTCGACCCTTCTGGCCAGCACCGCCATTCATTGTGATCATGGCAAATCGTCCCCTATCAATAACCCGTGCCTGCCTTCTCCCCATATCCCTTGACTCCACTAGCCCCTAGAGCTCTATCTAACTCCCTCTTAAATCCATCCAGTGATTTGGCCTCCACTGCCCTCTGTGGCAGGGAATTCCACAAATTCGCAACTCTCTGGGTGAAAAAGTTTTTTCTCACCTCATCCTTAAATGATCTCCCCTTTATTCTAAGACTGTGGCCCCTGGTTCTGGACTTGCCCAACATTGGGAACATTTTTCCTGCATCTAGCTTGTCCAGTCCTTTTATAATTTTATATGTTTCTATAAGATATCCCCTCATCCTTCTAAACTGCAGTGAATACAAGGAGATATACCTTGATTCCTCTCAATGAAGCAAAACGGCAAATTATATGAAATCACTTCATGGTCGAGTCATTACCCATGACTCGACCATGTAATGCAGTTACATGGTCATTACAGTTACAGATCATTACCCATGTAATGCAGTTAGCAGAGTCAATCTTCCAAGTGGATTAGATGACAATATTAACTTCGAACACTGATTGCAGAATTGTCCTGTTACACTGTTGCAATGATTGATGTGTGTTAACTGAAGCAGTGACACTTAAAAGGTGTATAATCAACTGACATACCTGTTCAGATGCATAATCCATCATTTTAGTTCAAGGTGTGTGACTTACTGAAAAGAATGAAGGCATGAGGAGTCTAAGAGGTGCTTAAAAATGGGATGCGAAGGAAATCCCTCTCTCAGTAGCGTGAACCCTAGGAATTCTCCACCTCAAAGGTTTTTGCCAGTGGATGTATCCCAAACTGAGAGATGTTTATTTGAACTGTAAGGGTATTTAATACAAAAGAATGAGGTTTAGTTTAGAGATACAGCGTGGAAACAGGCTCTTCGGCCCACCGAGTCGATGCCGACCGGCGATCCCCACACACTAACACTATCCTATCCTACACACTAGGGGCAGTTTACATCTATACAAAGCCAATTAGCCTACAAACCTGTACGTCTGACTGATCGGTTAGTGACTAAAGGGCCTGTCCCACTGGGGCGTAATTTGTGCGTCATTTACGCGACACGCATGTGGTGCGTGCGTGGTGACGTAGGCAGTGACGCGCAGTTGCGCGCGGCGCCCCAGGATTTTGGGATGTACAAAACCTTCGCGCCCCATCTGCGTGACGTGCAAATGACTCCCATGTGGCACAGGCCCTTTAGAGTTTAAGAAAGAACTACAGATGCTGGAAAAATCGAAGGTAGACAAAAATGATGGAGAAACTCAGCAGGTGAGGCAGCATCTATGGAGCGAAGGAATAGGTGACATTTTGGGTCGAGACCCTTCTTCAGACTGTCATTCCTTGTCAAAATTTTCCAAATCATTTTCAAAGCGATATCAAAAAGAAAAGTATTTTATGTTGGGGAGTACTTGAATTGGAATTTTTGGGGAAATGTGTTTCTATTTTTAGATGATGTTTTCTACCAAAAAATTATAACTAACTAAGAGGAAAGTATTGAAAGTAGGCATGCAGTGCAGCAGGCTGTGAAGAAAGCGAATGGTATGTTGGCATTCATAGCAAAAGGATTTGAGTACAAGAGCAGGGAGGTTCTACTGCAGTTGTATTGGTGAGGCCACACCTGGAGTATTGCGTACAGTTTTGGTCTCCTAATCTGAGGAAAGACATTCTTGCCATAGAGGGAGTACAGAGAAGGTTCACCAGACTGATTCCTGGGATGGCACGACTTCCATATGAAGAAAGACTGGATAGACTCAGCTTGTACTCGTTGGAATTTAGAAGATTGAGGGGGGATCTTATAGAGGCTTACAAAATTCTTAAGGGGTTGGACAGGCTAGATGCAGGAAGATTGTTCCCGATGTTGGGGAAGTCCAGGACAAGGGGTCACAGTTTAAGGATAAGGGGGAAGTCTTTTAGGACCGAGATGAGAAAATCGTTTTTCACACAGAGAGTGGTGAATCTGTGGAATTCTCTGCCACAGAAGGTAGTTGAGGCCAGTTCGTTGGCCATATTTAAGAGGGAGTTGGATGTGACCCTTGTGGCTGAAGGGATCAGGGGATACAGAGAGAAGGCAGGTACAGGATACTGAGTTGGATGATCAACCATGATCATATTGAATGGCGGTGCAGGCTCGAAGGGCCGAATGGCCTGCTCCTGCACCTAATTTCTATGTTTCTATGAAAAGCCACACTCTTGCGACTAAATAAAAGCACACTGTGAGACAATTTATAGTACTTATATCTAAGCATTTCCTGTTTAATTTAATTGCAGTGAAAATTCATACCTCGTTGCCTTTAAACATTTGCATGAATATGAGACAGACTCCAAAATGTAACATGCATTTCTTTGGTGTGTAGCAACACTGGTTGAATATTAATGGTGATCGAGTTCTGTGACATTTCTTGTGATGGTAATGGACTATTATCACATTGGAAATAAGGAAGAAATCTTTTGAAGCTTCAAAAGTTAAGAGATTGAAGAACGTAGAAAATAGAACATGCAGTGCAGGAACTGGCCCTTCGGCCCACAATATCTGTGCTAGCCACCAGCCTGCACGTTGAATTGATTGAAAGATGCGGCACGGAAACGGTCCCTTTGGCCCAACGAGTTTATGCCAGCCTTCGATCATCAGTTCACACTAGTTCTCTGTTATCCCACTTTCTCATCCTCTCCCGAGAGAGACCAGTTGACCTGTAAACCCGCACATTTTTAGGATGTGCAAGGAAAACGGAGCACACAGAAGAAACCTACGTGGTCACGGAGAGAACGTAAGAATTTGTGAAAATTGCACCCGTGGTCAGGATCGAACCTGGGTCTGTGGCGCTGTGAGGCAGCAACTCTACCAGCTACGCCAATGTGTCACATGCTCTGTTCACCTCTAGTTCGCGACCGTTCATGCACCTATGGGTTTTAGTCTCTCCCTTCGGGGGGGGGGGGTGCGACTTTTCTTGTCATGTCCCCCGTCACCGTCTCCGTCTGTGCTGAGGCCTAATGGCGGAGCTTGCGGCCTCCGAGCTATGGTGGCGTTCCAGCTTCCACCGGCGGCGGCGGCATGGCTTCAGAGCCGCGGTGCTCCAGCAGCGGCCCCGCTTCAGAGCTGCGGTTCGCCAGCGGTGGCGTTCCAGCGGCGACCCGGCTTCAGAGCTGCGGGGCTCCAGCGTTCCAGCGGCGGGCCCTGCTTCAGAGCGGTGGCGGCAGCCCGGCGCCGGAGGCTCGGCCGCGGGCCTAGTGGACGGTAACATCGGAGGCCTGGATCGCCTCAGCACAGAGGGAGATCAAGGAGGGAAGAAGACAAAGACGTTAAGACTTTTGCCTTCCACCACAGTGAAGAGGTGCTTCGTGAACTCACTGTGGTGGATGTTAAATATGTGTTTATTTGTGTGTTTTGTTTTTTATTATATGTTATGACTGCAAGGTAACGAAATTTCGTTCAGACCGAAAGGTCTGAATGACAATAAAGGATACTTTACTTTACTTTACTTTAAGCACATTGCAGGTACTTACAGCTCTGTGTAAAAACTAAAACCTGCCTCATAAATCTTCTTTAAGCATTCCCCCATTCACCTTAAGGCGATACTTTCCGGTATGTGGCATTGCCACCCTGGGAGAAAGA
This sequence comes from Okamejei kenojei, assembly GCA_035221665.1. NCBI lineage: Eukaryota > Metazoa > Chordata > Chondrichthyes > Rajiformes > Rajidae > Okamejei > Okamejei kenojei. The sequence continues at coordinate 42,171,469 of CM069150.1, forward strand.
CTCTGACAAGATTTTATCATCGAAATTCTGATGTAGAATGACAACACGAAGGATAGATCACAAAGTGCTGGAGTTACTCAGCGGGACAGCCAGCATCTCTGGGGAGAAGGAATGGGTGATGTTTCGGGTCTCTGGTGCTGTAAGACAGCAACTCTACCGTCCCGGAACGTCGCCCATTCCTTCTCTTCAGAGATCCTGCCTGTCCCGCTGAGTAACTCCAGCATTTTGTGATCTACCTTCGATTTAAACCGGCATCTGCACTTCTTTCCTAAACAACAACAAAGATTTTGGATCAAATAGTGCAGATGCAAGAGATTCAAAGCAAAGGCAGAGAATGTCAGAAGCTGTCAGCAGGTTAAGCTGCATCAATGGGGCAACACGGTGGTGCAGCGGTAGAGTTGCTGTCTTACCCTGGGAGAAAGGGTGCAGCACCAGAGACCCGTGTTAGATCCTGACCACAGGTACTGTCCGCACGGAGCTTGTATGTTCTCCCCGTGACCGCGTGGATTTTCTCCGTGCTCTCCGGTTTCCTCCCACACTCCAAAGACGTACAGGTTTGTAGGTTAATTGGCTTCAGTGAAATAGTGTGTGGGGTAATGCTGGAGTCCGAGGTCGGAGTGGACTCAGTGGGTCTAAGGGCCTGATTCCGCGCTGTATTTCTGACGTTAGATGTCTAAAAAGGCTGAAGTGTATCAGGGAGGACATGTTAGGTCAAGAACTCTTCATCTTAACTGGAAAACTGGAAAAACAAACAAATTTTAAGTTGCGATGAGCCAGCCACACAGGTTTTAGCTATAACTGGATCTATAAACCTGTTCCAGTGAAAGGGGTTGAAAGGGAAAAAATAGATTGGCCATGATTGAATGGCGCAATAGACTCGAGGGGCCGAATGGCCTAATTCTGCTCCTAAGTCGTTTGGTCTTTTGACAGAGGGGAAGACACCTTACACGTGGAAAATCTCGTCAGAGCAGCTACAATGGAGATGGAGAAGATGGAGAAGATGGGAAAGGGGAAGCAAGTTTGGAAAAAGATTAGTCGAAATAACGGGATTCAGTAAATTGACAGAGGAAATGAGATCTAACTGGTTCCCATAAATAAAATATGAACAGTTGTTATTTCCCCTAATTATAATTGGTGACATTACTTATTTTGTAAACATTTGTATTGCAGCATTTTCCGCGACCAAGCCTCACTTATGCTGCATTATGCAACTTCCCTGCTGCAAGACCCTTCTATCTGTGTGGTTCTTGTAGCGAACATATGTGTTTATCCAACTATAACATTGGAAATGGCACTGTAGCTGCTGCCTTACAGAGCCAGTGACCCGGGTTCAATCTTAACTACGGGCACTGTCTGAGTAGAGTTTGCACATTCTCGTAGAGCCATGTAGGATCATATAGAACCAAACGGGCCCTTCGACCCAACCTGTCCATGCCGACCAAAGTGCCGCATCTAAGCTCATCCCATTTGCCTGTGTTTGGCTCATATGCCTCTGAACCTTTCCTATCCATGTATCTGTCCAAGTGTATGTTGTGACTGCAGGGATTTCCTCCGGGTGCTCTGGTTTCCTCTCACAGCGCCAAGACATGTGGGTCTGTCGGCTAATTGGCCTCTGTAATTTGCCCCAAGTGTGTAGGGTGCTTGATGCAAACGTGGGATTAGTTAGACGAAGTGTGAATGGGTGATCGATGGTCAGCATGGACTGGATGGGCTGAAGAGCCTGTTTCCATGCTGTGTCCCCAAACTAAACTGCAGTGATGGGCTCTATTCTGAACCAGACCAGTTCTTCAGCTGAACCTGTTCCCACAGTGCAGTTGAGTAAGAAGTGCCAGGACTTAAAGACTCTGCAACTGTAAGGGACTGTTCATATACTTCAGGCCGCCGTGTAACTTGGAAGGGAATTTCAATGCATTAGTGTTGCCGGGCAGCTGCTGCCTCTCACCTTTATGGTAGCGGCATTCACCGAGATGGGTGGTGCTGTCTGCAGAGCCTTGATGTGTAATTGCAGTGTATATTGGAGATAACACACACTGCAGCAAAACTGGCAGAAGAAGGGAATATTCAGGATGTTAGTTGGCAACAAGCCAGCAAACCAAACAGGCAGATCACTGCTATGGATGCTGGCGTTTCATTCCGTGCTTCAATGGTCCAATGGTGTGTTCATTGTCACATGTGCCAGAGACACGGGTTCAGTCTAAACTAATGTGTAAATGCATGGTGCAATTATTTACAGTCCAGTACAGTACTCCCACACCAAAGCACATCCTCGATTTGCAAGCGTGCAGAAATAGTCTACTGAGCCCGCATGCAGGAGGCGCCATGTTTTGGAGACATTTTCAATGTCCAGTCCGCACTTTGAGCGGTGTCCGATCCAGGCGAGCCCCAGGCTGCTGCGGGCCTCCAGCCGTCGCCGTTCCTTGGACGCGAGGTCCCTCTCCTCGCCCGCCCACCTTGGTGCCCCAGGCCGCCTCCCACTGCCCACCCACCAGATGAGTGGACACTGTCCCATCGCATTCCCGATTCGGCCATTGAAGTTGCTGCAAGATCTTCAGAGAATCAGGAGGAGAGTTGAGTATGTTTGTTGCATTTACAGGAATTTTGATAGGCACATGGATATGAAGGGAATGGCAGAATGGGGATTATTTGCAGGCAGATACGAGCTGGTCTTAGTTTGGAGATACAGCACGGAAATAGGCCCTTCGGCCCACCAGGCCTGGGCCGACCAACGATCCCCGCACGTTAACACTATCCTACACACACACACACAACACACTAGGGCCAATTTTCACATTTACCAAGCCAATTAATCTACAAACCTGTACGTCTTTGGAGTGTGGGAGGAAACTGAAGATCTCGGAGAAAACCCCCATGCAGGTCACGGGGAGAACGTGCAAACTCGGTACAGACAGCACCCGTAGTCGGGATCGAACCCGGGTCTCTGGCGCTGCATTCGCTGTAAGGCAGCAACTCTACCGCTGCGCCACCGTGATGGTTTGGAATTATGTTCGGCACAGACACAGGCATTGTGGGCCGAAGGGCCTGATCCTGTGCTGTACTGTTCAATGTTCTATGTTCTCATTTGGCCTCTGCAAATTGCCCCTAGTGCATTGGGGAGTGGATGAGAAAGTGGGATAACATAGAACCAGTGTGGACGGGCGATCGATGCTCGGCATGGACTCGGTGGGCCGAAGGGCCTGTTTCCATGCTGTATCTCAAATCAGGGTTGCTCTGAAATTTACTAAGATCCTAGCACAAAACTTGTGATCTTCAGTTTCCTCCCACACTCCAAATGATTACATCGTACAGTTCTATCGTACTGATTACTCTGCAGGAAGGGACTGCGGATGCTGGTTTACGGCGAAGGGAGGCACAGAATGCTGGAACAACTCAACGGGACAGGCAGCACCTCTGGAGAGAAGGAATGTATGACCTTTCGGGTCATCCATTCCTTCTCTCCAGAGATGCTGCCTGTCCCACTGAGTTACTCCAGCATTTTGTGCCTACCTTCGGATGACTGATTATTATTTGAAGAAACTCATCTCCCCTTATTGTGACATTTTTGGTGCTGCCCTGAACTGCAACTCTTGAATTAGGTTTCTTAAAACGAGTGTTTCAAATCACACTAGTTTTTATGGCCACTTACAGTAATCTATTGCAATCAAATACATTGAGAGGGTCATGACCGGCAATTTAGTTAGCCGGAAAAGTATTAAATGAACATAACAAAATAATATTTAAAACTTTCTCGAAGTATCTGATGTTTCACGTTCGACTCCAAACAAGTCATTAAATGTCCACTAAAGTCCAGCCAACCATGCAATTGAAGAGGACATTTCAGCTGAGATCAACGGTTCTATCACTCAGCTATTACTGGTGTCAATAACAATCAGCTCACTGAGACCCATTGTGCTTCGGAGACTATGAACAAATTATTATGCTTGACATACAGGCCAGGAGGAAAATGAAAGCACAAGAAACGGCAGCTGCTGTCCTCATCTCTCATCTCCCATCCCGAAATTTGCCACATACCTCTAAACCTTTCCTATCCATGTACCTGTTCCAAGCGCCTTTAAAATGTTGTTACAGTATGAACCTCAAATACCTCCATGGCAGCTCATTTCATAAGCCCACCAGACTCTGTGTGTAAAAGTTGCCCCTCAAGCTCCTAGTAAATCGTTCTCCTCTCACTTTAAACCCGTGTCCTCTGGTTCTTCACTCCCCTATTCTGGGTAAAAGACTCTGTTCATTTCCCTTATCTATTCCTCTCATGATCTTATACATCTTATAGGGGTGGCTCGGTGGTTCAGCGGTAGAGTTGCTGCCTGACAGCACTTGCAGCACCGGAGAACCTGGTTCCATCCCGTCTACGGGATCTGTCTGTGCGGAGTTTTACGTTCTTCCCGTGCCCGCGTGGATTTTCTCCGAGATCTTCGGTTTCCTCCCACACTCCAAAGACGCACAGTTATGAAGGTAAATTGGCTTGGTTTAAGTGCACATTGTCCCTAGTGTGTGTAGGATAGGGTTAATGTGCGGGGATTACTAGTCGGTGTGGACTCGGTGGGCCGAAGGGCTTGTTTCCGCGCTGATTCTCTAAACTAAACTAAACCACTATATTCTTTCCCTCAGCCTCCAGCACTCAATGTAATAATAAAGTATTTAAAATACCTTAAAAGGGTCAGATATACTGTTAATGTTTCAGGTCAAAGATGCTCCATTAGAACCGTTATTCTGTTCAATGAGCATCTGTAATGATGGTTTTTCTGTAATTAACTGATCTTTGAAATTAAAGTGAATTCACCGTACAAAATATAAGCATATTATCGCTATGCTTTGTGACAAGTTAATACGTTTCTTTGTAACAGCTCTCCTTATTGTTAAGATTTTCGCAAGAGGTTTTTCAAATCTAACAGGTAAGGAAGATAACTCCGAAGTAGCTTTAAATAACCTGGCTAGCAGAAAGTTGAGAGGTGATAAATGGATTTTTTCTTTGGCTGGCAAGTAACAAAAAGTTTATGAAAGAACTGCAGATGCTGGAAAAATCGAAGGTGGACAATAATGCTGGAGAAACTCGGCAGGTGAGGCAGCATCTATGGGGCGAAGGAATAGGTGACTTTTCAAGTCAAGACCCTTCTTCCGACTGATGTGGGATGGGGGCGCGGGAAGAAGAAAGGAAGAGGCGGAGACAGTAGACTGTGCGAGAGCTGGGAAGGAAGGAGAAAGCAAGGACTACCTGAAATTGGAGAAGCCAATGTTCATACCGCTGGGGTGTAAACTACCCAAGCGAAATATGAGGTCCTGCTCCTCCAATTTACGGAGGGCCTCACTCTGGCCATGGAGGAGGCCCAGGACAGAAAGATTGGATTCGGAATGGGTACAAGATAGAAGTACACTGAAGAATGGTGTGGGTGTCTTATATTTTTACAATAAAGATATAAATGACTAAAAGCACAAAGTGCTGGAGTCCTCTTTGTGCATATGCGTGCACAGCCTAAGGTTGTAGGTCAAGTTGTTCTATTTGATCTATTTATTTGTGCACATCGGATTGATTGCATTAGTCAAAACAGGGTGGACCACGTGAAGGTTGCAATCTCCCACCCCAGTGCTGGAGTAACTCAATGGGTCAGGTAGAAGTTGTGGAGGGAATGGACAGATGACATTTTGGATCGGGACCCTTCTTCAGACTGATTGTAATGGGGGGTGGGGGGGGGGGGGGGGAAGGTGGAAAAGAAAAACTATCTCCCAAATGCCCACAATACCCGACTGATATGCCAACTTCAGAAGCTACATCTCTTCCTTTAGTATCCCAAAGTAGCTTATTGGTAAAAATAAGGACACCATAAATAAATATTTGTTTATGTAATGCACGTTCAAATGGGTTAAAGCTCTAAAGATAAATGGATGCACATATCAGGGAAAAGGGTGGAAATGTTAATGACTAAAGGATATAGCTTTGAGGTGAGTGGGGCAAAAGATATACGCAGGGCAATTGGCTTCTGTAATTGCCTCTAACATGAAGGAGACAAACTGGGAACACATAGAACTTAGTGTGCGGGTCAGCATGGACTCAGTGGGCCTCTTTCCATACTCAACTAACCAAGATATTTCCTGGTTTGTCAATTGATTTGATCTTTTTTATAGCCTAAGTTTGAAGAAATTCTGGAGTGAAGTAGACTTTTTTTTTCACATTACCTTGCTATTTGAACTCTGAGATCAAACGGCAAAAACGTAAATTATCCAGCTGGTTTGCTTTACAAGTGTTCCTCTTCATTGAAGTGAACAGACTTTTTGTACCTGTGCCCACTCTAACCTGGCAGAGGTACAGAGGACAGATTCGCCGGCCTGATATTTCAGGAACTGCCGGTAGTTCAAATCCCACTGCTCAACTTCATTAGAGAGTAATATAGTCATGCAGCCTGGAAACAGGCCCTTCGGCCCAACTTGCTCATGCCGACCAACATGGCCCATCTACACTAGTCCCACCTTCCTGCATTTGGCCCATATGCCACTAAACCTGTCCTATCCATGTACCTGTCCAAATGTTTCTTAAACATTGCGATAGTACCTGCCTCAACTACCTCCTCCGGCAGCTCGTTCCATACACCCGCCACCCTTAGTGTAAAAAGGTTACCCCTCAGGTTCCCATTAAATCTTTCCCCCCTCACCTTGAACCTATATCCTCTGGTTCATCAAACCTGAATTACATCACCCTTGCACAATACCACACCAATATGATCTCCACACCATAAACATAAACGGAGATGTTGGAGAAGGTGGGAATTGTCTCTATAAAGGTGAGTATAGAACTACAGAATATACTATGGAATATAGTATAGAGTCATTAACTGGCTGAACCCAGAACCCCATCAATACAAATGAGATCCACTCAAGTTTAACCGTGCAAGTTAAAAAATACAACTACTCACAATCAAAAAGCAATGGATCACTTTTCGCAGTCTGACAAGCTAATGTGCTTTCTCAGCTAACGACCTAAAGCAACTTATTAAGCAGATTGTAGCTTTATAATAAAACAGACATTGCAATTAAATATTAAGAAGCACTGATTGTCTTGAAGTCCCAAGTTATCATTTCTGTCCCATACAGCAAAAATATGTTTCTTAATTCTTTTCATCTATTTCAATCACTTCCATTTTGCCTCAACAACCTCCTCCGGCAGCTCGTTCCATACACCCACCACCTTCAGTGTCCACATCCAATGCACGATAAAATCTCAGAGCAATATATTCTCATAATAGAAATGAATAGGGTGCAAGCACATTATCATCTTGCCTTAAAGATTAGACACAATGTGGTCTTTGCTTGGTATGTCCACAGCATTTCTCAAATGAAGATTCATTTCCCCACCTCTGGCTGTGTTTTGCTTTTGGCTATTATCCATGACATAAGGACATCAAAAAAATTGGGAATGACAGCAAGAGCAATAAGCCTCCCAAACCAGGTCATAAGATCATGAGATCATAAGTGATAGAAGCAGAATTAGGCCATTCGGCCCATCAAGTCTACTCTGCCATTCAATCATGGCTGATCTATCTCTCCCTCCTAACCCCATTCTCCTGCCTCCCCTCCCCCCCCATAACCTCTGATACCCGTACTAATCAAGAATCTATCTGTCTCTGCCTCAAATATATCCACTGACCTGGCGTCCACAGCCTTCTGTGGCAAAGAATTCCACAGATTCACCACCCTCTGACTAAAGAAATTCCTCCTCATCTCCTTCCTAAAAGAACATTCTTTAATTCTGAGGCTATGACCTCTGGTCCTGGACTCTCCCACTAGTGGAAACATCCTCTCCACATCCACTCTATCCAAGCCTTGCCCCAGACACCTCCTTTAAACTTCAGGGCAAAAAGTGCTGGAGTAACTCAACGTGTCAAGCAGCATAGTGTCCTTTTGTGTATGTTGCTTGACCCGCTGAGTTACGCTAGCACTTTGTGTCCTTTTGCGTAAACCAGCATCTGCAGTTTATTGCTTCTATCTTATTCAATTATGCCTGTCTCACTTAAAGCTATGCTCTCTAATATTGATTGTTCCATCCTGGGGGAAAGGCTCTGACTGTCTACCCTATCTATGCCTCTCATGATTTTATACAATTCAATCAGGCCACCCCACAATCTCCGGCATTCCAGACAAATATCCAAAATTATCATTCCATCTCTCATTTTTATTTAACACTTTTTGCACGGTGGCGCAGCGGTAGAGTTGCTGCCTCACAGCGTCAGGGACCTGGGTTCGATCCTGACTACGGGCGCTGTCTGTACGGGATTTGCACATTCACCCCGTGATCAGCGTAGGTTTTCTCCGGGATCTCCGGTTTCTTCCCACACTCCAAAGGCGTTCAGGTTTTAGGTTAATTGGCTTGGTATAACTGTAAATTTGCCCCTAATGTGTAGATTAGTGTTAATATGCGGGGATCGCTGGTCAGCACAGACTAGGTGGGCCGAATGTCCTGTTTCCACGCTGCATCTCTAAACTAAACCATTTGGTTTTTCCCTTCCTTCCTTTCCCTTCCAATCCTTATGTATTTACCCATTTTGGACATTACATATTCCAAGATGCTATTTCCCGCAAGTCTTTTTTGTTTTATTTCTTGCATCAAAGCTACTTCCAGCTACTTTATGTTGAATAAAAGATAAAGGCAATGAATTATTATCTAAGCAAATCAGATCTGTTAGCGACAGGGCCAATTGAAAGATTGCCATGATTACAAATTGGGATGAATATTCCAATTGAATTCCAATCATCTTGTCTTTGTAGTTGTGTAGACTGTCGCTCATCAGGTGGCACCGCAAGCGGCATCCTCGCCAGCAACCCGTCTGTCAATAGACAATAGACAATAGGTGCAGGAGTAGGCCATTCGGCCCTTCGAGCCAGCACCGCCATTCGATGTGATCATGGCTGATCATCCCCAATCAGTACCCCGTTCCTGCCTTCTCCCCATATCCCCTGACTCCGCCTTCTTTGAGAGCCCTATCTAACTCTCTCTTGAAAGCATCCAGAGAACCGGCCTCCACCGCCCTCTGAGGCAGAGAATTCCACAGATTCACAACTCTCTGTGTGAAAAAGTATTTACTCATCTCATAAATGGCTTAACCAATCATTCTTTCGACTTTTTTTGTTATTTTTAGTGCGTCTAAATGTATGTTTTAATGTTTCTCGGTATGTCTGATGTGGGGGTGGGGGGGAAATAGGGGGAAACCGTTTTCAGTCACTTACCTTGACGGAGATGCGACTTTTCTCCTTGTCGCATCTTCGCCCCCTCGCGGCCCAACAACTGGTTTCCAGGAGACCGGAGACCGGCCCAGAGCTTCAGCTGCAAGCGCGGCGTGGACTTACCATCGCGGAGCCTGGGATCCCTTGCCGGGGATCGCCAGAAGAAGTGATCCATTCCGCCGTCGGAGTTTCGATCATCCCAACAAGAAGGCCTGTACATCGGGCTGTCTGTAGCGGCGACTGCGGAGGGTTCAAGGCCCCGACCATGGGTGTACAAAGGAGGAAGATTGACTGAACTTTATCGCCTTCCATCACAGTGAGGATCGCTGATTCCACTGTGATGGATGTTTATGTTAAACTGTATCGTGTATTGTGTTCTTTTTACTCGTATGGCTCTATGGTGACTCAAATATCACTGGACCTTAACTGGTGCATGTGACAATAAATGTGAACTTGAACAGTATGTCAATATTCTTGCTATCTTCAACTACCTTGGCCTAAGATGAAGGTTTATAGGGGAAATTAGGACTTTTCTTCACCCAAAGACCAAGTTACTTCCTCAAAAAATGGTGGGTGTGGAATCTCCTTTCATATTAAAATATATGTGGATGTAAAGTCTAAATCGACAGCACCCGAGGTCAGGTTCAAAGCCAGGTCTCTGGCACAGTGAGGTAACAGCTCGACCAGCTGCGCCAATGTGCTGCCCCTGGGTTTGAAGTGGTTTGAAATGGTTCATCTCAACGTTACTTAATTTAGTTTAGTTTAGAGGTACAGCATGGAAACAGGCCCTTCGGCCCACTGAGTCCACATCGTCCAGCGATCAGTCTGAGGAAGGGTATCGACCTCAAAACGTCGCCCATTCCTTCTATCCAGAGCCAGAGATGCTGCCTGTCCCGCTGAGTTACTCCAGCATTTTGTGTCTATCTTCGGTATAAACCAGCACCTGCCGTTCCTTTCTACAGGGACAGGGAATCTTTTCCTGGATGAATCACGGGATTAGGTACCTGTGCATCTATTTCTTAGTATCAGTCAGCTCTAGGGTTGCTGACTTTCTCACTCCCAAATAAGGGACAAAAGGACAAAATACGGGACAAATCCCCGATGGCAATTCGCCATGGTTGAGTGAATGATGAGTTGGCTCGGGTGCTGGACTGCACACAAAGCCCAGCCGGCGGGCCAGCTGAGGAGTTATGGCCCGAGTACCAACTCATGAACCGATGATCGGCCATGAGAAGGAGGGGTGGTGGCGTCGGCATTAAGCGAAGGTCCGAAGGTGGGATAGCTGGCCTGGCTGCCGACCGACGGGGCCACGGGCGAGGCGCTGCTGCTGCACTCCATGGGATGCACTACGTCAAGGCGGGTGAGGCAGGGCCGGACGCGGCGCTCCGACCCGACAGTCCCCTTGACCCGAGTAGAAACAGTCAAATATGGGACAAGGGTGGTCCCGTATAGGACAAACCAATTTAGCCCAATATACGGGATGTCCCGGCTAATACGGGGCAGTTGGCGACCCTAGTCAGCACCTCCAAAAGGAATGGAGAGGCAGAAAATTGCCTTCCCTTCCATAATATTATTCAAAACCAGAACCCGAAAAAAATTAATTAATTTCTTTGTTTGTCACTGGCTCTTTGAAGTGGAATTGTAATTACAGCACAATTTAGCAAGACGTCATTTTGTTTTGGTTGCCTTTTGGTTACTTAAAGAAGCAAAGACTAAAGGTAACATGTTAAAGAAGGAACTGCAGATGCTGGAAAATCGAGGGTACACAAAAGGCTGGAGAAACTCAGCGGGTGCAGCAGCATCTAAGGAGCGAAGGAGATAGGTGACGTTTCGGGTCGAGACCCTTCTTCAGACATATGTTACATTGACATTAGATGGACTGAATATCAGCATGATGTTTATAGAGTGTAACTGTTGCAATCACTGTCATTTGTAATCAAGGTTTAATGTTATGTTTGGAATATGTTAACCAGAACTTATTTAGAAGCATCAGAATCAGAAATACATCTTATGAAACATTCAGAAGCCCTTGATAACTAGGTGCAAAAGTAGAGTTATGGAAATTGCCAGATATTTAACATTAACACTGTGAACCTTTTGAGCTTTAACCTTAAGCGGGAAAGAGAGTAGAGAAGAGTTATGAGGATGTTGGCAGGACTCAAAGGCCTTAGTTTTACTTAATTTAAGATTTTATTTCATGGCGTACAGGAGGCTGATGGGTAATCATTGTTCCCGATGTTGGGGAAGTCCAGACAAGGGGTCACAGCTTAAGGATAAGGGGGAAATCCTTTAAGACCGAGATGAGAAAGACTTTCTTCACACAGAGAGTGTGAGTCTCTGGAACTCTCTGCCACAGAGGGTAGTTGAGGCCAGTTCATTGGCTATATTTAAGAGTGAGTTGGATGTGGCCCTTGTGGCTAAGGGATCAGAGGGTATGGAGAGAAGGCAGGTACGGGATACTGAGTTGGATGATCAGCCATGATCATATTGAATGGCGGTGCAGGCTCGAAGGGCTGAATGGCCTACTCCTGCACCTAATTTCTATGTTTCTATGTTTCTATGTTTCTATCTTATTGAGGTGTTTTAAAATGGTGAGGGAAATTGATAGGGTGAATGCACAGAGTCTTTTACTCAGGGTATGGGGATCAAGAACCAGAGGACAGAGGTTTAAGGTGCGAGGGGAAAGATTTAATAGGAAGGAGAGGGGAAACTCAGGTGGGTGTGGGTACATGGAACGAGCTGCTAGGGGAAAGGTACAATGACGACACTTAAAAGACACTTGGCCAGGTGCATGAATTAGAAATGTTTAGCGGGTTGTAGATTAAAAGAGGACATAGGTTCAAGGTGAAGGGGAAACAATTTAATAGGAATCCGAGGGGTAATTTTTTCACACAAAGGGTGGTGGGTGTAAGGAACAAGCTACCAGATCAGGTAGTTGAGGCTGGTACTATTCCAACGTTTAAGAAACAGTTAGACAGGTACATGGATGGGACAGGTTTGGGGGGGATATGGACCTAGCGCAGGCAGGTGGGACCAGTGTAGCTGGGACATGTTGGCCAGTGTGGGCAAGTTGGGCCGAAGGGCCTGTTTCCACACTGTTTCACTCTATGACTCGATGACACTAAATGCAGGCAAATAGGATTTGCTTAGATGGGGCATCTTGGTCGGCGTGGATGAGTTGGGCTGAAGGGCCTGGGGTTTCCATGATGTTTGACTCTCTGACGGTAACTTGTCACCACAGCCAGAAAACTAGACGGTGCTCAGCAACAAATGAGTGTAACTTCGAGAATACAAGAGGAGATTAATCAATTCTCCATGTGAATAGACAGCATGGTGAATGTGTAGAAGAAATGGTCTATATAATTCCAGTTAACAAGATGGTTTAATAAGATTAACGAAGGGATAAGAAGATGCTTGACTGCAAAATTCAACGGCAATTTCTGACGCACCCTCTTGTCCTGGAAAATCCTCGTGAAGGGAAAGAATAATGCCCATTTGCATCATTGTACCTGCCAGTCCTGCAAATCAGTCTGCAGAGGCATCTGAAATTAGCGCATCTATTATATTTATGCCACTTCCATGTGCGCGCACACACACACACACACACACACACACACACACACACACACACACACACACACACACACACACACACACACACACACACACAAACACACACACACACACACACACACAACACACACACACACACACACACACAACACACACACACACACACACACACACAACACACACACACACAACACACACACACACACACACACACACACACACACACACACACACACACACACACACACACACACACACACACACACACACACACACACACACACACACACACACACACTCCAAAGGTTTAATTTTGGAAGATTTTTAATATTCTGTTTTTGTTTTAAGTGTCTTGTGAATGATGTTTTAAGTGTCCTAAGATTGATGGTGCAAAAAGAAAACCACTATTTCAATTCAGAATTTAAATCCAACGTGACTAGCTTCAGAAGAACTACCATCTGTTAAAGCTTTTGTTTGGGTCTATTTTCAATCAATTTTTGTCAATCGCGCAGCAGAAAATTAACGGGATGGGAATCTTGTCTTTGATATGTTCCAAGGAAGAAGGGTGGCACAGCTGGTAGCTGCTGCCTCACAGCCCAAGAGACCAGAGTTCGATCCTGACCTTGAGCGCTGTCTGTGCAGAGTTTGCCTGTACCCCCTGTGATTATGTGGGTTTCCTACGGGTCCTCTGGTTTCTTCCCGTTTCCCAAAGACTTGGAGGTTTGTGGTTTATTGGCCTCTATATATTGTCTCTAGTGTGTAGGGAGAGGATGTAATAAGTGGGATGACATGGAACTCATGCGAACGGGTGATCGATGGTCGGCATGGACTCAGTGGGCTGAAGGACCTGTTTCCATGCTGTATCTTTCAATCAATCAATAAGTTTAGCAATGCAATTCTATGCATAATACTTTGGTTACAAGCCAAAGAGTAATATAATATTTTGCAAGTTCATTCAAGGGGAGTTTATGTGAAAAGATGGTCTGTCATCTTGGAAATATACCATTGGCAAATTAAAA